>CM022474.1:1740852-1779923 GCA_011952105.1 Coreoperca whiteheadi | reverse complement strand
GATGCAGACTGCAGATCACTGGTCTACTGCAGTAAAGATGGACAAAAGAAAGAACCAGCAAAACCGGGGGAGGGCCGCTGACGGTCCTCCTCACTGGGACTTCCATCGCATGAGAAATGATCTTCGGCACGCTCACCAGGAGATCGCTCACCTGAAAGCACAGGTATGTTACGCCCCTGAAAAATGGGGAGAAATAGCCACGAGAGTGGTGGTGATGTTTCCTCAGCGAGAACTTGACGCTAATCTTTTTACACAATGACTTGAAAAGAAAATACAACGACAGGAAATGCATCTTTTTGTAGAGGGAATTTACGGTTACATGGTATTAATCTGACCCGAAGTTACAACCCCGTAAAAGGAAAAAAGACTCAAGTCCTATGAAGCTAGTTATTTGCAATAAAATGAATACAGGTGGCTCTAATCTGAACTTTGACAGTCAGTGAAATGACAGAAATGTGTAAACAGGCAATTGTCTTCTAGCACATTAGCAACAACTACTTCAGACATTTTACTGTATTCACTGTAGACTTACACTATTTTATACTGACTGTCACAGGTACAGAGTCTGGTGGAGCAAAATGATGAACTACTGGCTGAGAAGGAGGAGCTCTGCCACAAGGCCCACTGCGATCAGCAGGAAGGTTGGGGAATCTGGTAGAGAACCGGGAGGAGCTCAAACAGACCATCTCCAACTATGAGGCCCAGATCTCCTACCTCAGCCAGAGTCTCCAGTTCCGTGTGAACCAGCTGGACATCAACATGCACATGAGCCAGATGGAGCAAGACATGCTTGCCGCGAGACTAGATGCTGAGAAACTACACCTCTCAGAGCAGCTGCGGAGCAGAGAGGAGGAGTTCCTCCAGGCCGAGAAAGCCTGGGAGGAAAAATATAAGACTCTGCAGGAGAAGCACGGGAAGGAGCTGGCCGAGAGAGACCAGGTGGAGGAAGAGAATGAGGTGGCCAACGAAGAACGCACCGGGGAAACCGGTGTGAAACAGGTGGAGGAAGAGAAAACAGATGTGGAGGAGCCCTGTCGGAACAAGAAGAAGACGAGAAGAGGCTTCTGGTCTCTCTTCAGGTGGATGAAGACTGGACAGACAAAGGTGGAGGGAAAGAGAAGTAAAAAAGATAAGGAGGAGATGAAGAAGAGAAAAAAGGAGCAGAAGGAGAAGACAGAAGGAAAGGTTTCTAACGGAGGCTGTACTCAGATGGAGGGGGAGGCTGCTGGGCGTTCGGCTCAGCTCCCTCTTCCTGCCCCCGTCACCTCTCCACCCTCCCTCCATCTCCCTCCACTCCTCCACCACCTCCCTCTCTCCACCCCTCCTCCTCCCTCCTCCCCCAGCTAAAGGCAGCACAGCGGCTCAGTGATTGGCGATTAGGAAACACCCTCCCGTTGTTTCTGTGTGGAGTTTTCACGTTCCTCCCTGTGTCTGCGTGGGTTTCCTCCGGGTGCTCCGGTTTCTTCCCACAGTCCAAATACGTGCCCCTTAGGCTAATTGGAAACTCTAAATTGGCCCCAAATACTGCACCAGCCAAAGCTTGGACGCACTTTCCCATTTACTTGAATGGGAAAGTGTCTCCTAACCTCTGACTGGTGCTGTGTATTCGAAATAATCCATTCAAAATCTAATTATATCAAATAATCAATCCAATAAAAGGTGAATCATATTTCTGCATGTGTCTGCCTCTCTGAAAAAACATATACAGTATAAGTACAATTGTATGATGTTATAAAGTATAAGTACTGGTGTGAGTCATCAAATATTTCTTTCTAAGTTTTAAACAACACTAAAATCCTATTTGGACAGGATCAGTGTTGTGTAATAAAAGACGGCGTTCCAAACGGTAAATTGCAGCTCAGGACCACTCCAAAGACAATTTCTTATATTTTTTATACATAATGGCCAAGACAATAAATAAACTGTGAGGAAGTAAATTATGTACAGCAGCACCACTCGCACATATCTGACAATGACCTAGGTATCTCAGTGTGTGAGTTCATACCTGCATCACAGATCGTCCTCCAGATCAGACGGACGCTGCTTTATCTGGAAAGTGAACACACACTGCATTTAGCCCTCATTAACACAGCGTCCCCCGTCCCCCCCCCGTTCCCTTTGCCATCATCATCCCTGCAGCCATTTCAGCCTCATCCCGCCTGGGTGTAACGCACACATTACTGCGCACACATTGCTCCACAGTCCACAAAACATTTCCTGTTCTTACTAACACAATGTGATGCACACACACACACCCACACACACACACAGAGAAATGGTAATTAGTAACACACTCTACCTTATTCACACACACACACACACTTCCTGTCAGAGGAACAATGCAGCAGATTAAGGGCCGGTCTGTTCTCTGCCTCCGCTCAGATTAATGAGGCAGCTCCGCTCTGTCAGGCAGGTAGGAAGCCTGCGGGCTAATTCTATATCATTATGTTTCCCTGTAAAGAAGCAGAAACAGTGAAAGCACCGTTCCTCCGCGCGGCTGTTCTGCTACGCGCAAGCAAGGCGCTTAATAAAAAGGGCCGGCGAGGCGACGGTAAGCACGTCGTCCACCACAGATTATGCAAATTGCCTTCGGGCCACTCTGTGCAGTGTGGAGCGATGAGGCTACGGTAAGCAATGGTTTTAGATATGCGACATGACAGAAGAAGTAGTGGTAAGGACGGGTGAAGGGGTGGACTGAGGCAGGGAAGTAGTTTATCCCCTACTTTTAGTTCAACATCAACTACAATAAACCTCGTTTGTCCGTCCTCTTTTTAAAACGCTGTTTCAGTCGTTTCTAATTCTCAACTAGCAGCAACGCAAACAAGATTACTTTTAGAAAAAATTGTCAGGCCATCAGGTCTGTTTGTTTCGTTCTGCCTAGAGCTGGAACAATTAATGGATTTATTGATTAGTCAATCAAGAGAAAACCTTATAACTGAATGACTGAAGTAATTTTTCCAGCTTTTAAATCCTGCTTTGATGTTTGAAGACTCCTTCTGTGGAGCTGAGAGAAGTTGGTAATAGATGATCCACAAGATGGCAGTGTTACATCAAAGCAGAGGGGGCAGTTGTTTAATCATTTACCCCATGGGGGATAGGTGAGGTTGTAGTTGGGGTAGTTATTACGACTTATGTGTTGGTAGTTTAAATGTATTAGGGATATATATTTACCCTGTGGGGGTAGTATGGGCATATATTTATCCTGTAAGGGTAGCTGTAAGTGTATTGGGGGTACTAGTAGTATAAATTTACCATTTAAGGGTAGCAGTTGGAGTAGAGGTATTTACCCTGTGGGGGTACCTTTAGGGGTAGTAGGGGTGTGTATATATTTACCCTGTGGGGGTAGTAGTGGTATATATATTTACCCTGTGGGGGTAGCAGTGGTATATACAGTATACCATATATTTGGTATATATTTACCCTGTGGGGGTAGCAGTGGTATATACAGTATACCATATATTTGGTATATATTTACCCTGTGGGGGTAGTAGTGGTATATATTTACCCTGTGGGGGTAGTAGTGGTACATAGATTATACCATATATTTGGTATATATTTACCCTGTGGGGGTAGCTGTGGGGGTAGTAGTGCTGGTAGTGCAGCGGCTCGTCCTCGCTGGCCTCTCCTGGTTCAGGACTTTCCCTCTCCAGACTGCTGACTGACCCTCGGTGAGGAGAGTCGGACACACTGGGCTCCCTGCTCTGAGGACACTCTGACACACACACACACACACGCGCACACACACACGCGCACACACACACACACACACACAAACAAACAAACACACACACACTCTCAGTGTTTCTACAGTTGTGAGATCCATCACTGACACCGTGTATTCGAGGATTTTACTCTGTAGATTTTGTACCCGGTTTGACCAACGATGACAACGCTGCTCTGGAAACAGGAGTGTGTCACCTCACCTGAAGAGCCCATCTCTCCAAGAACTGTTTTTTGTGCGCGTTTTTTGAAAGAAATGTTATCTTTATTAAGGCAGGAGTGTGGCTCGTAGAGTTCAGCTATACCTTTGAGCTCTTGGAGCATGCTGGCGGCCTGGGGGTTTAAGACCATATAACCGTAACATCCCCTTTGTTGCATGTTATCCTCCGCCTCCCTCTCTCCACTCTTCCACTCGCTGCTGCCGAAAAGGTTCATTTCCATTGTGGACAGGAACATAAAACCGTCGCACCAGCGCTGGAGTGGCTGCTTCTTCCAAGCCCTCGTCATACTATAAATCAGGCTACAAGTTTCTGAGAAACCATCTGTTCCAGGACACTTTGAAGATGTACGGCAGCAGATTGGAGAAATGTGCTTCTACCCACCAAAGTCTTCAAATGAAATAATATAACAAGTATTGAACTACCACTTGTAATATAGCTGAGTTTCTTTAATTAGGGAAAAGTAATTCTATAAATTACTTTTTCTGACAGTTTTCTGTTGCGATATATATTTACCCTATAGGGGTAGTTAACAGTAGCTACCCTGTGGGGATGGTTGTGTGGATAGTCGGGGTACCTATTTACCTATTTACTCTGTGGTGCTAGCTCTAGGGCAGTGGCTGAAGAAGAACTCAGGTCCTTTAATAAAGTAAAGGTAAGAGTGTTTTTACCCATATAAATATAATTTGTTGAACTACCTCTTGTAAAATAGCTGTGAGTGTCTTTAATTATTGAAAAGTAATTCCATAATTCCATTGATCAAAGTGTATTTAAATGGATGTATTTCAGTGTGAAGCAGGAATACATTTACACAAGTTGAGCATTTCAACCTTTCTGACCATTTCAGAAAGCTTAACAGTCGGGAAGAGGGTCAACCTAATTAATTCTCACTTATCATTACAATGTGTACGTGCAAACTGGCTAACATCTAAAGAAAAAATATGTTAATACTTTTAACCTAAAGTTTTACCAGTCTCTTTGTCTGTAAATCACCTCACCAATAGGTTGGGTTTCTGTAATCTGGGACATTGCTGGGTTCACATACCTGTTAAAAGAAATGGTACAGTTTTAGGCTTCCGGATATAGGTTTTCATTATTCCGCCATAGAGTCTTGCTACCTCCTCCTCGGCACGGAGCCAGAGAAGTTTTCTAATATTAGTGTCGGGAAAAATATCATGTAAAGAAGTGAAGACTGTCAACATGTCACTTTGGATAATTTCCTCGTCTTTTTTTTTTTTTTTTTTTTTTTTTTTTTCAAGGCAATTTTCTTCTTCCAAGGTAGAGAAATAAAACCAACAACACACACACACACACACACACCCACACACAGGTGGTCGACGACAAGATAACTCCTGAGCGCTGAAGGGGAGCTTATGAAAGGTTATGGGGCCGGTGTTTATCGCTGTTTACCTCGCTGTCATAATCCACGCTCCACTGGCGGCAGTTTTGTCATTGAACCATTTACTCACAGACGCAGTATGATAGCGGATCACATCTGATGGCAAACAGACCGACTCTCTCTGCATCACCAGTCCCTCGCAGATCGTTTGCGTTAATAAACTTCGGTTCAGAGTTCAGTGGTTCTCGGGCTGGATCAAACCTGGATCAGACTGATGTGGGAGCCTGGTACTGTTCTTTTTAGGGATCTGGATTACTCATTTACAGTTTACAGAAAATTAATTGGCAACGTTTTGGAGGGTTTCAGTCATTTTTCGTGTTAAAACATTTCGTGGTTCCAGCTTCTCAAATGTGAAGATTCGCTGCTTTTCCTTTTTAATTATTTGAATTTTATTTTCAGTCATTTAAACTGTGCAAAATCGGAAATTTCTGACCCCGGGGCTTTGTTTTCAGTACAGGTGTAAAAATGTCTGTCACATTTTATAAGACAGCTAAACAGTAGCGAGAGACAGGAAGCCGTCCGACTGTTTGTTGTCTCTACCTGAGCAGTCCTTCCTCTGTCTGTCCATCTTGTCTACACAGTCCAACAGGCCGTCGATCTGAACCTTGATCACTGTCAGCTCCCTCTTGATGGCAAGTAGCTCCGCCATCTTCACTGCAGAGAGACAGAGAGAGAGACAGGTGAAGGGGGACAATATGAATACAATGCAAGCTAAGTGAGTGATACACTATATTGTCAAAAGCATGTGGACACACCTGTTCTTCCCCAAAGGGATGTTCAACATTCACATAAGAGCGTAATGTCCACATACGTTGTGTGGCATGTAGTGTATTGTCTCTATTTCCTAGTCGATGCGAACAGGACAAATATACCCAGAAACAACATGTAAGATCCCATTTTACCTTCACAAGTTGGCTAAAAACACACTTGAAAATCAGTTTGTCGACCAGAGTATGGTTTTTAGAGCTCCATGCCGATGCAGATGTCATCCAGTGACCCCTGCAGTCACCAGGCCTGTAGTCCGGCACCATCACTTACTCTCAGCGCTGCGCTCCCACCTCCTCTCACGGCACGAGCCTTCGCCCTCGCTGTGCTCTGTAATGGACTGCCTGCGCTGCCAGCAGCTCACCAAACGACCCTGAAAACCACTTCACTCCTGGAAGCTTTTCGACCTGGGAAAGCTTGCAAAGGCAATCTAATTTTCTTGTGATGGGGCGAAGTAAGAACTATTAAGGCTTGTAATAAACTAGTATAAACAATTCTTATTTGCCACGCACTATTAACTCAGTCTAATTGCGAGTGCTGATAGGCTCGGCTGGGTTATAGCAGGAAGGAAAGCCCCGCGGTACAGAAGCTTTTAATGAAGAAACCATCTGGCGCACCCCTACCCGCCTTCTCTCCAGCACCCTGGGGCCCTACCACCGAGACGAGCCATCACACAGCCGGGGAGATGACATGAACAGGGTCTTAGAAAGGGAAAGATCCTCCGAGATCACAGGAGCTCGTCGGCTGAAGATTTACGGATTTAAAAAAAAAAGGACGAATATTACTGCCACAAGCGTGTACAAATGTGAACACCCAGGCCGAGGCTCTTGTGTTAGGTTGAAATTTAAAAGCCTTTAATTGGAGAGGGTTGAGGCGTTGAACTGCCCTGCGTATCGACCTCTGCCATCAGCAGGGTGTTGGTGTCTCTGCCCTCTCTGGTTAAAAGCTTTTTAACATTCAAACCCACACAACTGCCTGAACTGTTCCTGCCACACTCGCGGTCATAATATTTCTTTTCGTCCTTTCGTCCGGCAGCGTTACTGTCACAACCCCAGTTATGAATTCAGATGCATTCATTTGGTTCAATGGTCATGTGGATCTCAGTGGATAGCCACGCTTTCCTTGGAAAGCTGGCTTTGTGAGGATAAAATCAAACACGTACTTTTGAATGCTAGAAGATACAATACGTATTATATAATTAACATGCTAATGCAAAAATATGGTAATGAATTTGAAGAAAGGACTTGATGGCTTTTAATACTCACTTGACATGGAGTAGCTAGAAACAAATTCTGACTTTTTGTCTCAAACCAAGAGTTACCTTTGAGAAGAGACCAAGAGTATAATGAATGTAGTCAAAAGGGTTCAGGAATAGTACGTTGTATTTTGGGTATGTGATTTTCTGGCTTGTGCACAAAAACGGGTGCATTTTAATGGGTTTTAATTAAAACCTTAAGCTTATTCCCTTTTTTTCCCCACTATTTTCCATCACTGCGGTTTCAGGTGTAGGTGTCGCTACAGGTGATACAGGTGATGCTTTAAGTACATCTTGCTGATTCAATACTTCTGTACTTTTACTTAAGTAGTAACTTCTAGAAGTAGAAGGGTTTTTCATGCAGGACCTTTCCTTGTGATGGAGTATTTTTACATTGTGGTACTTGTACTTTTACTTAAAGTTAGGGCCGGTAACTTTGGAGAAACTGGCAAGAGACAGCCGGTTTTTGAAAGTATCCAACAGAAAGTAGGTAGGCAGGTAGGCCAGCCAATTAAATGACTGGATTGGCTTATTACAGGCCTGCGACAGGCAGCCACAGATACAAGAAACATATTTATTTATTTATTTTTACAGAGCATTTGATTTATTGATTACCGCCGGGACGCAATGAGAATTTCAACAAATATAACTACACTGACCCTAGCTTTAAGTAAATGACTTGAATACGTCTTTGAAAAAGTCAACCTGTCCCATCTTCAAGTCAGCGCTTACGTTGTGTACATTATCACTTATTTTGAGTTGTGTCCACCCGATGAATCGAAGTTTTTTCAATATAATAAGTTCAGCTACGATCCGTATGATCATTTTGCATTACCAGTGAAAAGTTAAGTTTAAAAAGGATCAATACAAACAGTGCCTTGTTACAAGCAGCATTATGTTTCCCACAAAACATATAAGTTGTTGGAAGGACGGACTGACTGACTGACCATCCTCAGGCGCTGCTGCTATCGCTGCTGAAGCCTTGCAACAGAGTATTATTCAAATCTGAGAGTGAGTCTCAGATTTGTGAGACGAAACGTGTCCTGATGAGATGTTAAGAGAGACGTTAGCCGTCAGGGTCTCCACACTTCATTAACACAAACATGGGGAGTGTGTGAGTGCAGCGTCGCTCTTACATTTGGAGGTGTGTGCGCTGTTGTTCCTGCTGGAAGCTCTGCTGCTCTTCATCCTCAGAGCCGCCGTGGAGGAGGAAGAGGAGGAGGAGGAGGATGAAAGGCGGGGCCGTTTGACAGGACTGGGATCCACCGGGACCGAGGAGGGGACACGCTGGTAGTCAAACACCCTGCAAAACACACACACACACACACACACACACATGCACACAAGCTTTAAACACACACACATCACAGACAGGAGTCCCATGATGCACCACTGCCCGAGGCTGTGGCGTGTTCGTGCAGCAACACGCTGCTCGTTTGCGTCTTGACTGTTTTATTACAGTAATGAAGTGGAGGGTAATTTATGTCATGAACAGATTTAATCTGTACGTTCGCACCAAACCGAAGAGCAGTTCAGCTTGTGGGATGAGTCTGCGAAGTCACTTATTTATATGGAAAAAAACGTTTCGTTTTCACAAATAAACCACTTTAGGAAGAAATACAAAGAGAGGACTTAAAAAAGAACATTAAATTCATCCACCACAAGGCATGAAGATGCCTCAATGACTCATTTTTCTGTTTTTTTTTCTTTAGGGATGGATGATCAATATTAAGTGTCAATACGACTGATACTGGCGTGAGTCTGGTGTTATACTGTTCTCACTGTCAACAAATCCAATGGAAAGACCAAAACCAACATGTTAGTCCGTCTCTTCTCAACACTTTCTGACTTCCTGTCTGTGGCTCTCACCTCTAAGCCCATTGGTTCCCACTGAAGACGGAAATCTATAGTTTCTTTTTTTTTTCTTTTTTAAAGGCTCAGTCATTTCCTCAGACAGCTGCTCGCTGTAGTTTTTTTAATCAAACAAACAGGAGGAAATACTGCATTTGTCGGGGACTATTTTCAGCGGCGGATTAATCCACATGTGGCGCTGTAGTGAGTGTTTGGGGCAGCAGGACGGTGTGTGTGTGTGTGACAATGATGCCACAGACAGGAAGTCAGACAGAGGGACTAACACATTGTTGGTTCTGGTCTTTGAATGGGTTTTGACATTGAGAAAGAAATAAAATAGTGCCAGCCTTTTCCTTCAAAGACACTTCAGCGGCGCGACATAGGTGTTTAAACGCAGCTCCTTCGCCTGAAGGACGCTCTCCCTGCTTCGTCCACTAACGCGAAAAATACCCCTTAATTCTTAGAAAAGTATTAAAATGATCTATAAGGAAATTAATTGAGAATGAAAGCTCTGACATTGTGATGTAGCTGCAGCTGAAAGTCAACTGAAAGTGAATTTGGTCTTAAACCTGCAGCACAGCTGTTCCGTCCGCCGGGCTGCGCGACCTGCTCCAGGTGAGCCGAAACTTTATGAAGGACAGAGCAATTTATCTTATAAAAACGGATAACCGTTTGATCAAATGATCCCACATTCGCTCCTTTCAGCGCTTCCTGCTTTCCCTCGTCTTCCCTAGCAGGCGTCGTTGCTCAGCTGACGCCGCGGGTTGATCGAGTGCGTTGTGCTGCGGGTGAGAGCTGACTGACAGCTCCAATTTGATGCAGAGCGCGATAGAGGCGGCGACGGGGAGGACGACAAGCAGCCTTTCCTCTTCCTGTCAACCTCTGCTGTCTGTCACGGCAGCCATCGCCAGCTGGAGGAGGACTGACTGCAGGGGAGACGTGAACACGCTTCGTCTCCTCCGCCGTCGCGCGCAGAAACACACACAATGTGCATGCACCCCCGCGGTTCATTTCAAAAGCTGCTTTAGTGGCATGGAAACACACATTTACACTTCAAAGGCCTGAGGAAAATTATATTATGCGTGCCACGAAAAACATGTAATAATGTTCGGGGGGATTTTCGTGTTTTCACCTGAAATGAAAGGCTGCAGGAATCCTTTCATGTTCCTGGGCTTACGAAACAAGTGTTCATCACGAGCTCGAATCACATCTGGATTCAGCTCTCAGCCCAGTAGTAATAGTAATAATAATCATAATAATAATGCCATGTCAGAAAATGTGGGCGCAAGTACAGAACAGTTCAATCAGATGAGGTCAAAAGGAAGAAAAGTCTCTAATATGTCACCAGCTGACTGACCGAGAAAAGAAAGCACTTCTTCTCAAAAAAGGAAGTTATTCAAATTTTAAAGAGTTCAAGTTCAGTGGGAGGTTTTCCCAGCAGAAAGGTAGTGGAGTGGAAACAGATTCTAGGTATAAGAAAAAGCTAAAAATACAGCAAACTCCTCAGTCAAAGAGAACGGGAGGTTTGTCTCGTTAGTCGCAAACTTGCAGCCTGCAGGTCTGACGGCGCCTGAGAGATCTGACTTTCCTTACAGAGACGCTATGGTTTATTATATCTCCTTCTCATGGGGTTCAGCATTCTTATTTTTGTGTCTTTCTGCGGCGCGCATTGTGAGCGCTGCTGTTCTGTAAGTGTCACACAAACTGCAGCGGCACAGCAGAGGATTAACATACGATCAGCAACTTTTTGATTGGTGAGGTGGGCATGACCAGCACGCGCGCACGCACGCACACACACGCACACGCACGCGCACCCACACACACACACACACACACACACGCACGCACGCACACGCGCACACACACACACACACACACACACACACACACACTCTGGCCTCCTGCTGCGTTTTGTCCCTGCGGCCTCAACACATCGGGATAACGGGCGAGTGTGTGAATGTGTTGGGCGAGGGGGGCTACTGTACCTCGCTAAGCTGGTAATCCGCAGCCCAGCAGATAAACGCCTATAAATATTTACAGGACGGCTGTGTCGACACAGCCGAGCTTTTACATCCTTCACGCTTAGCGAGGCGGCCCGGCTGCGGAGTTACCCTCACACACTGAAGCGGTTTCATTCTCCGGGGGTGGGGGTGGGGGGTGGGGGGACTTTAAATGCTCCGGATCATTCCTGGAGGCTTTTTGGAGAAGGCAGTGTGCATGAAATATCGTCCTACTGCTGGCTGAAAGGGGTCAAACGTTCTGTTACATCTGGACAAACAGGTGAGGCGTTTCGCGGAAAATAAGTCAAAATAAAAAAACGATTCACAAAGGTCATTATGCTTCGCATCCTCTGATCCCACAGCACGGCAGACACCGGCTGACCGTCACGACTTGTGTCAACAAAGTCGTGACATTGAGTGCGTTCACCTGCCTGCTAGTATCTGTGGTTGTTACTGGGCTTTTGGAGTGTCCCGTTTCTGCAACAGAAACCTGGATATGCTGGCTACAGCTGAACTGCTCCAACAGAAACTGGGACGAACATGTGAACGCCTTATCCAGGCTCAGAAGTCCCTGCCATTCCTGCACGGGAGCGTATAACAACAAGGTCACATAGTCTGGTGGCAAGCGATGTAACGCTTAATGGCTATTAGGTTTAACTGGCAGTGGCGTTCGAAAGTCACAGTTGGATTGATGGCGATGAATCACATCTCCGTGGCAACTGAGAAAACTCTAACGAAGATAATGAGATGCATTAGAAAACTCTGGACTTTGAGTTTCGATTTTTTTGTTGTCAAACTACTCAAGAATGAACTTCCACGCGTTGTTCTTGTATATTAACTACAAAAACAGTATACTATGACAATTGGTATTATATGTTAGGCTACATATTGTCTACAAATAATAGGTAGTATGGGATTTTCAAAGAGTATTGACTCCAGATTATGCAGCACGTCCTTATGCCTAACTGACAAAACAGGTTGTTGACTCGTGATGAGCGCTGATCTGCCTGGTTCAGCTAACCAGCTTGATCAGTTTGGTTAAGTTCAGGCAACTAAAACGGACACTGCCCTGCCAAAACAGTCCTTATATATTATCAAAACTCTTGTCCGTCGGGGCCAAAGGTGGAAGTACAGTGATGTTAACACCAAGCTACAGGGAGGAGGTCGGTCAGATGGATGATCCAGCAAAACACCAGACATCAAAACACGAGAGGCACACACTCCCTCCGTGAGTGTCGTCAGCCGGACGTCTCTGGTCTCTGTTTTGGTAGCCGGTCCGGCCACGTGCGCGTGTTAGTGCATGCGAGTCTCTCTGTGTGAAACCGTCGGCTTCTTTTGTCGTGTAACGCGGGGAATTCAGTTGTTAATTTTGACCAAACCAGAGTTGGTGACTGCTGGAACAGTGGAGAGAGTGACAAAGACGGTTTTGGTGAGTTTTATTTGGCTTCTGTCCAGTTTGAATGACGATGTGTGTTCGACGATGATCTGCCAGGTAAAATGATTGTTTTTAAAATGGAGTCTGGTGGCGAGCGAGAGTGCTATAACAGCTGTTTCTGTTTTTAAAAACAAAAGGATCTTACTGTTTAACAAAAATGTTTGTCTCTGTAAGGATCATTTCCATAATGTTGTCAGACACTTAGAACAACAATCTGAGCCTGTAAGTGGCAAAAAAGTGGACGTGGACGTTTTAGTGGACGTGCTTTGATGGGCGCATTTGTCCCCAAGGATTCCGTTGCAGCCATTGCAGCCCGTTTGGCGGCTGCCAGCTGAGGTGTAGAAACAGAATACTTCTGTGAATTATGGATTTATTTTGACCAAACCAGAGTTGGCGATCGTTGGAATAGTGGAAAGACTAAACAAAGACGGTGTTTTACGATGATCCGCGAGGTCAAATTACTGTTTTTCTCTACGGAGTCTGGCGGCCCGTAGCGCCCATTTGCTTTGGTCTGAGATGCTGGAGCTCTAGTGCGACCTCAACGAAGTAGTAATTTTTGGGCCTAAACCTAACCATGCCAAAATCATAAATAATAATGACATCATCAAACTAATTTATTTTTCAACAGTGATTTAGAACCTTTTTTTAGGCCGATTGTGGCGTCAGCTGGGAAACCACTTCTATGTGCCGTTTTAGCTACGAACGGCGTATTTGGTCTTTTAATTTGGCGGACTTTTATAACGCTATGGTTAAGGTTTGGTTGGATTTATGCACCAAAAGAACTTGGTTAGGTTTAGGGAAAGACTCGTTAAGGTTAGGCGACCTTTGCCTGTAACGGTTACGATAATAACTACTTGGTTAAGGCTGGAGAGCGATCGTGGTCAGGGTTTAAAAAAAACAAAGAGCGGGTTCTCGAGTTAAAGTCTGACTTCGTGTTGATCTCTCTTATAACATCACACTACCGCCCCCAAATTCCTCTTATGTGCAAACCTACTTGGCAATAAAGCCAAATCTGACACACAAGAGACAAATTGCCACGGACACTAAGAGGGCTTTGACGCAAACAAGCGTATTTTCGGGGGCACCTGGGAGGACAGTCTCATCATACACTTCCTGCAGCCTTCCTATTGAGAGAGGACGCGGTCCGACGCTGCGATGGTCTGGTCAGATCGCCCCGCAGTAGGTGAACCGCAAACCACGGCTGCACTATCCAAACGAAGTCGGGGTGGGCTTCTCGGGTGAAATGGGGGCATGTGTGAGGACATGAGACAAACGGGAAGCTGCAGAGGCAGAGTGGATGGAAAGTGAGCGGAGCGTTTGTCTGAGCGGCTGCCAGCACACGCTCGTTTTTCATGCTGTCAGCCTCTTTTTCCTCTCTCTGCACTCGTCTGTTTGTTCCCCCTGTCCTCTGCCCCTCTCTTTCACCGGCTGTCTCTTGTTCCACAGCTAACATACATTTGCAGCCCTCCTCCTCCTCCACCTGTCCTTGGCTGCCTGCGGCGATCAGCGGTTCCGGCGCCGTGGCGGGGCGGCCAGGCGCTGTCAGCCCACTGCTGTTTACACTTTTTTGCACTTCAGTCAGGACTTCTTTTATTTATTTTTTTTTATCTGGGGAAAGTCAGGCGAGTGAGCGAGGTCGCCGTCCCCTCCCCCCCCCCCAGAATCACCTTGTTTCGCATTCACGCCGGCCGCATAAGAGCACGTTTTCCCTGCACACAGAGGGGAGCAGGTTTGCCGAGTCAAAACTTGCTGGGATAGAGAAAAGTGACGTCATGTCGTTATCAAGCAAACCTTATGTCGCTCCTCTGAGTCCCGAGGTGTGACTCGACACACACTTCAACGGCGAAGCCTTCCGAAGAGAAATGGAAGATACATTCGGGAACATCCGCGTATTTTCTGAGACAAACGTGATTCCGCAGAGGTGATAGTTTAACCGTCCTTCTCCTCCATCACTCAGTGAGTCGGTTTGTCTTCTTGTCGCATTTATTTCCCAGCATGAACGGCCTGTGAGGAAGGCCGAGCGTCGCGCTGGCGTAGTTTTGAATCGCTCGTGCGTTCGGGTTTCACCTGCTTTCCACGCGCAGCTCAGGTGAGTTTCGGAAGCAGCTGATGGGGGAGGAATTACAGGCTGCGAGAGAGGAGATGATTTATAACCAGCTCCTGCTTTCACTGAATTGTCAACTCTAAATTGCCGTAGTGGCACACCGCCCCCCCCCCCCGACAAACACCGACAGAGAGTTGGTGTTGTTTTTTTCCTCTGTTGTCTTGAATTTGCTGAGTCCTCTATGTGCACAAATAAGAGCCGTATCACCTTCAGTGCTGTCAGGCGCTTTTACAGGCTGCGAATAAAAATGTGTTTCCAGCAGAGCAGCTTATTTTCTCCCTCCTGTGTTCGCGCGGTTACCGACAAGAGTACAATTATCGGGGGGCTAAAATTAAGACTGACAAATGTAGTAATGGGGGGGGAAAAGGCGTTTTGATAAACGGAACTAAACGTCAAAAGTGAATCTTCTGTGTGCGTTGATGTATCTGCTCTCTGTTCCCTCAGTCTATACTCAACTAACCGTATGTACAGCACTTCTTTTGACTTCAGTCTCCTCAGTCAGACAGATCATTTACTGCTTTTCATTTATTTGATCTATTCTTTGCGAACTGGTTGATGGCCGAACTGGTGCAGTGCGTTTAGGCCTGAAACTGGCAGGACAATTCGCTTTATCAAACTCAAATTTTGAGTTTGAGTTTTGACCAGGAAGGAAGAAGAACGCGTTGGATAAAAAAAAGACGATATCTCTGGTTCTTCTGCATTTATTTTGATCCTTTAGTCCATTGTGAGTCTGATAACGTCGTAAGAGTGCAATGCTAAATAAATAAACCGCTCGTTTTTCCTGCACTACTAACTCTCCTGTCATTTCAGACCCTAACCCCTGTTCCCGCCATTCCCCGTCACCTGTGCTGTCCCACCCACCTGCTCACCTGCTCCCATCTCCCTCATCAGCCCTACAGTATTTACACTGTAGATTTCCACCTTTCTACTGTCACGTTGTCTGATGTGTTCCTCACCAAGCGGTCCAGCCACTTCACCTGCCTCTTACCTGCCTACATGAATCTCTGCTTGAACCATGGACTCCTGCCTTTTTGCCTAATGCCTGTCTGCTTTCCTGACTCCAGCCACGTTTGTTGGCAACAAGTGAAAACAAACTTTTATCTTTATCTGCTTGGTCTCCGGGCCGTGCGTTTGGCTCCAAACCTGCCTCTTCTGAGGCATCACACCGCCTCACAAACAGGAAACCCCTAACACGAACACGATGCCGGGCTGAGACAAATGAAAAAAAGCAATTCAGTCTCATTATCAGAGAAGAGACCCGCAAACGAAGCTACAAACGACCCACAATGCAACAGTCTCACTCTCGCTCCCTTCAAAGAGAACAACCGCTGTTGTGAATACGTAAATGTCTGGTCCTCAAATATAAGATGAACCTCACTTCTTCCGAACAACAGAACACCAGAAAACACCATCGTCCCGAATTGACTATTGAATATTGCAGTAAAAGTTGCTGTATTGAGAACAAGAAAACGGAAACAGCCTCAGCGAATGTGACTTAAACGTCCCCCTGAAGCGTCCGCTCCACCGACGGGACTAAAACATCAAATCTGTGTGGGGCGATGAGGAGGCTGTAACCTTCCTCATATTAACACACGAAACTAACTAGAAATGTCATCTTTGCCACATGGTTGTCCATCGTTTAAGCTCTGACTGGAGCTCTTTTAATGAGGTCGCCTCGCCGTGTCCTCTTCTTCCGCACACCTCGCTGCAGCTGCTGTCGAGAGAGTCGAGCGCTTCACATTCTTGGGGGTCCGCACAACCCGAGACTTACCATTGGGCCCTCCGCATCTCCTCTCCCATTCGAAAAGATCCTCAGATCCTGACTACCTTCGACAGACGCACAGCGGCGAGCACACTGACCTGCTACAGTCCGGCGTGGCAGCTCCAGCGGCCCGCGAGGCTCGCCGGCGGGTGGAGGAACCAGCCCAGCGGGTCTCTGGGACTGCACTGCCACCCATAAACCACACCTTTGACGGGAGGTGAGAGCCTGTGTGACCCCCTGCCGTCCGGCAGGAGATACCGACCGTGCAGCCATGGACCAGCAGACAGAAGGACATCCCAAGACCTTTACTATTGTTATATTTGCTTATTGTGATTTGGTATTTTTACGGCTAAAACAGGCTTGAACGTGTGTTTCTTACCGTGTCACCGTGTTACGTTGCCCCAGAGAGACTCGAGAACCAGAATGTGTTATACTGGACTGGCGTAATGCGATTACATCGAAATTGAAAGGCATTCGCGCCACCAAGTGCTTATCTCCAGGTGCTTAACCACTAATATTCGCACAGCAGTATAGTGGATGGAAACACGGATTAATTAGCATTTTCTTTTGCAGATTTCCTGTAAAATAGGTTAAAATTTGCTCTACATTTGGATGGAAACCTGGCTTATGTCACGATGCCTTTGTTTCACTTCATCTACATGGTTTCGCTCTCCTCTCTCCTTGTTCTTTCTACCTCGATTTTCCCCTCGTGTTTCTCTATTTTCCTTCTGTACAACCCCCTCTTTCTCTATCTCTCTTTGCTTCTGCTACCTCGCCCTAGCTTTTTCCCTTTCCCTCCCTTATCTGTTATTGCTTTCTCGCTGTCATTCCCTCTGTGCTCCTCTCATCTTTATCTTCAAGTTTCCCCTCCTTTGTCTTCCTCCGTCGCGTCGCCTCAGACTCACTTCTCATTATAAACACTCCATCGCAGCGAGCCTATCTGCGCTGTGATCGGAAATGTCCCGTTAATAAGGAGAAAAATTAGAAAATGAAAGGAAGTTAAATGGAAAATAAACAAAATGAAATAAAACAAACGGATTAAAGCAGGTTGTAAACACACTTGTGTGAGAACAGACACACACACACACACTCCATTTTCTGCATCAGGGCTATTTTAATTGAATGTAATTTCGTCCAAAAAAAAAAGCTTATTTATTTTCTGCATCAGAGCAAATTTAATTCAGTTTAAAGAGTTTCCTTTTCAGCAGATGTTGTTGTTATTTCCCTTCACGTACTGCTCTGCACTCCCTTAAAGTCATGTGCAGTCCAGGGCTTTTTCTTTTTAACTTTAACAGTAAATGTCTGAACTTGGAGCAACCTTCTCCAAACCCATCAGCTGGCCTGAACGGAAACATCCTCACACGAAGCTGCTTCAAAGTGGTCTGGAGCAGGACGTTAACATTTTGAGACGGCAGTTGGCTCTGACAGTTCACGGTGTTTAATCAAGCTAACAGTTTACTGTTTCTACGCTCGCATGACCTTTGTCTTACAGGTCGTATAGTGGCCCCCTGAGGGGTTTCCCTTTAATAATGTCCTCTTGGATTTAATGTATGAAAGCAAAAAGTTACAAGTTAGAAGTTACAAGTCATATCTGGTGAGTTTTATATTGGGACTCATAGTGTCACGTTTTTTGCATCTCGATGTACAGCGTCGTGTCACCGTATATTATCTCGTCATAGGCCTGGTGCATTTTCAGGAATATGCAGATTCAAAGACGAGGTGAAAATGTTTTTACGGGTACCTACTTTTACATTTGCCTTTGTCATTTTAGTTCTTTATGTATTTATGTATGTATTTACATATTTCTGAATCTTGTTCTTTAGCTGATTATTCCTTTCTATTTCCTTTTCTTCATCTTCCAGTATTCCTTCATTCTATTTCTTTCTTTCTGTATCATCTCTCAACTCTTTTTAATCCCTTTATTTCTGTTTCAATAAATTCTGGAGTCGTGATTTTTGCTCTTCATCTCAGCTCTGTCATTTTCCCCCGCCGCTCTCTGCAGGACTGCATTTTGTCTCTGCATGTGCTCCTGGTTCCCTCGGTCTTTTATCGCCGTGCAGAGTAATCTGAGTTGAGGCTTGGATGGAGGGCCTTGGGGAGGCCAGCAGCTGCACTCACCCTCTCGTGATGCCTCTTCAACTGGCTGAAAGCTGAACACAACAAGGTCAAACTGAGATCCACTCGCAGCTTTCATCGGTTCCTGGAAGCGTAAACAGCTCTCTGAGACAGGCGGCGCGTTTCCTAACCTCAGAGTCGCTGCCACCAAACAGGAAGTCTGCTTGCCACCGCGCGTCCAGACACAAAATGGAGAGTTGAGGCAGGTTCAGGTTCTCGGAGAGGGCGACCAATTTCCTCCTCTCAGCTGAAGATGTGCAGTCTGAGTCACTCAGGAAAAAAACGTTTCGAAACACTGAAAAGTTGAGATGACATTGGAGGGCTGCTGCTGGAATCGTTTTGTGGGATCGGAACCGAAATATCAGTTCAGTTTCCCGGCAGCTTTAATTTGAATATCTATTCTGTAACTCTGCTACTCTTCCCGGCAGACGCCTGCCGCCTTACGCTGCAGTCAGAGGCGGGAGTCTCGCGAGCCTGAAGCCTGTGGGTGTGTTCGCGCTGAGCACGTCTTTTGCGTCATTTTCTCCTGTTGCCATTTATACTGGTTCACCGCAGAGCAGTGCATTTCCAGACGCCTGTGTGTTTCCGAAAAATCAGAACCGGCGTCACTGGCTAGGTATACAGGTACACAGGCACGGGAGTTTTCAGGAAGATGGACAGAAAAAGACATACAGCCAAAAATAAACCTTAAAAAAAGGTAAGAGAACATAACCATTCAACTATAATGTGCAAACAAGTAGGTGAAAAATATAGATTATTGTACATAAATATATATAAAAAGCAACAATGAACAACACATAATGTCTATTTACAAGTCAAACACATTCCAAGTTGTTCTTACTCCCGTGTTGTTTGAGCTACTTTTATGTGGCGGCGTGCAAATGAACCATCTGCTTCTGTTTCCTGGGGGAGTACGTACGAACGGGACTCGTCCACAGGTAGTCGCTCCTGCACGTCAGAGGGCACGTTGAACCTTTTCTCACCTTTTGAGCGTTTGAGCAGTGGTTTTTCAGAGGGCAAATCCCAGTGTTGTTGTCTCCTCCCCTTTAAAGTCCAGCTGAAATTACATTGCGTTTTTGTCCGCTCCAGCAAACATATCTGCTCTGTAAATCACATGCCCCGCGTCCTCGCGTGAAAAACAAAACTAAAAGGAAGAAATGTATGTATATTTTATTTTCGGTTTCACGATGGCGCCCCCTTTTTTTTTGGATTAATCTGTCTACTTACTGTAGTTGGAGACGTGAAATGTTTGCCCAAAATCACAAAATCCAATTTCCACCACCACCACCAACAACGCGCAGTCTGAAACCGACACGGAGGCTGCAGCACGAGCTTGTTTGCTGTCGAACACAAACACCGAGACGAGCGGAAAAAGGGACGTTTCTAAAATATATCGAATGACCCCTGTTTATTTATTTTTTTGGTTCCATATAGTGATAAAAAGAACTATTGACAAAACACCCAAACATCATTTTTAACTGCAGAAATGAATGACTGGATGTGATTTCAGCAGAACTAGTTCCCCTTTCTGAGATCCCTTCCCTGCAGTGTTTCCTCCTCCCGAACACTCACTAAGAACTTCTAAATCAGCTGTCATGGATCATCACTGGGCTGTTGTTGAAAATCACAATAATACATCAGGTAGGACGCTCTCATTACCATGGCAACATCATCATCGTCAGTAGGAGCTGCTGGCTGCTTATCCAGGTAACAGACTGACGGCCGGCTTGTGTTCACACCAAATGGGCTTCACGGATACAAAACAAAACGCCTGCATTTTAGCAAATATCTGACTGGTTTTTATATAATCAAGCGGACAGCGTGAAGGACCGACGGAGCCGGAAGAACATGAGAGTCTGACAAACATTTACATGGAGGTGCTAATTAGATCAGCACCAGGATCAGCCATTTTACTGTTAGAAAGGTCATGGTTACTGGTGGTGCGGTCTGTGTTTTATAAATGTGTTTATAACCGTGTAACATAACCAGAGTTGTCTGATTGTGGGCATTCCGAACGTGGGTTAACTCAACATGCGAGACACAGAGTCACAGGACTCAGGTGCTGAGTTACGCGATAACACAGCTTAACATAGCTTATTACTGGGTGAAAAGGTGTGTTTTAATGCATGTTGATGAATCAGATTCAGGACCAGCAAAGTTTGTGGAGAATGTAAATAATATGAATAACTAAATAATCTGCGTCCCTGTACTTGCAGTATATCTGAAGCATCAGAGACCTTGAAAAATGCCACCAAAGAGGCTGCGTCAACACAAAGTAAGCTGGTTTAGCGTATCTTTGCGCCAAAGATCGCCTCTTCAACCTGATATCTGTGGCGGATGTGGTGTCGTCAGGTCACAAGACCTCCTCAAAACCATCGTGTTCCCAGACTAAAGGGATGGCAGGTCGAGTGAATCGCGACCTTTGCCTTGTGTTCACTATAGCCAGCAAAATAACAAGCCGGGAGTTAAGAGACAAAACGGGAAATGGAACAAACGAGAAGGTCAATAGGTGTCCGCTACCTGTTATAGTGGTCATCAGGGTATCTGTCGTACTCCATCTCGTAGTCAGACCTGAGGAGAGAGAGAGAGAGAGAAATGAAGGTTTGACATAAAAGATCAGTCAAGAATACGTCCGTTGACAGAATGAGCGAACCTGTTGATACTGCGTCTATTATAATTGATTGCTAAAAACTACTTAAAGCGGTTTAAGACGAGGTCAAGACCCAAATTACACAACGATTAAAGTGGATTTACAGATGAGACAGAGCCCAGGGCGCGACCGGATTCAAGGGCCGCTTCAAAAACTAAAACCATGTTAACGCGTGTTAGATCGTATCAGCGTTGATCGGTCAGGTTTGGAGTTTTGAGGCTCTGAAACGCGACGGCTCGTCCCGCCTGAGCCGCAAACGCAGCTGCATCAAGACCTCAAACAACAGACTGCGCAGGAAAGGCGATCTGTTAAGGTGAAAACACCAGCATCTTGTGTTCCCTAAAGGAGACCAACAGACTGTGTTGAAGGCGACGACGATAAGTTGATAATGATCATCAATCATCCCGACTCCCCCTCATTGATAAGCAGTATATATACACACATAATAAGTTCTTTATTTTGAAGTGTTTATCAAGTATTTGTCAGCAATTCCTAACACATTTTATATTATTACAGCTGCGTTAAACTATATATCATTCATTACCTGTTTATACAGCAGCCTCCACGGGAGGAGTTATAGTCGTTGACAAATACATTAATAAAACCCTAAATGTGCTTATTAATACATTATAGTGTGTTATAAACCATATATTAATTGTTTTTTATATACTGCCAATAAATGCTAATAGGAGGACTTGAAGTAAGCGTTCCTGAACATTTGATCGCATCTAAATAGAATAAAAGAGAATCGAGCAGAAGCTACAGGCTTATAAAATTCGGAGAGTAGAATATAGAACATAATAAGGTTGATTACGGGACGCCACTAAATATAATGCCGTAAAGTTTATTCTTATGTTAACGTAATTAACAGAAATAAGTAGAATACAACTTGAATGGGACAGACAACGTTACATGATCATTTGAGTAAATACTCGTCATTATAATGCAGCTTTAATCAAATGGAATTCCCTGTTCTGGTGTCACACTGCAGCAGTGTGGCGGCTGTGGGGCTGAACTGAGCAGATGGCATTCAGACCTACTTATCGCAGTGCCAAAGAGCCTGTGGGCAAGGCAGCACGCAGCAACTGTGACTGCACTAAAACTGGAGCCTCTGCTCACCCAGACACAGTTTTATTGGGTCAATAAAACCACCGCGGGCTGGTACAAGTCCTCAATTCACACTTCCAGGCTAATGCTAGTTGGCCACCCTCACGCTACGCCGTCAGCGAGCGTGATCAGCGGCAGACAGACAGGTGATTTTGGTGTGTTTGAACTTCCACTTGGACAACGACCACTCTTAGATAACTATAACTCTCTAGTTAACTTTAGGGATGTGCTTGCAGCTCTGGTTCTTGTCTTTTTATAGACATTGATTTGGTTTTTACGATAATAATAATCACCATTGTCGCTGCTACATTTCCACCAATACACCTTAATTAGAATCGAAATAACTATATTATCTATGTGCTAAGCCGGTTACTCAACAATCCAGTGCACCTGCCGAGCAACCGAAACTACCACAGCCGACGAGTCTCACATTTTACCTCTGGGACTCTGTGTTTTAGTCCATTGACTGGCTTCTGACATGGTGATCATCCGTAATGTGACAGTCAAAGAAATAAAAAGGGCGTGTGTCCTAGTATCATGGTTCAGTGACACTGCAGTTGACGGCGCTGTCAGCTGAGGTGCTGATCAGCCTCAGTGGCAGTAGAGGAGGCGGTAATAGAGTCTGTTCTGGTTGTTACAGGACGACGTGCTTGGTCAGCCCTCATCGTAACAACCTTTTCTTTTGGAACATCAAAAGTAAAAACATGCAGTTTGAAAATATGAAGTATGTAAACTATGCAGCCACACAGTGTTATGTTAAAATTAAATAATTGTCTGATCTTAGGTCTAACTAAGTTAAATAAATCTGCAGGCTGACAGGTGTAGCAACAGTAACAAAGGGGGGGGCTTTGCTCTTCCCCCCTTTTCCATCATGCTTTTCCCCATTTCCGTTACAGTTAGGTTTTCAATTTTGAGACAAGAGGCCGTGTGCAAGACTTTGTAGCTTGTGCACAATGATGCAGCAAAAAAACAACAACTGGTGCTTGGACTGACAGCCAGAGGTGGAGGAAGTACTCAGATGTACTTACTTAAGTAAAAGTGGTAATACCACAGAGTAGAAACGCTCTGCTTTAGTAAAAGTCTTGCATTCAAAATGTTACGTCAAAGAACAAAAGTATTAGCGTCAACATATTATATTATTGGATTATAATTATTGATTGCATTAATGTGTTGGCAGCTGGCAAAGTGGAGCTAATTTCAACCACTTTATCCTACGGCTGGGTAGCTTACAGTACTCTATAATAATACATCTTCATTTATTAGTTGATTATTTTTGTGTTATTAATCGGAATCTGCAAGTAACTAATATATATTAACAATAAATGTAGTGAAGTAAAAAAGTACAATATTTGCCTCTGAAATGTAGTAGAAGTACAAAGTAGCAGAAAAGGGAAATAATACAAGGTGGTCCTCGACTGACTGTCAAGCTCACACGATACAGCACAGGACCCAATAGCTAGACTCGAAGCAGATCAGGTAGAGGGCAAAAAGTATTCACTTAAGCACAGGTTCGGCACACAGGTGACCAGTCCGACAGGCAAAGGTATCCAAATCGTAAGGCAAAAAGGCTATGTCGAAGAAACAGACACAGGTCTACAAACACAGCAGGAATACAAGGAAATAAGTGGCAACAGACAAAGGGAGCACGAGGACTAAACACACAAGGGCGGAGGGGTAATGAGGAACAGGTGGAGAGCGCAGGGAGTGTCTGAAACGAGAGGTGAGCGTACCAAAATAAAACTGGAAATGATGACAGAAAGCAGGAGACAATGAAAACAAACTTAGCCAAGGATCGGGGATGTGAGACTGAAGGTTCAAATCGTCGACGTTTCAAGGGGCAATAACCGCGATCGGTACGGGGGGGGGCAGTTTCGATGTATCCCTGTCATTCCTATGTAAATATATCTTCATGGGTCAAGACAGAAGAAGAAACGGTCCTTTTCTCAGCCGGACAGATAATGAAAGAGCGATACGGAGACTGAACTCCAACGCGTGGCACTATTTATCCACTGAGGAGAAGGAATCAATAACCATCTAACACACACACATCCAGCAGCGACAAGCCTCCCTAACTGAGGACTCAGACTAATAAAGAGAAGCCAGGAGGAGATAGAGCCAGAGAGAGACGGAGGGATGGACCGATAAAGGTAGAGACAGATAGAAAGGTAATGACGCTGATAGAGAAACAGGTGATTTGGTGCCAAATTCATATCCTTCTGCTGCTGCCGCCATCATTCATCTTCATCAGCCGTGATGGCTGTTCATCAGCGTTTAACGGCGGCATCGATCCGGGGGCCGACTCAGTCGTGCGTTTCCTGTTGAGCTGCGTAGGAGCAAACCTTTAAACATGACTATTGATCTGCAGGACTCCTCTGAGCCGGGATCAGGCTAAACGACTCCTTTATGGCTCACGCTGCTGGTTTATCGGCGCAATTAGGTCTGATATTACAGCGGAGAGCACCACCTGAGGCGACGCTCCTCGCTGTGATTATGGGCACATAACAAGCGGCTACTGAAGTCCTCATAATCCCAGTAAAAAATGTCCTTCAGGCTGTTTTGGATTTTATGTGCGACAGTCTGGGCTCCGGTGGTGCAGTTATGAAAATTAACACACCCTCACTTTTACATCCCTTTCTCCCCCTCCTCGTCACTACCTAAGCCTGCTGGAGCACTTTTCCAAATCAACTGATTTCAGTTCACCTGGGTAATTACACAGCAGCTCCACGTGCATTTAAAGGGCCTCCTGCCATAAGAGTTCAATGAAGATGTCCCTTCACTGACTTTGATCTTGTTCTGGTGGGCACATTTTAAGCTATTGCATTTTCGAAACCAATTTTTTCGCCAGACCGGCAGAGAGTGGAGCCTGGTTCACACGGGGTTCGCAGAGGGGGTCTAAATGGGACCAGGATCAATTGATAGTGTAATAAAATGACTGTACACATAACGCGCTAACCCAGAAGAGTGGATTTAGCGTTTAGTTACTCTAGAACGCAAATGCTGAGCAGCTCAGTGAATCCAAAATACTGTCAAAGCTCTAAATGATACATTTCTCGGCAGCACCCACAATAATAATAGCCATAATAATACTTTCATTGTCTAGCACACATATAAAACCATCAACCCTGTCTCCTAGAAAGTACGTTTCTAACTTGGAACGACAAGTTCATTTGGAGGGAAACATAATGCCGGCCGGGTTACAGGAGGTTGAACCTGGTCGATCACGTAAATGCAAGCGCGGATTCCTGGTATTTCTCCTGTTTACCTTGTTACCATTACTTTGTAGAGATGTAAAATCCTGTGTCATAGTGTTATAAACCGCAGACTTTGGGCATCTGTTACTCAAACGGGACTTCCCGTATCGTATTTTTTTGCAGCTCCGTGAGTCTGCAGTAAGGAACGATGGTGCTTTAAGCGTTCTAACATTCTCACAATGACAACGCTAACATGCAGATGCTTAGCAGGTGCAATGTTCACCATGCGCACCGTCTTAGTTTTAGCGTGTCGGCATGCTAGGATTAACAGCTGGGGCTGATGGGAATGGCATTACAGTTTTTGACCCGATGATGGCGCTTGATGAAACGTTAAAGGATTACCGAAGTGATTACAGTTCATTCCGAAGAGGATGCTAAAGTCTGAACCAAGTTTCATGGCAATCCAGTCAATAGTTGTTGTAGACGCTTCACTCAAAACGGTACGTTTTCAACCGAAGTCAGTGGGATTCAGCATCTCGGGACCATGAATGTACGAACCATATTTCGCGGGAATAGTCGTTTGAGTCATTTCAGTCTGGACCAAAGGGTTGGGCCGACAGACAGGCATTAGAATCCTAATCCTAATCCGGGGTGGCTGAAACAATCAACGAGAGCAAAATCAAACATAAAATCTGCCGGTGACATGACGGAGCTGTACTGTGCGAGCAGATTAGTGTAGTGGTCAGACAACAACAGGCGTTTTAAGGCCTGATTTAAAAGCCGAGACGGTGTCAGCAGATTAACTGCCGAGCAGCAGAACAGGGGCCTTTTGGACAGTGAGGAAGGAGTTTAAAGGAAAAACATACCAACGCGCGTCCCTGCAAATTCAGATTCAGCCTCTGTGTTTGGTGAAATAATGTGTGATGGCCTATTTCCTTTCCAGATTGTGGCAGATTCACGCGACCTCTGCAGTTACTACGAATCACAGGAGGATCCGTGGTAATACCACTTAAATAGGCTTTAACTCGACGAAAAACACCCCAGCTGGACCTGGTCCTGATTAAAATCCATCCAATCGGTCTGCAGCATTAGAAAGAGAAAGCCTCTGTTCAGCAGGTTTACCTCTTTTCCCCCCTGGTTTTAAGAGTATTTTGGTCATTTCTGGGACATTTCATCACCTCTGCGACAGACGTTAAGCTGCTGTCTGTCTGTCAGCAGGATTTCTCACAAACCTAACGACAGCTTTCCCTCAGATTTGGAGGACAGATCGGCCTCAGGCCAAACGGAGCTAATTAGATTTCCGAGATCCAGATTTTAGTGCTGACCCTGAGGGGATGTTTGCAGCGTCGAAGGCTGAATTTAAATCACATTGAAAGTGACAGACACGATGCATTTGGGAGCAACAGTCACAGTCCTGGTGGAGGTTTGCACAGGTGAATTATAAAATAGTAACCTTTTGCTTATGTTACCCATAAGACGTTAACAGACCCATCTGATCCATCATCTACGGAGGCCCAGGAGGGCACTGCATACCAATAAAAAACAAAAACACAGTAACAATCTAATCATCTGGAGTATTTTTTTTAAATCAATTTATTGTTTTAAATCACAAGATTTTTCTGATGAACTACTGGAGTCACTGACCTTATAAAAGGTCCCTATAAAGGAAATAAAGGATTATTTTACCCAGAAATAAAACTGAAAGAGCGGATGGTTAATACATTTTCATTTGACTCTATCACGGTGGATGTTCAGGCCATAATGTAATTTTAAATAGAAAAAGGAAACTGTGGTTTACTTTTGGTGGCGTAAAAAGGTACAATAATTCCCTCTGAAATGTAGTGTTGTAGACGTATAAAGTAACATGGAAATACTCAAGTAGGAGAAGCTCAAAACTGTACTTAAATACAGTGCACAAGTAAATGTACTCAAGTACAGTGTCACTTTCCACCGCTGCTGCTGTAGAAAATCCAGAATACTTCAGCTGCAAAGTTGCATCAGTGTTGTGCTCGTAATCACAGTGAAGAAGTCCTTTCAGGTGTTAATAAGGCTTTTAATGTGCTCTGCGCTGCACCGCTGTAGACTCTAATGGTGTTATTAGAGAACTCAGTGGCTGTTCTCCTGATGGGGATAATTACACAGCAGCAAAGAACGTCAATAAACACCGCGGACAAACACATTTAGAGAGAGCGCTAGTGGAGAGGGAGAAATCAATGATCTGTTCAAATATCCAGTCTTTATTCTGCGGCGAGCGATATGAGGAGTCTGCTTTGTTTTCGGGCTTTTTGAAAGAGGGAGAATCGTCTGAGCGGCGGGAAGAAGAAGCATCACAAGGTGGGAGACAAAAGGTGGAGGTGACGGACGGGGGGGGGGGGGGTAAACATGGCTGAACTGAACTGAAACGCAGCACAATGAGCGGAGACGCGGGGAGGAAATGATGAGGAATTTGCATTTATATAGCTGCTACTTAACGCTCACCCCCTCCAACACTAATGATAGCATTCAGCCCCCCCCCCCCCACCAGACAACAAAGTGTGCGTTTGCGTGTGTGTTCATACATAGGAGAGTCTGGCGGCAGGTGAGGCCACGCTGAGCCGTTTGGTTTCGTCTTCCTCGCAAGCAGTTGGGTGCCTCCTCCTCGGCCTCTCCGCCGCCACATCCATTTATTCTGATTTACCGCTCACCCGCACCGGCCCGCCGCAGTGTCATAAATCAGCGGCGGCGTACTGTAGCGTGGCGAGACGGTGGTTAATGGGCCATTCAGCCGCGTTCCTGCCACCTCAGCTCGGACGGAAGGGCGGGTCAGGAGGTGACCTCAGGTCCGCGGAGACTGTGGAAATCTGGAGACGGGAACTTATGCCGCAATAATGTTGCTGCAATTGTTGCCTTGTAAATCCCGCCAACGTCCAACGTCCAAGGTACAGCTGTGAGACGCCAACATATTCGGCCGCGTGCTTAATAATATGGAAGTGCCTTTGAAAGCAAACATGGCCGCCTCACGTAAGCCAAAGTCTGTTGTTGGAGGTAAATAAACCCAAATTTGGGAGGAGCGCCTGGTTCCTGCTTTCCCCATGGACAATTGCAGGGCTGACGTTGTTTTGCAGGCCAGCCGTGCAGTTAGCATCGCTCAGGTTCCCTCGACAAAAAGCCAACGAGATTTTTCTGTTGGATTTTGGTTGATTTGCAGAAAATAAGCTCTGTGGAAAACAAGAGTTTATGACACTTAAACGTTTTGTTCACCAAGGTAATCGCCGCGAATGAACACCACTCTTATGATTTTTGAAGCGTAAATGCGATCGCTAGAAGTAAAAAGCTAACATTAGGCTACAAACGTTATAAACGACACTGCGGTCGCATGACTTCAGCATCACCACCACTAAGCTTCCAGTTTATAGTGTGATTTTGTGCTCTTACCTCTTCTACAAAAGCCTTTCCTCTCAGCGTGACCTGAAATACTTTGTATGAGTGCGAGTGCAAACAATGGATGTTTAATACGTCACACAAACTGGACACAGCGCGGCTGTAAGGGCGGACGAGTGAGCAGATGAGCTTCCGTGTTCGGCGTGATGACGTTTAAAGTCCCCGACTTGTTGGCAACCGGCCTTTTTAAAGCAACGTAAAAGCTTCCAAATGCAAGAGTGAGGTGTTTACTGACGTATGTCAAGTCGTAGAACAAAACGTGAAAATCTCTTCAGCCTTTTGTTAACCACAGCCCCTATTTCAGGCATCGAACCGAAAACCCTCTGACAGCGAGACGAGGGAACCGGAAGTGCTAACATTTTTGAGTTTTAGGACTCATTCCTGCGACGCTCTGCAGCTGCGATTACATGCACACTTTTTTGTCATTCCGAGTGAAGATTTAGGGTCAACTGTTTACGTGGATGTGATCGAATGTGGTCTGGTGTTTACATGCGCCGACACGTTAATTGGAACTAATTGGAAAAGTGACGAATACTCATGCATCCGTCTTCCTCAAAGGCTACCTGGCATGTGTTTGATCAGCTCCCTAAAGATGATCTATCTAGCGCAGTATTCGCTGTCACCGTGTGTTGCTCTTAAATCAAGCACCAGCGTGATACCAACGCATGCTTTTTTTGGAAATGGAGCAGCGTACGTCCACACGCATTTACGTCACGAGGGAGGGCACGCGCAGAAAGAACGCAGCCAGTAATCAGGTTAATCATTTAACAAGGTACAAATTTTCTTTTGATAGGTTTCTGAAAGGGTTTAACCTACCAGAGCCTGTTTGTTCTGACCGAGGTGTGCATAGGGAGCATTTTTATGCTGTTTGGGCTTTTAAACCGATGTAGGCTCGATGTAAATGTGGTTAATGTTACGCCACTCACAGCACCTCTACGACTTGGATGGGCGTGAAACTCTGAATCGTCAGCACGAACATGAACACCTGCGTTAGAAAATATCTGGTTCTTTGATAAAAAGTTGAAGGTACAAGACTGTGACATGAAAACTTCGAGGTATACGTTAACTGCAACTCCCAAGGTGCATTGCAGACTTTAAAATTCAGCTAACAGCATGCAGATTAGAAGCTAAAGGTTTCTACAATCTGCAGCTTAAATAAATTCAACTTAACATTTTGGATACATTTTGGATGGATTCAGTAACCACGGCACCGTGTTTTGTCCTCAGCTGTAACGACGAGGCGTTTTGAATTTGCTGCCGCTCTGACTCAAACTGACTGGCTTCTTCTCCATGGCAACGATGGTCGAGGCTCATGGGCATTGTAGTATTTAGAGCCCGTCCGCCAAAATGACGGCCGCAACGTGACTTCTCAGAAACGAAGGTGAAATGGTTGAAACCGTTGGCCGTCGCGTAAACCTACATGATGGTGACATTATCAGGAGAGTCCCGTGGTTCTGTGGAGATCGTTTGAAGGAAAAATGTAAACGGAGACAAACATTGTAAAAAGAGATTTTTTATCTCTTTAAGGCATGCAGACCGATCATGCCTTCCAGTCTCTTCGTTTTAGACATTTGTCTTCTTTGTACAGTCAGCTTAATTTTAATATAGATTTACACATGCACGTAGCTGCAACGTTTTATTCTACTTATGCAATTTTGCATCTTAATTCATTACATTCAATTCACTTTATTTGCCTTCGGGCCAATAGAATTAAGGCACAATGAGAGATAAAAGATGAGACAAAGAATATTATAGAATAGAAGGTATCTGAGAAAATGTGCTGTATATACTCTGCAGAGCAGGAAGACTGAGCTCCAAATGAGTGCAAAACAACAAACAGTGTGGTGCATCTGCTGGTCAACCTTTATCGGCATTATTATCTTAATTATATTTAAATTGCAGGTTTTGTCTGCATGTAAACACGTTCGGTCATTTCAGAGTTGATGAGGTGAAACAGGGAAAACAGCAGCCGCCATCACAGCTTCATCAAAGGCGACATTTAAATTTAAACAAGGAGGCTGTTTGGTTTTCTCTCCGTTTATCTTCCCTCTGTGTGTGTGTGTGTGTGTGTTAGTGTGTGTGTGTGTGGTGGGTTAAATGGTTTTTGTTTTCTTGTTGGTTTTTTTTTTGCGCCGCCTCTTTATCGAGCTATTTTCTCCTCAAAAGAAACGCTGATTCATCTCTTTCCACTAATCTCAGCAGGGCGATCGAGGGACAAGAAGACATAATTACAGTGTTCTGCACAGTGCACTCTCTCTCTCTCTCTCTCCCATCAACACCTTATCTCGATCTCTCTCTCTCTCGTCCTCTGTCTCTCCTCTGATTTCTCTGCCTCCTCACTCAGTGGATGTGAAGTTAATCAGAAGGTGGTAAAAACACAGTTCATGCAGTCGGAGAGTCCACCTCTAACAACACCACAGATCAATGGGAAAACTGCACAAACTGAAACCCGCTGGGAGTCTGGGAAGCTCCCCCCATCTGTTAATTAGGCGCCGATTCACACGGATTCGGTGGGAAAGCAACCTGCAGGCGTCCCAGCATGCCGTGCGTGTCGGAGCGGGAGGGCTTCAGCGACGTCTCCGAGACTTTAGCAACAGAACGAACACAAGACACAAACACAAGATCTCGACAAACAAAATAGGAGGCACGCAATCGGTGGAGCTGTAGTCGTAGCAGTATCACAAGACCTCCATATTTACAACGCGACCGTGAAACAAAGCAGTCCAGGTGATCTAATAATAAAGAGACGATCCAACCCTCGCTGATACAATGTATTGGCTAGATAAATGGCCAGTCTGAAGTTCTCTATTTCGAACGCCAGACGACGTGCGTCATTCGTGACCTTCAACTCGCTTGCGCCCTCGATTTCATTAAACACAAGGTCATGAAAGCTCGAGCAAACGAGGGCCCGTAAAAAACAAAAACGATCTCCCAGATCACACACACACACACACAGCATTAGTAACAGTGGTGATAGTCGGTCTGGCTTCAGTGTTTTTTGCGTCGTTTGCAGAAGCTGGCGGATGCAGCCATCTGCCCAGATATCAAGACGGCAACATACTTCATTGCCGGTCCGGGTCAGACCTCGAGTCATTTTCCGGCCAGCTGCTAGCAACTGTTGATTTCGCTCATCTGCGTGCCCCTACGGAAGCCATTGTAGTTGGGTCAGCTCGAGGCTGGATCACGTTCCCGCCCCAAACGAAGCGCTCCAGAATTAACTTCTGTGCGAGTGCGATTGCTATGATCACGTCCGCCAAAACGAATCGCTCGCGGGTGAACACGAACCCGAGTCCGATTCGAGCAGACTAACGCAGGCATGAGACAGTTGCAGTGGTGGTAACAGTAAGGGCAGTCTGCCCGTGCTAACAAATAGTCAAATGTTTCTTTTCTGTTAGTTAGTTTCAGCTTTATTCGGGCAGAGCAATTTTAAATACGAAAAGGCTTCGCGACGTGAAATGATCCCGCCGTTCATTCATCACTCAGCTGTTAGTTTCTCTACCTGCCGTCTTTCCTCCTGCACGTGCTCACGTGGAAAAAGCCGAGAAGAGAAGCTGGCGTTCTCCAGGAGGAAATCTACCTAGAGAAACCAGGTTCCTTTACGCGTTTACATGACGTTTAAGAAATCAGCGCACTGGAGCGTTGGTTAAAGCCGAAGTACGCAAAATGATTGCATGGCCACTGGAAGGGAGGAACCAAGACACGTAGAAACCGGATGACCCATGTTTGTCCAGACTCGCTGTGATTGGCTCGTTACGTGCTGGCTAAGCCTGATTGGTTGTTTGATTCAGACCGGGTCCGGTGTTTAAAAAAACCTGAAAACACACTTTTTTATTTTTTAAAGGAACCCTTAAAATTAAATATTGTTAGTGACATGCAATGGTCAAAACTAGGCACTTCAACTGAAATTATAATGAAAAAATACTGCCTACTTCAGCTTTAAGTGCATGTAAACACGCTGAATGAGGGTCCTCACAAGTATAGTATAGTGCCAACGTGCTTGTGTGTCTGAAATGCAAATAAAAAAAAAAAAAAGTGAGGATGCAGCCATCGATCATACTGGAGTGATTTAGTGACGCCCTCGAGAGGAGTTGCACAACAGTGTGTGTGTGTGTGTGTGTGTGTGTGTGTGTGCTCTCAGCAGGACAGCAGCTCTGACTGAAGACATCATGTCATGTTAAACTAACAGCTGCTGGCCTCTGTGACACGGATCATCCAACGTGATGACAAACACCTTCACTTCCCACCGACTCAAACCAAACAAACGCACGGCGAGAGACTCTAGAGTCACTACGGCGTCGCAACAATTAGTTCGTGTTTTATTTCGGTTCGACTTTCACTTACCGTAACCGCGTTAGTCACACCGAGGTAGTTCCGGTTTAGTTGATATTTTACGGAGTCGTTATGTTCCCGTCCACCTGTTTTTAAGAGCATTTTCCACTTGCACATAAAAACAAAAAATGATCCTGAGAATTAGTGAAACGCCGGCAATTTCGGGAAAAAAACTAAACAAGTCGAAATCTTGCAAATAAACGTTTTTACACTTGGCTGAGGTGGAAAAGTCGGTGCATCAATCAGGAGCAAAATGTGACAGTGGAAGCAGAATTAGTGAATACATGACGGCGTACATGAAGCATGCGACTGGGCTGAAAGGGATGAGGAGGCTGTAACCGTCCTCACATGAAACTAACAGAAATGTCATATTTCCATCATGCTTTCCAACGTTTCAGCTCTGCCTGGCGCCCTCTTCTTCTTTGCTGGTGTAATGGCACCCGACTAGAGAACTGTGTATCCTGATGCGCCCACCTCCTAATCAGAAGAAGAACTGGAGTAGTGGATTAATGCACATTTTCTTTTGATGATTTTCTGGAAATTGAGCTAAAATTTGCGCAACATTTGGATGGAAACTTGATTACTGGCAGGCAAAATAATTCCTCAGATTTCTCGAAATCAGAAGAATAGCAACCTGTGAGAGGTGAGCATCAGCGATCTGATCACTTATCAGTCTTATCAGCTCATCAGACGCACCACGACAGCCTGCCATAAAGCCCCAAACATTTGTTGTGATTTGTTCCCTTCTTCCCAACATGAGTAATTCCTCCTGGTTCCTCATCTTCCCCTAACACCAACGTGCTTCCAGTGTAGAGACAGCCAATCATCTCATCTGATTAACGGCAGTCGGTTAACAAACATCAAGCGGCCGGCAGCAGCTTTAAGCCATCGCAGTGATGCCAGAGGCGAGGCAGACTGGAGGGAAGGATGTGTTTCTGAGAGCTGCTTAACAGGAGCACACTGATGTCGGCACCAACATTTGCTATCTTCCCCACCTTCCACACACACACACACACACACACCTCTCATCAGTATGTGTGCGTGTGTTTTCTGCAGCATTTCCCCCGTCTGAACACACCAGGCTGTGTCCCAGATGGGTTCGGCCTCCTCCTCCGTCTCCTAATCAAAACTAACGACACCGAACCTGCTCCGAGCAGCAGAGAACTCGCCTGCGGACGTCCAGGAGCTCCGCGAGGATCCCGCATTTGTCAACGACAGACAGTAGCAAGGGGGAGACGCGGCGTCCCCGAGTTCCGTCAAAAGTCAGATCTCGTGACCTTTCGAAGTTTCCTTGAAGAGAAAAAGATCATCTGCCTGAAGTGAAACAAATGTCACTTCCAAAAGGCATTTGGGACCTGATAATAATCCTACAGTCTCTTCAACACATCTGCACATGCGAAGCTTCAGACTACGACCTGTTACCGACGACACCTGATTACACGCAGAGAAGATTTCAGTCTTTTGGCTGAAGTCCCATTGGACTAGAATTGCCTGGAGACCTCATACAAGTATTTTGCACTCCACGCCTGTGTTTCACTTCGCACAACTGACCAAAGGCTTCGGGTTATCTCTGGAAAAAGCTGAACGGTAACGTAACAGCACCCGAAACAAGTTTGTAATGAGCCTGTTGAGACAAAACACTCCCGATCGGACGTGTTCACACATCAACCATATGTTCCTCTCATCAGCTTCGACTCTTCTGATGGATTTGAGCTCTCTGCCTCTCTGAATGGGTCTCTCCGTTCGGTGAGCAGCTTGATGAGCCTTGTGAAGTTGTGCCCAAAATGCTCTCGGAGCAAAATCCTGTGCAGCCTCAAAAACTCTGAAACCAGTGCAGAGAGGAAAAAAATGTAACATCAAATTACTAAAATGCCATATGCCAACTACGTACATTTACTCTGTAAATGCACTGTACTGTACTTAAGTGCAAATTTAAGGTACTAGTACTTCACTTCAGCAAATTTCTATTTCCTGCTTCTTCATACTTCTACTACACTACATTTATTTGATCCACTTAAGTGCTTAAGTGCTTAAGATTAATAAAACAAAACATAATTTGGGGGCGGCTGTGGCTTGGCAGCAGAGCGGCTCGCTCCCCGAGCCATGCGTCGAAGCATCCTCGGGCAAGATACCGAACCCCAAAATGCTCCCGAAGCAGCGCCTTCGGTTCGTGAATGTGTGAGTCGCTTTGGATAAATGCGTCTGCTAAATGACTAAATGTAATAATAAATGATGACGTATATGATAAGACTGCGTTGATTCCCATGGGAAGATTAAAAACTACCCAGCAGTACATAAAGTAATCAAAATGAACCCCACCCTTTACTAGCTGCAACATTAAATGAATTAATGCATCAATAATTATAATCCAGTAATATAATAAGCATGATTCTGAAATGGGCCATTCTGCATAATGAGTACATCAGCAAGTATATGTTCATGGTAATACTTTTGTTCTTTCACTTTGAATGCAGGACTTTTACTTGTAACAGAGTGTTTGTACACTGTGGTGCTGCGACTTTTACTTAAGTAAAAGATCTTCTTCCACCGCTGCACTTACCGTTGTTGGATCAGTATTATCGGATAAATAATGTACTCTGCTAAATGTTGTATTGTGGTTGTTGCTTTTCTGATTACTGACAGATTCAGGCAGGATTTATTCTTTCACCTGTGACCCTTCCCTTAAGTTTCTCACAATAATGGTGATCTAAGGATGGAAGCTTATTCCAGCCTGCTCTCTCGCAGAGCTGCAGGCGGTGAATTATCAGAAAGGCTGAGCAGCGCTGGTCCATGCAGACGGAGTGAACTGTTCCCACTGGTGCTCTCCACAGATCCTCACAGTCTCTGTGGGGGTGGCAGTGTGGCTGCCTGGCTGTAAATCCCAGAACTGGCCGGCACAGAGTCGCGTTCGTCCCGGCTTTAATCCGTCCAGCGGCGGGCGGCAATGGGATTTGGAGGACAGTTTGGCTTTAGTTTCCATGTAAACAGAGAATGAGGTTAAGGCTGGGGACAGCTGGACCGTCACTCACTGTCAGCTCCACACAAACACACCAGCAACAGAACCCCAGACAACCACAACCACTGAATACTGTGTGCGTTCAATATGCTTGTAGAACACTAAATGTTGGCAAAATCAGAAACAAAGCATCAGCATTCACAGCAGGTTGAGCCGCTGCAGATGCGATGCATTCTGACACAAACACATTTGGTTTATTTAAACTATTTAGACTCGTGTTTTACAGGTGAGCCTTTCTCATTGCATTTAAAATTAGCCTATAATCCTAAAGATTTTCATGAAATCAAATCATTTTCAGGGGTGGAGGAAGCATACAGATCCATAACCTGTTAAGAAAAAGTAATAATACCCTGCTGGGAAAATAATCCATTACAAGTAAAAGTCTTGCACTGAAAATGTAACTTGTAAATATATATATATGAGGGCTGACAGGAATGCTTCGAAGCTTCAAAACTTCTGCCGTTGCCATGGAAATCAAAGTCAAAATCAGTAGGCTATCCATTTTTTTTTAAATGCTGCATTTAAAAAATATATATTATATCCATTACCCCAACAATCCCAAATAGCCCATGAAACAAGAAATAGTAATCCAAGATTATTAATATTAAACAGCACCGCAGTGTTTCCCCTATAGGTACACGCAGCAGAGCAGAGAGACAGGTGAACGTTAATCGACAACAAGACTTAGTAAGAAAAAGTAGAAATAATATGTCATTTGTTAAGCGATGAGTAGAGGAAAAGTCCCCGAGGCTAATTTCTGCAGTGTAAAACGCCATAGGCTTCAGCTAATAATGGTGGCTAGCAAAAAACACCGGTTTTGTCTATGAACCTTGACAAGTTATAGGAAGACATGAATAGAATATTCCGTATGCCGTCATACTTGACACGCAGCGACGCGCACCTAGAGCACGTGCAGAGAGGCGTCACGGCGCTCGCTCTACGTGCTGCGAAACCACGCCCATCTGGGTGGAATACCACGCTTTGTCGGGAGTCCCGGGGAGACATGATGAAGTTTACATATGGGGCGGCGGGGGGCACAGTTTCTCCCGGAAGACATTGGTGGTTTGTGTGGTCGCACGACAACTGACAGGAAAAGTGTAAAGTATGAAAAAAGAGAGCTTGAGGGGGAAGTTCCAGCCCAGCGTACTTCCTCACCTCTACACCGGCGGACCGATCACGGCGTACGGTGTCGTGTGAAAGTTGGGTTGTCGGTTCGGAAAGTTGCAGAAGTCGCCGGACACAGCCACCCGTGTGTAGCCTCCTCGGCGGGCCACAATTGTTGCCTGCTGAGGGGTTCATTGTAGCCTCGGCAGGCACTTTTGTAATGGGCCTTTTGGATGGTGCACTGCATTTCTGAGAGGTTTATGGCCCTCTTGGCTTTCCACGGTATGCCCTGGCCTCCTCCACCGGCTCTACCACCCGAGCCGGAGCCATACGGTGCGGCGGTGCGGACTCACCTGTCGAGGGCGCCGCTCCCTCTCTTGGCTGTCGTGGTGGTGCGACCGGCTCTCAGCTCGCCGTTCATCCCGGCGTCTGAAACAACAAAAACAAACCGTCAGATCCGGTTAGGCACTGCCTGACGCCGGGCGTGTCTCACCGCCTGACCCCGAAAGGAGACAGCGATGAAGGGGGACAGGTAAACACAGTCTGACCCTGCTGCAGGCTCGCTCGCGCACACACACACACACACACACGCACACGCACACACACGCGCACAGCAAACAAACAACTCCCATTAACGCCTGTGGCTTACGCAACTCTCAAAACGAAATGAATAGAGCAACAAACAACGACACACACAGACCCAGCGGGCTCAGCCGGCCACCATAACGAGCGGCCTGAGAGCCTAATTGGCCTCCATCTGTCAGACTGGAATTAATTTTCTCTCACATTCATGATGCTTCCCCCCCGTTTCAACGCCAAACGTGTAGCTGTCCGTCAGCCTCAGAGAGACACAGAAACAGTCTTTCGGCACATGTGAGACAAATTCAGAGTGTTCTGAGATTCACTTTAGAAAACACCATTAACTCAAAGTTGCAACATCACGCTGTCATGGTGCCGCGAGTCTCCTGCTTGTTTTCCTGTTGTTTCCCCAGTCTGGTTTCTCCTCCGTCCTTGTGTACGTGCGCGTCCGCCTGGACGTGGCGTTCCTGTCGCCGCTGCCAATCCCCCCTCGCCTGGCTCTCCCTCGCCACCTGCTGCACACCTGAGGCTCACCCACTAATCAAGACTCTGCGGGCGTATACGGGCTCTTCACTCCGGCCTTCGCCAGCTCGTCAGTTTGCCTGCGTGGCAACGGGACGGCCAAAGTGCTCCGGTCGTGTGCTTGAAAACCTGCTCTGTGATCGGGTTCGCCTCTCGTCTGCAGGTTCCCGCCGCCTTGCACTGCTCTCAGCCACGCCAAAGCAATCCACGCGTCTGTCTCCCATTGTCCGCCGCTCAGCCCGACTGCCGGATCACTCCCCTCCTCTCCGAATCCGCCAATAAACTCAGTTCTTATCCTACTAACGTCTCTCCGAGTCTCGCATTTGGTTCCAGTTATCCCTCTTGTTTCGTAACACGTGCTGCCTTCAGAAAATCCTGAGTTGTGTTGGGACGTTAAGGAGACTTTCCGACAGCATCCGTCGTTTCAGCAAACCCCCCAAAATGTCCTCTTTTTATGTTCGGGGGGGGGGGGGGGGGGGGCAAAAAACAAATAAAAAACTCTCTTTTCTTTCTGGGGGGGGGCGAGGTG
>CM022474.1:1711973-1740827 GCA_011952105.1 Coreoperca whiteheadi | reverse complement strand
CTTCGTTGTTTTTGACAGCAATTGGGTTGTTAGAAGAGACGGGCCTTCTTCTCCCCAATACCCCCCCCGTGTGTTCTTTTTTGTGTTGGGGGGGGGGGGGGGGGGGGGGGGACACTAACAACTGTAAGAACTCTGACTCTTGTCTGTCGGGAGCAAGTCAGGTGACGTTATTATAGAGCGACAAAGTCCACAGAAGAAGGCGGTTGGGGTGGACGGATGAAACAAAACTTCGGGAGACTACTGTTCATTTCCAAACGACAGTCAACGTTGGTTTCTTTTGACCATGAAAAGGACCGTTCCATAACCTTAAGCACTTGGTTGTTACTGTAGGTCCTCTAACATTAATGAAGTAGTTATTTTAGGCCAAACCATGATCTAGATGGGGATTTATCCATGCTGTGTCTTGTACCTCACCATCACAGTGAAGGATTTTTGCTCTGGCACTATTTATATAAAGAAGCAGTGCCAGACTGTTATTTCCATACATACTGTGTAAGCTGAGGAGCTCATTGATCAGCAAACCTTATTGATCAGCAGAGGACTGTGGGAAACATTCCTCTGATTAACTCTGATGGATCTGATACTTCTTCTCTTTCACTCAATGAAGAATATTCAGTTTTTCTTACTGCCGCCATCAACAGTCAGTGTGTCCTGATAAACGAGATGGAGAAAAAACAGCCTGATGCACACATTTACATTAATATTTTCAAAATGCCACCATTCGCCATATTTCGACGGTAGTTTCCTTTGCTGTATTGTGTCACCTTGGATTTCCTGTAGAGTTCCTCCCTAAGTCTTTCTCTTCTTATGAAGCGTCAGTTACAGTACCAAGTCCACTTTTAAGGAAGTTAAGAGCGGTCTAAATGCCTGGAAATATTCTTGCTCCGCCCATTTTATTGAGAATGATTTGGGAGCTGACCAATGTGCGTAAACCACAGACTGTATATAGAGATGGACGAACCTCCCGCTGTCCAAAAAGTGGCCCGCCCACACACCCGGCCGACTCAGTCGTTTTGTACACCAGCGTGATGAGAACGACCTAAAATGACAGAAACTTTGGGGGAAACTTATCTGTCGTGTACTTTTTTTTGTTTGTCTCGTGTCCCATCCGCTGACATGGAGGGGGCGGGGTTTATGACCTATACTGCTGCCAGCCACCAGGGGGCGATCCAGATGTTTTATTGGTTCACTGTCATGTCGGACCATCTCTATATACAGTCTGGTGTAAACCTGGAGTTGACGAGTATCCCAGCATGCATTTTGCATCAACTGTAATCTTGTAACAAAAGTGTGTAAACAAATTTAGTTTTGAGATTTTTGGGCAAGAAGTTAACCGTTCGGTTTTCAGATATCTTGTTGTATCATAACAATGCCTACTTGAAAATTTGACCCTTTCGGAGATGCGAGGGACTGCCAGCCGGGTGAGACCGGCCCGTTAGCTTCCACGCTCAGAAAAAGCTATCCAAGTGAAACTTTGAGTTGAGATTACTTTGTCACAGAACAGGGAAGACAATGGTAACATGCTAACACGCTTAGCAGTTGATTATTGGCACTAAGCAGAAAGTAAAGCTGAGGCTGATGGGGTCGTCCGTTCTGTAGGAAATAAACCAAAGTATTGAACAAATGAACATTTTGAGCCGATGATGGCGCTAGAGGAAAAGTCAGAGAATGACAAAAGTTATTTTAAATTCACCCTGAGGGGAACATGAATGTCTGAACCAAATTTCGTGGCAATACAGATACGATGATTTAACTCAAAATCATAAACATCAACCTCATGGCGGCGCTAGAGGACAGGGCAACAAAGGCAGTAGGATTCGTCATCTGGGAACCTTGAATGTCTGTACAAAATGTCACGGCGATCCGTCCGATATTTGTTTAGCTTTTTCAGTCTGGACCGAAGCGGTGGGCCGAACCGACCGAACCTTGCCATCCCCAGAGCCGTGCGGCTAGTGGGATGAGAAATTAGCGTTTTCTTGTGAGCACATTTGTCTTGTCTTTGTTGAGATCTTAAAGTACCTTTCCTTGTAGTCCCAAAATAAAAAGAAAACGCCAGTGTCCTCTCTGGCTTTCGGTTTCCCTCCAATCTGAGTCAGACTGAACCGCTCAGTCACCATTTGGGTTTTGTAATTGAAAGCTGGGAGCAGTCTGTCTCTCCACGACCTCCATCAGAGCTGGGTGCGCGGCTCTGAGGACCCCCCCGCACGTCAAGCTGCGTTCGGCGAGGCAGCAGCTGGCCCTTTGCCGCCCATCATCCCCCTCTCCCCACCCGCAGCGCTGGCAGTCGGTGGCAGGGTTGTGTATGGCTTCCACACTAGGCTGCAGCTTGTAGGACATTAGTCTTTTAGTGCAAGGTTTATGAGCGCTGCCACTCACCATCTGTTAACTGCCGGGGTGCCTTTAATCGCCCCCCCGGAGATCGATAAGGCTGCCAGGTCGCCACGACTCCCGCCGCGTGCTGAGTGGGTGATTGTGCACCATCGACTGAGTGATTACAGCTATTTGCTTGCTTATTGCTTCGCATTGTTTGGACGACACATCATCTTTAGAGAGAGGTGGGGGGAGACGGAGGGGGCTGGAGGAGAAAGAGACGGGCAAAATGAGAGAGGAGGGAAGGAAGAGAGAGTGATGACAGGACAATTTCACACCCTCACGGTTATTGGTTTTCAGGGACAGGCCATTCAAAGTTTGGCAGGAAATCCAGAGCAGAGCTGAGGCCGGCTGCGGGCGTGAGGATGAGGCCCCAACGATCGCGTCTGTCCCTCCATTTGTCTTGGTTTTTAACGGGCTGTCGGGTGACATCTGTTTGCTGTGCGGTGATGACGATGGCGCGTCCGCCTCCGCCACATTTGTGTCAGTTTTGACGCGCTGAAAGGTTCAGAGCGGGCCTGGTTTCGGGGTCGTGTCATCATCTGGTCAAAATCGGGCATCAGCGCAAAAGCTAAAAGTTCCCTTTGGCCGCTGCGCTGGATTCCTCACAAACTGGGTCAAAAGGAATTCAACCGGCCAGCAACATTTTCTGTCATCATCAGAGTGGCAGAACTCAATAATCCCTGTTACAAAGTGTGGGTTGGCACCTGTTTTTCTGTAGAACATATTCAGACTTTTCTCTCTCTGCTGTGCTCTTGTTTTTGGGGATTCATCCTTGATAGTGAGGGCAGAATCCATTGACGGACTGCATTACAGATCAATGAGAAGCTGCAGCAGACTCTTCCATTTCCATCAAATGTACTCGGTGTTATTAAATGCAGGTCCAGGCCGAACACAACGTACCTCCTCTGTAATCTTAGTTAATTCAGGACTTAATGTACCATTTTAACATTACTACCATAGTGCCGGGACGTTCGGGTGTTATGTTGCCTCAATATAACCGGGTCCGGACCTCTAAATACATCGAACTTTTGAGTTTCTGGTAAAAGAGTGCAGGGCACACTAACAGGATGCGGTATCAAGTAGAAGTAAAGCAATTTATCGGGTGACCTTGCACATGAAACTACATATTATTTCACATGCAGTGATGACAGATAATCCCCACCTGTCTGTACCTTGGAAAGGAAAAACATAAAGTGAGGAGCTTCTCATTCAGCCCATCTTGGATGATCAGCGTGGGGATAAGAGATCCATTTAGTTTCATGTTGCAGAGCTCTTTTCATCTCCTCCGCGTCTTGGTTTCATTAGTCTCTGACTTTCTGTCTGTTCACCCAAATTATGTCTCAGAACAAACTTGTCTGATATTCGTCATGTTGAAATGTGAAACTCTTGACACCGCTGATCACATTTCATGAAACTGGAGGAAACGATGCGTCTCGCAGCTCATTTCAGAGGACGGATGATGTGTTTACCGCTGCCTTGTCAATTAGTGTGGTTCCAGCCACCAGTTTTCATGCGCATTTGCTATTTGCGCATTTAGCGACTGGAGAATAAGCGCCATCAGCTGTTCATCTCCATCAGCGAACTCCTATTATTCACCAAACAGATAGTGGACGTTGACGCACATTAATTCACATTTTCTTTTGCCGAATTTCTGTGAATTCGGTTTCGGTTTTTGCTACATTTGGATGGAAACCTGTCTATTGAGGCAAAGTGCTTGTTGCTATGCTTTCTGTTCCATATTGGGATTGGTTGAGTGAGGCCCTGTGGATGTCGCACAGAGACCTGGTGCACAGACAATAAGCTGTAGCTCAACACATTCAGAATGAATGAACTCACCATGGTTAAGGTTTGGTTGAGTAAACTTAAGATGGTTAGGGAAACATTGTGGTTTCGGTTAAAATGACTACTTCCTTAAGGCTCGGGGAGCTTTGTCGTCATGGTTACAGTAAAAACCACTTGGTTATGGTTGGAGGAACAATCTTGTTCATTTAGTCAAAATATTAATAAGTGCACTTAAAACCTTCTGAACGACAAGTATGTCTTGTACTTAATTCCAAATTGAATGACAAAATACCTTGTTTGTGCCCTTTAGAACGAAGCGTTTCCTGATCTGACACCTGATCAGCAGGACGACATCATTTCCCTTCCAGAACCGTTAAACCACTATTTCAAAAATGACACTTTTGTCTGATTTTACGCAGCTATGGTTACGGTTTGGTTAGGTTTAGGCACAACAACGACTTGGTGAGGTTTCGGGAAAGATGAAAGTTGGGTTAAAATAACCCTCCTGGTTAGGGTTTTGGAACAATCATGGTTAAAGGTGGGTTATGCAATTCTAATCTAATATACGTGTTTTCTTTGGGTCAAATTCAGTGAATATCTCCTCACGCTCCGCTAGCTGTCCGTTGAGTGTGTGCTGGAAAAAAACTCCGGTGTTTGTACTCATCCCTGGCTCTGGCCCCTCACTGCTGGTTTCTTAAGAAACATCCGTCCACCCACGACCTCCTCCCTACGTGGACTTTGTCGCTCTATGACAACGTCACCTGACTTGCGCCTTTGCTCCCATCGTAACCACTAGTGGGCTTCGTCACAGGTGTTGTTTTGGGGCATTTATCCTCGGGAGGACAGCCTCCCCATATTAATCACCGGTGATACTTTCCCTGACCCCTTCGGCTTTCAGGCAACAGACTCGAAAGGAAAATGACCACAGAATCAACAAACAGGTATGCAAAATGTTTGTACGCCTGCTCAGAAACTCAGAATGGCCTGAGTTTGATTGAGTTTGTCTGTCAATCAGTCCTGTCTGTAGGCAAGCAACCACCCTCACTCTTCTCACTCCATTAAATGAACTTAACATAATGAGTACAAAAACCTCAAGTCATTCCATTCAGTCAACAGAGCTCCTTGTCAGTTTTGCTTTCCAGTTCCACTCACTCTTACAGCAGCAAAATAACATATTGGAGCTTCAGGGTCATTTCTTTGCACCCCGATGATTACAGCCCCTGCTGAAATGTAGAAGAATGTTAGCGGCCACATTCGGGAACTCCAACACTGATGTTACTTCTCATCCGTGACAGTAGATGGTGGCGAGGATGTGAGCGCTGACATTTCCGTGGTTTTATGGATGAATAAACAGAACCTTGAACTTGACACACGAGTAATGAGTGTGGAGGCTGAAGTGGATGCTGATCGTTATCGTGGTTAGCACTGTTTTCATCAAAGGGAAGACCTGAGAGTCAGCTGACATAAATGCCTAAAGAGACACAGAAAATCTCCATCAGACCAGGGAAAAAACCCCAAATAAAATGCTGGGAAGTTTTCTAATAAATGCAAATGGCTACATTTATATGGGAACTTTTATCCAAAGCGCTTTACAAGGTTTGTATTGCTGCTCATACACCCATTCACGCACACTCACACACACAAAATAGGGCAGTGTTGTGCAACAGCTCAGACATTCAAAATCTCTTCTCCAAACAAAGTGAAAACAGGTCAAGGAAAATCGTTGCAGCCAGAGGTGCTACAGATCACCGCTCGCAACAGGTTTTTAATAAGTATGCTGATAGAAAACCCTGCACTGCTCTTTCAAGGGGCTGCGTGGGCGTGAAGTACACGTAAGACGATGGAATACGATCCAGGAACAAGTCGAGTTGGAGAAACAGATTAATGCATTTGAGAGGGTTATCGGACAACAAAACACTGCTACCAGCAATCACTTGATCCTTTCGTCACGGCGATAGTGAGGTAAACCGCAGAAATGCAGCTCTCGTTACGTAGCAATGTGCCAAGAATGCGACGTTGCATGTACGTGATTGGCCACCGCAGAACTTTGCCGGAGGACGTTGTGTTGCAGCAGAAGTTGAGCCTGGTTCTCTGCGCTGGTTTTAAACGCAGGGCTAGCGTTGGTCTGAGCGCCGCCTATGGTACAATACAACTGTGTTGTGGTGTGTGTGTTGTAGGGTATGTGGTCTGTTGTACACACAGAAGGATCAGCGCTTTTTTTTCCCGACCTCTGAATCTCTGCCAAACACGAGCAGTCAGACGATCAGACAGGCTGCCAACAACAGTTAGATAAACTTATTTGGAAGAGAAAACTTCCATCGCAGTTTACAGATTACTTCCTGCTTCACTTTTGACCCTCCGTACTTACCGTAGTTGCGGTCACACAGTTTTCCTGTGCAATGGGGGATTAATACTGACATTTCAGGTGTGCTCACTTTCACTTTGACCTCCAAATAAAGTGGTTTGGATAATCAGAAGCCGCTTTATCGGCCAAGTAGGCGCACACATACAAGGAATTTGACTTTTCGTTGCTCTCAACGTACTTGCCATAGACAGCATAAAATATGGAAGAAGTCTCTGTGATGTCACCCGTAGGTGCCACTGTGAAGCTCAGTGTGGTGGCAGTGCCGGACTCCGCCGGCTCCCGCATCATCCAAAAATGGGCAAAGACGTGGAGGTGGAGCTGAGGGTTGGTTGCTGAAACCAGCCACCTGTGACGGCACCTACCTGTCACTCAAGGCAGCCTCGTCCTTCATTATGCGCAACTTTAAGCCTTAATATAATTTAAACAGGTGAGAAAAATGTACCCCCGTACAGTTGTCATGAACAGGGCTATTAGCTATAGAGACCAAAACAGTTGGCTCTGCAGTAATTCTTCAAGCCTGTTTCCTGACTCTGGACATGAATAAGTCCTGAATGGAAGGCAGGTCGGCACCAGTGAGTTCCCATCCTGTTTGGTGGCCGATGCAAACCAGACAGTGATGGGTGTGCAAAGAACTGACTGGATTATTGTGGTTTAGAACTGCAACAGCAGCTCCTCGGATAACCCTGGTTAAACAGTTGGTTTGTTTCACCTGTGTTTATGCACATTTTCAATTTTTGCATTAAAAAAAATATTAAGTGACGCCGGAAATTCGAGAAACAAAAAGACGAAATATTGCAAAAATGCTTTAAGCTTGGCCGAGGTGGAAAAGTTGGTGTTTCATTACATTTACATTTAGTCATTTAGCAGACGCTTTTATCCAAAGCGACTTACACATGAGAACATCCACAAACCGAAGGCGCAGCTTCGGGAGCATTTTGGGGTTCAGTATCTTGCTCAAGGATGCTTCGACGCACGGCTGGGGGATCGAACCGCTGACCTTCCGATTGGCAGGCGACCGTTCTGCCACCAAGCCACGGCCGCCCCAACTTCAAAACACATTTTCAACGATAATACATTAAAAACAAAATGCGACAAATTGCTGGAAATTCTGTTAAAATTGGTGCTAGCTTTGGATGGAAACCTGACTACTGTGTTCCCAAATCCCAGCTGTACACTTGGTGGATACAATGTTATTATTAGTGATAGAAATTTCAGTCAAAAGTACTAAAATAAGACCTTAGTTGAAATAAACTGGATTCATTCTTTCACCTAAACATAGCTCCTCAAGCACGTCTTGAACCTCAATCAGCCCTTTGAAGAACTGAGGACCAGAGAAAATGACTCCAACTCTCGAGGTGTATATGGACTGCATTTTATATAGTGCTTTACAGTTTGCCTCTCATTCACCCACGCACACACACACACTCTCACACACGCCGATGGCAGCGAGCTACGAGGACACTTCAACGTGTGGACGGGAGGAGCCGGGAATCGAACCGCCGCTCCTGCGATGAGCGGACGACCCGCCTCTGCCACCTCCAGTCGCCCAGATGTCAAACTCAAACTGGTCCTCGGGAAGGCAACACAAGAGCACACACCTGCACACAACTGCCCTAACAGCTAGCAGCGCAGCATCCCCTCATGCTCTGCCGATGACGAATGAAATACACTGAGCAACATCTTCCCCGCGTGAGCTGGTCCGCTTTCTGCACAGCTCAGCCGTCTCGCAGCTTAAAAGGACGGCTCTGCCGATTGTCAGTCCTGCATCTCATTTCACCAGTTGTGTCCTCACATGATCACATGAACTGTGCGACGAAGCTGAAGTCGCTTTAGTGAACTCAGAGCATCTTTGATCTGCAAGACACACACACACACACACACACACACTTGCCTTGTAGGATTTTAACAGTCACGCTGCAACATCACATGTGTCTTCAGTCACAACATCTGCTCAAATACACTGATCTTACTGTCTGTGTGTGTGTGTGTGTGTGTGTGTGTGTGTGTGTGCGTGTGTGTGTGCGTGCGCGTGTGTGTGTGTGGTACTCACATCTGTCTCGGTGGCAGTCGCTCCTGAAATGGGCCATAACAAGAGAAGAAGAAGAAGAAGGAAGAAAAGGAAGAAGAAGAGGAGGAGAGGGATACAAAGCTGTCGACTCAGAGTGCGCGAGTGTCTGACTGACGCTTCCCTCACTGAGAGAGAGAGGTGACCGCTGAGTATGGCAGCGGGTCGTACCATCTAACACTCCACCGAGAGGGGTGGAGGAGGGGTGACCGGTTCATTCATCTGGTGGAAAATGGGGTGGGGTGGGGTGCATGTGAGTGAGTGTGTGTGTGAGAGAGATGTGACTGGTAGAGGTAGTGTAAAGCAGGCAAAGAGGAATCAATAGAATCAAATACAGAAGGTCAGCCAGTCATCCAGGTAACGCAACACCGAGCTACTTATGAGAAGTGACGTTTTGATGTCGTTCAGGTGTAATGAAACAGTAATCCGCAGTATGTGGAGATGCCACGCCCCCTAGTGGATGAAAGCATGGTTGTTAAATTGTAACCGAAATTAAATTGCATGCTTGAGAAAAAAAACAAAAAGCAAAACTAAAAGAAATTTATATTTAATATTTTTCGTTTTCATGCGGGCGCCCCCGTAATTCGTCAGCGTGCCGTTGGTTCTCCATCTAAACAGACTGGATTGCAAAATCCATTAAATGATTTCACTTTAATTAAACGTGTCCTATCTAATTACGATATGGTGATGAGGAGAGCCGGGGCGTCTCCTGGGCTTCTTTATTTATCTTGGCGTTAACCTCCGCCTGCAGCCGGCTAACAGCCTCCCAGCATGCATTTCAATGAGGGTAAGTCAGACCACAGGGTCAGTGTAACACACACACACACACACACCCAGGGCTGTATACAGCTTTAAACCCCTGATTCTTACATCAGTCATTCACAAATTCACATATTTGTGTTCCTCTTTCTACAGTATAGAGTTTAATTTGCCTTTTTTTCCTACATTGACCATCTCTTGCCACAAATATTTAGATACAAATATTTGAAATCTTTTATATATTCTTGTGTAGGCCTATATTCTTAATTTATCTGCTTGAAACACCCTGTTTCATACTGTGTCAGGTACCAGCTTGCTTCAGTGTTTACAGTATAATCTACATAGTATACCATTTTGACAGGATGTCTGCATGGAATAAAGCCACTTTACTGTTTTGTATACAAGAAAAATGACAATCAAACTGCGACTTTGGAAAGCCGCCGCTGACGACGTAGAATTTGGAAAGTTAGCGAAATGTTTGTCCACAGATTTAACGCTGTGTGTTTCCTGAGATGTGTGTCACCACAGCACACTGAGTCGCTCATCCTATTTGCATTGTGTCCATATCGACAGCGCACACAACAGTCAAGCGATTTCAGTCTGCATACTGACATCATGCACTGAAGGACCGAGTTCTAATCCTGTGTCCCTATATTAGCTGTTCATTAAACTCTTATTACGCTACAGACAAATTATAGGTATTTAAGCTAAATACGTGTAAAAAACAAATGACAAAATCATCATAATTACCTGGGGCTCACAAAAAAAAAAAATCCTGTTTAGGACATAACATAGTGTATACCTACGCCATTCTTATTTGACAATAAAGTTCATTCTAATGTAATAATATCAGTATAGGGTTTGCATGGATGAATAAACTGACCCACAGGACGATTTACCAGAAGCTCACTGTGTTTCCCGTGTAGAGTCCAAGGAGTCGAACCATCAACCCTGTTGCCGTGGTAACCACCTGCAACGTGACTGCGGTGTATTCTGCTTTTCTACACAAAGCAGTTCAGTTGAATCCAACTGCCAGTGTCCCAGCTGCTAATCCCGCCGCTTAATGCAGGCTTATAGGGGGTTTCATTCACTCATTCACACACACACACACACACACACACACACACATATACAGAAAATATGCAGAAAAAAGCACTCACACACACAGGAGGGAGGTCTGTCATAGCAGATAAAGTGTCTACAAAAATGCTAAATTGCATCTATTAAACTCTACTTCTAAAGTTAAGAAATGTTCTGTTTTTGGGAAAACACAAATAAACATAAATGCACACAGAGTAGCTAAAAATATATATTTTTTTCAAGATCTTAATATTTAATCAGTAATATATTGTAATATTACTAAAGCACGGTGCTTATGTAGAATTTGTTTGTATTAGCATTTGTACTTGAGTAATTCCATTTTATGCTTTTATACTTCTACTCCACTACAGTTCAGATACTGTACTTTTAAATCCACAACATGTATTTATATGACAGATATAGTTACTTTACAGATTAATATTTTACACACGAAACCTATGATGAATTTATAAAATGTGATGCTTTATTACAGACTAACCTTCTCAATCGAAATCAATTACAAGTGAAAGCTCCGCACGAGAAATCCTACCTAAGTAAAAGTACAGAATTATTAACAGCAAAACGTACTTAAAGTATTAAAGTAAAATAACTCATTTTGAGCCTGTGACCGATATATTATCATAGCCTATACAACATTATTAGATTGTTAATACTGATGCATCAATGTTAAGGCAGCATTTTACTGTTGAAGCTGCTTGAGGTGGAGATAGTTTATACACAGTTAGCTAGTTTTAACTACTTTATATACAGTTAGCTAGTTTTAACTACTTTATAAACAATTAGCTAGTTTTAGCTACTTTATATACAGTTAGCTACTTTTAACTACTTTATAAACAATTAGCTAGTTTTAACTACTTTATATACAGTTAGCTACTTTTAACTGCTTTATACACAGTTAGCTAGTTTTAACTACTTTATACACAGTTAGCTAGTTTAACTACTTTATACACAGTTAGCTACTTTTAACTGCTTTATACACAGTTAGCTAGTTTTAACTACTTTATACACAGTTAGCTAGTTTAACTACTTTATACACATTTAGCTGGTTTTAACTACTTTATATACATTTAGCTAGTTTTAAGTACTTTATATACATTTAGCTAGTTTAACTACTTTATACACAGTTAGCTAGTTTTAGCTGCTTTATATACAGTTAGCTAGTTTTAACTACTTTATACACAGTTAGCTAGTTTAACTACTTTATACACAGTTAGGTAGTTTTAACTACTTTATATACATTTAGCTAGTTTTAACTACTTTATACACAGTTAGCTAGTTTTAACTACTTTATACACAGTTAGCTAGTTTTAACTAGTTTATACACAGTTAGCTAGTTTTAAGTACTTTACACACAGTTAGCTAGTTAAAAACAATTTTATACACAGTTAGCTAGTTTTAACTACTTTATACACAGTTAGCTAGTTTTAGCTGCTTTATACACAGTTAGCTAGCTTTAACTACTTTATACACAGTTAGCTACTTTTAACTACTTTATGTACAGTTAGGTTGTTTAGTCCAGTCAGCCAGATAGGAAATGTTAAACTATCGTACCAGAGGCTTAAAATTATCATATTTTAAGGGAAATTATCATACGTGAGTCATAACGAGGAGAACAAATATGTGCAAATGTGTAATTTTACAAAATGATTTTAAACAAACTACTTATTGTAAGCATCACAAAATGATCAGATTGTTGTACATTATAGCACTTTAGGCATTTTTGATCGTACAGAGGGCAAAATTAGCGTACAAATACTATAATTATCGTACATCTGGCAACGCTGTCCAGTGGTTCCCATCCTAGGGGTCAGGCCCCTTTAAAGGGTCATCACATAAATCTAAGGGGTCGTGAGATGATTAATGGGAGGGGAAATAATAAACAACGTTCTGATATATACATTTGTCTTTAAGTTATTTAAATGAAATCAACTCAGTTTAGAGGTGAAACGTCTCTTTGGTAGAACTGACAACAACCTACAGTCATCTGAAACATCATGAAGGGCCAACTTCACACTGCTTTGTTGTAAGACATCACAAGACAAGAAGGTTGGAAACCAATGCTTTAATCTTTAACAATTATATTTTAGCATAACTTTCGTTATTTAAAGTCTTTATCTTAAAAGTAACTGTAGCTGTCAAATAAATGCAGTGGAGTAAAAAGTACAATATTTATTCCTGAGATGTAGTTGAGCAGAAGTATAAAGTAGCAGAAAGTGGAAATACTCAAGTAAAGTACAAGTACCTCAAAATTATAACCTACTTGAGTAAATGTACTTAGTTACTTTTCTCCACTGCCTTACACATTTTTGCATCAGTAATAATAATCCAGTGATATTATATATAATAGTATGACACTCGCAAGGGCCAATTTTTTTGAGCACTTTTGCATTTGATAAGTATGTTTTGCTGATGTTACTAACATACTGTAAGTTTTGAATGCAGAAGCTTCACTTGTAACAGAGTATTTTTACATCGATGTACTTTTACTTAACTAAAAGATCTAAATACGTCCTCCACCGCTACATTTTTAAGAAGACTACAGGACCGTTTTCATAAAAGCGGAATTCTGTTTGATTAAAGTTTTATAGTTTTACAGAAGCAACAATAAAACAACCCAAGCAAACGTAAACTTTAGGAACAAAGAGAACCTGCAGTCAGTTTCTGTTTCTGTCTGGAAAGAAAACCTTTTGTAAATCAGCTTTGTTTCCTGAGCTCTCAGCCTTCATGTGGTTTTCCAGGGATCAAAGCTTCATATCGTAATTAGTGACTCCACCAACATAAACAATCATTTTCCAAAATGCAGCTCAGCCACATGTGAAGAAACGCCTGTGAAAGGACGTTCTTTGGATTTCAGATTCAGATTCAAGCTTCAGCTGCATGTTTGGAAACGAACCAAAACGTTTTTTCTGCAACACAAAGGTTGAAATGAAAGGCTGGAGCTCCACCTGGAGGACGTCAGAGACACTGCACCTATACGATCGGAGGAACGATGGCAACTGTCAATCAAACTGAAGCCTTTGGAAACTTTTTAAGTGATAATCAACCATTGTCTATTTTAAAAACTACCGGGAGGAAAATGCAACATACTCAGGATCTTTCAAAGACTTTTGAGGTTCAATGTCTCTCGTAAAATTCAGACTCCGAATTGTCCCGTTTTGAGGTGAAGAAACAGCTTTTTGTCCAAACTAAATCATGTTTCATTTCGTGATCTGTCAAGAAGAGGATTTTAAAGTTATACATTTCTTTAAGAAACATCCTCAAGGACTTTCAAGGCCGGGTTTGTTTCATATATCGTACAGATTAAATTGAGACGTGTAATTATTTACTAACCACACAATGTCATCAGTAGGGTGTTATTTTTGCTATCCAACTGGGAGAGCTATTCTTGACATAAGCTATCACCCACTTTCTAACCAACAATATGACAGAATATTTCAGTGTAGTGCAGATGAAGAATCTTGCATATTTATTTCTTGCAACAAAGCCATAAGATCCGGGTCCCTTCAAAGAGCCTAAATTCCCATGACTACTTATAACCCTCCTCCTGGGGCCGTTACTGTGTCTCCGGCTCTGGATAGGGACCTTAGTCTAGTCCTTTGTTGGCCACCACAAGGTTTACGTTTGTGCTTTTGAGTGTAAAATCTCACTGGTGGATGGATTGCAATGAAATGTGGTTCGGATATCATTCAGCATCATTCGGAGCCGGGCTACCTAAGCTCACTGCACATCCAACTCGAGGAGTCTTCAATGACATTCAAGGCCTTGTTTGGCAGAATGGTAGAAGGAGTCATCCTTTTTCAGTAAATTCGAAACTTCCAAAGATTTAGAAGACATTCCCAGAGGAGGTTATAGTGTTTGGTGTATAAAATAATAGGTTTATTAGTGCTGTCAGGGTCTTTTCTAACACTTCCTCCGGGATCCCTGCAGCTCTTGTCGGCTGGGGGACAACCCAGGCGGGGCTATCAGCAGATATGGCCGCCCTGTCATTTAGGAACCACACCACATCATCCTGCAAGACAGCAGCGGGACTTTATAGTCGCTGCAGTTGGAGCAGAAGTCACATTCCTGAGCCGGAGAGTGAGTTTTTTTTTTAAAATAGTCACCAAAATGCCGCTGCCTTTTGTTGTGCGGACGATGATTAAAAGACGCCGCAGCCAGCTGACTTCTCCTTATAATTTGAGAGTCTATTTCTGGGGGATGCCGATGGATCAGAGCGTGAAAGTGTGCTCCAGATGTGGGAGCTGCTCTCCACCTCCTCCCACCTCCGGGAGGGGGGTGGAGGGGTTGGTTTGCGAGTTGAGTGGAGGAGAAATTTGGCAAGTGCCCTCGAAAAGACGCAGAGGGAGACGAGGTGATTTAGTTTTTCGAGAGGGCAGCGGAGGAGCAGGTTTATCAGGATGAGGACGGAGGTTTTGCTCGGCATGAAGACTGTCGGGGTTGCTACGTTGGTGCTGTGTCTTCACCAGGTGGCCTTTTCTTCTGCTCAGGTAAGCACAGGTGACACTAACAACGGGAGCAGTCACGTTACTGTGGTTGGAGTGTTTCCACTGAGGCAGGATGTTCATTTTCTCAGCATCCACAAAGTTATAACAAACTGTACTCGCAATACTTCAAATGCACTGGACCAACGCAGAAGTTAGAACGGTGGTTAAAAGGATAAGACAAATATGCATTTCTGCTCAAAATGATCATGTAACAGAAACGTAATATGTTCTTTTATTTTTTTACTGGTCTCAAATGTTTAGCTTTTGTTTGTGTGAAATGCAAGATACGTTCACGTTTCCAGGTCACTAAAATCCTTCAAATGAAACAATCTGAGAAGGAAAAATATCTGCTCATAACTCATGTCCTTCAGCAGTCACAAGTAGACTTTGCTTCTTCTTTAAAAGGGGTCAGAAACGGAGAGTAGAGCCAGAGAAAAGTCAGATTTGGTCAAATCGAAAGTGTAATTTAATTAAATCTACCAAAAACAAACTCTTATTTACAATAATAGACTCGGAGGATGGCCTAATAATGATAAAGACCTGATTTTAGACTACAATTTGGTTGTCTTCTATGACGTGATCTTTTATATGATTCTTTGTCACAATTTTATTTTGAATTCAACAGCTGCATTTTTGGTTTAATTCTGATCTTGTGACACATTTTGTGGTATCTGTTTTACTGGTTTCTAACTCGTTGCTGCTGCTGTTATCGCTTGAGCAGGAAACCCTTGAAAAAAGAAGTTGTTGTTTTTTTTAGGGTTCTGTGCGTTGCCTGTTAAATAAAACCGGAATACAATTTGAAAAATGTGTATAAAAGTTGAAACGTCACAGAAATTCATCAGAACATTTTTATTGGACTTTACCAGGAGGATCTCAGGACGTAGAAGTCTATTTCTCAATAAAGTTATTACTTAATGCTTATTACTTAATTACTAAGGTTTTTCTGCTAATTCAGAATCAGAATCAGCTTTATTAAGTAGATTAGCACATATGAGGAATTTGCTTTGGTGTTTTTGGTGCAAAACAATAAACAGTAGAAATATAAACCAGCAGACTTTTGTTTTTTTTCCCCCCACATACGGCCTACACACTATCTATAAACCTTGAAAATGGTGAATGGATCTGAAAGTAACCGAGTTGCAAGTTTCATTAATTTAGCGGAATTTAAATACCATGTCGTCATATTGTACATATATAAGACTATATAGGACCATAGACGCCCAGACGCAGGAAACATCTGCAAATTTACAGATGTTACTGTTGTTGTTTTATTACTAAAAAAAAACTATATTGCCTTTATTTGGTATCTAAATGGGCTCATAGTAGCTTAATGTTTGTCTGCCTTGTTGAGCCTGTTGTGTGCACATAGAGAGCAACGTAAAACCGGAGTCACATTCATTGTATGTGTACACATACCTGGCCAATAAAGCTGATTCTGATACTTACTCTATTCAATGTTTCCTATGTTCTTATAACATTTTGGTTCAGTGTTATTGAACATCTCATTTTCAGTTTTATAGTTACGATTCTTCCCCTGCAGTGCTTACTTACGGCTCTTCACACTTCTTTTTATTCCCAACGACGTTTATTGTTTTGCACCAAAAACACCAAAGCAAATTCCTCATACGTGTCAATCGGTTGCTGATTTCTGATTAGAAGTTTTAATCACGTTCATGACAGTTTTAATGAGGTAACTACAAGCCAGGTTTGTTTGTGTTTCCTTTATTTTTTCTGCGCTACAAAACATTTTTGTACTTTTGGACGTTTTTTTCGAATGTCCTGTCAGTCCGCCCTCCTCTGTCTCGAGCCGCAGAGAAACGCCTCCAAACACTCAAACCGTCAAACCCTTAGCCGTCAGTTGGAGGTCAGCAGGGCTCAGGTCCAGTTTTCACCCAGGTGTGAACTGCAGCACTGGAAGCCTCACCTCTACGTGTAGGTGTCACACCTGAGACAGACTGCTGTAGCCGTCGTCTTCTTCTTCTTAGATAAATGTCGACAGTGTGGGAAAGGGTTTTCCTCTTCTCTAAGCCTTTTACCAAGTGTCTTTAGGGTATAACAATATGGTTTATGGAAATCTGTAGTTCTGGGGAAACTGTGAGGGATATTTATCTGTTATTTATCTTTAAGCAACTGCGTGTCATTTTCGAAATATGCACGCTGACATCTTCCCCACAGTCAGCTGAGAAGATGGACAGCGATTACTGTAGGTCCAGGACTTGTTTAGCCTAGCTTAGCACAAAGACTGGAAGCAGGGGGAAACTGCTTCCTTAAATATATCAATCTTAATATTCTCCATGAATTACCAGTCAAAACGCCGTGCGTAGTGTTAGCTATGAGCGAAGTGGCAAGATGCATCTGGTTCACGTCAGTCGTGCGCTCTCGGGTTACCGTATACAGGCTGTCCTCTCACTCCCGTCCCGTCCGCAGGAGTGTCCATCCACCCACGACCTGCTGAACTCGCTGCGGCAGGTGGAGAAGATGTTGGCGGTCCACGAGGCGTCGTACCAGCAGGGCGTGCGCTCCCTCAGGAAGAAGATGAGCGCTCTGCACAACAGCACCATGGCCATCTTCAAGGCCGGCGGTGAGGAGTAGCACTTTGTATCGCGGTTCATCCTACACGTTACAAGGTGGCGGTATTATCTTCACCTGGGATTATCTATACCAGAGAAAGAAGGAAGGAGTTATCCGCCATCTTAGATTTTACATTGATTGTCTTTACTGCCTTTTGGTTTCTTTACACGCTCCTGACATTCACTTTTTGGCGGCTTTTTATTCATGTGCTCGCTAACGTCGGCCAAGCTTCCAGCAAAAAGTAGCAGCGTGATGCAAACGTCTGTAAATCCCGCTGGACATTATTTATTGTTCACTACAAATAATTCATTGCCAAATATTGACATGTTTTCGCACACGTTTGCACACTAATATTCTGAGTATATCACCATTGTCGCTGACTGGGTCGGCAGCTTTTAGCAGTGAAGCTTCGTTCATTGGTGAGTGAAGGTTCAGATTTCAGCGCAGTCATGTGCACTATATTTTCTTGCTGGTTAAAAGCTCATTGAAAATCTGCGAAAGCCACAGAAAACGATGTTATAACTCTGCTGAAAAGAAGTAATATTACATGAGCCTTGTTTCTACTGAAATTGGAGAAACGGCGGCAAATGTCACGGCGGCGTGACTACAAATCTCTGAACTGAACTAGAGCTGCACGGTATGGTTAGAAAAAAATTAATTGTGCAGCCCTAAACTGAACTGAGCAAAATGATTCAAGTCTGCAAAGTGATTTGTAATGTTCCTGGGAACACATCACAGCGCAGAGGCACTGTGCATTGGGAAACAACCAATAAGCTGAACACAGAGAAAAGGCACTGGCAGTTGCAGTTGTCTTTATCAAGTCCTTCTGCTCAGATCGAGTTAAGATTTTCAGGTGGTGAGAATAAGCGTTTCACCTCATGCTGGTTACACATTAGCCTGGTTTCCGTCCAAATGAAGCGTTTAATGATTTTTAAACCCAATTTCGAAGGTTAAGGAAAATGCAAAAACCATTAAACCATCAGCAGAAGAAGAAGAGGGGTGCACGGTGGCAGAGCGGTTAGAGAGCTCCTGCCTCCCAGTAAGGAGGTCGTGGGTTCGAAAACCGGACCAGACCAACGTCACACGATCTCTCTGGGTGGAGTCTGCATGTCCTCCCCATGTTACCGTGGGTTCTCTCCGGGTTCTGCGGCTTCCTCCCACCGTCCAAAGTCACGCAGAGTCAGGTTAATTGATGACTCCAAATTGCCCCTAGTGAGTGAATGTGAGAGCGAATGGTTGTCTGTCTAAGTGTCAGCCCTGCGACGAGTTGGCCCCTGTCCAGGGTGTACCCCGCCTGAGGCCCCAAGCCACTAGGATAGGCTCCAGTCACCCGCGACCCCCAACGGGAACAAGCGGTACAAAATGACTGACTGACAGAAGAAGAAGAGGACCACAGCGAGACGACGTCATTAAAAGAGCTCTAGTCAGGGCTCAAACAATGGAAAACCACGTGGGAAAAATGACGCTTCTGTGTTAATGTGAAGAAGGTCACAGATCTAATTTCATCACCACTTACTCGTTCTGTTTCCGAATTGGAAACGTTTCTACTCAGGGGTTTTTTTAAGTCGAAAACGCAGGTTGACTCCCATTGATCACGTGTAGAGCCTCACAGTGCATCTTTCATACATGCCAGACCTGCGGCTGCCATCTTTGAATGATGCAAAGTGAGCTTCCGTGGTGGTGTGCGTCTTGCCCACCAAATCTAGGAGGTTGCATCTTGACATATTTCAAACTCCATGGATGCAGAAACTGCGGTTTCGGTACGAAACGAATCCCGTACTGATGCCGGATAAAAGCTTGAGATACAAGATGACCAGAGGGGCAGTCCTTTAAGTCCGGAGGGTAAACGAACATGTCTCCATCTGCTCCCAGCGTCCTGCCCCAAAGCAGAACCCCCCGTTCACGGCCGCAGACTGGGCAGGGTGTTTGGCATCGGACACGAGGTCCACTTCCTGTGCAAGCCCGGCTACGAGCTGATTGGCCCGCGGACCCGAGTGTGTCTGGAGTCTCTGAAGTGGAGCGGCCAGCAGCCAATGTGCAGACGTAAGCACCGATACCGGCCCGTGAGTATAATACTCATACCGGTTCTGTACCGGGAGTTTTCTCACGTCTTGTGTTTCGTTTTTTTCTTGTCAGGCCTCAACAGCACCGGCGGCAACTCCCTGGCCTCCTTCTCTCCTGCTGCCTCTTCTTCTTCCTCCTCCTCCTCCTCCTCCCTCCCTGTCTCTGCTGCTCTGTCGGCATCCTCCTCCTCCTCTACAGCATCCTCGCCTTCTCCCGTCTCCCCTTCGTCCCCCACATCTCCACCCCCCTCCTCCTCAGTCCGTCCGTCTCACTGCACTCACTTCCTGGGCTCCACCCGCTGCACCTGCGACGTGGGCTTCACCATATCGGGCCGCGACAACAACATCTGCACAGGTCATGAATATTCCCGACCAATAACTGATCTTTTTTTTTTCTTTTCTAACTTCCACTAACGGCCCTGTGTGCGTTTCAGACATCGACGAGTGCCGTCTGTTTCCTGTCGGGCAGCCCGGCCGGCTCTGCGTCCACCAGTGTGTGAACACTCCCGGCAGCTTCCACTGCTTCTGTCCAGCCGGCTACGAACTCGGCAGAGACGGCCGCAGCTGCACAGGTCAGGGGTCAAAGGTCATCCTTTCCCTTAGGGGGAACGTTCAGAGACGTGTGGACTTTGCGTTTGTAACCCTCGCCTCTGTCCTCCTGCGTTCAGACGTCGGCGAGTGTGACGGCGGCATGCACGACTGCACAGCAGACCAGGTGTGCGTGAACACCTACGGAGGTTTCCAGTGTGTGACGGTGGAGTGTCCTCGCATGAAAAACGCCACGTACATCAAGACGTCCCCGATGTAAGAGCATGTTTTTATATCCCATGCCCCCCAAGCCCCATTGGATTGAACTGTGTACCGTCCTGAATCACGTCCATCCTTCTGCTGACAGCTTTTCCTGTTTTTTTAAACTGATCCAGCCCTGGTGCAGGACTGTCATATTACGTAGCTATCACATGTCACGTTTAGCAGGTATAGAGCTGTAATCGGGCCTTACAAGTCCGGCCCGACAAGGACCGAGCCCGACAAGTACATTCTGACTGGGAGCTTTTTAAAAGCCCGAACCCGTTTACAGCCCGACAAATTATTCAAATGTGCGCACGCTTTCTTCTTCTTGATCTTTGATTTTACCTGCGGGCTACAAACCAACTTTAAAGGTGTATGCCGCCACCTACTGTATCGGAGTTATACCGGATTACACCGGTCTGTGCGCACGCTTTGCCGGTGCAACCAAAACGTAATCGCCAGAGGCCGGCCTCCGTTTCACCTCCTCAGCATCCATTTTCGCGCTAATCGAACTTTATCAACTGACTGCTCATTTACCGCGCGAGCCCGGGTAAAATGATAGAAGTTAAGACCAAATTAAGAATCAATCCCATAGGGGAGGGGGGTAGGATGTATTTCTACACTGCAGTACTGTATTAGGCTAGCGAATGGAATATTTAGATACGTTTCCGAGAATAAAAGTGCCCCAAAATAATACACTGTAAGCTGGCTAACCAGCTGGCAGCCAACAGACCTAACTGCCTTATAATAAAGAGGGAAATTGCTTCTCAGGGGCACAATGAGACTGCAGACAAGGCAAGCAGAGAAGGAATGAAAACTGGGCAGACGAAAACAAAACCCATGAACCTTCTCACCTCAGAGGACAAAGACAAGTAAAATGTAAATGACAGGGACGGAGAGCGAGAGGGAGATTTGAAAACAATGAGTTCTATCCTCCACGTCGCCCACTTCCCCTCTCCACCCGACATTTAGCTTCTCTCCTCCAACAGTTGAGGGTCAGACTGAGGTTGGGCTTCCGACGCCTCCTGCCGGGGTCTCCAGGCTCCAGTCAGCCGATGGCGGTCGCGAGGCGTGAAGCGTGTTTATGGAGGCGAACTGAGCGTGTTGACCCAAGTGATTTATTCCTACAGCTGAATCATAATTGCACGTTTTAGTAATGCAGGGAGGAGAGTGTGGTGGTGTACAGACTCTCCGGGGGGGCATCTCCACCGCATGCAGGGTTAGCTTTAGGTTAACCCTGAAGTGGTACGTAGTGTTAATTCTGCCAGAGAGGACTTGTGGCTGTGACTTAGGAAGTGTCAGGACTCTTAGAAGGACAATTTTTGCGTCCCCACGACTGCATAGCCTTGAAGCTCCCAGCTCAGCCGCTCCACGAGCGAGGAGGCTGGGGTGCCGCTCAAAACGCTGCCCGCAAACGTGTGATGGCGTTTGCCTCCGCGGGCACCCAGCGAACACAGTCATATGCATGTGTTCGCGTCCCTTTTGGAGGACAACAGCAGGCCTTTAAAACAGAGCGCGTGGGAGCAGGGAGGCGATGATTTGTTCAAAATCGCTCAGGGACCCGGTTTGACATGATCGCTCTAAAGTGGCCAGGACTACAAGAATGGAGTCTCTGGAGAACTACAGTGATTCAGGAGCGGGCGGTCAGCCTCTTTTCAATTGTAGAGGAGACAGGACGGGGACGAAGACGAGCAAGAAGAACAGATGAATACATTCCAGCTGCTTAGACCACAACCGCAAATGTGTGGAGATGTAAATAAAGTTTTTGCTGACTGACCTCCAACCTATGACGTCGCTTTGCTACAACGCCGCGCGCTAACCAGGCAGTTTTAAATGATGGGACTGTTGTTTTTTTACACGACGCATTGGCAGGTCGCAGCGAGTCGCATTAAATTGGATAAATGCAGGCGTGTGGCGCCGAGCGCAGGATGAATCATCACCTTTCACAGGAGGTGAAAAGAGGGACTTTTTGTACAAAAAAAGTACATTTTGCATATTTGGCAAAACGAAATGACACACTCACATCACTAAAAAGGAGCCGGGGAGTCATTGACAAAAATATATATTGTGTACCCTTCACACACTTGCTTGGATCTAACGCAGATTAATTTTGATCTTCGACAGAGATATGTGGCTGTACTTTGGGTTTCGGTTGTTAAACACAACGTTGTGTCATCGTTTAGATCCCTTAAACGTATTTTACACGACTGTTTCGCTGCAAAGCCTTCGATACTCTGGACGTCAAGCAGTTCTGGCCTCTGCAGCGCTTCATAGAAGCCTGTCGTCTTCAAACGTCCCGGCCGGCTGAATGCGTCCCGCTGAAGGCCTTTGTTGCACCTCACTAGAGCAGAGGAGGCAAAATATATATGATTATAGATCGTGACGTTCTTAATTAAATCATTAAAAACATCTTAGGACAGAAAACCTCAGTTTCATCTTCTCAGAACAGGCCGGCGAAACTCGAGGCGAGAGCTCGCTGAGGCCAGCCGGGAAGTGAAGACAAACGCTAAAATAATATTTCCCCACTTGGTGTTTCCCCAGGCGCTGCGAGAGGAACCCGTGCATGCTGGGAGACAAGGGATGCGCTCAGGCGCCAAACTCCATCTCTTTCCACTTCCTGTCTGTGGTGTCCAACATGTCGGCCCCGCGCGTCCTCTTCCGGGTGTCGGCAGCCCGCGTGCTGGGCGACACGCTGCGCTTTGGCCTGGCGGGCGGCCGCGGGCGGGGCCACTTCAGCGTGCAGCGCTCGGGCCGGCAGACCGGCACCCTCCTCCTGGTGACGCCCATCAAGGGTCCTGCCACTCTGGAGGCTGAGGTGGAGATGAGCGAACTGGAGCGCCAGTCCCTGCTGGGCCGCTACCTCACCAAGGTCACCCTGTTCGTTTCTCCGCACGAGTTTTAGGGGGAGGGTTGACGGGCTGGGGTGGGTTGGGGCGTTCAAATTTCGAGTTAATATCTTGTATTATCGAGAGGAAATGGGAAATTATTTTGAAGGAGGGTTATGTTATGAATGCGAGGGCACAAAGCAGAACCCCCCCCCCCCCCCAACAAGTGTTTCTGGTGTGGGAGGGGGCGTCAAACCACTGCGTGTTGTGCAGGTGACTTACTGCCTCTGCTAAGCTTCTGCCGTAAAACTATGAATTCTGTATTTAATGTAGCCACGCTCAAGTAGACCACAGATAGTTAATGTTCAGGAGCTTAATTAAACCCACCAGGAGGTTTTCGGCGTCGCAGAGAACAGTGAAATGATAAAGTCTTTGTCATTGGTCAGTTCTGCTGTGCCACCCTCGCACCAGTCTCAACGAGTGCATGCTCCATCTGTTAACTGAAGCCTGTGCAAATGTCACGTTCAAGAACACCGTCTCTGTCGCGGCGCTCCCGCCGACTCGTAGGTCAAAGTTCACCTTTGGCCTACGAATAGAAGCGGCTGTCTCGACCGCCTTCTGTGTTCAAACATCGCTCTGGCCGTGTGCCCTGTTCCGTGCATTATTTCACCAACACACTACAAACCCACAGGCCTTTGACAGTTAATGGTCGTTCTGCTCAGATATGAATCGACTCCACCAAACGGGGGGCAGGTTCTGATGAACTGACGGCAAAATGTTATGAAATGGTTCCCATTTGTTTTGGTGAATGCGGTCAACTTCCGCGCAATTTGAATCCAGTACGCCGACGTGTATTCTCGGTGTTTACAGCTGACTTTGAACGTTTTGCCACCTTTAAAGCCTACGCACCCCACAAAGCGCGATACTACGCAGTGGGCGGAGTGTTCCTGAAGTTATCCCTTCTGTCGTTCCTCTAGTGCGTTAACATGGCGGTCGAGTCACGGCGCTATAAGCCTCGGTTTGGCTGAAGATCACGTTCAGCAGCCACCTTTGGTAACAGGGTCCCAAACCAGTTAAACACCTTGAAGATTGAATATGCTTTAACCCAGGTAGTTGGGACTCTGACAGTTAGGGTTCTGAAAGCTCTGTGAGTTGAATGTAATAATAAAAATGCATGAGAGCAGCGCACTGCGGCTGCAGTACGAGTCGGGTATATTTGCTCTTTCTGTGTTGAAAGTAGAAGATTTGCTGTGTTGTCTTCATTCTGCCAAAGCATTACTCTGTTCGACACATAATAAACACGTTTTCCCCGACACGGTGTCATGTGCAGGTTTAATGTCTGTCCCGCTAGACGCTTGTAAATCGTCGAGGAAGGTTCTTGGGGGTTTTTTTTTGGATGTTTTGAGACATATTCGAGTCGTAGACTGTAGTTCCGTTCTGCGGGAGCTGCGAGGTCAACATGTTGTGGTCTGAAGAATTTAACACGGCTCTGACAGACCGCCCGAGGCCCCCGCAGGCCAGACAGAACACACACACACATTAAACATAGTTATATTATTTATATATATATATGTTCGCACTGTACGTCTGCAGAAACATGCCCACACGCACGAAAACACACCAGTGACATGCCGACACGAAGACGACAAGCAGGCAAACTCGGAGACACACAATCTCGTACAGGAGAGTGTGTGTGTGTGTGTGTGTGTGTGGGGGGGGGTCCGGACTGTGACGCCAGCTCCGTTCGCTCCAAATACTCGCACGTGCGTGAGGATTTGTAGGTTTTAATCGGGCCACAGTTGTCATTAGACGCTGCCAAAGTCTACGTACACGCCATGATACTGTCCCGTGTTACACACTGTCTAACTAGCTGCTCACAGGCAAACATCACAGCACTCGAACCCTTAGAATCACCGTACAAACGAGCAATAAAGACACCTAAAAAAAAAAAAAAAAAAAACACAACTCAATGTCACCACTGCCCGATACTACAGAAATATGATCCACTAAGCTGGAACAACATGATCAAACAGGCAAACTTGTGTCTCCTTCTCAAAATAATCAGTGCTCTATGTTCACCTCCACTTAAACCATTCATTAACATTAGAACGGCTGCGCGCCGGCTTACCAGAGGGGCAACCCGGAGGGACTGCGTGATCCCACTAAGAAAGAGTGCCTTTGGTGGAACACCACCCCAGTTAGTCGCAGAGATAAGACATCATATAAGGTATTTAAAACTAACCTAAAAAAACTGGCTCCTTGAAAACCAGCAATGCCAACACTAAACTCCACGGGCTCTGTCCCGTCAGCTGCCTGTTTGTTAGAGGCCGATGTGTTTTTGTGTCTTCACTGACTTTTCCTAATATTGTTAGTAGTATTACACTTGTCTGTGCATATTGTACATAGTATGTGACTGCTTATTATTGGTCTTATTTTTAGGGCGACTTTGAACATTCTGTCCGGGGCCTCTTGGCACATTCCCAGAAATGTTCATTAATGTACAATGTCCCTGTTAAATAAACAAGGTCCAAAAAACGAAAAAGACTTAGCTTTACAGATTACCGGATACATTTTCATAGAAACGCCTGAAATAAAGTCAAATAAAAACAAGCCAATCATAGAATCAAATCCAGGGCCCCTTCGCTCGCTGGTGAGTTCCTAACTTGTTACAGGGAATATTGAAGTGAGGCTCAGTTCGTCAGACGTTTAAAAGGGACTGAGGCCCAAAGTGACCGACCGGCCAGCGTCGCCCCATCGAGCCAAACGTGGCGAACAAACACATCTGTGTCCTGGTGTTCGAGATAGCATCTGTTCCTCAGAGTTCTGCTTCCACCCAAAGTAGAATGCAGGTGAAGTGCGGCTCAGTTCGCTCTGCTCACATCACAGAGAAAACATGAAGTCACATTGAAATAATTGCGGCAGCAGCAGCGTCTCTTTCCAGAAACGCTGTGGCCTTGACGTCGGCTCGGCGCAGAGCGCACGGTCACCGGTTTCTGTTTCTGCCAGAGACCTTTTACTTTCTGCAAGCAGATAAAGCATCGGAGCGAAGCAGGGCAGAGGCAGCCGATTAATCAGTCACCTTGTAAAATTCTTTTTAAAAAGATGTACAATTTGATAATCAAACTGTTTAAATCGTCTATAAAGCACAGATGCTAAATATTACCAGCTTCTCAGATTCTTCTATTTTTGCGTGTCTCTTGGTGTTCTGGACTGTTGGTCGGACAAAAAAAGTTAAAAAATGGACTTGTCATGAAATTTTCTTAGACTGTTTTCCTGCATTTCATAGACGAAACGTTCCATCAATCAAATAATTTAAACGATTTCCTGCAGCCCTCCGGTGAGGCGTCAAGACACGTTTCACATTTGGAGTGATTTCTGCTGATTTCACTAGTGTCGTGATGTTAAACTTAAATCAAAGCAGACGTGACACTGGAATATACTGAAATTATGGAAAGGATGTGTGGAGTTATTAGGTGAAATGTGATACAAATCGATCCCAGAGAAATAGCAAGAGAAAGCGGCGTCAGGCTTGCAAAACAAGCACTACAGGCAAAAATCTCCTCCATTACCGTGACGTAACGCGACATGAAAAACACATTGTGACACAAAAACCAAAACGAACAAATGCAAAAACCTATCCCCACTGTGCAAAAAAATAAAAATAAAATCTTGCTTATTTTGTAGTCTGACAGCATACAAAAAGGGTCAGAGTCAGTTTGCCTCTTTCAATCCGAATGAATACACGTGACAATAGCAAGGAAGGAAGATCCAGATGATTTTCATACCTAAATATACTGGAACCACTGGCTGCAGGAAGGAAGACTACATCTAAAAACTAACTAAAACAATGGCGGGCTGGAATGTAAAGTGCGCTGCAGGCGCCAACGCTCAAAACCACAGACGCATCCTTTTATTCATTCACTGTCACGTCCCCATGGTTACAGTTGTATCGCAGCCTGAGGGTTGACCCCACAACAGTATTATTGTCTGCATGTTGGGTTTTACTGCCACGGAGAGGTTTTCACTCGAGACAAAAACAAAGACGAAGTCTCCAGAGGGTGCTGCGCGACGTCTGATAAATGTCCTCAGGTGACGTCACCTGGGTCGGCGTCGGCTTTCTCCAATTAGTAACAATAACACTGTACTCACCAAGTCAGCTGAACACGGCGACATCCTTAACGGATTCAAATGAACGTACAAAATAAGTAATAAACCACAGTGGTCTTTCCCCCAACCCCCCTCTTACTGGCAACAAATCCCATGAAAAGACCAAAACCAAGAGTCAGCTGGTCTCTCAACACCTTGACTTCCTGCCTGTGGCTCTCAGCTCCAAGCTCATTGGTTCCCACTGAAGACGCATCAGCTCACAAGTATACCGTATTAGTTAAATCTTTAAAAAGGCTCAGTCATTTCCTCAAACAGGTGCTCGCTGTAGTTTTTTCCTAAATCAAACAAACCAGAGAAAATAGTTCATTTGTCAGGGACTATTTTCAGCGGCGGATGAGTCCACATGTGGTGCCGTAGTGAGTGTTTGGGGCGGCAGGACAGTGTGTGTGTGTGTGTGTGTGGGACGGAGTCGGGATAAACCACAGTGTGTGTGTTCGTGGTGATGAAGGAACAACCGTGAGGCTCGCTGATGAGTTTCTAACAGTTTCAGGCCGAGACCGGCGCCCTGAGGCCCAGAGGAAGGAGACCCGTCAGGCCGTGATGCGGTCAGGACCTGCTGGGTTTGGTGTCATCATGGGATTGTTTAAAATAAAAAAATAAAAAAGAGAAATATATAGCATATTGTCTGGTGCTTTTGTAATAAACAGACCGGACAACAGAATAGAAACCTTGCAGACTTTATTATTATTATTATTATCAACAAACTGTCCAATTTTCACCTGTACAGAACAACAAAGAGAAACCACAAAAAAAAAAAAATTAGATGATCAATGAGCTCCGTGGATTCAGACACAAAACACCGTTTACAAAAAGATCTCTATCCTCAAAAACTTAAAAAAAAAAAAAAATAATGTAATCAAGATGTTCTAGCGAGGAACCGACCGGCGATCGCACGGCATCCGGTGGGCAACACACACACACCCCACCCATCACTAACACACACACACACACGCTGCTCTGCTGGGTGCTGCAGGGGCTTCTGGGATGTTCTGTACAGCGGGATCCCTCGGCGGGACGGTGAGTAGGCACGCTTTGATGAAACCGACGTCAGATGGAGAAACAAAAGAACAAAAAAAAAGTGAAGGCAATTCAACAAATCAGGACGTCTCCTTTACAAGCCGGGAGGGCGGCGCGCCCCACAGCGAGCGTCAGCTAGAAAAACAAATAAGGAGTACAGGCTAAACTGCACAGGACGTCATTACAGTGCGTCACCACTCAGTATAGCGCACACGATCGGCTCGCGCTCGGAGGGACTCGTTTAGTGTTTTACAGACGGCGCCGAGTTGGTATTTCCTCGGAGAAACCTCGACCGCCTCCTCCCTCCGGCGCTGAACTGCAGGCCGGGCAGAAACACGGCGGACGAACCAGGGCAGCGGTTTCGTTCAGTGACTACAGAAACCCAAACACCCGGGTCAGCCCCCTTCACCGAAGAAGACCATGACATGCAGTCCCAGCACCCAAAAAGCTAGCAAGAGGACCTTTGAGCTCCAAAAAAAAAAAAAAAAAAACG
>CM022474.1:1687586-1710336 GCA_011952105.1 Coreoperca whiteheadi | reverse complement strand
TCAGCAAAAAAAAAAAAAAAGAAAAAGAAGGAAGATATATCCAGAGCCAAACAACCCCCGGAAAGCCTTAAGCAGGAGGACAAACTACAATATGGTGGTAGAAAGACGATCTCACGCACACACACACACACACACACACACACACACTCTACCTCTCACACACTGTAGTCATTAAAATACTGGAGTCATTAAACCGCTCTATACATGAGCATTCCCACTTTTACACTATTTCATTCTACTCCCTCGCCCCCCTTAATCTTGACCTCTGACCCCCATATCATTACAACCCCCACCCCTTCCCCCTATCCCTCCTCACCCCCAACCCCACAGCTAAAAGAGAAGGTGGGGGGGGGGTGAGTGCTGGGTGACCCTGCAGGAGGACCGGGCGCTTTGTAAAGAAGAAGTGGCGACAGTGGGCGTGGCCTCCTGGAGAGTGGGCGGAGCTCATGTAGCAGAAGAGCGGGTGAGTCACTGATCAAGCCCACTTTAGCCTGCAGGATTGTGGGTAATGTCATTCCAGCGATAGAGGGGGTAAAGATAAGCCGGGGGGGGAGTGGGGGGGTTGGTAAATGAAGTGGGGGTGAGGTGAACTGAAGTGGCGAACCGGGGGAGGCAGGTGGAGTTTTGGCAGGCATAAGGAGAGGGGCTAAATGAGGGGAGGGGCTCTTTTCAGCGGTGGTCCTTTCTTCCTGTGGGTGTGTCCTGACCCTGGAGTGGGCGGGGTCTACCTGTCCTTCAGCTCCTGAGTGACGCGTTTGGTGAACCTGCCGCAGAGCAGCCCCATCAGGAAGAGCAGTGACACACCTGCACCAATCATAGTCAGGATGTAGTTCTTGGACGGTGACGTCATCACCTGCATGGCCAGGTCTGAGAAGCCCTCGGCAGGCGCCACCTGGCAGGAAGTGAGGAAAGGGCAGAGTGATATCGCCTGAATTCCAAAATAAAAGCCTCTTTAAACCAGCTTTCAACTCAAGCTCATTCGAAACAGGTTTAAAGAGCTTCCGACAGCTCACAGACACCAATATTTTAGGAAAAACAAGAGTTCTTTAGATATTTACAGTGCAGGAACCATAACAAAAAACAGTCAAAATTATGAATAAATTGACATGAATTATCTTTAATGTTGTTAGAAAAAGAGTGGGACTCACAAGAGTATATTCCAGCTTCAATCAACCTTCTTAAAAAAACTAAACAGAAGTCACTACAGTTTAGGTGAAAGACAAATGGGAGAGAAGGAGGCGAAAATATAATTTTATCTGATGAAGAACGGTTAAAACTTCTGTACAACAGTATTCTACCTCCAGCTCAGCCCAGAGGAGAGGATTCTCACGGAAGATCGTCATTAGATTCTTTATTACTCCAAAAAGGAACATTTTTACAGAACGGTAAAATCTGTTGGAGACGATGGGATTCGAGACGGTGTACAGCTTCCATCTATCTATACATCTATTTTAGGAAACATGCCAACTGAGCTTAACACTCGGGGCGAGTATTATTGGCTGCTAGAAAAAAAAAAAAAAAAAAGCAATAACTAAGAAACGGCTGCATGAGAATCCGCCAACAACAGAAGAGTGGACGGTGATCGTAAAAGCTGTGCATGGAATGGAAAAACGGACCTTCTCTCTAAGATTAAACATGAATAAATGCACTGGTCAAAATGGCTGCTGTATACGAGTATGGATGGAACGTAACGAGAGGACGTGTACGCTGAACTCCCGCTCATTAACTGTACGTTTAAAAAAACTAATTATCAAACCAAGTGTTTAAATTGAAGTGGCGTTTTCTGGAGTTAAACTGGATCTTTCACCGTGTAGGAAAACGCCTCCAGGCCGGGAGAGCAGCCTGTCCTCAGCCGAAGGGTTTAACACCGAGCGCCTCCCGTCACGCTCTACTGACCGCGCGAGGACGTCGTGGTTCGTGTACCTTGGCAGCGTAGCTCCACATGTCGATGCGATCCTGAAGCCTCTTCTTGCACTCGGGCTGCAGGCGAACGCGCTTGTCCTGCAGCGCCTCCATCAGGCACGACATCTCTGGGGAAACAAGCGGGGCGTAAAACACAAACTCGTACCCAACGTCGGTGTGCATGGCTCGAGGTCCGACGATTTAGAAAACGGTTGGAAGGAATAATGAAAACAGACTTCATGTGCGTCAATAAAGGGGAAAAGTGGCTCTGAGCGAAATGCAACCAAATAGCAAAACGTGACATTTTGCAGGATCTTGGACCGACAGAGCTATCTGAATGTATTTTTCAGGAGTTAATTAAAGAAACATGTTAGAAAAACAGCCGTCGTCCCTCTGAATATTCAGCACAACGAATGGAACTAAAACTTGGGACTTTTTACTTGAATTCAGCAAAATGTACTTTGACCGGCGAGCAAACTGTGCATTTTAAATCCACCGCGTAAACAAGCAGATGAAATCCGGTCCGACGGCCTGCGAAGGTGTTCGTGGACTCACGTCGGCCCTTGCCCGGTGGGATGGCTGCACACTGGTGTTTGATGTCAAGAGCGCACGCCGTGTGGAGGACGGGGTCGACGAAGATGTCCGCCTTACTCTCCTTCAGAATGTTCAACACCTCCTGCAGGAGGAGGAGGGGGAAAAGAAATGTTGAAAAGGGGAACATAAAAGCAGTAAAAGGAGGACAAGAAATAGAAAAAGGAGGATAAAGATAAAAAGGTAGCAGGAGGAAGAAAAAGGGAAGAACAGAGGAAGGTTTCACACGTGAGGGCTACATAAGCTGCTCATCGTCATCATCATGTTTTCGGTGCCCGTACAGCTTGCGCACCATGACGCTGGAATGTACGTCCCCCCTCAGTGGTCAGTGAAGGCGGCGGTGAGAGCGTTTACCTTCTTACATCCTTCCTGCTTGATCTTCAGCAGGTTGACCTTCAGACACTCCTCCACCTGCCCCGTCTGCTCCTGAGCTGCTGCTTCCTCCGGACACAGCCTGGAGATCTGGAAAACACACGCACCGTCATCGGCAGCCGCCACGCTGCCTCTGGGCACGGCACCGAGCGCCCGCCTGCTCGCCGTGACCCGGGCTCAGCGGATCACCGTGTGTGTAATTTTAAAGTTTAATTTAAACCGAGAAATTGGCATTAAGTCTCACCACTCAGCTTTGCTCCGAGAACCTGCTGACACCTTGTGATAATTTGCATAATAGTGGCACCAGCTGTACGGATTTCCACTCAGCATCTAGTGCCGCCAGGATCCGTCTGCGGTAAGGCAACATGCCGGCAGCCCCGCAATGTGCACGAAGGGGCTGAACTGCCAGAGGTTTTATTTTATTTTTTAATACTCTCTCTGTTTTTATATGTTTTAATTGCTCAGCCCATCGACGCTAGCATCACCCCCGGCTGGCCGCACAGCCACATCGCAACAAATGTCACATACATACAGTATACTTATTATATCAAGTATCCACCATGATCTGAGGTTAACAAGAAATTGATTAAATTAATTTACCAACAGGAAATTATGCCAGACAGGACTTTTGAGCACTACTGAGAATATCACATTTAAGTCGTCACAAAAAGGGAAATAAAAAGGTTTGGTTCTAGATGTATAAAAACGTGAAACTGGGAAAACTGAGTCCGTGTCACACTGAAGGAAACACTTTGGCAGCTGCCGCGGCACAATCCAAGTATCTCGTCAACGAGAGGTGATTCTGCTCCTTAAATCTAAAACTCACAGCTGAACAGTGAGTAGTTCAGTGAGTGTGTGTGTGTGTTAGTAAGAAAGCAGAACTCGTTAACCTCCTGTGTGCAGTGGATCTGCAGCTGAGGGTCCAGCCTGTAGTCCAGCGCCGACTCCTGCAGGATGACCCGGATCTGATCCTCGCAGTCTGTAGACAAACGCTGCAGCGACACACACACACACGCATGAATATTTTTATGGCCTAAATAATAACTTTCCAGACTCAAAGTTTCTTTGCTTGTATATACAGTATAACACACAAAGCAGCGCCCTGCTTTTACTTCTGAATGTTACTTAAACAGCTGGAACGTGAGACGGAAGCTTTCCGTCCAACACATGAGCCTATTTTAATAAAGACAGAATAAGGATTTTGTTAGTATTCAATGACTCCCGAGTCTTTTTTTTAAAGATTATTTTGTTGGTTTTTGAGGTTTCACAAGACGCAGACATGAAACCGGGGTGTGGCGTGCGGGGGTGGCGACTCCAGCAGGAGTTGAACCAGGGGATGTTGCAGTTTAAAAAAAGTTTAAGACCAACAGGACCCATCCAACTCCCATGAGTCTTAGCGGCAGCTGCACAATCCCCTCATGGCAGCAGTAGATGATGATAATCTTTGTTATAATACCGAGGTGTTCAAATGTCACTGTTCAGTCCAGTAGATCTCACGGCCTGAAGCAAGGAACATTTCTGTGCCTGAAATGCGTTCGAGGGTTTTACGGCTGCGGCGCCAGCTTATCCATCATTACTAAAGAAGTAGTTTGTTTTTTTAAAGAATAAATTCAAGTCAGCATTAGAACTGATTTCTATTTCAAATATCACTAAATAAAGAGCAGTCTCAGCCAGCAGCAAGTTTACAAGAATTCGCCATATTTTAAACTAAACTGAAGCCGGAGAAAGCAGGTGGAAATGTGGCTTTTCTACGTTTTAAACCGAGCTGTGACAGCTAATGAAAAATATGGTAGAAGTTTTTTTGTTCCCACGGACACATAATGATCTAATGATCCGGAGAACTTTGAGCCCTGAGATATTAATCCATCTTAGAATATGGACAGAAAACCTCTGCATCACCCGACTGATGAAAGAAACCTTCCATGGTAAAGAATGTTAAGAACGAGGGAAACGGCAGCCAACTCGGGCGTGAGGAGGAACTCTGTGCACCGACGGGGTGTCGTGGATATGTTGTTTACAGTAAAGACAAGCGTGTCTGACCTGGTCGGCGTATTTGAGTTTGAGGCAGGAGATGACCTGACCCTCCAGCTCGCTGTCGGCTGTCGCCTTGCTCAGGATGGGCTGACAGAACTTCGGGATGTCGGCTTTACAGGCCTTCTTCAGCACCGGGTTCAGCCTGTAGTCTGCAGACACACGCGCACACTTTCAGCAGTTGTACTTTTATTTGTGATGTAAAAATTTGGAGTTCTGCCAACACTGTAATGTAAAGTCTGATGTATTAAAGAGGTCCAGTGTGTAGCGGCGTCTAGGGAAGAGATTGCAGTTTGCAACCATTTGAACACCGCTCGCCTCACCCTCCCCTTTCAACCCGCTCCCTCTGTAGATAAACGGCTCATTCTAAAAGGAACAAAAACCCCAATGGTTCTTATTTTCAGCTGATTAAACACCAATGAAAACATACTTGAATATTATATTATATATCTTCCAACAGCTCCTCCTGAACGGTACACACTGGACCTTTGATTAGTGGAGATAATTGACGTCTGGCAGATTCAGGAGAGAGACTGGACCTAGATGTGTGTGGGCTTGTTTTACTAAATCCGTGGGGTCCCGTCCGCTGGGGCCAAAATGCTGGACCCCACTAGTTTAAAGGGCTATTTGTGGGTCAAGACTTGAGTTTAGGGTTAGAGTGTGTGTACCTGTGTTCTGGGTGATCTGTCTCTTGGTGATCATCTGTTTGCATTTAGGATCCATCAGCTCGCTGTTCTTGTTCTGTTTCAGACACTGAAGGACGTTCTTTCCCTCCGACTCTGTACAGAACCGCTGGAACACAGTCACATAAAACTGCTGTTGAACACAATACACTGATACGCATCACTGTACGATACCTACCGTGCTTTAAGCATCTTTCACATTGCTGTAGAAACTAAAATTAAGCTATATGTCAGAATTGCAGCAAATCACTTAAGAAACTAAGCAGATGTGACGACACATTGCAGCTCAAACACTCAGCATGTTGGGTTTTATTCGGCCTTCCCCGATCGCATTAACCCTCGTTATGCCGGCCTACCCCGATCAGATCACCTGACGCCGGCCTTCCCGGCCTACCCCGATCAGATCACCTGACGCTGGTTTTCCCGGCCTACCCTGATCATGTGCTTGCAGACTCTCATCAGCTGGTAGTCCAGTTCCGGATCGACCATCTCCACCTCCTGCAGCTTGAAGATCCGCTGGTGGCAACGCTGAGTCAGATGCCGCTTGTTCTCCTTCAGACACTCGATAACCTACAGAGAGATACACGGGTGTGGTCCTTCGTTAATCACTTGACGTATACGAGACGCAGAACATCTTTCTCAAACTGGAGCATCAACAGAGAAGACAAAGAGGCACAACTACAATTAGCTCAAAAAGTTTACACATTTGTGTTTTCAATTTCAAAGTTAACACAAAGTTCCTGCGCATAATAAAGTCTTGCAACCTTTATCAAGAAAACTGCAGACCGTTATCAGGTAAACGGTCACCTGATAAAAAGTTCTACTAAATGATTAACTATTTTTCTCTTGTAGCTCTTTCAATTTAATGTTTTTAGTGATGAACGCTGAGTTTGCTCGTCAGTGTGTGTGTGTGTGTTATGGTATTTATGAGAGTAGATATGGTCTCTCCTGTGAGCTCAGTAGAAACCACAGCACGATACCGCACTGATCCCTACGGGTCGAACAACAAGACGCCACCTGCTGGACGTTTAAGACACTGACAGTTCAAGAAACAAAAGATTTTGCAGCAAAGAACTGAAGCTGACTGGAAAATGCTTCTCAGCATTTAAACTATTGAACAGAACACCATTTTACACCACAGATCACAATCACATGACACTGTCGCACTGGGTTCGCACCTGCTGTTTATTACACCTGACTGCATAGAAGTTTAAGAAATGTCAGTGTGTTGCTGTTAACGAAACTTTTTCAGACATACCTCTACACTGGTGCGAAAAAGACAAAATGGGAAAGACTGCAGAGTAAGAAACAAACTGTGTGTGTGTGTGAAGCTGCTGACCTGCGCGTTGCCGAAGGCCACGTTCTGACACAGTTTGTTGATGTCCTGCTTACAGGAGTCGTACAGCTCTGGCTCCAGGCGGATGTCCTCCGACTGCGGAGGTTCAGGGCGAATTCAGTGGATTTACAGAAGACAAAAGAAAAAAAAACACAAGCGAAGAAAAAGAAAGTCTCAAGAGAGATAAAACCCATCAGAAACACGAGCGGAAGCTTTCAGCCTGCTGAGGTTTTACAGACGATTTGACTTGTTTCATGAATTTAAAAAGAGTCCGAGTGATCTGATATGAAATGGAAAAACAACTAACTATGAGGGGATCTTTGTTGTCAGAGATGTTATTAAAGTGCTCTGGTATTTCTCACTGCTACGCTTTTTTTCTTCTGTGATGAAAGTTTTATATAAAAAGAAACTTTTCAACTGGGGAAAAAAACATCATGCAAATTCTGGGTCTTAAATAAGGACGGCAGGTGTGGATTTTCAAAGCATCAAATGACATTTTAGGTAATAGTGTTCGTCCAACTGCAACAGTTTGTGTTTGTCTCCTTCCTGCTTCAACGTGATAACGCCCCCCTTCACAAAACCAGCTCCATAAACAAATGCTTTCCCCAGTTTGGTGTGGAGGAACTGGACTGGTCTGCAACCACAGACCTTACCGCCGAATATCGGTGGCCAATGTGGTTGCTGTCCTGTGAAAAGAACGCATCTACGAAATGTCAACTTTCCATGAGCTGCGATAAACAGCCCTGAGTTCAGCTTCATGACAATGCATTTGTCCAATGAGTTTTTAAAGGTTTCATGAAACGTAATTTCACAGCCCACCAAAGAAACATTTAATCCTGCATTAAATACCTGCAGCCAGTTTCCAAAATCTGGTGAAAAGCCTGAAACCAGAAGAGTGGTGGCCTCGTGCCCGTGGTTTTGGAATCAATTTGCTTCGAGTGTCCACTTACTTTTGGCCACATAGTGTATGGTTTTTACCTTTCTTCTTTTAGTTAAACCAAATGGTAATGTTCTTACAACAACATGGTGGACTGTTGTCAGACGTTCAGACTGACACGTCTGCTGTGGTTGGACTTCCTGTCTCTGTGCTGCTGCGGCGGCTGCTGCTTGAGTGACACTGAGACTCTTTGGAAACTAAGCTAACCAGACGTTACACCGGACCGCTGACTGACTGCGCTGCGCGTCGGTGAACGTACCATCTCCACCTCCTCCACCCGCAGCTGTTTGCGACATTTGACGGACACTCGCTGCTCCTTGGCGTCCTGCAGGGTGTCGTTCCTCACCGTGGTGCTGAGGCAGATCACGACGTCCACCCTGAGCGACAGGAAGGCAAGAGGTTACACGCCCAGTCTGACTTGCATCTTACTCTTATTGTGATTATTCCTACGTGTCGCTGAAGATGGGAAAGTCTGTTTGTCGATCAGCTGTGGATGAAACGGCAACAGAAATGTGTTTTTGCTTTACTGCCCTTTAAAAAACTAACCTACCAGAAATTCTCCCATAAAAGCCAGTATTCAAATAATGGGTCTCAAATAATGCCCGGACAAAGGCCGGGTAAAGAAAACACATTTAGGTTGGTGAAATTACCTGTAGCCTATTTCAACCGATGTACATTTGGTATAATGTCCATTTCCACGGCACTAATTCCACTTCATACTCACCACTGTGCTACTCTGAGTTTCTGCTTTAACAGAAATATTCTTTATTATAAATATTTTATATTTGCCGTACTCCTGATCGATGTTGAAGCGGAAACAGACAGCTTCTTTGCTTTAACTTATTATGAAGTAAATGTTGACTGCACAGTGTAACGACTATAAAATAAGGACACCCCCCGCGTTGATTGGTTCCCTGGAAGCCTAGTTTTCACTATGCGAACCTGACTCGACTTATGGCACAAAGTGCGTCAGCCCTTGCGCAACCAGAAGAGGAAGAGGACAGGTCTTCCTCGGTAGCTATCCACCCGGCAACAGAGAAACGGCCCCGTTGACGGAGGAGGCAAAGAAGGAGAGGGATAAAAAAAAAAAAGACGTCAAACAAGAGTTAACGTCGGACGGGCGTTCGCTCGACGCAGCAAGCTCCGGGACTTGAGCTGGTTCCAAACCGACAAACAGCTGCCGGTCTTCCAACTAGAACAGTAAGTAACGAAACCAGCCTACTTATTAATGCTACCGGGTGTTTTACTTTGCCTTCGTCAAAGCACTAAGATTGGGGCTTCTTGTTCAAACTGGGATTCTTACGGTAGTGCCGAGCCCTAACCATGCAGCGGAAACGCGCCATTATTTCCAAAGCGCTGGCGTGAGTTGACTGCAGTGTGTCCCTGTGCTGTTGGTAGATGTTGGGGGGGGGGGGTATGGAGTGGTCTATTTCCACTTTAAGCTACTGTCAACAAAACGCTAAGCTTCCTCATGTTTATTCACATTAAAAGCCTACAAAAAAGGAAGGCGGCGTGACTTTTAATGCGAACATTATGGAGAAGGTTTTGAGTTAACGGCTTAACGTCGTGCGGAGCGGGAAGGCAAAGTGGAACGGACAGAATCAGTGCGGTGGAAATGTACATTATACTGAATTTATCAAGACAACAGGTACACATGGAGGAAGTGCTGAGTTTGCATTAACAGAGGAAATTAGAAATAAAAAAGGTCTGTCTCTAATGTTAGAAGTAACAAAGGCCTGGTTCTCTCTGCCACTGAGGTAAACACTGCTTGAAATTGGACGGTATGTTTGGCGGCCCCATGTCACTGGTTGTACACGTCTATGAGCTGTGAGCAGTTCAACCAAAGTGATTGTTTCATTTCAAACATTTTAGATGCCTGGAGAGGTAGAACTATCCAGTACTACAGAGGGGGAAAAGCAGAGGCCGGAGACATAAATCTGAAAAATGTATCAGAACCTTTTTTTGGTTATCTTGTTAATCACCTTGCGACCCCTTAGGTCGGCAACCAATGCAGTCTTATCTAAAAAGACATTTTTAATATTAATTCAGTATTCTCTGTAAAATATACTTAAAGTCCCAAAACACATGACCCCAGAAGCAAGGACCTGCTTGCTGCTGGACGGGTTTTTCAACCTTGATTAGCTCCGCATGCGCTGGACTGCTGGATGGAAAGTCTGTTGGCAGCGAACGTTATAATTCAGTCACCAGTTTCCCTCTAAAACACAGAGCTGAAGAGGAGGTTTAGGAAAGTGAACTGACCAGCCATCATTTACAAAAACACCTGGACGCCTTTGCGTATGGAAGTCCATATTTGACCTTTGGGGAACGGTACGCGTTACAAAGTATTCTAAGCTCAAAAAGGTCCACTTACTGGCTTTAGGAATTAAGCCCGTGAGATGAAGCTGAAAGCTCCCACAGCTAGTAAGTGGACCTTTTAAACTCGGATCGCTTGGTTACACATCTGATAACGTGGTAGAAGCAGTTAGGGCTTTTGTGCGATCTGCTGCTGACGGGCAGATTGTTCTCCAACGTCTCTGAAACACCCGTTTGTGCCTTACTTTTTCTTGATATTGGGACACAGTTTGAGGACGTCCTCTTTGCAGGCCGTCTTGAACTTGTAGGAGAAACGGAAATCTTTGATCTGAATCTGTAGACCGAGACAGAGACAGAGAGAGCAGTTTGTTAGTAATGAGTTCAGCAGATAATATGGCTGCAGACTCATTACTGCATGCTGAAGTTGTGATGCACACAAACATGCCTTCAGTAACTCAATGAGCTACGAAGAGAATGAACAGACTAATTACGTATATTTCCAGTGTTTGAATATTGGTCAAAAAGACAAATGACTGCCTGATTCACGCTGCACAACAAAGTAACATTTTCACGTGCTCACCAGCTGGAAGTGCGTCACTCCCACCGCACACTTATCATTCATCTCCTTCTGGTGTTTGTTCTGAACCAAACACTCCATCAGATCACCGGTGTCGATCTGATTATCAGCTACCTCCTAGTAGACAGACAGAGGGGGGTACAAATTATTCAGAACAAATCATTTAATATTAGAAGAAGACGATATGGATAAACTTCCTGAACCATATGTAATTTAATAATATATCTAGATAGGACACATTTTCTGGAAAAAACAATTGAGAAACCGTTTATGGATAAAGTAGCGAGACAAGAATGTCTCCATTTGGTTAATCCAGTGAATGAAATACCTCACAAAGTAGTTCTAATAATTGATTTTCAGCATTGTCCACAATGGGCTAATACGACCAGAGATAAAAGGATTAGCCACTACGAGAAATATGGCAAACTATCTGTGTCGAGACGTTTACATCATCTCACGCAGCAGAAGGTCTGAAATGAAACCGTTCGGGATCAGTAAGTGACGCCACCGTCTACACGGACGCGTATGTGTGGCGGCTTCAGTGTGGTGAAGCGTCATTTAATGTAGAGCGCCTGGTAGCTTAGCGCACGGCAACAGCTCGCCCACCACCGTGTACAACGTGTGTGCTGCTTCATGGAGGTTTACATTTTGCACAGTCTGTAAATTCAGAAGAATCTTTTAAAAATGATGAGCGGCCAATATGCTCTGATGAGGTTTAGATAGGACAGGAAGCAGAGGGACAGATCTTCAAAACGCAAACTTCCTGTTGCTCCTCACGGTCTTAATTTTGTACACTGTGTATTAAACAGTCCACCAGTTCACGTGGAAACCCTCCCTGCCTTCTTTTCCTGAAATATTTTAGCTTTGGAAGAGAGTTTTCACACTCTTGGCGTTCCTAAAGAAAGAAAATCAGAAAAACAGATCTCTTCTTCTGATGCAGTTGAGCCAAAAACTGAGAATTCTTCCACTAACTCAGTTCAAACCGGATTTAAAGAAAAAGAAGAAGAAAAGACCTACATGGCAGTAGGCCTGGATGACGGGTTCACAGGCTCGCATCAGCAGCGCCTCGATCTGAATATCCTGAGGACAGAACAAAAAGTTAGAGCACAAGATACATGTGAATCCTTCTGGAAAGATGCTGTTTGACTTCACTTTAACCAGATGCTGAGTGCTGAAGAGCAGAAAACGGTAAAGTGCTGATTAATTAAAGGCAAAAACTGACAAAAGATGAATGTTATCCTTAGATTTTTAAAAGTTTCCTGGGATGGTCTAAGCTCTCAGTCACTGGCCGTCTCCACCTGTTCAGCTAACACAAACTGGAGGAATCCCTTTCCAGCAGCAACACTAGGAGTCTCCTCTTCGTGCGTCTTTGGCTGCTTAACCAGTTGAGAGAGCGTTGCATTACGGGTAGCAGCAGGTGTGGCGGTTACCTCGGACTCCATCTCCGTCAGGTTTCCCACCACGTCTCTGCAGTCGGACACCAGATCCTCCAGGTGATCCTGCAGACACTCCAGCTCCTGTCCGGCCTCCGTCTTCTCGCTGCACCACTTCCCCAGGTCGGTCATGCAGCGTCTCTGGAGCTCAGGGTCCAGCTTCACGTCCTGCGCCCTCTGGTGGAGAATCCTGTGCACCTCCACCTTGCAGTCCCTGGAGAGCTGCAGGAGGACCACCACGTCGGGTTAGAGGGAGACAAGAGAAACGCCTCCCTTTTATTGAGGCCTTAAACTGACACTCCACTCTGGATTTTTAGCGTTTTTGTCCTTCAAACAATTTTGAAAAGGTGGCTGTTTAAAGTTTTTTTTTTTGATTTGTAAGTACGGTTATTTAGATAGTCACAAAGTTGATTCACAATAAAGACAGAGGCACGGCATAAATATATATAAAATACAGACATGAAAAGATAAGGCTGATTTGTCGTTTTGCCAAATTATGGCTGAAAACATTGTTTTCAGTGGCGCTTCAGAGACTTGAGGAGAGTCAGCACAAAGGCCCGGTCACACCAGATAGTTGGACATTGAAATCTTGAAATGTTGTACTGCCTTAGCAGGAGAGCTAATGGCTAATTGCACGGCCAAGACAGCATGCCGTTGATTAGCGGCACAAATTCAGTAAAGTCGATGCTGAACACGGAGTACAGAGAGAGAGATTAGGCTGCAGGAGATTCTACTGTCGTTTTGATGCTTTTCCTTTAATGAAAACTGGGATTAATTTAATCCGACGTGATATCAATCGCCTCGTGAAGGAGAAAACTACAACATTTATAAAGACTTGCAACAATACATATGGGTGGAGTATCACTTTAAGGACAGCCAACACATGCAGCGCTTCCGATTTGATCAACCAGTTCAATTTGCTCCAGGTGATTGATCGACGTAACCACATAATTTCCCATAATTGGAGATGTGCGTTGATTGCTCACATCACAGTTCAGCAGCTCCTCTTAAAAAGACCAGACCAGCCCAGACCAGCCCAGCCCCCCCCGCCACATGCACCGACGCTAGGCAAGAATCACAGAACACAAATCACTTCCCCTGCAAACCACCAGCCGCCGTTGACAGGCACGTTCAGTTTCCTGTGATCATCATTAGCAGCAGCAGGACGTACTCACCGTCAAAGTGGCGTTTTCTGCTTCAGACGCTCCACCGGGGAGCTACAAGAACATTCTCGGGTCAGCGAGAAAGTCTACTACAGCTTTAAATGTTCTTCTACATACTGACAATCTACTGAAATACATCCGTAATCTCAGTATTGTCTTGCCTTGCCTTAAAACTTAACACTTTAAGCAAGGGGGTTAAAGGGTCAGTACAGCCGAATGTTAAATGATCTCGTTTTGAGATTCCTGCAGCTCAGATTCAGTATTTCCTACATTTGGCCGAAAATAGTTCAGGTTGAAAACCGTTGAGTAAAACAAGGTCTGAAGATTATTTCGAGTGGAACGTATTTGTGGTGTGGCAGAAGATGTCAAAGCAAACTACCTGTGCAGATATATACTAATGGTAAGCGGAAAATTATGATTATGTGTAAATTGAGCGAAGCGATCCTTTAAAAGTTCAGAGCAAAAGCCTCCCGGTGGCCGCGGTGTCGGCGAGGACAGAGGCGTCCCCGGGCAGCAAGGACTCACCCTCCGTCCCTGCTCCACAGAGCGGTAGGCGTGGCGGTAAAGGCAGGAGAAAATGGCGCCGGGCGGCATCATTTCGCTGGTCTCGTTCCAGCCGTGAGTGTGGCAGAGCCGGGCGGCGTCACCCTGACATTTCTTATACAAGATGGGATCCAACCTGGGCAACAAGACAGGGAGCAACGCGCTGGTTAACGCCTGAAAACTGTTAATAACGCTGCAGGTTTCTTAGCTCGTGAGGGAGGAGGATTCGCAGGACTTACTTCCAGTCTCTGGCGATAAAGTACTGCAGCTCCAGCAGTCGGTGTTCACAGTCCTCCACCATCTTCTCCGTGTACAGATGCTCCATCAGACATGACAGGATCCTGCAGGACCAGCAAGTATCTAAAGTTCAATCCTTATTTAGACTGTTAAGACATTTGCCACGTGCAGAACGTTTCCTCACTCTGAGGAACTAAAATGAAAATGAGGTCATTTTACTTTTACAGAAGTTTGAACTTTTAATAGGATTCAGATTAGATTTTTCTGGTTGCAGTTTGCATGGTGGGTCTTTGCATCAGTGACTAAAAAAAGGGTCGGTGAAGAGAAAAATCTGAGCGTAAATAAGATTAACAGAAATTACAACAAATATAAATACAATTCTGAGGAATCAAATATAAAAATAATATAAACTAGGACTTCACAATTAATGGTAATATTATTGAAATCGCAATATGGCCAAGTGCAGTATCTTGTTTAAAAAATACAACAACAAAAAAAAAAAAAAAAAAAAAAAGGTATAATGTGAGACAAACAGCCTTATAATAAAGTGCTGTGGTGCCGCAGAGACGCCCCGTCTTTTGAAGCAAAAGTGATCATTCCCACTAATCGTGAAGCACATGGAGCTCGTAATATCTGTCAAAATAACCGCGGTACGACTTATTTTATTTTTTTACACCGTATCGTGCAGCCCTACAATAACCACCTTTCACTTTGAAGTCACTAAATCACAACTTCTAACCCAAAGTTATTAAAACCCTAACCCTCATATTAGGTTGGATTCCAGTAAACCGTATTCGACCAAACCTTCTGATAAACCACCTTTGTAGAGGTTACTGTAACTGTACTTAAATTACGTCGGAGTTCGAGTCCGTTTTCAAATCATGCGTTTGTTATTTCGTCTGCCAACTTAATGAAAAAAAAAAAAAAAAGGTTTAAATTTCATCGATGCAGAGTGACAAAAATCACATCAGGTGAAACGCGTAAAGAAACGCGTAAAGAAAGAAGATTAAAAATATGAAGTATGTTGAAATATACCAGAAACACGAGATGAGCCAGAACTGAAATAAACGAGTGCGTGTGTTGTTGGAGCGTCGGGGGGACTCACATGGGGTCTCCGTTGCGGATGTGTTTGCAGGCGGTCTGGATGACGGACTCACAGAGCGCTCGGTCGATGCGGTAGTCCGCTCCGGGGTCGACTTCCTGGATCAGGGTCTGGAGCTGAGGTTGGAAAACAAAACAACGACGTCAACAAACAGGCTGGCAGCTCCTTAAGTAATAAGGCGTCTGCATGGTAGGACCGGAAAGAATAACTTCCTAAAGACGCCTGGGACAAATGGCCCATCACGGCTGCTGGGACAAATGGCCCATCACGGCTGCTGGGAGCTTGGTACATTTTCATGGAGTTAATGTTCCCGCCGACTCACCGCGCTCTGGCAGTCGATGGCTCCCATGTCTCCGCGGCCGACCCTCATCAGGCAGTGCAGCGTCCGTCCTTTGCGGTGCAGGCCGGAGCAGTGGCCCTCGATCTCGCTCCGACAGTGCAGCACGATCTCCGGACTCAGAGAGAAATCCTCCATCAGCATTCGCCTGTAGTCCATCATCTCGCCCTGACACTCGCCACTGACCACGCGACCTGGAAACACACGCACGCACACACACACACACACACACACACAGGACTGTGGGGGCTTGTTCGAGCATGAAACACACGCGACATTTTATAGAATAGAACTCACAAAATGCTGCAGACTGAACTGTGGGTGCGATTATGGCTTTACAGCAACCACATACATTTTTTAAAATCCTTTGGGATAAGTTGTTTTCAGAACTTTAAAAAGAGTTTTCTTTTATGGGTAAATCATGAAACAGGAACCTGGTTGCCTTATTGCTGCAATAAGCAATAAAGCAACCTCACTGCTGCAACTCTAGACTGGGAGGAGAGACGCTGACAGACAGGTGGGAGGTTCACTGTGTAGCAGAGACGTCCACAGATTACTGGCGACCGTCAGCCGAGGACACGAATGAGTGCGTAGGAATGACAGTGACGGACAGGCGGAGCTGCTTACCTCTGTGTACGGCAGACTCCAGGCAGAGCAGCAGGTAGGACAGGCGAGCTTCTCGGGCCCGGGGCATGTTGGAGTCCGCGTTGCAGCGGTACTTCCTCAGGTCTGACTTGCAGGCTTTGGCCAGCGAGTAGCTCACCTTGTAGTCCTGAGCGATCAGCTTCTGCCTGGTGGTCAACGCCTCGCGGCACTGAGGACGAAGAGCAGAGGTTCAGACGACGCGCTAGCAAATCTTAAGCCTGGGTTCTACTCCAGAGTGGCAGAACACCAGATAATCGGTCACTCTTTGAACATTATTCTACACAAACCACCAACACGAGGGTTTGAAAACGAGAGCAGGGCTACAGCGACACCAAACCTTTCACTGGGGATGCTCACGTAAACGTTACAGTCACTCACCCGCTCGGACATCGCCTCCTCAAACTTGTGGTTGAAGAGACATTTGTAAACTCGGCCCTCCCCGGCCAGCGTCTGGAAACGATCAAAACACAGTGCATCAGCAGCAGAAAGATCCCCCCCCCCCCCCCCCCCACTGTAAATGTCTCTTTCCATCAGCTCGAACTTCAGAATCATGTTACACCATGTCCACCGATGTGCTCTTTTGACTGCCGACATTATCTTATTACAGGTGTTTTCATGGAGTGGACGAAATCTTGTTCAGGAAATAAAACTCTTCAACTGCCTCAATCTGAAGCTGCAACATCACCTGCAGGAGTCACACAGTCAACTGTTGCAAAATGACCTGATGGGCCCCACGGAGCCACTAAAACGGAAGAAGCTGTTATTTCTTACTGTGTCACTGTATGGTTCGATTGTATTACCTTATAGATATAGAATGACCAAGTTCATTAAGGCTGCATCTAGGATTATCGGAGGGGGGGCGAAGAGGTTTAAACACTCATTCATGCCAACTGTTGTTGATGTTAAATCAATTGTAATAATGGATAATATGCGGTCAATGTTACATTTTAAATTAATGTCTGTGTGTGATTGTATAAATGGTTACGTGTGCGGCACCTGTGCAAACTAAATTAGCTAAACGGATGAAATAAACTGAACTGAAGGTAAAACTAACAAACTCTGAAAAGCCGCGAATGCATCTGGTCACCGATCAGCTGAAGGCTGCATCGTTAACATGACAGGTTAATAATTAGGAGAGACTCTAATGTGATAGTACTACATGTTTACAAGTTTGTCCAAGGCCATATATATATATATATATATCTCTCTCTCTCTCTCTCTCTCTCTCTCTGCAGGGGTCAGAAAGCCCATTTCACGTTTTCTAACCTGAAAACTGAACTGAGGCCCGATTTATTTATAATTTAAAAAAAAAATTTAAAAAAAATCAACAAAGCTGAGAAACAAAGAAACGTTTCTGCTTTACACTCCTCGACTCCGGTCACTTAACGGAAGCCTTCCCACGGATGCGGGCGTAAGGCCGTCAGCCAAATCCTCACGTTTTCACAGAAGCGCTCGCGGTCCTCGCGGCAGGAGAAGTAGAGGTAGCGGTCCAGGTGGAAGTCGTCCGAGGAGAGCTCGGCGACTCTCATGATGGACTTTTTACAGTCGTCGTTGATGGGGTGCGCCCCCGGCTGCTCCTCGGCCTCTCGCACCAAACCCTTCTCCAGACAGGCGATGACCTCGCCCTGAGAGTGGACGTCCTGCACAGAGGGCGAAGGGCACACGGTCACAGCGGGTAACATTCAGGCTCAGTGCGGTCAGCTAGGACCAGGATTCCTTTTCGCACAGCAGATGAAGAAAAACAGAGTTCAATGAGAATTTAGCAGTCGTTTGATTTTTGTTCTATTTATTCAAATCAATTAGTTCTTTTGAAGCCATTTGTTTCAGATTCCTACGCCATAGAATAAAGAGACAGCCTTTATCAGCGGCAGACTAAAGTAAATTTTCTGTCCTGGTTGCTGATACTTCTTAACTATACACATGGACAACATCCAAATGTTTGCCAATGTCTGATAAGTGGAAGACACGGACGCCTTTTCACTCCATTGCTGCAACATGGCTCGTTTCCATAGCGATACTTTTTGTCTGCTTGCTTTGAGACGCCTGTTGTTGTTGGGATGGCCGTCTGTCAGGACGCTCGGTTCACCTAAACTCAACAACAACGCCGCTTCCTTGATAATTTGGATAACACACCGTTATCCGGTTTCATTGGGAGCATTTCTTCTGTACAGCGTAGTCCCAGTGAAAACTGATGACACGGTGTATTATCCACTGTTGGTTACTGTCCCTTTAAAAAGAGTTATTCACAGATTTACTATTTCACTTTGAAAACATTGTCACTGTGGGCAGTTTAGAAGAAATAGATCGATGCATTAGAACCAGAAAAGGTCTTTATTCCCCACACACACACACAATCCTGCCTACATTACCCACAATGCAACTCGATCACCAACAGTTCAGCGTGAGTCTGGGGTTTGTTAGGCCAGTCGCGGCTAACGTAGCGTGGAGCAAAGGTCTGCTGAAGCTCGCTCCTCTCTCTCTCTCTCTCTCTCCTCAGCCCCAACTGACGGCGACTCAAGTGACATCACTTGAGGACATTTATCAGCCGTCACACAGCTGCCTCTGGAGACGCTAAAGGCGTCATACACGTTCCCTGAAACACACTTTGATGTGTAAAAAAATCGATGGCGTTTCCCTTTAAATCTGGCTAGGTCCTTGTACGACGGAAGCTCAACAGTTTCAGAAAAAGAAAGAATGATTTCTTGTAATTCCTTACTGCAGCTCCTTTGTATTTAGACTTTAGTGTGACTCTCACTGTATCAACATGTTATAAGATCTTATTGGGTTGAACGCTGAACACAATTACTCTTTTTTTTTTTTTTTTTTTTACATTCTTAAAAAAAAAAAAAACACACAAAAACCCCCTCTCAAATGTTCCCAATCTGAAAGTAATGACTATGTAGATTACAGCGGCACTAATCCCGCGCAGAGCGAGGTTTTCCTTTCCCTCCATGAATCATTTTGTCAGTGTCTCTTGTACTTCCCCAGTGTGGTGAAGTGACAAGCTGTGTCGGCGTAAACATGGTCAGTCTAATCTCCTCGCCGAGCAGCTCCGGGAAACTGAAAGTGAGCCGCCGTGACAAATTCCTGATAATGAAACCGACTCGCAAATAAATAATTTGCTCCGAGTTCTAATTGTGCCGACGCGATATCCCATAATAACTGCGTATCTAATGGGCTCACGGAGGTTCAGCTTGGCTCAGCAGCAGGAAAACACGTTCAGAGGAGATCGATTCGTTCTGCTCGCTGACAAACTTCTCTTTTCTCATTCCAGCTGAGTCACACTTTGGCAGCGATGACGCCTCGTAAGAGCCACCACCGGAGCTGGGTAAACTTCGGCTGTGTGGCAAGCATGTAAACAAGACAAGTGTGTTTGGTTGAGTCCCCAACAAACGTCCCATCGTCAGGATTCTAATTGTTTTAGTTTCCCGCTAATCGTGAATCATAGCGCAATATCTGGCAAAATTACCGCGATACGAGTTTTATTATTATTTTTTTTACTGTATCGTGCAGCCCCAGATGCGATCAAACCCCTGAATAGTTTTTTTCTGATGTTAGGAGGAGGTAGGGCTGGGCGGTTAATCGAATTTTGGCATCCAACGATTATCAAAAACAAGATAATCGAGATAAAACGATTATTGTGGCGCATTCGGTTTCGCAATCACGCTCTCGTTTTGTCTTGTGTTATAAATCCAGCGCATCCCTATCCTTCCCAGTGGCGCAATTTCGGCCCTTCCTAAAATCCCAAACCCGCTCTCTCCGCCAGGCACAGTCAATATGGGGGGGGGGGGGGCATTTTACGCTGCATAAATTACCTTAAGGGCATGAAAGACTTTTCCCCATCCGCCCCCCAAGGCAGTCAACACGGGAAACGCTGCCGTGCTGTCCTCCTCTTGGTTCTAAGATGCCGTTTAATGTTAATAAGTTCGATCATCATCAATTACCATGGCAACGGCAGAAGCTTCCAAGCTTTGAAGCATTCGATTGGTTGTTGCTGTTTTTTTAAGATCAATAAATGCATGACGTCCCCCAAGTCAAAGAGTTGATCGTGTTATATATAATCCTGATTCTGCCATAACTGAGCAGCCTTAGCAGGAGGTGGCGTGCCTCCACCGTGATGCCCTGCGAGACATCTGGTGACATCACGTCAGCCAATGGAAGATTCAAGCGAGCACACGAAGTCCTGAAAGACTCAGAGCAAAGTTCCTTACATGCATCTCTTATTCAACAGGTTGTTTGCGGAGCTCAGTGTAAAGGGTAATGAAGGGGGAGTAACTCATACTCCTCATTGAAGTTTGCTGTGATGCTGACTTTTTCCATGCACACAGTTTGGCTTTGGTTTGTGTTTTTCCAGACCATGATAATATAAAGCGGTACCGTAGGGCTGCGATTCCTTGGTAAGATATTCAGAAAAAGCAGCAATTCCGCAACGTTGAGACGCTGAAACCAGAAAAAGTTTGTCAAATTTCCTGTGAAAATTACTTAAACGATGAATAAATAAATAAAGCTCGATGATGTGGGGTTTTACTCAGCTGTTGAAAGCTTAATGAACAGGTCTGGGGAGGGAAAAAAAATCCCACGAAAAGACCAAAACCAACAGTGTGTCAGTCCGACTCTCGGTACTGTATCTCTCAGCTCTGAGCCCATTGGTTACTACTGAAGACAAGCATCTTAAAGAAAAAAGAAAAACACCTCACAAATATATAGTTTCATGCTTAAACAGGCTCAGTAATTCCCTAAAACAGCTGCTCGCTGTTGTTTTGAGCAAACAAAACAGGAGGAAATAGTGCATGTGATGGGGGCTATTTTCCTGGAATTTGTTAATAATCAATATCACGAGCCTCATCCGTTCCAACGGATCTCAGATGAGCCAGTTACTTCTTCGATGACCTGTTCACGTTTGAACCTACTGAGCCCCCGTCCACGTCGCCGGCCAAACGCGTGTCAACACACGTACCGCCGCTTCACCTAAACCGTTCGACGCAGGAAGGAAGTTGGTGTAGCATGACGACGAACGACTGCAGCCTTTTTTTCATTCATCTTTATTTTAGCTATTAACCAAAAAGAGTCACAGAATACCTCCTGTTTATGAGCCTAAAATCTGCCGAATATTAAACTGTTTTTGCTTACTTTTCTTAAAATAATATGACAAGAACCAGAAACATTACGAACTTAATGTTTCTGATTCAACACGAACTTAAAATCGATTGACAGGATGGCGTGAAACCTGAACAGCGCCTTACAACAACCCCTACTTGGTGTGAAAGGAGTTGTAGTTTTTGCGGCTCACCTTCTCGCTGGTGCTGATGCTGCCGCAGCGCAGGGCGTTGATGTCGTCCCGACACTTGTCCATGAAGCCGCAGATCAGCCGGTAGTTGCTGAAGACGATGGTGGTCATCTTGGTGATGTACTGGTTGCACTGGTAGTCGCTGATGTTGCCACGGTGATCCACCAGGCAGGACACCAGGTAGCCCTTCCCCAGCTCCTCCGCCGCACACTCTTTAATCTGAACGAAGAGCACAGGCAAGCGGCGTGACTGGGAACAAGAAGTGAAAACCATCGGCAGCTGCATCGGGACAAAACCCAGACGCTCATCTGAAAAGCGCAAAGGGATACTGTTCAGGCAACAAACGTTAGCGGGCCAAGATTTTAGGGTTAAACCGAACGCCGTCTGAACAAACATCTGCAACATTTAATTTATTCAGTTTCTCTCCTGCTATGAAGTCAAATTATCTTCTTTTTTTAATAATCAGGCAACTTTGCAAAAAACGTTAAGTAAGAAAAGTGGTTCATACTCTTTTTTTTTTTTTAACCCAAGTTGTTCCTCTTTACTCTGGTTCCCTGTAAACAGGAGGGTTGCATGAGAGGAATTTAATAACCCTTTGTCCTCTTGCTTCGACTGCATATTTGTTCTGTGTAAATACATACAACAAACAAACCGTCTATGATCTTAACTATTTCAGTAAAATAACGCGGCCTTCTCTCCCCCCCTCCCCCGCCAACATCGAAGCGTTGCTTTCCTGGGGGAGCTCAACGCACTGTAATGCATTAATTCAGTTTGACCACTTCGGGGCAGCGCGACAGGCTGTAAACACGACGTAAAGTTGGTGTGGTGAATGTGTTAGCAGACAGTTGTCTATTTGCTGGTGGTAACAACGTTGGTTAGATCACTGAGACACGCTGCAGAGGAGGAACTGGTGGTGATCCTCTGTGGGTTCAGCACGACTTCCACCAGCCGCTTCTGCGTTGAAGCAGTGTTTTCTGCTGCCTACAGGTTATCAAAGTGCTGTAGATGTTTGCTTCATTTGCGTTTTGTCTACTGGCACGGGCTTTTGTTGAAGTGCATTAAGCTCTCTCTCTGCCGCTGCACTGCCAAGGATTAAATGCAGGACTGATAAAAGGGAGATTAATAAAACGTGGCTGTTTTTGTGCGGAAAGCACTTCACCCAGAAAAAAAAAAAAAAAAAAAGAAAAGAAAAAAAAAAGCAGGCGGAGGGACAAAAGGCACAAAAAAAAAACAAAAAAAAAAAAAAAAACACGGGCCCGGG
>CM022474.1:1672552-1687561 GCA_011952105.1 Coreoperca whiteheadi | reverse complement strand
GTTTGAAACTCTCTTTCTGTTGCTCATATTCTATGGTCTAAATCACTTAGTGAATTAAGGTAATTTAATTGCCCTTGACAGTTTTTATTCTTAACGATGTTAACTCAAAAAAAAATAAAAAAAAAAAGAAAAGAAAAAGAAAAGCAGGCTGAGCTACTATCACGCAATCTATGGAGGAAATGAAGTAATCAGCAACACTTGCTTTAAAGTTGAGCTGCCAAGTACACAGATAACATCAGCTCCAAGTACTTTATCATTTTAGGTTTTAATTGCTTGATTACTACTATAAAGCAGTTTTAGACAATTCTATATGAAACCTGCCAACGATTAAACGCAGGACTGATAAAGTGAGATTAATAAAAAGTCGTTGTTTTTGAGCGGAAATCAGCTCCAGGAAGCTTCCTGCGCTGTTGAGGCTTTTTATAAAAACAAAAAACAGCTTGATGGCTGAAGCTTCAAACAGATCTTACAGATTACGCCTTCGTGTGTACTAGAAATATTATCTTTTCCAATTCTTACCGACGTGAGCAGTCTGTTGACTGCCCCAAACGGTTTAAGTCGACCAAAATGAGCCACAGTCATCGTTTAGTTGAAGTTAACAGACTACCCGGTCTGAACGGGTAGACGTTTTAGGTTTTTCCAGCTCCTAGAAAGATTTAATTTCTGCTGAATCTCGTTTTGTTCCGAGAGGAATCCAAATACGCTGCAAACATTTCTGTGAGCAGCAGTGAAGAGGATGGTTCTCGTCAGGCTGTGTGCGCGAGTGTGTGTGTGCGTGTGTGTTGACAACAAACAAAAGAGCCTTGGTAGAAGAGCGAGGTGTGAAAACGTGGACGAGAATGGGGACGATTCTTTTAAACTTATCTACAGGCACTATCCTCAAAACGCAGCCGTCTGGAAACCACTCCCTCCATCAGCTGGTTTGAGGTTTCCTCATGATTGTCTGGAGGCCGAAACAAAAATCCCGCAGTTAAGCTAAAAATCGGGGTTTGCTTTCGGCGGCTTACATCAGAGATGGTGGTCTTGCAGAGCTCCACGGCTACAGACTCAAACTTTGCGTCGGTCGTCAGGTTCAGCTTGTAGTTCCACAGCAGCTGGAGGAGAGAAGACCCATAAAGACATCTGGATTACACAGACTCACACGATCCAGGCACTGGCAGAGTCTAACTAACTGGATCATGCTACTAGTGACTCTCTGTTTCCATTACTAAGACCTTAATGTTCACCGCCTGGTCAAAGACACAAACTGACTAAAAATCCCAGACGTGACTTTGAACAGACTGGCAACACAACACTCGTGCCGAAGATCAAAAAATGAAAACAAAGCTGGCGACTACATAGAGCAGAAGGTAGGAGAGTTTGATGTGCAACTATCAAGGCATACAGCCAGCTAACGGAAGACCGTCCAATCGGTCAGAGCGGTTCTCAGAAAACATTGCTTTGATTGCCAAAACAGGTCTAGACAGGTTAAAACTGGGCTAAATTTGGTTGAAAAGTGTTTAACACATCTAGGTTACATATAAGCGTTATTTCAGCAGCATTTAAACAATAAAAACATGCTGATGAAACATATTTTTAAAAGGTCAACATCTAAATCATTTTCACTTTTCAACCTAATTTAACCAATTGAGAGCTCAGGAAAAAGCTAGTAAGTGGACCTTGAGTTGGGATTTCCTTTTTGGTCAAACCAATTTAACCCAGATGTCTAGACATCTGCTGAGCAGCAATCCACCAAAACCAGTGCTTATTTTGGTTGTAGCAAACTCATTGTCACTGGTGCTCCAAGCTGAACATGCGCGCATAGGTGCATGCTGGGAAGTGGCGTTTTAGGAGGCGACACCAGGAGTGAAGACACTTACGTGGTTGCATTCCGCAGCAATCTCAGTTTCCTGAAAGAGAAGGAGAGAAAGAAGAGGTTACGAGTGAGATAACTTCAGGTTTCAGATCGGTTCTCCAGAGGAGCCGCGTCTTTACGGAGGTCAATTAAGCGGAAAGCTACGCGAGACTCGAGACTAAATGCGTCCCAGCGGGCCGACCGCACAGTGAGCGTGGCCTTTGTTTGACTGACGTCGGAGGTTGTTCTTGAGCCTGGCAGTGGCGCGGACATTACGGTTAAGCCTCTGCAGAGCGTCTCATTTGGGGGGAGAGAATCAGTTTTTTTGCCCACCAGCCCTCAGTAAGGACACACCTTCCAAAGGAGGCGGCCCCCGGAGTCAGGACACAGCGTCTGGGGGCCGGTGCGAGTTATTTTCCTGCTGCGCTGCGTTGACCTGCGGTAACCTGTGTGACTTCCTGCCTCGACCAGCAGCCGCCTCTCCCTTTTAACCAGAGAATACAAAAAAAAAACAAATCGCTGGTGTATTCCCAACGGGAGGACTGACTGTGTGTGTGTCTGAGTTTCTAACCGTTTACCACACGGCAGCCGCACCACGAGCCAGAAATAGGCTGTGTGTGCATATGCATGTGTAGCTTACACACAAGTGTCACAATGCTCTTCACACAGACAGTAAAAGCAGTGTGATGGGGGGAGGGGGGGGCTAGAAGACGGACAGATGTTACAAACAGCACATAGCTGACTCAGCGGTCAACTGGGGAGAAAATACATAAACAAATGGTCTTGGAAGTGTGACCCAGTCTGCCCCGTCAGCGCTGGCACGACCACCACCAGAGCAGTACTAGTTCAGACAGGGCCCCTCCCCGCGGTGGTACTTATTGAATATTTCAGGAGGGGTCTCTCGACGTGAAACAGCTTCTTCCTGTTATTTAAAAATCAGGTGGTGTCTGCTTTTTGTTACCTTTGTGTTTTGTTTCTGGAAATACTCTTCGCAAAACTTTGTATCCTGCTATTCCACCGAAAAAAACACGCAGGCAAGCGCTCCGCGAGTCAACGCATGGTAACCACAGAAACGGCTTCTGTGCACTGCTGTAGTCCAGCCAGCAGAACTGCATTTTCCTCATAGCTTAGCTGTTGAAGAAAACGAAAAAAAAAACAAACAACTTGCAGTGATGAAGTCCACTGAATAGAAGAATGACACGAATATCTGGCTTGATAAACAGATCTGCCGACAGAGGAGCACTGAGCCAGCACGGCCACGGCCAACACAATGCTTTGCTTACATCCAAAAGGGTGCAGATTTACGGGTCTAAAAGATGAGACGAAGACAGAGGCCGTCTCCGTCCCAGGGTTATCAGTATAAGAAGAACAGAGGCTTCTGGGACGCGTCGGTCTTATGATAGGAACATCTAGTGCCCCAGCACAACATATTCACAGGGCCTGAGGCCTCCTCTGTGAAACCACACTTTAGTCAAAGTGTCTGGGTGTAATTCTGGAATCGCAAACACTGAGGAAAAGTTTACAGCTTAAACGAGCACGTGTGAATACGATCTGTACGTGCAATCAAACAAGCAGAGAGGCACTAAATTGTTAGATAGCAGTTGAGAAATTCCCAGCTTCTCACAGTACGGATATTAAAGTGCTAAAGGCAACCATTAAAAATAAAAAAAGTATGACATTTAGAGTATGACACTCATCTCGCCAAACTGGAAGTCATAGAAGTTTGTCCCCTTATTTACTGCCCTGACTCTGTTGTTTACAGAGGCTCAGTCTGTAGTCCTGGTGCTCCTGACTGACTGACACCTGAAAGCGGCATCACGTGTGTTCGTGGAGTCCACGCAGTCGGTCTGCCAGCGCCGGCCCAAGTGCATGAAAAGGCAGAAAAGTAAAGCCGGCCAGGCCGACGCGGCGTCCAACAGCGCGGGCCATTTGTTTTATGGTGTGTGTGTGTGTGTGAGTTTCTGGACCGGCTGCTGGCCTGCGGGGACCGGCTGCTGGCCTGCGGGGACCAGCCCCACCTCTGAACGGAACAGCCACACGTCCCATCACACTGCTGCAGAGCACTATGTGACTCATGCGGGCGTCCAACCAGCGCCGTCAGGGGATCTGCGTGCTCAGAAAGACAGAACTTGTCATCTATTCAATCCTACGTTGATTCAACTGCCAAAGTAAAACTACCAGAGGATTAGCTGCCCAGGTAGATATCGGGTCGCAACTCAGGCGTTTGCGTGAGTGTCAAACTGACGGCGACCAGCTGTTAGAGCAGAAACCCAACACAGCGGGAAGGACTAAAACCAAACACAGCTGACACACCCAGTCACACTCTTCAGTCCTCACTGAAACGTTCCTGCTCCAAAAGTGAAAGCCTTCGACTCATTTAATAGCTGCGGCTAAATTAAAAAACCTAATCAGCTCTCCTCACTTCGTCTGGGGGAAGAAAAGAAAAAAAAAAACCCCCCGGCATGAGGTTGAGCTATAATTGGAAGTGGGCGAGAGGAAGCGATGGAAGGAGGAAAAGACGCATGAAGTGACAGAAAGAGGAGCGAGTCCAGAAGCCCCGAGCAGAGCAGCTGGGGGTCTGGGTTTATACAGCCTCCGTCCTCATCGACCTGCTTCCTACAGCAATAATTAACAAGCGGAATATAAATCTATCGAAGGTCTTCAAAATTAAATAGAATTTGACATTAAGTTATTCTGACCAGCTTCTGACCTGAAGGCTTCGAGCAGAAGCCCCCCTACGTCCGCTCTTCCTTTGGACACTGTGAAAAATGCTCATTACGATACCGCCGAGCCGTCTAAAGTCCTTCACAAACCAGAGGCATGAATATGTTTTGCATTACAAAATACAAAACCAAAACCGTCCTTAAACTGTTAACGTTCACATAACGTGTTGCTGCGCTTTATCTGCTGAACTGTTGGAAGGTCCTGATCCATTCATTGCAACTCTGAAACTATCTTAACATGATGTTATGTGGTGCAGATATTAAAAAAAAAAAAAAAAAAAAAAAATGACAGTTCATGGCTGTGGAGGAGATGGGGGTGGGGCTGCTCACACAAATGAGCTCTGTAGGTGGGGTTAAGAACAGGGCCGCCATTGTCCTACGTAGCCAGCGAGCTACAGCCGTGAAAAATAACAGCAACAAGCGTGGAGGAGATTAACGCCTGGACAGGCTTCTGTAAAATAACCCTTTAAATAGCATGCATAAAGACTGCTTATGACAAACGCTAAAAAAAACAACACGCGACCGTAGCACAAGCAGAAGAAGAGTCTGACCCATTAATGTCAGCTACTCAGCTATGGCCATCTAACGTTGGCTAACATTAGCTAATATTACCCAGACCGCCTCTTCAAGCAGGTCTCGGCACGCTTGTTTGGTCCGCTTTTGGTGCGACTGCTGCTTTCACACCTGAGCAAACGAACTCTAGGACGACTCAACCGAACTAAATAGGGCAGGTGTGAAAGCGCCCCTGCTGGCAACAATGTCAGATTGAAGGAAAAAATTTTTTTTAAAATAACAGGATGGCAATTCAGTCAGGATACATGTGAGTTCCGACATCTACAGAATCAGTGAAAGTACGAGCCGCAGGCACTGAGGCGGCTGTCACACACACACACACACACACACACACAGCAGCGCTGCCGTTGGATGAACACTTTGACGCTTTGGGATAAATGTCAACAATAAGCCTGAATGGACCGTCAGACAAAACACTGGATGCTGGAAGGACACAAAAGGATGTTGCTTAGCAACCAGGAACACTTTTTTTCTTCTTTGTGGCCGAGTACATAAATAAATCCATCAAAAACAAACCAAAGGCTCCGGCGTCTGTTTAGGACAACGCAGGACAGGCCTGTAACAGCATACATGCGCTGGAATGTTCCTGTTAGTGCTTTTCCCATCGGGGCTCAGCGGGCCGACAGCTTCGTCTCCGACATGCTGCTAAGGAGTCAGGCGTGTCTTGGTGGGACAAGTCATCGAATCCTGTACTTCAGTAGCAGTACCACAATGGGAAAATAGAACAGGAGTAAGATGTACTTGGTCACCTCTGGAGAGTTTATGATGAATGAAAATGGGTAATTTTAAGTGGTACTACTCTAAGCTGCCTTTTTTCCCCTCTCTTCTGTGCCCCTTAGAGCCAGTGAGGGGAAATCTACTGTAGAAATATTGTAGATAAGTGTTCTTCCAACTTTGTGTCAACGGTTTGGCCCTTTGCCGTTTCAACATGATAATCCGTCTGCAAGGCCAGCTCCCTAAAGAAATGGCTTTTGCAGTTTGGTGAGGAAGAACCTGACCGTTCTGCACAGTCCTGACCTCGACCCCATCCAGCACCTTTGGGATGAAGCGGCGTGCCGACTGTGAGCCAGACATCAGCGCTGCAGCCAGCACCTAAAAGCCATCAGATAAACTAAAGGCGAGTAAAAAATAGAATCAAACAAAAGTTTAAAAAGTCCCCCCAAAATGGAGAAAACCAATAATCGGCACTTTAGTAAATGCAGTTTTTAGATGTGCACCTCTGTCAGACAGGGAAATAACACCTGGGTATCAGACACACAATGAGGGTCAAAGTTTCAACAAAGAATCTGGTATGTGACCAAAGCTCTGACACTGCCTGGGTTTGGGGGGGGGGGGGGGGCCTTTCCTTGCATTGCTCAACAGGTACAGCAAAGCAGCTGAATTTACACCAACAAGTGTGTTTCTGAAAGAGAATGTCCTGCAGCCTCACCGTGCTAATTGGCAATTATCAAAGTGGGCACAACTGGGAGGCTGAGACCGACACAGACACACGGAGGCCAGAGCGAAACCCTCAAGCTCCAGAGCCTCCTCCCTCTGGACTCCGAGGCTGTGCACCACGTACGCAAAACCACAGCCACCAGCAGGAATGAAGCCAGGCTGGCCGGACACACACACACACACACACACACACAAAACACACACTCCAACCAGAGAACGGCAGCAGAGAGGACGAGCTCCACGGCAGCTGCTCGGCGGGAGCGTCCGTGGTGGGCGTAGAGAGACGTCACACCCAAAAACCCCGGTTTCACTGGGCCGTGAGCTGCCGTCACGTCACCTCGTAGAAACAACAGAATCCAGCGTTTTGCAACAAAGCACAGCTCACAAAGAGGGTGACTGATTTTCCTTTTGCACCCGAATGGAAAAACTACATATTAAATCTGACATACACGGTTTTACAATATCTGTTTAAAAATCACCTTGAGAAATGGTAAATGTAACGGAGTGGATGATAAACGGACGGACTAAATGACTACATGGACGATCGATCCAATCAGCTCACCCCATTGGTCGGATTTACTTTAATATCTTTGCATTGCATGTTCCTTTTCTGAACTACATTATAATGTGGCAGTTTGTTTGTTTTGTTGTTTTCTTTTCCTTCCTGTCAAAAGCAAAATTATTTATAAATATTAAGCAGTTATGTTCTTTATTTATTTATTTTTTCTAAACTTTATTTTCAGCCTGCAAACTATTCCATGAAACATTTTGGGCAAAATCTGACTCCGAAATTCTGGTGTAATATATTTGAAAAAAAAAAAAAAAAACAACAACAAAAGACATCGCACCACGACTCACAAGTTCAGAAAAATATTTGATTTTGTAAATACATTTATAAAAAGAACGACTACGATAGTGGTAAATGATTCTTGTTGCACCGTCCAGAGAGAACTCAGCCTCCGTTATGCAGACCTCAACTTCACTTGGCCATAAAAACAAGAATGAGGACGCCCTTCTTGGTGACAACAGGAGGAAGAAGCAGTTGCGCCTAATGGACAAGTAAATGATTACAAGGCACGCTGCTTCGTCGGGGTAGAAAAAGACAACGCACCTTAACTTGCCGCCACTGTCATCATTAAGCACTACCTCTGGGGGAAAAGACAAAACGTCTATCGGATGCGAGAGTGGTTTTCGTTTTCAGCTCTTATCTCTCGGGACCTCAAACGTCACGCACAGGGGCATTCGGAGGCTTTGCTGTAAATCGGCTCACCGAGCTGAAGGTGGAACAGATGCCCACTGATATGCCAGTTTACGTACAACGTCGACGTGCCGCCGTGCCAGAAGAATAAGGAAACATCTACTTCACCTTTGGACCTAGGTGAGAGATCCCGACGCTCAGGACGCCAGACAGGACACAACTGTTTGCGGTCGATTTGAATTCGAGTGTGACGCCCGCAGCTGAACCATTATTGTCATTATCCATTAACCTGTTGATTGTTTTCCTATTTTCACACAGAAGAGTGCGGGAAGAAAGCCCAGCACAGTTTCCCTGAGCCATCTTTCAATTAGGGCTGCAACTAACTATTTTCATTACTGATTAATCAATAGTTTTAGCTTAATAATTTCAACAATTGCTGCTGATTCACTTTCTGTAACTCCACTAATCATTTCAGCCCTGGTTATGTTCCAACGTCACACGAGTCAAATGTGAAAAAAAGCTGATCGGGAGCAGCCACAAGGCTACCAAAATAAAAACAACCACCATGGAGCCGGTCTGAGTGCTTGAAATCTACAGTCGTCATTTTGTGCCGACTCCCCCACCTCGAAAAATGCTTCTCTTTCTTCCAAATCTCTCTGAGTCCGTTACGAGTATCTCATGACGGCTTTGACCACCCGAGGAGACGCCGTCTTGTGACTTTGAGCGAGCGGATCATGAGCAACAAACCAGGGCTTGTCTTGGCTGCTGTAAGCTCCTGTTGTGGCGCTACGGGGAGCTCTCGGCCTGCTGGTGACAAGCAGCTAATGAGCTCAAAGAAGCGGGCGAGCGGTCGGTCGGCCGCCACCAACAACAACAACGTGAATGGGTCCTGAAAGAGGAAAAAAGGTCACAAAAGCAACCTAGTGACCTGAAAACCACAGGTTCAACTACCGACAAGCCTGGGAAACATTTCTCCCTGTGAGCGAGTGTGCAACGAGGAAGGCTCCACCTCTGTTAAACAGCCACCTGCGGACTCAGTTGGAACAAAGTAAACAAATCCACTAGCTGCTGGGAAACTACTCATAGTCCGTCTTTCAGATATAGTTACTGCACTTCAGGAGGAGAGTTCACAGCTATGTCTCCAATCGGCGTGTGAGCGTATGTGTCTAAGTGGAAGTGTGAACAACCCCTCCTCCAGGCGCCAAACCGCCACCTTCACCCTGGCCAGCTTCCGTTTATAGATGAGTGGAGGGGCGGGTGTCAACCTGGGGACGAAATGATGGGTGACGAAATGGTTAGCCAACGCAGGAAGTGAATACACTTTTTTCATAGTCGTTAAATCTTTTCGATCATTTAAAAAATAAATAAATCAACCCAAAAAAAAAAAAAAAAAAGGCCAAAACTTTGCTGGTTTCCGGCTTCTCAAGTGTGGGGCTATGCTGCTTTTCTTTGTTTTATATTGGCGCAATTTGAATCTCTTTGGGTTTTAGACTTCTGGCCCGAACAAAACAAGACACCACCGTCTCCCTGGGATGGACACTTCTATTGACCAAATAGGCAAAGTGACTTAAAAGCATTTAACATTTTCATTACCAACCTGGCTGAGTCTTGAAATATCCCTTGCAGAATATAATATAGTCAGCATAATTATGATACAAGAAGCCTTTTATTGGCACTGGTATTGGAAAGAGTTGTAGCTTTCTTATCAGTCGCCTAAACATGTCAGGACAACAGGCTCTACTAGTCCTGGTGCTGCCCCGGGCTGAAGTGGGAGGCCACCGGCAACCTTTCCCAGGGGAGAGAGGAGAGTCCCCGCAGACAAACGTGCATTTAAACCGCTGTCTGCCTCATACTAGCGTTAGCTAACGTTACAGAACAACTCAAAGACCAGTTTGAACCCACACACCGTCAATAGACAGCTCGGCTAATCGTCAGAGACTATTTATTAGAGCATATTGCCGTGTAACGTGACGGTATACCGGTTAACGTTACACACAAAGCCGAAAGTCAACTGGTGAAAGGTAACGTTAGCGGTTATCTGGGCTAACATCTCGATGAGCCTCTGCTAACGGTTACGACCGCTGTTAGCAAATAGTTAGCTTCCTTAATGTCATGCTAACCTGGCTTGAAAAGTTGCCAGGTTGCTGAGCTGTCTAGAAACATCTCATTTGTGAAGTCTTGCCTCTGTACTGTTACGCCTGCAATTATGCGGCCAGTTTTACATTTAGCCGCTAGCTAGTCCAGATGCACGACGTCTTGTAACGTGAACTCCGAACTGCGCTAATAATCCTCCAGTTTACGGGGTTACAGCTCGCTGTTAAATTACCGACTACAAGAGGAGCAGCGTTTGTTGGTTTATCTGTAACAACTATGTCTCCTGGTAAATTCGGCTCACGGGTGTTCCACAAAGCAACATTTATATATTTGTTTTCTGTTAATCAACGTTACGCTGCTCCAATTTGACGTATTTAGGGGAGACATTAGGCAAAAAAAAAACATGAGGCGACACGATCAAAAAACTTGCAAGTTGGAAAGAAGCTAAGCGCCATTCGTGGCATGGCATGATGCCGAACTGGAGAGTGGATCCTGACGACCGAGAATATGCGTTTAATCTTGTTCTACGGTGCGTGGCATGTTGAACAAGACATCATACATTTAGCGTGACGCTCTCGCAACACAGGGGCTGGCGGCTGGCTAACCGTGGCAGCTAACGCTAGCGTTTTGGTTCAGCAGGCACACCCTGCTTCTTTCCCCGCAGCCACACGACCCCTGCCCCGCTAATTCACCTCTTTCTTGTCCTGGAGACACTCCAGCACCGCCAGGTTGTTGTTCCAGGAATGTTTGGGACAGAGCCGGGTCAGGTCCTCCCTGCACACCGCCTCCTCAGCCAACTTCCAGCCGGCAGAGCGCCGCCGCGGCAGCGAGGCCCCAGCGCCCAGGAACCTCTCAGCGGCTCCCGGGTTAGCCGCGGCCGGCCCCGGTCCACCGGCTGGAATCTGCACGCTGTCGGCTTTACCGACACCCTTGGCGACGCCGTTTTGTCCTCGAATTGGATGCACGGACGCCAGGACGCACATCAGGAGCAGGAGCAGAGGAACACGTATACAGTCCGCCATCTTCACAGAGCCAGTCAGCCTGCTGCTGCGTTCAGGAGCTGCCGTAAATATGGGGACTTGGAATAGAGTTCCTTTTCTCTTTCCAGGATGGCACCGGACAGCTCATGCATAATTAATGAGCGCGTGTGGGTTCATGCTCGGAGTCATCCAATCACACGGCCACCGTGGAAACAACATCTCCCGGCATTCCTTGTTGTTTTAATGGCAGACTAACCATTTAAAAAAAATAAGCTAAACAAATGATGATACTTTGACAGACCAAAGTTCAGTTTTTACACAAAGGAGAATGGTATATATATACATAGAAATGTGCTTTTTACCCTTTTTACATTTAAAAAAAGGAAACCAGAGTTCTGAAACATTAAACGGTGGCGTAAAGAACTGAACCATGAAAACGTTTAAAGCCTAGTGTTATTTTCTGTATTTTTCTTATTGTTAACAAATCCCATAATAAGACTAAAACCAACAGCATGTCAGTCCGTCTCTCAATACCTCCTGACTTCCTGTCTGCGGCTGACCAGCTCCGAGTCCACTGGTTCCTACTGAAGATGTAAACCTTTGAAAACACCTCACAAATATATTGTTTCATTTTTAGAAAAAGGCTCACTCGTTTCCTCTAACAGCTGCTCGCTGTAGTTTTTTAATCAAACAAACAGGAGGAAATAGTGCATCTGTTGGGGACTATTTTCAGCGGCGGATGAGTCCACATGTGGTGCTGTGGTGAGTGTTTGGGGCAGCAGGACGGTGTGTGTGTGGGACTGAGTCAGAATTAACTTCAGTGTGTGTGTTCATGGTGATGAAGGAGCAACAGTGAGGCTCACTGATGTGATTTTAATAGTTTAATGGAGCTCCGAGGCCCAGAGGAAGGAGACACATCACTCACTCAGGACCTGTTAGTGGACACAGTCACTGCTGGGTTTGGGTCTATTCAATGGAATTTTCCACGAAAAGAAAATTATAGAACCACCTTAAACAAAAGAACCCAAAGTTTCCAAATCTTAACCGTAGACAAGAGTTTGACCATTTTTAATTTGGATTTAGCCGTTGGTCACATGAGGTTTAACAAAACAGGAGCTTGAATTCAAATCAAGTAAAAACCTTGGCAGACACATCGCTTGTGTCACCTCCTGTTAGTACAAAATTAATTATATTGACGAAAAGATTATGTCGGAGATGTTTTAAGGATGTTTATGGGTGTAACAGAGTTTATGGCACTTTGACTAAAGTAGTTTCCCCAGAGGCGGCCTCGGGCCTGGTGAACATGCTGTTCTGGGTTATGGGCCACTCGATGCTCCTGACATTGTTGTCTGTTGTTGTTGTTGCTCGGATCACGTGGGACGGAGACGGTCTCTTTCCTCTTCTCATCTGTAGGTGGCGTCACCTGTAAAGCCACCACCCACCGTTCCGCTTTAAGAGGTGCACGCGGCGCCACATCGCTTCCCTGTCCACAGACTTGTTTGTAATAAACATTCAAGTGACGCCAACTGGGGCCCATCGACCTTTATTCCTCTAATCCATCGGGGACACCTCTTCAGTGCAAGTTGTTCTTCAAAAGATTCTGTATCGGTGTTTAAGTCCGCCACAGAATTTTCAGTATGGAAACGCCAAAGATGAGTTTGTGGTGATTTAGAAACAGCGACTTCATTACATAATGTGTCTACCAGACAGCACGGACAAGCTTATTACACTGTTTACATTGTAAAGGGTCCCACTCGGTACATATCTCAAACAATGTCATAATGCTTTAATAACCAAATCCACAGATCCACATCAAAACGTTTATTTAAAAATACAGTGTATCAGCAAATACATCGTGGCTTTCTTTAAGCTGTGAAATGACCGATATCCTTTCTTGAATACTTGCAAAATTCTTATTTTCATCATCAATTAATTTCTACATTATTTTTCAATGAACCAAAAACACTGTTTAGTCAATAATGTAAAAGAAAAAGTGCACAATTCCCCAGAGCCCGAAGTGGCATCCTCAAATGTCTTGTTCTGTCCAAAAATCCCAAAAGATACAAATTGTTGATTCTCTTTCTGCCCAGCGACTCTTCCAGTGATCAACTAATCAATCGAGCTCGAAAGAGAAGCTCACAGTGCACGCTGTATGCTGTTCCCCTGTACACAAAACCTGAGATGTTGGCGGCAAAACGCTTCTCACTGCGGGACAGCGGCGAGAAGGAAGGGCCAGTGAAGGAAGGAAGGACCAGGGAAGAAAGGGCCAGTGAAGGAAGAGAAGGAAGGAAGGGCCAGTGAAGGAAGAGAAGGAAGGACCAGGGAAGGAAGAGAAGGAAGGAAGGGCCAGGGAAGGAAGGGCCAGGGAGGGAATAGAAGGAAGGAAGGGCCAGTGAAGGAAGAGAATGATGGAAGGGCCAGTGAAGGAAGGAAGGACCAGGGAAGGAAGGGCCAGTGAAGGAAGAGAAGGAAGGAAGGGCCAGGGAAGGAAGGAAGGGCCAGTGAAGGAAGAGAAGGAAGGAAGGGCCAGTGTTGCGGTGGGACACCTTAGTGCTAATGTGGGACGCTTGTGGGGGCAACGTGACGGAAAGGTTTCTTGTTGGACGAGCGAATAAAACAGAGCTCCAACACGTTAAGTTTTAAACACACACGAATCATTGCAGAGGATTAAAAGGACATTCATCAGTTAGCAGCATAAATAAATTATATTCTCTTTTTACGCTTTGTCAAAACATTTCCCCTAAAATAATTAATAAAAAAGCCACAAAAAAAACCCCAACAATGTTTATGGACGTATTTCCAACCACAAGCCCCTAAGAGCAGCACGTCATATACTGTGTTTGCCACTTCTGGAGTGTAAACTAGGAATTTACGAGCCTGCCTTGAAAGCAGCATCCCGTTTGAGAAATGTTTCTAGATTGAACCATCCCATAATGACTGACCTGGGCCGAGTTTAGCAAAAGTAATGATGAAGTCCTGTTAGCTATGTGGTGGTGAGTACATTTGCAACTACTGTCTTCATATCCAGGACATGTCAGAAGGAAATGTTGCACTTAATAAACTCAAAGTGTTTGTTTTTGTTCCCCGAAAGTCGAAAGTAGTGTGTAAGCGGTTTTAGCACCTTTAAAATACCACCCGACCGCTTACACGTCAGAAATCTAAAACTCTTGTTATTTATTCTTCACAACGAGAACCTTTTTTTTTTTTTGCTCCCGACACATTTTGAAGCACTTGATTGGTTTGAGTTTGAGTTATGGAGCTTTGAGTGTGTTTAACCAAATTTAGAAATGAACAAACTCTGAAAAAAATATTGCTGTTCTTATTTTCAAAAAGTTAACATAATGACATTTACCAATTAGTAATTCTATTCCCTTCTCCTGTCTTTAAATGAATTAATTTCAAAACGGTATCGCAATAAAGAAAAAGGCATTTAAATTGGACTTTTACTGATCTCTACCACCTCACAACTTGTTCGCTTCCTGCTTTGACATCGACACGCTGCGTTTCATCCCTGTGTTCATCTATCACAGCTCTCTTTAAAAGGTGTGAGAGCAGCTCGGAGGCTGCACTTTGCTCATTTAGCTGTGTCCAACACCAGCACGCGTCTAACGCAAAGTACAGCTGAGGCCGACGGGAATGGCAGTAGTTTTGCAGATATTTGGTCATAAAAAAAAAACAACAAACTATTGGACACACTCTAAAGGACCTGATGATGGCGCTAGAAGAGTCAGAGGATCACCAGTGTTATTAACTTTCATCCTGAGGGGAACGTGAACGTCTGGACCACATTTTGATCACCGATCGCGGTGAAACGACCAACCAGCCCACTCTGAGAACTTTGGATTAAAAATAACTCACTTTTTATTAACCTTAAAGTCGTACACAAACAGTTGGTAGGAAATATACACATATACACAACTTGCTTTAGAAAGAAAACAAGGAAAGTACATTTTACAACAGCAGCGGTGTGTTTTGGCACTTCATGTTCGAGGTTAAAAAAAGAACCAAATCAGACAGAAGGTGGTACAAACGGACCGCGTGGTGAGGAGAGGGCGAGAAAGGACCATTAAAATCAGAAGTAAATCCAACGCGTTCAAAGTGGGGCAGAACAAATGTAGCTGCACTTCTGTTTTCCTGTGGGTTTTTTTTTTTGGGGGGGGGGGGGGGGTT
>CM022474.1:1659025-1672527 GCA_011952105.1 Coreoperca whiteheadi | reverse complement strand
TGATTAGGAGGAAATAAGTCTTTTGGATTTTGGAAATGCCTTCAGAACAGGTACGTGTTGTTAACCTGGGGGGGGGGGGATTGTGGTCACAGTTTGAGTCTGAGCTGAGTAGGAAGGTGAAGTCCTGCTTCGGACGGGTTCAAAGACACCTTAATAGATTCTGTGAAGCAGTTCTCGAGGATCTGGAGAGCAGGTCACTGTGTCGGAGGGCGTCGACATTAGAAGCCTGGGTCTGATCTTATTCGGGACATGTTAGCGTGGCACATGGCAAACCGGCAACGGTTATTTATGACTTACAACAGCATGCCGTTGCTGATGGTTTGGGTGCAGTGGCGTCCTCACTCCTCACCGCCGCAGCCGCTCTGTTCCGCAGCGACGACGACGACGACGACAGTTTTACAAACTCGCATCAGGCGTTTACGTGCCACCGCGTCACGGTTTCTATCGGAGAACTCAAGGTTTTTACCCAAAAAACCCGGGTGAGGTCTTATCCAGGTTTCTGAAAGCGGGATGCGATGCGTCCATGCAGAACACAGCACTGGGATGCTAGTTTGCATGTAGACGTGCTCAGTGTCTCAGACTGCAGCCAAAACGGAACCGTTTCTCACCCTGACTTCCCCCTCTGCGGTCACAACGCTGGGCCGAGTTTGGACAGAAGTCTGAAGTCTGGCATGTACACAATTATTTCAAAAGGAATCTACCGGTGGATCTTCTTATTTTAACTCCTGAACTACAAATCGTCCTCACTGCTGACCATTTTCCACATTGCACCGTCGGTTTTTGCATTGATGTCGTCTCTCTCACACCGCCACTGACCTTAGTTCAGAGGACCTGTGGTCATCCTTATCTCTTTGTCAAAGTACCGTTCGTGTGCTGGCGTTGACGCAAACACATCGTTTTCCGGCCTGTTGTTCAGGGTGGATTCAAGGACTCCTCTGACATCGCAAGCTTCCGTTAGGAGACCAGCTAATTCGGTCATTAAATCAAATCCAGATAACAGAATATGGGTTGTACATGAACCCGGTTTAAACATTTTGCAATTTGCATTTAAAACAAAAAAAGTATCTGTTCTCAAGCCCCAAAGCATCTTTGAACGTTTTCAATCAACGTCCGGCGCACAACAAATGCTCGAAGTCGTTCGAGTCTCTCCGGGTTTATTTTTCATACAAAATGAACTGGCGGGGAAATCAACCTAAAAAAGGGATGATCTAACGTGGAAAACTATCCGTAGTGACGTACAACATACACAAGCTAAACCAGTGGTAGAGATCCTTTCCTGTGTTAGTAGCTGTTCCTTAAGGGGACCGTACCCGTGGTTCTGCATGATTTAGTCCTTTTACTACAAGTCACAGATAACCAGGCTGCTGTGCTTCAGACGCATCAAGCGTCCCCCCCACAGCCCCCCCAACACACACACACACACACACTTTTCCAAGCAGCCATTAGTTTCTATTCATTTCTAGATGTTTGAAAATCTATTAGCAGACTCTTCTCCTAAATTAGCATGTCCTTTTTTTTTTTTTTTGAAGAGCCCGACCGATACTGGACTTTTCTTTAAGCCGATACCTCGTGACATGTTTGACAAGGATCCCTCCAACTTGACTATGAAAGAATTGTACCGAAGATGTACTGAGGCAGGACGTTTTACAGTGTAAAAATAAACGCCGGTGGGCGAAAGTATTTAATGAAGCAAACAATACAGTGATTAACCCGAGAAGGCAATCAGCAGAGTCATTGATAATGAAAATAATAGTTAGCTGCAGCTCCAGACTTGGTGGTGACTGATGGATCACACAACTCAAACAAGTTCCACGAGTCTGCTGACTGATTTTCATGCTAAAGAGAAATGAACGGGGACCAACGGCTGCGTGGCCACGAAGGAAAAACACACACACAAAAAAAAAAATCATCTACAGCTGTACAGCCTGAAACGGGAAAATGTTGCATGATTTGTAGTTGAGGAGCTACAACTGGCGCGCGCACACACACACACACACACACACACACAGGTATGTCGGCCCTGTAACTACAGGACTGACACCATTTTTCTCCACCGAAGTACCCCTTCGCCAGCTCACACACCAAGACGACCACCTTCTGTTCGCTCGGTCGCGCCTTCAACCACATGAAACGTTCAGGTTTTGGCCTCTGACTCGTGTAAACAACATCTCGTTACTGGGAGCGCGCGCGGTGCAGCGGAGCCTGGTTACCACGGCGACATTTCTCGCACACCTCAAATCAGGCTTCATTCGGCGTCCTGTGCAGGTCCAGGCGCAGCGACGTGGAGGTTTGGTTTAAAAAAAGAAAACAAGAAACCCCGTGACGGTGAAAGTGAAATGTTCCAAGGGGGGGGGGGGGTCACAGATAAAAGTTCAGCAGCATTTGGTTTTCCACACAGACGGCATCCACTCCGGCGCACGAACGTCCTGTCATCTGGTTCCTGGATGAGACCAACGGCACGCACGCGCGCGCACGCACACGCACACACACACACACACACACACACACACAGAGAGAGAGAGAGAGAAGGTCCTGCTCGCTCACTCCCACCTGTAGAGCTTCAGCATCTTCTCAGTGAGCGAGGCCAGGAAGTGCTCGCCGTTCACCGTGAACGGACTGATGTCCAACACCGGGAGGTCGGCCGGAAGCTTCTGGAGCAGAGAGCCGCTGCCTGCATCCCACACCTTGGGGGGGGCGGTATAAAGGATTCGGAAGAAGAGTGTTATTGGGCAACTTTAGGCTCTTTCAAATCTATAAACAAAACTGAATAAAATACATTTTAAAATGTACCAGGCAGCGTTGGGGTCTAAAATCACATGACATCAATAAATAAATACATAAATAATTCCACTGAAAGGAGAGGAATTCTTTCAGCAGCTTTATGCTTCTTTTTTTTTTTTTTAAATGACAAAACAGCAAAAAGTTGAAGCAAAAGGAAGGACTCGATATTTCTGAATGTTCTTTCAAGCTTTTAGGTTGTAGAAAGTCCTCTTTACAAATATCATACATGTTATTAGGGGTTTGCCAAAAAAAAAAAAAGAGAAAATGTTTGGTACGGAGAATAAAACGCCGTACAATGGTTCAACCAGACCGACAAGTGAAGGAGACAAAGATCCCTCTGAGCAACAGTTAAATAAGAACACGAGCAATCAGCAGTCGTTGGTAAAAGAAAGTGGAAGCTGAGCATTAAGATCTGTGCGGATTTAAACAGGAAGAGGTTCCTGTCTCAGTGTCAGGAGCACAATAAGGCCTCTAACAAGCTAAAATTAACAGCTGTGTTACTTCAGCAAAGCTCTTCTTTAAACTTCACGGCAGAAACAGGAGCTCAGTTTAGGGTTAGCACTGTTGGAGCTGAACACACGGCGGACGGACACACCACACTTTAAACCTGTTCAGACTGACCACCCACTAAACGGACGTTTTAATCATTTCATTATTCTAAAACTTTCAAATGTAAAGAATACAGTTGGTGAATAATTATATTGTTTTCATCTGTTAAAATAGCCGTTATTGAAGGAAAGAAGGAAAATATCAACCGGTGACTCCAAACGTTTGAGCAGTAGTGTGTGTATGCGTGTAAACATTGAATTAAACAAGACACACACACAAACAGGACTGACCATGGTCGAGTTGGAGGCCTCGTCCCCGGCGCAGACCAGCGTCCCGCCTCCACCCGGACTCTTGAAAACGGCGTTCTTGGTGAGCAGCTTGCAGGACGAGCCGGCGCTGAACGTCTGCACCGGGGAGCAGGAGCAGCTGGGCAGCTGGCTCGAGTCCTGCTGGGGCATTCTGTTCAGCGCCATGAGGACGCAGCGCAGCGACGGGTTGGAGCGCCCTGCGGGAGGGACGGGACGCTTCATACAGGAAACTACCAACACGTTGCACGAAGGCGGTTATTGTCACAGGAAAATGTTCACTCCACTATCGTTTCCACGGTCACCATCATAAATCATTTGAAAAGTTGCATTTTGATGTTTTCGTTGAGATAAAGCTTCCCTCCGTGACGGACAGTCCATCATACTGTGAGGATCTGGATCAGAACTGCTCCGTTTTCTTTCTGATGAGAGCCCGGAGCAATTTTCATGATGTACCAAAGTGGGCCCCTTCCTATAATCGAGCCTCTGGAGCTGCAGTATCAGTGCGTAAAGACGTTTTGGGATTTAACAAGGTTATTTTGACAGTCACCCCCCAGCTGACCCTTCATGTGGACCGGAGGGACACAGACCTGCAAAATCAGCCTCTTCTTTGAAATCTCGTCTGAACACGTACTCCTTTTCCTCTTTTCAGTTGCTTCTGAAAACGTCTGTTCATTAGAAAGCCTTGTTTTTTTTTGTATAACCTGAGTGTATTTGGGCTAATACGTCTGCATGTATGCGTGAACGCACGCCGGTTCGTGTTTTGTATGACACTCATATGTGTGTGAGTTCTAAGTGTTTTCCTACTTCCTTGTAAAGCAGCTTGTAATCTCTGGCTTTCATAAGCGTTATGTACACAGGTGTGGGGCTCGGCACCAGCCTGGTGTCCTGTGGAGGGTTTGCGTTAGCGGGGGGGTCGGCGGCTCACCTGGCCTGTAGGTGACCAGACAGTGTCGGCTCTCCGTCTCCACTTGGATGTCGGTGCAGCCGGCCGTCTCCAGCGGCAGGACATGCGGCCTGTACGTGGTCTCGTTGACCTGCTCCCAGAAACACCCGCCCTCCAGAGAGCCGGCGATCAGCCCGCCGCAGGGGAACGAGCTGGACGCCGCCCGCGGGACGTAGCACAGAGACGCCACCGGACACCTGGGGACATCAGGAGTTCAACAAGTTATAGCTTTGTGGAAAAACAAGAGGTGGTTAGCCGTCATGGTGGACACCTTAGTGACCGTTTTGCCAAAAAGAGGCAACCTCAGCCTCTTGCCTTTACTTTACTTTACTTATCTTTTCATTATTTCTCACAGTTTCTAATATTTTCAACTACTGAATAGTTTGGAAACCAGAGGGCACTTAAAATGGACAGGTGGCTCCCGCTGCATGAAGTGGGAATCATAATCAGGTGCGGAGTTCCCAAGCACAGTCAACGCACGGAAGACTACTGAGTCGCCACTGGTGAGTTGCTTAGCTTAATCTTCCTTTATTAGAACCATCAAAAGCACGTATTATGGCCTGTAGAAGCCTGTACTTTACTTGTAAAACAGCCGCACCCTCGGGGATTTTAATCCAATTACTGTGCGCCATAAGAGTTATTTTTAGAACGGTTCTCGTTCGTTATGATGGTTTGGCTGATGACCAGTCGCCACTGTAGGCCTCTATTGGGGAGGCTCAATTTAAGTTTAGTTATTTACTTATTGAATTCATCATTATGAATATGATAAACAAGTATAAAAGATAAATAAAGGAACGCATTTGCATCAGAATGTTGATACTTTAATTCTAGTAAAACTAGTTTTAGGTGAAACGTTATTATGAATATTTAAAATATGGCTAGAGAAATACTGCATTGAAATCCTACTGAATAATTTAAGGGTTTAATGCTTAAAAATGTCAGACCAAGTCATTGAGTAATCATACATTTGTATATTTGAACTCTTCAATTAAATTGTATTTTATCGGTAAAAATGTTTGCTACAATGAAGAAGAAATATATCCATTGGTGTCACCCCTAAAGTTTAAATGAATAACTATCATTTATTCGTTAATTAGGTAAAATTTTAAAGTATTAATTATTTTGAATGCTTAGAACCTGTTTCTTTCCTTAGGTTTTCAACCTGCTTACCCTACTGATTTTCCACTACTGCTACAGATGATATACGTGGGCAATAAAAGGGCCGAAGCCGAGCTGAGCCGCGCGTCTCTTCGTAATCTTCTGGGTCTTGTCAGGTGGACCAGCATTGCTGAAGATATGACTTAACGATGACCCCTTCCAGACCACCAGACTAAAAACATCTTTTTAACCTTCCATCCTCAAAACGCCACATTTCACACTCAAAAACTGAGCTTTTCCAAAACGCTTCACATAGAAAATAAGTCCAAAAAATAAAAAATAAAAATAAAATCCTGCCTCGTGTTTTAGTGGAAATGTGTGTGTGTGTGTGTGTGTACCTGGAGCGTAGCGGCTGCAGCTCCTGGATGTGCGCGCTGGTGTCCCGGGTGTCGTAGACGAGCACGGAGCCGTTGCTCAGACCCGCGTAGACGTAGTTACTGTTGTCCAAACACCAGCAGCAGCTCCACACGGGTTTACCTGCGTTATAGGTCTGAACCACCGTGTTGGTCAGCAAACTGCAACACACACACACACACACACACACAGTCATTATCACGCACTCTCTCTGTGACTTTGATTACAGAGAAGGAGGGACTCGTGAAATGACATCCAATAATATATAAAACAACATTAGAATTAAAAATACACAAGAAAAACCACGGTGAGGAGAGAGGTTTTGCTGCGCGTGTGTGTGTGTGTGTGTGTGTGTACCTGGTCAGTTTGATGGTGTTGTCCAGAGCAGCAGACAGCAGCAGACTGTCATTCTGTCTGTTGAAGGACAGACCTCGGATCTGTTTACTGTGGATGGGAACGTACTGACTGGCCTTCATGTTGACAACGCTCACCTTCTTCACGCCACAACCTGAAGGACGAGACAGAGCCAGCGAGTCACATAAGCGGAGGAGAGGTTCACGCCGCCGTCGGGTCACAAATCAGAGCTGGGTGACCGGATACGTCTGTCTGAGGAGTCGCACCAGCATCTGGGGTCTTCTGGGCCTTTCTACATCGGAGTTTTAGCGCGTTTAAAAGTGTGTCCTGATGACGGCGCTACAGCAAAGGTCGCAGGGCCATTAAAATCTAGGGTCTCAAGGAGGAGCGAGAACATGGGCGCTAAATTTAATGCTCAGAACTAAGTCTCTTAGCAACATAATGCGTTTCCACAGCATCTGAAGGACCATGAAGACCAGGCCGATAACAAAGAGAGACTAATAACAAATGATGGCTTTGTTTGGAGCAACGCACAATCCCTCAGCGTTACGTGAGTGTGACATTTGCAACAGTAGTGTTTTGACCAGTTAGAGACGGTCAGCGCTACAAACTCTGAACCAATGCATGCTGGGAAATTGGAGAGTACTTTGAGGGGCCTCAAACTACACCTGGGAAAACTACATTTATACCCTGGTTTCTCTGGCTGAAACGCAGGTAAAGTTCCAGCGTTCCTTTAAAAAAATTAAAAATAAAATAAAAAAGGTCGCTGGGCTCGTGGAAAACTTCCAACAATAAAATAAAAGCTGCAAGTAGACATCTTGGCCTGAAGGTGGTGCTAAAGGAAAGCATGGCGGAATATTGGCTGGTTGAAAGTGTAATGTGTAAAGTTTCATAGCAGTCTGTGTAGATCTGTTAACTAACAGACGGATTATTAAACAACGCTGCCATCTTTAGGGCTGCTAATGGGGTCAAAAAGGAAGGCGGAGGGGCGTCTCACCAGGCACCAGCGTGGAGTGCGGGGAAGGCTGCGAGGCCAGCAGGCAGCTCAGAGGTTCACAGTAGGATAAAACCCTGGAGCCTCCGGCCTGAGACAGCAGCACCGCCTTAGAGAAACTGTACTGGGCCGCCCTAGACTGAGTCAGGCCGAGGAGGAGCGAGGTCGAGGCCGAGGCCGAGGACGAGGACGAGGAGGGAACTGAGCTTCTCCCAGCCTGGGCCATCAGAGTCCTCAGCTCCTGCAGGGACAGCGAGAGAGGAGGGGAGCTTTTAACCAGGGAGACGTCAGGAGATTCAGCTCCTTAACTGAATTAAAGTTAACTACAAGGGAAAATCTGGACTGGACGTCCTTAAAGCTACGGAGGCTAAAAAGTGCCAGTTTTTCAGTTAATTAATTAAGCTTTTACAAATAAAACCCTCAAATAGAATCTGATGGGAATAAGTAACAAAAAAACTCTAATTTCAAGCCTCTTAAAAGGATTCATTAAAAAATTCCATAATCTAATTCATAACAGCAGACACACAGACAGAACAAATATTATTAATTAGCACATTTATCATTTTAACCAATAGAATCTTGAATACGGACATGAACAAAAATAATAATGAAAATCTGTAAAAAGAAATTCTTTCTATATTACGTAATGTGCCAAGTCTGTTTTATTATTCGGACTTTAACTGATCCGAATAAACAAACAATTTGTAAAAGAAAATTTAAAAAGGCCTTCAAATGGCACTTTTCGTGATTCCCTTTACTAATTTACTTCCTGTCATCACCCAACTCATAATTTACTAATGAACTTATTAGAATTAATAAATAATTCATTATTCTAGCGGCACACTCCATAAGAATCCCTTTAGGATCCAGAATAAGACACTAAACGGACCTGGTTTTGCCTTTATTACTAATAAAGAAAATATTAAAACACAAATGTTAATGGAAAATATTGTTCAAAAATCTAAATGAAGCTAATTGATTTATTTAGGGTTTATTTGGGTAGTTTTTCCCTTGGTCAGACAGAGGGTGTCGTATGTTGGAGATTGTAAAGCCCTTTGAGGCAAAATTGTGATTTGTGATTTTGGGCTGTATAAATAAAATTGAATTGAATTACTTATAATGTGCAAGGTTGGAGAAATTTTGGCAAGTAATAACAAGAAAGAGGGGCTATGACCCTTTCACCCCTGGTGAGTGCTTCATATTTCTTTTGTCCGTCAGATTGACCTTAATTCCGACTAGAAACAGAAAATAAATCAAACCCACATCGATGTCAACAGCCTCAAAGTTTAACAGTTCACCAGTCGTCACGGATACCTGCAGCTCTTGCTGTGCCCGTCCATATTGGTTGGTGACGACCTGCAGTTTCATCTTGTACTGAGCTGATTCCTGTTCAGCCTTCACCCTCAGAGACTGCTCCTGCTCCAGAGACCTACAAAAAACACACACACTAACTCTTTAATATGAATCCACCATTTTCATTACTTACATAGAAACAAAAGGTCAAGCTGTGTTGGTACTCGAGACGAAATAAGACCGATGCATTGCTTAAAAACAAAAAAAAAACATCCCAGGAAACGTAACTTTCACAAAACGTTTGCTAATAAATTGAAGGCAGAGTGTGTATTCAACAAATCTGTTCATGGCCCGCTCACATCCTGTACTTTCCAGCTGCGCCAGAGGGGGGCGATAACAGAGGAGCCACGCCTATTAAATGCTGCCAAAATCAGAATGTACACGTGTGGGTCGAACCGGTTCCTGTACCGGTAAAATACTCTTTCACTGAAGTTTCATCAAGCTGACATGAAGCACCCCTTTATCTCATCTCAAACCCCCCCCAGGACGCACGCCGTCGGCAGCGACGCAGAGAAAACACCACCCACCTCTTTAAGCTCTCCTGCTCGGAGTTGTCGAGCGCCCTCAGCCTGGGCGCGTACAGCAGAACGATGTCTGAACGCTTCGCTTTCTTGTTGCACTAAAGAGAAACAACAGAAACACATCACTCATCCGAGTCCAGCTGTGAGATGCGGGATATGACACCAGTTTCGCAGCCTCACTGACCTGTGGACACTTGGCGGCCGGGCCCTGAGCCTTCAGCCAGCGCTGGATGCAGGTGAAGCCGAAGAGATGCCCGCAGCGCAGAGCCGACAGTCTGTGCTCGCCCGCTGTTGTCCACGCCTCGAAGCAGATGGTGCAGTTATCGCCGTCGCCCTCCTCGCTGAGCGACGGCTGGACAGACGCCGGGACCACAGGGAGCAGCTACAGGTCGACACGATAAGAGTTTCAAGCATTCAGGCCGACAACTGCACTACGACAGAAACACACGAAGGTGGTGCAGCTAAAGGAACTCCGCCGGCGCCCTGTGGGGTTTCCCACCCCTGTGGCGCATGTATTTGTTAGGCTGACGTTCCCAGACCAGCTCTGACAACATTTCTCATTGAAATTATATAGGAAGCTACTTTTTTTTTTTTTTGCTGCTGTGAAGAGAGCCCGTACTTCTTTAAAGACGAAAGAGGAGACGAGGGAAAACCAGCCAACTGATGTGTTAACTTCATGCATAATGCTCTAATTAGCAGACCGTGATCATTAACAGGGACTGTTCACCATTTTAAAAATAGCTCATGAAAATACAGGACACACGTACGGTAACTGGTACTAGAAAGAAGAGTGATGGAAAAGGTCTGAACGTTACCTGGAAGTCCTGATTCTGAGCTTCTGTCCTCTCACCATCTGCAGCTGAACACAGATGGGGGGGGAGAAAAGACATCACACTGCACTCTCAGAACACAACACAGACTCTGCACCGGCCTGTGAAAACCAGTGGACAACAAAGTGCTGGTCAGACTCACTGGGTGGACCGGCGTCCTGTGGTTGCGTGTGCTGGATGGAGGCGTTGAGCCGGGGACTGGCAGGCGGCACGGGGTCGACGGGCAGCGCAGCCGCAGGCCGGCCTTCTTCATCCCCCTCCTCCTCTTCCTCCTCCTCAGACTCGCTGACCTCTGTGGTGCTGCCGGACTCCGGTTCGGCCACGCTGGCAGCCGGGGCTCGGAGCAGGAAGTCTGGAAAGCCTCTGGAGGGCGCCGCCGTCTGGCTAGGGTAGTGCACCCTGAGGCCCTGCCTGGAGCAGCACGCGCGCACACACACACACGCACGCACACACACAGGTTTATTGGACGCTGAAACCTTCCGACAAAACGCAGCTGCTGGGAGGAGACTGGCGGGTCAGAAGCCTGTGTAGAGAGCTTCCAGGCGAACTAATTAGCAACACCTCGGTGTTTGTGTGGAAACACCAGACAGACAAATTCAGCTGAGAGGTCATGAACTTGGTTACCTCAACCCCCCACCCCCTCTTCTCCCGGCTGGGTGAGTTTGGTGTGAAGGACGTCCGGGACGATGGTGTTGAACGCCGAGCTGAAGTACAAACAGGATCCTTGCGTGAGTCGACGTGCTGCAGGATGTAGTGCAGTCCCATGCTAACTGCAACGTCCACTGACCTGTTTGCCCCTTAGGCAAACTGCAGGGGGTCCAGCAGGGGTCCTGTGATCCCCTTCAGGTGGGACAACACCAGTCTTTCAAAGGATTTCATGACTACAGACGTCAGGCCTGTAGTCATTTAAAGCAGGCGGGGACTTCACACAGCTCCAGTGACCTGTTGAAGATCTGCGTGAAGGTGGGGGGCAGGAGGGGGGGGACGCCGTCTGGTCCTGGTGCCTTCCTGATCTTTCGTCTCTGAAAGAGCCGACACACATCCTCTTCGCAGATCCTGAGTGCTGGGGGGCGGGGTGGGGGGCAGTGGGTAGGGGTGAGGGTCTGGCGGGAGGTGTCAGAGCGGGTGCTTATCAAACCTACAGCAGAACACATTCAGGTGGTCAGCCAGTTGGTGAGCCGCCGCAGTGTGGGGGGGGGGCTGGTTTCCTGCAGCTGGTTATCTCCTTCAGGCCTCCCCACCCTGACGCAGGGTCGTTGGATGAAAACCTGTTATCCAACTCCTCAGTTACCCCTTTTCCACCGAGGCGGAGCTGGTGCTGGTTCGGAGCCAGGGCCTAGTTTCAAATCGGTTCTTTGTGTTTCCACAAAGCAGCAGCTCGGAGCCAGGAAAAAGTGGTTCTTCAGTAGCACCAACTCGTTGCTGGGGGGGCGGGGTTACCGTGACCGACAAGATGAACAGTTTTCACTTCTGCTTCTTACACCAACGCTTAATACATTTTTATTTAACTACAATGTGATTGTTTATCAGCAGAGTTGATGCTAGGAGGCTAGCAACATGCCGAGGCTCCAGTTGACACGTTATTGTTAAAAATAAATGTTCTGTACGTACCATTACTCTCGCTCGTAATCTCCATCTGTACAAACTAAGGCGGACATCAATAGCAACGGAACGTCCGCGATTGTTGACGGTGTTTGTGTTTGTTATGTGACATATACAGTCACGTGAGTCCTGGCTCTGTGCTGCTCTGCAGCCAGTGGAAACAAGCCGGCTCTCAGAAGGCTCGTCAATCGAACAAACTCCGAAGTGGCTCTAGCACTGGCTCTGAACCAGCACCTGGTTCATTTTGGTGGAAAAGGGGTAAGTGTAGCTCCTCTTGGCTCCCCTGATCTCCTTCGTCAGTGTGGCCTGGTTATACAGGACTCTGCAGGTCCTCCTCCTTGGCCTGACGAAGCCGCCTGCTTTGACCGCACTGACTGCATGTGCTGAAGAATTTCAAATAGTAACTTTCCAACCATTTGTCATGGTTTTATTTAATAAACATGTTACCTCTTCACATCGGTCTTACACTTATTTGTGTGTCCCTGAAACAATATAATAATTTGAATAAAGAAGCAGCACAGAGGTATTAAATAATACCTAATATACCAAAATATTAAATAAATCCAGTTCACTAAAACACATCCCAGTGTGTACCTGCACCCCTCTCATGCTTTGTATAGAGTTAGGTATGTTTGTAACTAGGGTTAGGTGAAATAACTACAGTATAAAGATACGCGAGGGTATTTGGTATCTCCCAGAGAAATAATCGGACATATTTTTGACACATTTGTCTCAACAGCCAAATTGTTGCTGCTTTGATTCAAAATGTTTTAGTTACAACCAGGAGCCGTGGTTCTCTCTGTCTTTGCTGCTGACTCAAACAATTTGATTTTAAAGGGACGCCTGAGAATCTAACCCCTTTCTTTACATCTCACGCCCAAAATGTTGCTTTGCCTTAAGTCCAAAAACTTAATCGAAGCATGACCTTTTGACCTTTCTGAATTATCTGAGATGCCGAGAGCCGACGTGCTATTATCTCCATCTACAATACAACTAATCAATACGCAAAGAGAGAGACAGGAGGGGTGGGGGGAGTGAAAGAGTAGTCACAGGCTGATAAAACCCTGTAACACTGGCTCTGTCTGCCATTTCCCCCCAAATTTATTTATTGTTGCTTGTTTTATTGTATTTTGTCTTTTTTGTGAACCACTGTGGGACATTGTTAAGAAAAGCGCTATTTAAATAAAGTGAGAAGACATGAGAGAAGGGAGGGGGACGGGTGGTTACCGAGTTCATGACCTGTCAGCGTCACTCGTCAGTGTTTTGTTTTGAAAACGGGTTTATTTATTCACTTATTACATGTTTGAGAAGTAATAAGTAAAGCGCATGAAGCACAAACCGAGCCTTCTTTGTGCATTAGCTCTGGGTACCTGAGTCTCCTCCGTATGGGCGCCCCCTGAGCTGCTGACGGCGTGGATGCAGCGCCGCCCACCGCTCTCTGACTAAACGCCCAGGTGGCAGGAAGCCTGGGCGGTGCCCGGGACGCCGTCGGCCCTCCTTCGTTGTCATCGTCGTCGTCCTCGTCCACCTCGGTGCTGCTGCCGGAGTCTGAGATGACGTGTGGTGCGTTGGTGTCCGCGGCTGCAGCGGCAGCAACTGGCTGCCTGCCGCCTCTGCCCTGCATCTCGACAGGGGAGTCTACCTCCATGGCCTCCATCTGCGCAGCGGGAAAGAACGCGGGTCACACGGTTTAATCTCAGAAGACGCTCTGTCGGCACAACACGACAGCAAGGTGTCTTCTTTTTCCTTTGGGCT
>CM022474.1:1618651-1658566 GCA_011952105.1 Coreoperca whiteheadi | reverse complement strand
TCAGCCTGTCCATCACCAGAACAAACAAGAAGGGGCTCAGAGCCGATCCTTGATGCAGACCCACCTCCACCTTGAACTCCTCTTGTCACACCTACAGCACACCTCACCACGGTCTTACAGCTCTCATACATGTCCTGCACCACTCTAACATACTTTTCTGCCACTCCAGACTCTGGAGTTTACCTCTGTACACTGGACGGTAAGGATGCAGTTACATATATAGAGATTATTACCAACCATGTTCTGAATACCTTAACATGTGCTCTCACAGTGGAGCCCGAGCAGGCTGCAGAGTCACAAGTTACACCACCTACATGTTGTGCAAGCCAGCTAACGTTGGTTGGCACAGTATACAGTATCAGTGGTGGGTACGGCTGCCTGTGACTGTCATCTGTCGAACAAATGAGCTTTACAGTGTATTAATACATCTAATGTATCTGTTGTCTGTGACGGCACAGACCTTCCGCTGCGTTGCCCGGGGCCACCTGGCGCGTTCTTCGGCTAAGCACCGAACTAGAGACCGAGGTCGCCGAGGCCTTCAAGCAAAAACGGAGGCAACGGCAGCTCCTTGTATTCAGTTAAAACCTTATTGAGCATTATTTGTGATGTAGCTTCTTGACATATACGCAACGTTATAGGATAACAATGAAAAAAAAGACGAGAATAGATATATGGATCCCCTATTCTGATCCCCTGGTAGCCACGGATGCTTGAGCTAAAATTAGCTAGCATTTGTGAAGTTGTGAGGCTGCCAACATGCGTTTATTACCTCGAATTACGCTCTTATTAAAGTCACTGCATAAATAGCAACCGCTGATATTAACTGCGGCGCCGTTACTGTGAATACGTGAAGGAAATAGCCTGGTTAGCTTGGTTAGCGCGGCTAGCTCGTTAGCTAACGTAACCGACAGGGCTCCGCTCGGGTTGTAGCAGCGGCGCTGCGCTAAAAGCAAGACACCCTACCTGCGTGGAAGTGACGGTCTAACAGCTGCCGGTCCCGCTCTGGAAGATCACACGCCGCAGCGACATGGCTCCGAAGAAACAAGCCAAACGGCTCCGGGTGGAGCGGGTCTGTGTGTAAACGTTAAGTCAGCCCGTCCCGCGGTCCGGGATCGAATCTCCCGGCGCCTGCTCACTCTGCCCCGCCCCATCCTGCCGCGACGTCACCGCCGAAGATCGTGTGTTGCAAAGATGAGTCACGCGCGCTGCTACCGGAACCCACAGGCGGAAGAACTAGATTGGATTATTACTACAAAATAAGAGCAATCCATCAACGTGTATTTAGATTGCGAAGGCCTCGAATAGTTGTGAGATTCTGTTAATATAAAACGGAATTCATTGAACCTCAAATGCATGCTGCATACTCTGGTACAGTAGGCGGCCGTATGCACCTGATAAGTTGTGGTTGCCATAAAACGAAAATAAGAGAAGAAGTATTACAAATAAGGTCCAAGAGGTTCCTTTCAAACTCCGACACCAAACGTGTCCAGTGAATTCTACCATCTCAATACATGTGGATGTAGATTACTTGGTTGCCCTTGCGGACACGCTGATGAAACATCTACTCGTTTTGGGTTTTTTTCTGTGTGAAATAACAATTAAAATCAGAGCACAACGTAGCACTGACAACATGGTAACTTTAATAATGCACGTTTTCAGTGCTACCTTTAAAATGTCATTGTGACCAGTGGTGGAAAAATGTGTAATCTTTTACGTAAAGGGAGAGTAAGTAGTGAGCGGTTTCACAAAGGATCTGTCGCTAGAGAGAAAATAGTCCCCACATGAAACACCTCACAACAAACCTCTGGATCATGTTGAGTAACCGGGTCATGATTTCTGGAAAGAGAAGTTGCTGGTGAGTTTTTCAAATGTATTTTGTTTTGCCCCTTTGAGCTCCACAAGCCGAGCGCCATATAGTCCCGTTATATGCCAAAGAAATGCAGACGTCTCTACGGCCGATATCTCTAAAACCCTGCAACTCACACGGAAACGATCTGGATGGATAAACAGCGCTGCAGGTGAGAGGAGAAATATGGGTTTTTGATTTTGGGGTGAACTGACCCTTTAAGTAAAGGTGGCAATACCACAGTGTAGAAATACTGTGTTACCAGGAAAAGGCCTGCATTCAAAATGTTGCTTGACTAAAAGTATTAGAATCAAAATAGTGTACTTAAAGTACCAAAAGTAAAAGTACTCTTTACGTAGAATGGAATGGCCCATTTCTTTATTATTATATCAACCACTTTGAACAACCAGACCACATTCCCCTGCTTCTCCTGCCTGCTTACTCTCAGCTAAAAGGGTCAAACCATCAAAAAACAACAAAACAACAGTTAAAGTGTGGACAGATGAAGCTACCGCAGCTCTACGGGACTGTCTATGGCACATGTTCAGAGAGGCTGCCACCCAGGAGAACCACATCAGTCTCGAGGAATATACATCAACCAGGCCAGTTTTGGCAAAACATTCACACAAAGACTTTCTTAAAAACGTCAACGGCAGTTTAAGATGCCATTCTAGATATTCGTACAGAACCTGAGAAGACTCTCGGCGTTGTTGAAGCCACTGCTTACTGACTTAACTGTCATTTGAATGATCGTTGTGTTATAGCTGCTGGGATTTTTAAATGCGGTGTCCATCACGTGAATCAGACATGTCTTGTTTTGCCGTGTGCGTCCTGTTTTCCCACAAAATGTGTGTAGAGAGAAAAAAATAATTGTATTCGTTTCTGTCAGAGGAGCTGCAATGGATAGGACATTTAAAAAAAAAAACAAGTGTACTTTCACCCTTCCAGCCATGGTGCTTTTAGAGGCATTAACAAACTTTGCTCTGCAGTCAGCCAGTAAGAGCAAAGCGCCACCACAGGAACAAGCAAAGCATTTAAACAAGATGCCGCTAAGCATTTCCCAAGAAACACCGTTCTTGTTTATGGTACAGATGAACAATTGCAGGCGGATTTAGTGGACAAGAATGAACATTCAAAGGTTTTGCAGATATGCCTGAGTCTGACTTCTGAGAGTGGGGATGCTTTCACTGCAGGTTTCATTACTTCATCGTGATGCTGACAAGCAATTTTATAATAAACCATTCCACTCCCCAGCTGGGATTCTTGCACTTTAACTCCATTTTCCCATTTGCTTCCTGATCATTTTAGCATCACCAGCAGATAACGCACGCGACGCCATTCTGCCATCAGTTCAAGCAACCCCGTGTTTGACCTCCATCAACAACTGGAAATAAATTCTCCGTCAGAGAAGAACAAAAACGAGCCTACAGACACACTTGGACGTGAAGACATGGAAGCGACAGAAAAGTAAATACCAGAAGAAAAGGGGACAGTTCAGCTCGATGACATTAACAGAGTTAGAAGCAAAAACAAAATCCTTGATTTCAAGGGTGCATTGAAACGAGCAAGAGAAGGCTGGGTTCAGGAGGTTTTGTTGGTTTGTTTATTGCATTTAGTAGGAACATTTTTCAAACATCGCCGCTCACGCTGCATCCAACGCCACTTTTATTCGCAGAGAGAATGTGTGGTCATGGTAACCATAAAGGCTAAAAGATAAAGATACAATTACACGTCAAACACAAACAAACTGGACTTTACGTGGAACACGCAGTTGGTCTTTTGCCACAGTTTGAACATGGACGGGCATTTTGTGGTTAACACTGAGTAGCACCACCAGCCGGAGGCCTTTTCAGTTTGACGACATGGAGTTCCAGGAACTAGTGTTAGTGACACCTTTGCACACGTGTGTGACAGTTACACGCCGCTCATGAATGAACAGAGGACATCCAGCGCAGTGAGGAGCTGTCGTGCTGTGGTCGAGCTCCTTAACACGCAATCATTTAATAAAACATAAGTGGCAATGCTGTTGAAACAGCAGAACTGTACAAAGATGCATGGGAAGAAGGTCGACTATTTGAACAGCAGGCTATGGGGCGCTTCTCCACGAGTTACAGTCAAGTGAAATGCAAACCTATAGCTTTTTAGTGCCGTGTAAATGTTTGTTTTTCGTGGATTATATGAAAGTTCAGTTCCCAGCAAGTTACGGGCCAGCGTTATTGCTTAACCGTTGTATTTCTTTTCCTGAGGATGAGCGGGAATCCTGCGTACTGCTGGCGGAGAGGCAGAGCGATGAAGAGTTGTATCACTCCTCCAACTGGGCCACCACGCTGCGCAGTTTATCCACCAGCACTGTAGAGCAGAAAGCCACAGCATTGCTGTTATCACTACTGTTGGAAGCTGTTTATGAATTAACAACAATGTGTGTGGCTTTTATTTGTATTCTATTGTGCTTAGTGATAAGATATTGATCCGAAGGAGGGAGGGAAGGAAGGAGTGGAACAGGGTTTACTTGAGCCAGCATGTGGGAAAGGTGTTTCACCTCACATTAAGACACAAAACGAACAGTCTTTTAAAACAGAGTCTCCCTCTTCTGGTCCTGGAAAGGCCCATTTTTCATCCCCACCAACACCAGCTGTCTCCGTAAAGGCTTTCAAATTCCACACCGCAACCAGTTCACTCATTTGCCAGCCAGTCCAGCAGGTACGGCATTGAAATGTACCTAAAAGGTAACATGTGGTGGCGACCTTACCTCCAGCAGACGGTCTCTGGAAGCTATCGTAGGCCCGACAGGCGTTGATCAGATGTCCCAGCGGCTCAGGACAGTCGTCGGGGAGCGGCTCCTGAAATTTATTGTTGCACACTTTCTGATAGATTTCCTTACTTGACCAACCTGGAAGGAAAGTGAGAACACCGTAAGAACCGAAGTGGACGCGAAGGACTCTCTAGTTTATTTTGGTTGTAAAAAAATGCCTTTAAATGCTACATCACCTGACTTCTTTGACGGCTTTGATTAAAATATACTTTAAACTATTTCTGTACCTGCGGCGGTTCGAGCTGAGTGAAGTGTAGATCCTCAAGACGAACTTACACCACAGTGTTTTGTCAGATTTGCTTTAGTGCAGGTTTGAGGCCCTTTGTTAAAAAAGATTTCTCAATTATATCCTCATCCCTTATTTGCAGTTTCGTAAGCTTTAATGTTTGTCTAAATGTTGGATTTTTGCCTTCTTTATTAGTGGTTAGAAATTACTGTCAAACTGAACTCCAAGATTTCTTGCAAAGACTGAACTCTTTTCAAGTTCTAACAGGCAGCAAGTTATGTCACTTTGCGTCGTGTTCTGCAGATACACACCTTCAAAGGGTCTCTTACGGGTTGTAATTTCCCACAGGACGACTCCAAAGCTGAAAGACAGCAGCATTTACAAGGTAGTGATGATTTTTTTCATGTTACTGAAGTGTGCCTCCACTGAAAAAAAAAAGGGTTTATGCTTGTTGTGACTTCACTTGGGTGTTCGAGCTTCACGGTGCAGAAGTTTGTGCAGAGTTTGCTGTCACATGCAGTCTGCTGAAGTCTCTCTGGGCTCCCCTCCGTTTGACGCCTTTTTTTTTTTTAAAAAGCGCTTGCCGGAGTTTGAGACGCCACAACTGGTTTGGAGCCAGTCGCGGTCCAGTATGAAGCTTACACAGTGTGGCGTGGAAAGCCGAAGCCTCCAGTGCACAAACACTGACAATGGACTTTTCAGTGACGTAGGAGACGTCTTTAATCCAGCACTTAAACTTTTGTAATGACTAATAATAATAATGGCAAATTTGATTTTAAGCACCTTCATGTGACCTAAAGACTCTTCACATGCAGAGAGCAAGCAGAGACCTATGTCAATGAAAACGCTTGTCTAAAAAAAATGTTTTTTTATAAAGGGTTTAAGTTGGAACTAATGTCTTTATCACTGGTTAATAAATCATTTACCAAAGCTTCATGTAAACCATTAATAAGGAGAATGGTTGGGTTGTCAGGTTGATGCTTATCCTCCTCAAGCAGGACACTTATTTTGTCTTTTTGTCTCTTTTGTTCATCAGAACCAGAGCCCTCCCATGCACCGTTTGACCGAACGACCTTTTGGGAAACAGCTGCAGCGGATCATCCGGAACCAAAATGCAACTGTAATTGGCAGCTTTATAGGATTTACAAAAAAATCCCTTTGACGTTTTAGCGTTTACAACTGCAAAACCTGATGGCTTAGCAGAAAGCGAGAAACCGGTGAGCATTTGTTAATGAATCGCCAGCGGTGATAACTTTCTTGTTGCCGAACAGAAGCAATAAACACCAGCCAAAGGGATTTTTCACAACCAACCAACCATACCAGAACTTGATCTTATTAAGGGCATGAAACTGATTTATAAACCATTAGTAAAGATGTCAGCGACTTAGTAGGAAGCGGTCCCACGTAACAGAACGTCATTTTAAAACGCATGCACTGAAGGTTTTGAGCAGCTGTACAGGCGTATCTGACCTGTACATCTCACACTCTTTGCTGTAGGCGTGGTTGATGTTGTTGAGCATCTGAGGAGAGGAGTAGCACAGGGACCCGATCTTATTCTCCTTTGATGGCTTTTTCAGCGACGTCTCGGTCTTCGCCAGCTCAAAACCTCCCAGCTGAAAAACAAACAGAAGTCCTGGCGTCGTTCATTTCCCCCCCGACCCCTTAAATCCCACCATTCAAAAGCCCCCCCCCGCAATCCCAGCATGCACTGGGCTCAGTACCTTGACTCTGTAGCCTCCATCCACCAGGAACTTGCTGCTGTTGATGCATCCGTGAACCTTAGATTTTTCTTCTGTCTGGTGCAGCCTGTGAAACAACGGGGGTAATCATCATGATGGTGCCTTCTATCACAAACAAGACGGACTTTAATTTAAAGCAGCGCTATAACACAGTGTTTTTTATATTAACATTTAAATCAAATGAGTGAGAAGCGGTTGCCTGTAGTTCTGACCCCACAGAGCCCCCTTTAGTTCTTAGGTTCAGTGTCAGTGTTTCCAGCAGCAGCAGTTTGCTTCGTTTTCTTTGGTTTTCGTCAAACGTGCTCTGATAAAGCCGCCGTACGATGCCTGCCCAGCACCAGACAGCAGACAGACAGTTAGAGACCAGCTGGTGGGCAAAGAGGAGCATCTAGCAGAACTAGAGGAGAGAGAGAAAGGTCTGGGTGCACAGAATTAACTTTTCATCAGGCTCGTTGAAGTTCTGGGGAATAGGAAACGAAGAGAAAATGTCCCCCTCTTCCAGAGGTGGAGACATAATGACCTCACGGCTCTGCAGAGAGGCAGACCGAACACAGCGGAGCCCTTTGGCCTAAATGAAGCAGTGAATTAGTCACGTTTCCTCTTATTTATTACGCTTGATGGATGCAGCACTTCTATTCCTGTACTTGTAATTTTGTAAGTTATTCTATATATCTGTGCTCTTTTGCTCCTGATGTGATTATAGTGCACTGGCTCTGGCCTCAGATATTTCATTTAACGGATTACCCAGAAACAAACACACCTGTCTTGTTCTTGTAACCATTAACAGTTTTTAAATGGAATTTTCCAGAAAATGTACAATTTCTCAATATATCTGAAAGGATTTTTATCTGTATCGTCCATCCCTAAACTGTAGATGACCCATGCACATATCGGTACCGAGTGGTCCTGCTACATGTCACAGGCAAAATCCCATTTGACTTTTCTTAATCTCACCTGCATAAACAAGGCTTCGCCCCTTCTTCTCTCTGGGTCCTATCATTTCTTTATACATCATTAAAATTTGTCATGGAACCAGAAATATAATGAATCCTCGTAGACTGACCGGTAGAGTCCTTGTGCTGCGTCCAGACACATACGAGCTTTCCTGATCCAGGGCAGTCTGCAATCAGCGTCCAGAACCTGACGGAGACTTCCCTTCTCGCAGTACTCCATGATGATGAGGAACTGAGGGCTGGGTCCTACAGGGACACAGCACTTTACTGTAAATGCAAAGCTGCTATGTGCCTGATATTTGCATGCTGCAGTTCATTCACTCACCTTCCTGGACACAGATTCCAAACATGCGCAGGATGTTGGGCGACTCAAAACGCTTCATGGTTTCGACTTCCTTATTAAAAACAGACTGTACCTCCCTGCGTGTGGAAAAAAAGCGTTTATGTTGACAATGAGTGTGGGGCAGTTACAGTGCGTCACATACTAATACACACGGCGAGGTGCAAATACGACGGTTGAGCTCAACTTTAACTCAGCAGCGGTGGAAGAAGTATGTCAGATGTTTCACTGCTGCTGCTCTTCACCCTTTAAACATCCTCGTTCACCTTTTAGCTCGCGGCCCCAACAGGAAGTGGCAGAGCGAAGTGCCTTGCAGAGTTGGCCCCAGTTTTTTGTGGCCACAGTCCCGTCAGCTCTCGGCAGCGGTGGAAGAAGCACTCGGAGTGGCAAGTGAACGCCACGGCACAGAAATACTCTGTTACGAGTGAATGTCCTGCATTCAACATTTTACTTAAGTAAAAGTACAAAAGTAAAAGTACTCATTATGCAGAATCTTCAATGACCCGAAGAGAGCGCCCGTAACCCCTCTCTTCCTCAGGTCACACTGGCTCCCTGTTGTCGCCTGCATCAAGCACAAAGCGATGCTCCTGGCCTACAAGACCACCACTGGTTCTGCCCCATCATATCTTCACTAGCAGGTTCTGTAGCCGCCTTTAAAAAGCTCCTGAAGACGCATCTCTTCCACCAACACCTGACTGACCATCACTGACTTCTTCTAACAAACCCTTCCTATCCTCAGCTCTGTATCCTGTGCTGGACTCTAACAGACTAGTTTGTGGTGCTTTTTGTTACCTTGTGTTGTTATAATTGCTTCCATTGTCTTCCTCATATGTAAGTTGCTTTGGATAAAAGCCTCTGCTAAATGACTCAGTGTAAATGGAAATGATGATGGTAAGAAAGAAATGAGACATAAAATCACAGTAGCGTTGTTCTCCAATCAAAAAGGACTATGTTGCTGTGTTTTATTCAGAATTGTCCTGAAACGTGGCACACACCTTGGGCTGGTGTTCACAGGGTCAATGTATCTCTTGATGGCCACCGTGAACCCTCTGTACTCTCCTTTGTAGACCTCTGAGGTTGATGTTGTCATGAAGGGCTCTTTGGGATGTTGGTACTTCACCTCGTCTGGTTTGATCATTCGAATGGCTTCATCAGTGACGCTGGGTTTGTTCACTGTAAAAACACATGGTCACAAACTCTTCTTTAGTTTGGCTCAGGAGGGAGGATGACCCATCGGGAAAGGAACAAACGTTTGATATAACAGCTATATGACTTGTCAAAGTGTCCTTTAAACCTGCAAAAAAAAAACAGACTCGGGGGCAGCGGAAAAAATGTTGATATGAACTTCTTAGCAAAGAGCTGCTAAGAAGCTGCTTTTTCCACATCCAGCAGTTACGGAGCAACATGATCGTTCATCGGGAGTCACGTTTGTGTCGCCTGATGAACGTCAGTCCAGTATTCGCTCTGTGTTCGGTCTCCAGCAGCTGCTGAGGGAAACATCCGGCTCTTTAGCTGCTAAACGCTCCTCTATGTTCACCAGCTGCTCTCTGACTGAGTCTGCCTGCTGCTGAGCAGGTCGTGGACTGTGAGATTTCACAGCTTTAACTCTAAAAACGATGCCATGAGAGCGCTGAGAGGGACCTGAAACAACGAACTGGAGCTGAAGTGTAATGGTTTTGTTGAATAAACAATTGGTGAATGAATGTGTGCTAGTCTAGGTGGCCATTTGCTTCACTTCCTTTGTTACACTGGAATCGTTCCTTCTTCCAAATGAAAATCTCTCCAATTGACGACCTTGAGGAAATCGTGGGAAAACGTCCAAAAAACAGCCCTGACGCTGACAAAGCCAACGCACACGAAGTGTTTAAAAGAGATTCACTTGTTATTAGTTATGGCTGTGCTTTGTGATGAACCAATGAATGTGGATTAGCTTTGATTCAAGTGAATTCGCTCAGAAAGAGGACAAGTGTTCTGAAAGAAAGACCATTTTACAGGTCATACAATGTGTTTACATGTGCCATTTCTATTGTGATTGTGCTGAGACTGTCTGTGCATTTAAGGTCAATCTCAGCCACTCCTGTAAGGCAGAACTGCATCAAGAATCAGGTGCACTCGGGACAAATGAGAGGAATACACTGTTGGAGTTCTGACTGGTTTTAGACATGGAAAAATCGATCCCTTATCGGGTCCGCTACGTCAAAGCTTCATCTTATCTCATTATCTTCCTCTATCCCAAGATAATGTGAGCTTCTAACGCTGTTTCTGAGACGAAAGCTGAAACAGGGAAAGAAGCAACACATCAACCGTCAAACAACTGCGATCAGCAGCTGGGCGAGCTCGAGGGAGGACGTTCATTTATGAAAACAGAATAATAGACAATAAAAATGTGAGTGGATTAAAATTATTATCATTAGTCCAGGCTTGCTACTGCTACTACTTCCATTATGTTTCACACCGCCAGCATGACAGCAACGTTAACTGCTACAGCTTCTAGTACTAGCTAAAATAACAATACTGATGCGGTAGTAGTTTTCTTTACAAATCGCCAACAAAATCACACTGACATCTGTTTAAGTGCTTTGGTGTACTCACAGAGCTCCACGACCTTTTCCACGTTGATTTTGACGAATTGGAATTCCTTCAGCATGGCATCTGTTTTCTCCTGCTGGACCTTCATGTAGTCCAGGAGCACTGAGGAACAAACAAACGTTGATGAGACAAAGCCAGCAGACGCCGAATCCTGTCCAACCTGTCTGCTCTGATGTCCCACAAGCTTTCAGAGTCTCAAGTCATTTTACATGAGCACTTACAGAAATATATATCTTATATCGGATTTGGCTACAGTCAGAAACGGATTCAAATTTGGTGAATGGTTTTCGTCCTGTTTCGATCAGGACCAAGAGTGGACTACAAGGTTCAGGAACTGCAAAGTGTCCCAGTGTTTGCTTTCGCACCACACTTCAAGAGCGAAGTGAAGATTAGACAGCGGGAGTTAGGTGGAAGGAAGTTGATCATATTCAGAAATGGTGTTTGCGTGGCAGACGTTTGCATTTGATCAATGAAATGTTTCTTGCATTGCTTCAGTTTGATAAAATGAGGAGTGGTGGGAAGCTTCTGTTTGCCCTATTAAATATTCTTCTGTTTGAACAATCAAAGAATAACTGAAACCGTTGCTCAATAAATGGACAATATTCGTTAACCATTCAGCATTGTTCGGTGCTGCAAACTCTACCTTCGTATTCTCCAGCCTATTTAAAAGAATTATTGTAGTTGTAGGGTTTTTGAGGTGATAGCAACTAAACTCAAGACCCTAAAGTTCCTCTGGTGGGAATGGAGCTAATGTAATGGCCAGTTTCTCACTTGTAAATAGCATTCATGTCAACATCCAAGTTGTAAATATGACCAGGAAAGTCGGATCGTTTCTAAAAGCGTCAATATATGTGAACTGGCACTTTGAAACCAAACAAACATCAGCCAAAGTCTGTCGTTTAAGGTAATTAAACCCCAAATTTAATGGACGCAGTGCTATATTATCAATGCACAGTATTTTTATCATACAACTGTCTTGAGTTGTCTGATGATTTTTTTTTTTTTAAAAGGGTCCAGAGTTCTGGGAAAAAGGTCGTGCAGTGGACAATGGACGCAAGCCATGTCAACCTATTTGCGTTTTTAATCATCCGAAAACAATGTGCACATGATTCATCCTGATGCTCCTGATGTAGATTCTTCTAAACAGCCAAGTCCAAAACTACAAGATAAAATTCCAGCTCATGTAGACTGACCGAGCTGGTTCCCATTATCTTTACCGAACATACTCAACAAAGGCAAAGTCAGCATCAGTTTCCCCTCACATGTCTTCAGCTCTGTGTCGTCCTCCCTCCCGTCCACCTCGTCTTCTTTCTGTCTGGAGGCCAGTTCAAACACCTGGTACAGCACGTTCCCCTGCTCCACCTGCAGAGCTCCAGACAGGACCTGGAAGGCGTCGTTGAGACGTTCGTTCACACTGCTGAACTCGTCGCCGAGGCCGCTGGACTTCAGGATGCGCTCCACCCAGTTGGCCACGGTGTATTTCTTGATGAGCTCCTGTGCCGAATTCAGAGTGATGGAGAGTTCCAGGAGGGCTTTCTTTACGTCGGCCGAGGTTTGTGCCCGCTCCCTCTGTCTGATGGAGTTCACCAGCTCCTCCAGGGCTTTGACTCGGACACAAACACGACGGCAGCGCTTCTTGTTGGCCTTCACTTTCTCAGCCAGCGTGTAGATCTGTGAGGCGATGGACAGGATGGGCTCTACGAGGTCCATGATCAGCTGGAGAGACAGAGGGGAAGTTGTTCTGAGAATGAAATTGAATAAATCAATTCAAGTTTAAGTGAGCTCTAGTCAACGGAAATAACCTGAACCTGAACTGAATTGAGCTGTCTGACTTAAAAAGGGCAGCGGTGGAAGAAGTGCTCGTATCTTTACTTAAAGTAAAAGTAGCAATAGACAAATTACAAAATCCTGGTGAAAACTGGTGCTTTATCAGCCCATTTATCTCAGTCTCCCTGTATTTGGTGTAGTGGCATGCGTTGCTGTGTACCACAGTGCTATTCTTGATAATGCCACCGGCAAAATAAAGTATTTTCAAACCGTACACCTAGTAGCTTTAACGAGGCCGGGGATTCGATGTTCTATAATAGTCAGGACCAAAACCAGCAATGAATTTATTTTCCACGAACAATTGTGTATCGAAGCTGAGAGCCAGTATTGAGAGACGGACCGACCCACGTGGTCCGGCGTTTGCTAACAGTAAGAAACATATAATAATAATTCCAGGCTGAGCCTTTAATCATCTTGTTATCTTGAGATAATCATGTAGCTTCACCCGCAGGACAAACTTTATGTTTCTAAATTGTCAGTTCTCCCAAATCACAAAAAAAAAAAAATAAATGTTATCTTCTCACTTTTGTGGCAGAGTGTTGCTTTACTGCGACAGAAAGAAGGATTCAGGCAGACGTGCTGTTTCAGGGTGTTCGCTGGTAATTTACAGGTTATAACATGCCAGTTATGAGCGCTACTCTCTCAGAGTAGTTCTCACTGAGTACAGCAGGACAAAAATATACACAGTATACTTATTTGGATTTGCTAAGACTTCTCTTCGCCCCCACAGAGCTGAATTTTGATATGTGGCGTTGAAAAAAATTGGACAGTTTGCAAATTTGTGTCACATTTTACCACCAAAAACACTCCAAAAAGCAAACCCAAAGGTGATGAAAAACTGAATACTCTGATGTTTGAGACGGAAACGAGACCAGTTATAATGTAGATGATTGTCTGGGAGAAACGTAATACTCTCATCAGCTGTGCATGACTTGCTTCTAACGGAGGATTCTCCTCATTCGGAGAGCTTTAGACTGAAACAGGAAGAGGGACTGGTGCTCGTTCTCCTCATGAGATTTGGGAGAAAGTTCAAACAATGCTAGACGCTGTTAAATTAAATTCAAAATACTTACACACTATTCCAAAAAATGACAACGTTAACATGCTGATGTTTACCATGTTCACCATCTTAGTTTATTAGCTACACATTTGCACTAATTAGCACTGATGTCACAAACGCCATTAGGTTTGCAGGTATTTGGTCACAAACCAAAGTATTGGACAAATGGAAATTTTGACCTCGAGGAAAATTCAGAGGCTCGCCGAAGGCCATCCCGAGGGGGACGTGAATAGTCGTGCCAAAAACCATGCTAATCTATCCGACAGTTGCGGAGACATTTCAGTCTGGACCAAAGGGGTGGACCCACTGAGAGCCCGACATCGCCATCCCCAGAGCTACGCTGCTAGCACGGCTAATAAAACCAACACCCGCAGGAAAACTACAGTCCCAACCACTGAAAGGTGACCGGATGACTTTATTAATACTCGACATTTAGTTAAGGTGTAATATGCTTTAAAAAACTAACTCAATTTGATAACATTTGGCAACCACTAATTATACCTTGTAAGTAAGAAGACAATCTGCACACACCTTTGTAAGATTTCACTGTGTCCTGCACATCTGAGTGAAAGAGTGAAGCAGGATGGGATTAGGCTCTGTTTTCCCTTTATTTTATTTCCTTTGTTTTCCACGAAGCGACTGAACGTCAATTCAGTTCAGTTTTATTTATATAGAGCCAATTCGTGGCAGATGTTATCGCAGTGCTCTTTTCCTGTAGGGCAGCACTAGACCGTACGCTTTATAATATTGTTTACAGAGACCCCACAAATCTCCCACGAGCAAGCACTTGGCGACAAAACACTTCCTTCAAGAGGCAGAAACCTCGAGCAGAACCGGCCTCCGTGGTGGCGGGCCATCCACATTCTTGTTTGGCAGCAAATCCTGGGCGTCTTCGACTCGTATACAAAAGATTTTTTCCTTTTTTTTCTTTGTTTAATCTGCACCGTTTGTTCTTTCTTCACTCCCTCTGCTCATATCCATTAATGTATGTGAGCGAGTAAACGCCACCTTTAACCCAAAGCTGAAGGAAAAGCATGAAAAGAGATAACTATGGGTCTCGGTTGCCCTGTTTGTGTCAGTTCTCACCGGGTTCACCCAGTGAAGGATCAAACCTCAGGGTGGGTCGCTGTGGGAAGTGTTTCTCGTCTGCAAAAGCTTGTTGTAAAGCACTAATGTAGAGAAATGACTCGTTGTACTCCTGATCTTCATGCTGAATCTGCAGCAGTCTAAGCTGCTCACGGAGTCAACAACAACAGCTCACATAAAGAGCTTTCAGCAGAGGAATCTATTGTAGAGATGATCAAAAACAGAGAGATTATTTACCTGTAAGTGGATGTCAATGAGAGCTTCCTGTCTCAACTCAGGTATGTGTCTTGTGAGTTTGCTGGGAGAAAATGAAACTGCTTCTGTAGCCTTCGGCTCCTTCCTCTGCTACGACTTCCTTTTTCTCTCCGACAGTTACAGTCCTTCCCCCCTCTGAGTGTTTTTCATGCTCCTCTGACACACCCGGGGATTATCTCATCCTTGAAGCAGAAGCAGAACTCCCCGCAGGGGGACGGAGATGCAGAGCAGAGGTCTGGAGGCTTCCTGATTAACTGTTGATGACCTGTCAGGCGGGCTGGCAGCGGAAGTGTTCAGATCGTGAAGTACTAATACCACACTGTAAAAATATTCGGTTACAACTAAAAAGTCCTGCATTCAAAATGCAAAAGTATGTACGTATATTCGGGAAAATGTGCTTAAAGTAAAGTACTCGGTGGAGTAAAATGTCCCCTGTGACTGTTATGCTATTATCTATCATCAGATTATTATTCCTCATTCATGTAAAAGCAGGATCTCACTGGTTGAGGTGGAGCTCAGTTTGAACCTTTTTGTGGTTATTTTCATTTATGGATCCATCCGCTGCTTGTTTTCTCCGTTAATCGACTGATCGTTCGGTTTGTAAAAATTGCGAAAACAGTGAGAAACGCGGTCACAGTGAGCCAGAGCCCAAAGTGACGCCGTCACAGCGCTTTGTTGTGTCCGAATACCAGTCCGAACCTCAACTTTAGTAACACATTCAAATAATCAAAAGGAAAAGCAGCAAATCTTCACATTTCAGAAGCTGCAACCATGAAACGTTTTTACATGAAACACTGCACTGCACCTAATAGTTTCAGCTGTACTTTTTTAAAAAGGTCTTTGTATATTTTCTGTCTCAAAATCTTAATTGTAAATTCACCTACAACCATACCAGTAAAGACATGGATTTAGGATGGTGCATTGCAATGCAAAATGCTACTTGGAAAAAACTAATTTTACATTTGGGCTTTTTGTTTTTATTCAAACTTGATGATTGAATATTGATACCACAGTCCAGTACAAATAAACTGTAAAATACAGTTTATTAGCTTAACTACAACTTAACTGAACATCCAACTTATGTTTGTTTCTCTTTTTTCCCCCTGCAGGCCAACAAGACGGTTAAAGTCTTGTAAATCCGGGTGGAGTCACGTTTGATGTCACAGACTTGTGTAGTTTTGAATTTGACAGTTTATTGCTGCCAATAAAACCTTTGAGCCTCCAGTATGTCATTATAAAAAAACGGTAGATAGTGTTGATTATCTCTGAGCTGTGGGATTACAGCCACAGAGACCTGCAGAGGTCCGGAAGGTCTTTCACTGGTCACCCACAGAAACCGGTGAAGGCAGAGGGCTCTGGAGATCCACCTGTGCAGGACGCGACCCTGTTTGTGTCCGGTGGGATGTGAACTGAAGGAGTTTGAATATCTTGGGTCTGAATCTGTGATGTGTCAGATCAGAGAACACAAATGATAAGTTATCATCCGTCCCTCTACTGGGAGATAGCTTATCAGCCAACCTGGATTAGAGGATAAAACCCCCCCCGCCAAATCTTTGTTTCACTTTCTTTCATGCGCACACCTGCGTTAAGACAGCCAGCTTGCATCGGCATCCACTTTACAGTAAGTAATAATTTCCTCTCAATACAGTACCTTTTAGAGGGGGGCTCAACGTTACCACTGATAGTACCTGTAGTCTTGGTGTGACTTGAACTGCAGCAGCAGCTAAACTCCGAGAAGCTCGTTCAACAGTTGGCGTATCTTCCTTCTGCCCCCCCCCCTCATGGCATCGGTTTACATTCTGGATTGATTAAGTTCATGCCAGTACCAGCGAGTGCCAGACCAGTTCCTGCACTGAGACACTGGGGAAATAGAGGATGCAGACTAAAATTATAACAGTGGGAGTGTGCTGTACCGAAAACAAACACTACACTAACCTAACATACATTTCAAGTCATTTCTGTTGGATATGCATGTTGATGTCTTTGTCATTCTGTGTTCATCAGGGAAGAGATTCAAAATGCAGACAGAATAATTTGAATGATTTATTGGTGAGAAGACTTAGATGGGACACAGGCAAACAGATATAAGAGGGAGCAGGGAGCAGGGAGCAGGAGAGTCCGAAGTCCAAACCATGAAGTAAACCAAACAGTACTAGAAAGCGCTGGAACAGTTGATGCATAAAACAACAATCTGACACTGAACAAAGAAATCACACTGACTTAAATACACTCATGTAGGGGAGACAACGAGACACAGGTGAAACCAATTAGGGCAGGGCAAACAATCAAAACTGGGAGGAAAGCAAACAAAAGACAGGAAGCAAAACTACATGAGACACACGAGGTACAACACTTACCAGGGGAGCAACTACCCAGTGCCAGAGGGGTATGCAGCAACAATTTTGGCACCCCCACAAAAAACAACAAATAAATAAATAAGTAAGCCGGACATCATTATATATGGGCAGTAAATAACAATACTGTGATAACTGTACGTACCTGCCCGCTCACCGCGCTCACGGCGCCGACGGCCCCGCCAGTTATTACATTATTATCAAAAATTCTATTATGGAATCTTATGAGGGCCCCTACTCTAACCTGTTAGTCCTCTAAAATATTATATAATATTGAGAAAATACAGAAATGATTTAGAAACACACAACAGCAGCTACATATACATGAGCCCAACCCATGACATTCTGAGATCTTCTTCTTTTCCTTTCGGCTGCTCCCTTTCAGGGGTCGCCACAGCGAATCATGCGCCTCCATCTAACCCTGTCCTCTGCATCCTCTTCACTCACACCAATTAACTTCATGTCCTCTCTCACTACATCCATAAATCTCCTCTTTGGTCTTCCTCTAGACCTCCTGCCTGGCAGCTCCAACCTCAGCATCCTTCTACCAATATATTCACAGTCTCTCCTCTGAACGTGTCCAAACCACCTCAATCTGGCCTCTCTGGCTTTATCTCCGAAACATCTAACATGAGCTGTCCCTCTGATGGACTCGTTCCTGATCCTGTCCATCCTCGTCACTCCCAAAGAGAACCTCAACATCTTAAGCTCTGCCACCTCCAGCTCTGCCTCTTGTCTTTTCTTCAGTGCCACTGTCTCTAAGCTGTACAACATCGCTGGTCTCACCACCGTCTTGAACACCTTTCCTTTCATTCTTGCTGATACTCTTTTATCACACAACACACCTGACACTTTTCTCCACCCGTTCCAACCTGCTTGCACTCGCCTCTTCACCTCTTTTCCACAGTCTCCATTGCTCTGAACCGTTGACCCTAAGTACTTAAAGTCCTGCACCTTCTTCACCTCTGCTCCCTGTAACCTCACCGTTCCACCTGGGTCCCTCTCATTGACACACATGTATTCTGTCTTACTGCGGCTCAGCTTCATTCCTCTGTTTTCCAGAGCAGACCTCCATCTCTCTAGATTCTCCTCCACCTGCTCCCTGCTCTCACTACAAATAACAATGTCATCCGCAAACATCATAGTCCATGGAGATTCCTGTCTAACCTCATCCGTCAGCCTGTCCATCACCAGAGCAAACAAGAAGGGGCTCAGAGCCGATCCTTGATGCAGACCCACCTCCACCTTGAACTCCTCTGTCACCCCTACAGCACACCTCACCACGGTCTTACAGCTCTCATACATGTCCTGCACCATTCTAACATACTTCTCTGCCACTCCAGACTTCCTCATGCAATACCACAGCTCCTCTCTCGGCACCCTGTCATACGCTTTCTCTAAATCTACAAAGACACAATGCAACTCCTTATGACCTTCTCTGTACTTCTCCATCAGCATCCTCAAAGCAAATACTGCATCTGTTGTGCTCTTTCTAGGCATGAAACCATATTGCTGCTCACAAATGCTCACCTCTGCCCTTAGCCTAGCTTCCACTACTCTTTCCCACAACTTCATTGTATGGCTCATCAGCTTTATTCCTCTGTAGTTGCCACAGCTCTGCACATCTCCCTTGTTCTTGAAAATTGGCACCAGTACACTTCTCCTCCATTCCACGGGCATCCTCTCACTCTCCAAGATCTTGTTAAACAAACTAGTCAGAAACTCTACTGCCACCTCTCCTAGACACTTCCATACCTCCATAGGTATGTCATCAGGACCAACTGCCTTTCCACTCTTCATCCTCTTCAACATCCTCCTCACTTCACTCTTGCTAATCTTAGCCACTTCCTGCTCCACACCAGTCACCTCTTCTACTCTTCGTTCCCTTTCATTTTCCTCATTCATCAACTCTTCAAAGTACTCCTTCCATCTTCCCATCACACTCCTGGCACCTGTCAATACATTTCCATCCTTATCTTTAATCACCCTAACCTGCTGCACATCCTTCCCATCTCTATCTCTTTGTCTGGCCAACCTGTACAAATCCACCTCTCCCTCTTTAGTGTCCAACCTAGCATACAAGTCCTCATATGCTCTTTGTTTGGCCTTTGCCACCTCTACCTTCACCTTACGCTGCATCTCCCTGTACTCCTGTCTACTCTCTTCAGTCCTCTCAGTGTCCCACTTCTTCTTTGCTACCCTCTTTCTCTGTATACACTCCTGAACTTCCTGGTTCCACCACCAAGTCTCCTTGTCCACTTTCCTCTTTCCAGATGACACACCGAGTACCCTCCTACCTGTCTCCCTGATCACATTAGCTGTAGTGGTCCAGTCATCTGGGAGCACTTCCTGACCACCCAGAGTCTGTCTCAGCTCCTCCCTGAAAACTAAACAACATTCTTCCTTTTTCAACTTCCACCACTTCGTCCTCTGCTCTGCCTTTGTCCTCTTCATCTTCCTCACCACCAGAGTCATTTTACACACTAGCATCCTGTGTTGTCTGGCTACACTCTCCCCTACCACTACTTTACAGTCACTGGTCTCTTTCAGATTACAACGTCTACACAAGATGTAGTCCACCTGAGTGCTTCTCCCTCCGCTCTTATAGGTCACCCTATGTTCCTGCCTCTTCTGGAAGAAAGTGTTCACTACAGCCATTTCCATCCTCTTTGCAAAGTCTACCACCATCTGTCCTTCTGCGTTCCTGTCCTGAAGACCAAACCTGCCCATCACATTCTCATCACCTCTGTTCCCTTCACCTACATGCCCGTTGAAATCTGCACCAATCACCACTCTCTCACCTCTGGGGATGCTCTGCATCACTTCATCTAACTCACTCCAGAATTTCTCCTTCTCTTCTAACTCACATCCTACCTGTGGGGCATAACCACTCACAACATTGAACATCACCCCTTCAATTTCCAGCTTCAGGCTCATCAACCTGTCTGACACTCTTTTCACCTCTAGAACATTCCTCACAAACTCCTCTTTCAGGATAACTCCTACTCCGTTTCTCTTCCTATCCGACCCATGGTAGAACAACTTGAACCCTGCTCCTAAGCTTCTAGCCTTGCTACCTTTCCACCTGGTCTCCTGGACACACAGTATGTCCACCTTCCTTCTCTGCATCATGTCAATCAACTCTCTAGCCTTCCCTGTCATAGTCCCAACGTTCAAAGTCCCTACTGTCAGTCCTACATTCTTAGCTTTCCTCTTCTCTCTCTGCCTACGAACACACCTTCCTCCTCTCCTTCTTCGTCTTCGACCAACAGTAGTCCAATTTCCACCGGTACCCTGTAGGTCAACAGCACCGGTGGCGGTCGTTGTTAACCCGGGCCCCGACCGATCCGGTATGGAAGTCATTGTCATGATTCGCATTTTTAGTTTGGCATGTGTTTTACGTCGGATGCCCTTCCTGACACAACCCTCTGCATTTATCCAGACTTGGGACTGGCACATGAAGACACTGGCTTGTGCCCCCCTGCGGTTGCATTCCATGACATTCTGAGATCCAAAACGTAAAGTTTGTACTGAGGGTGGCGACAGAGGAAAGGCCCAGCTTAGGCTGATCAGCCAACAGTTTAGGGCTGAGATGGCCACCGTACGGAGGATAACACTGCAGGGTTTATCCTCCGTACGGTGGCCATCTCAGCCCTAAACTGTTGGCTGATCAGCCTAAGCTGGGCTTCATCAGCCTCGAACAGCTGCACTGTGACATTTGACGCATTATCATGCTAACATTTAAAATGATGATTTATTCTCTTTATGACGCTGCTCATGATTAACGGCAGTCCATTTTGTTCCATGCTCACTGCCTCTCTGTCTCTCCAGCTGATCATGGAGGTCATAAAACCCTTCTGGAACTTCTACAAGCTGTTTGACAGGATGAAGACCAACGATGAGAACTACCCCCACATTATGAGTAGACTTAAAGCGCTGCAGGAACTAGTGGCGTCCGTCCGTCTGAAGCAGCACGACCAACTTCCTGATGACGTGAGCAAAGCTTTGGAGAACCTTATTGTCATTCTGAAAGAAGCGGAGGAGGTGCTCGAAAAGTTCAACAAGCAACAAGTGATGACTCACGTGGTGAAGTCCAAAGGATACAAGTTAAAGTTTGACAACCTGACCAAAAGCTTCACCGAAGCCTTTGTGACTCTCTCTGGGGCTCTGCATGTCCACCAGGAGAAGAAGCTGGCCGAACTGGAGACCAAGCTGGCGGAGCAGGGGGACATACTGCAAGGAGTGCAATCAAAGTTAAGGACTAAAAGGAGAAGTTGTATTCTGCAGTAAAGAAGAGCAGAGAGAAGACCGACTCAGTGAATCACGCTACATCGCCTCCACCACCTCCTCGCATCGTGTCAACACTCAGAGGCCAGTGAGGAGCGTCCCTGTTGGTCAAACACTGTGTAATCATCCACTTATGTTCTCCCATGATCTATGTGACTTTATGCCAAACACCAGTAGGATAATATGCTTCTCCTCCAGACCTTCATCTACATCTGGTGAAGACCAAACTTCATGTGCCAACATCCCTTTGGCTTTGTCAGTTTTTCTGCGAATCGCTACAGGGCTTCCAGGCGAATTTCACCCACATTTGCGTAAAGTAAAATTTTATTGGCAGCATACATTCGACTCAGTAAAACTACATATCCTTATGAGGTCAAGTGTGCGTCTAGCCAGCCCAGATTAAAGCGGGCTGTGTTCACAACAGTCTTCCTGTCCTGCTGATGTTGATAGCGACACGGTTGTCACATTTTAACTTGAATGAAACGTTTTAGCCAACAGACTAATCAACATTTCAACTGCTAATATTATATTTAGTGAGTCCCCTAATTGATCTTGATTTTAAACGTGAAGAATTGCAAGTACCCTTGCAACTACAGCTATTTCTTTACTGTAAACGGGTATGGCTGTTCCGTGTAGGCTTCATGGTATTTTACTCATGAAAGTGCTATATTATACCTCACTGTTCATAATTGATGATTAAATATTGATACCACTGATTAATAATGTGTGTTGCTTATCTTATTTAGCCTCATGTCGATTTATTTATTTTATGGTTGTTTTGTGTTAGTTTTTAATTTTAGTTGGACCCTGGAATTATTTTAAACACAAGAATGCATCCCTACGTTTTGAGCTGCCTTTCATCTACCTGCTCTGCTGTTACTTTCCCTGTCTGAAGTCTTTGTCACAATCTGTTTTCACCCGTCACCTACTAACGCTCCTGTCGTTCCAGATCCAGCCACTCCATCCTGCCCTGCAGTAACTCCTTTTACCCGCCATTCCCCTCACCTGACCTTCCCCGCCCAACTCACTCGCCTGCTTCCCGTTTCCCTAATCAGCCTGGCAGTACATATACCGACCCAGCTCCGCTCATTCCCTGCCAGATTGTCTACTTTGCGCCTGCTCTAGCTTTCCAGCATTCCTTCCTTCCTTCCTTCCTTCCTTCCTGCCTAACGTCCTGTCTGATTCTGCCTGATCCCCGGACTGGTGATTCTCTCCCCATCCCCTATCTGGATAAGTTCACCTGCTCTGATTAATTGCCTTGTTTTGACCTTTGCTTGCCTTTTGATTCAAGTAAACGAGAACTTTTACCTTAACCTGTTTGTCCGTGGGTGCGTCTCAAGTCTCTTGATTGCATCCACGTTTTCCTCACTTGCGTCTGTTCCTTGCATCTTAGTCCCTCCCACCGGGGATGCGAGGAGAATATAAATAAATGTGAGCTGTTGCCCTTTACACATAAACGTACATGTTCATATGACATTCCTGAAATCCCATATAACATATTTAGGTGTTGTGATAACGAACAATGAAGCTGGACAATGCACTCTAAACTTCTGCCCCATTATTAGTAAAAGAGTCAAGCTGTGGCTCCAGAGAGACTTACCTGTAAGAGGTAGAACTCTATTAACGCAAGCTGAAGGTATCTCCAGGCTGACACATGCTGCACCGGCTATAGAGGCCAATTCTTCTGTTTGTATATCGAATGATAAGATGCTATTTAAATTTCTTTGGAAAAGCAAAACCCATTATATCAAAAACTCTGTGATAGTAAATACTATTGACACTGGCGGCTTTAACTTTTTTGATTTTACTACCCTGAACTACACTTTTAAAATCATCTGGCTCAAAAAGAAATCTCTGTAACACAGAATCCATTTGGAACTTACATATTACATATTTTCTAAATTAGGTGGTCTTCCTTTTTTGCATGGGTCCAACTACAATATTGAAAAATTACCATTTAGCTTGGCTTATGTCCACAAACAAATGCTTTTAGCCTGGTCTCTTATTAATAAGCACTATTTAGCTCCCCATCAATATCTCATTTGGAATAACCGTGACATACTATTCAAAAGCAAATCTATCTTTTCCCCAAATTGGTTGAACAGTGATATTGTATTTGTAAAACAGCCATTTAATTCAGAAGGTCTACTAATGGGTTACTCAAGAATTTCTGTCCATAATATCCCTGTCACCCCAAAAGAATTTGCTATTGGATAATGGATGACACCCCGAAAGGCGTGATGATGTTATTTAAGGGTCACGTTGAATCACCTCTTTTTCCTGGTCCATTTACTTGCTGCTATCCAGCAAACCTTTATTTGCAAAAAATTAAAAAATGACAATGATATTAATTGTTATTTCTGTGGACTTGATAGTGAGACAACCAGCTGTCCTTATACTGTTATTTTTTTTGGAGAGAATTTGCCCAATATATTCACTGCAACATTTCTGTACAACTGTTATTACTATACAAAGATGTGCTGTTTGGTTTTTATGATGTCTGCGGTTCAGAATAAAAACAATATTATATAATAAATCTGTTGACTAGCAAAACTCCACATTCACAAAACTAAACTTTACAACAAAAATAGTTGTAAATAAAATGCAACAATACATGCAAACTACTCGGCACTCTACAAACCTTAAAAACTCTAAATATTTGTAAAATTCTATCGTTGTCTGGACTGCTGAGCTGTCTTTTTTCTTGTTTGTCTGAAAGGTACTATACAAATAAAGTGACATACAGTATGTTACATATATGACTGAGGGATATACAGTAAAATATATGTGATTGAGTTATATAGGCTACAGTACATTATATAGGCCTACAACCACAACACACTGACAAAGTAAAATTGATCTCGAATGCAGCCCCAGTTGCAGCCGTCGTCGCAAAATGAAAATGGAAAATGCTCAAATTAAGTATCTCAAAACTGTACTTAAGTACAAGACGTGAGTAAATTTACTTAGTTACTTTTCACCAATAGGGGTCCAACATTATAGTTCTGCCCTGAGGCCCGTAACAGGTAAACCACCAGGGTCGTGACTGTATAATATACTGTATAATCCATGTCCACTTCCTACAATAACAGATGTGTTGTTCAACCTAGTGACCACTGGATGGTGCTATGAGGGTTAAATTACAGGTTCATATTCTTACAAGTCTGTAGCACAAAGTTCATCTGAAGTTAGAATGAACCTTCAGCGGTACTTAAGTATTTGAGTTACTGGTTGCTCCCTTTAATAAAGAACAAGCTTTCTATAACATTTCTTCACAGCAAGTTGTTGTTCACGAGTCATCACCCAGCAGTCTCGCTTAAATGACGATATTAATTTGCGTTTTTTAAATTCGTTTATTTAAATTCCAGTATGTGCGACATATTTACAGTTGAATGTGCAAAACCTTACAGAATTACTGTACTGAAAAGGGGGTGTAATGAGTCAATCATGTCCATTTCAGGCAGCATTTTTCCAGGTTTCAGGAGAAAATAGGCAGAAGTTGAACTTCTCACTCAAGCTCTCCTTTTTTCACTCCTTGCACAACTACTTCCGTCACTTTTCATGCATAAAGGCGAGAGCAGCAAAATGAACGCCTTCCCGGAAAGACTGTCCAGGAATGTGTGCCCTATGTATACGATTCATCGCCCTTCTTTTGAGCGCGGTCATTCAGAACATGTGTAAACACTTTTGTTACCATGTTACCGCTCCTGGATCTAGTTTGGCTGTGGCCCTTTGTCACGTGCAATCCCTCTCTCTCGCTCCTCTTATTTCCCGTTTCTCTAAAGTAAAAATAAACTAAAAATGCTAAAAAGTTTAATACGTGACCAAACAACTTGTTAGGGTGGGTGTATTATTTTGCTGTTGGGTCTTTGTCTCCAGAGAAACCAGGGATGGGACCAAAAATCGGCCCTGGCATTTTGGCCCAGACCGGCCAACCACCACATTAGATCACAAATACCACCCGTCCTTGCGCTCCCCTGCCCTGAATATGTATACCAACTCCTAATCTTTAAAACTACTAACTACTTCTGCGTGCATGCAGAAATGCCATAGATGGTTCTTTTCAAAGATATGATTGGGCCAGTCCAGTGTCAATCAAGAAAACAACCAATGGGCCGCTGAGCTACGTGTTTCATGGGCCGCGTCTGTCAGAAGGAAAAAAACCTGGCCTATGTGATATTTTTGACTGAAGTGTTTTGGGCCAGCAGCCCAGTGTCAATTGAAAAAACATTGGGCCGCCGATCTAGGTCTACCACCTTTATGGGCCTGCTCATGGGCCGAAAATGGGCCCGTCGGCCCTCTGGGAAAGTGCCCGGTGGCCAGTCCGCCCGTGAGAGAAACTAATGCACCACTAGAGACAGGCATGGTGGGTGGTGTGGCCGCTGCAGCTACGGAGAGAGAGGCCTTTCTCCTGTCCATCCCTCTTGGTCCTCACACATCACAGAAATATTTTCAAACACCACAAATTTAGTTTCCCTTTTTTTAAGGAAAATAAGAGTTGTTGACCACATAACTTCTTACAACAGATGTGTTTTGTGTTGAGAAAGTCACCGGGGCAAAAGGTGCTTGCGCCGGGGCAGTGATACTATAGACAGGCCTGGGGGCAATGGTAGTGGAGTAACTGATGGAAGCCATGGTTCCACCTACAGGCATATTGCTAATTGGGCTAAACGCTGGTGTGGGGGGCACAATGTAGCGGACAGGCATGGGAGCTGTGGGGCTAGACATTTGCATGGGGGGCATGATGCCGGGGAGAGGCACGGGAGTTGTGGGGCTAGACATTTGCATGGGGGGCATGATGCCGGGGAGAGACATGGGAGCTATGGGTCTAGATGCTGGCATGGGGGGCATGATGCCGGGGAGAGGCATGGGAGTTGTGGGGCTAGACATTTGCATGGGGGGCATGATGCCGGGGAGAGGCATGGGAGTTGTGGGGCTAGACATTTGCATGGGGGGCATGATGCCGGGGAGAGGCATGGGAGCTATGGGTCTAGATGCTGGCATGGGGGGCATGATGCCAGTGGGAGGCATGGGAGTTGTGGGGCTAGACATTTGCATGGGGGCCATGGTGCCAGGGAGAGGCATGGGAGCTATGGGTCTAGATGCTGGCATGGGGGGCATGATGCCGGGGAGAGGCATGGGAGCTATGGGTCTAGATGCTGGCGTGGGGGGCATGGTGCCAGGGAGAGGCACGGGAGTTGTGGGGAGAGTAGGAGGCTGTTCACTGCAATACTCTTCGTCGTCTCTTCTCTCTGAAACCTTTTCAAACACTTTAAACAGTATGTCCCCATGCTCGATCTGCAGAGCCCCACACATGACCTGGAAGTTATCAGTGAGGCTTTCGTTCACCTTGTAGAACTTTTCTTCATGGCTGCCGGACTTCAGGAAGCTCATAACCACATTAGCTTTGGAGAATTTCATCAGCAGTGTCTTGGCAGAGGCCAGAGTGTTGCAGAGTTCCCTCAGAGAATTCTCCACAGTGACAGATATTCGGCCCGGCCCCCTTTGCTTGACGGTGAGAACCAGTTCCTCCAGGGCTTTGACTCTCTGGGCGACTCGTTGGCAGCGCTCCTTGTTGGCCTTCACATTCTCGGCCATCTGGTAGATGCTCGTGCAGAAGGACAAAATTTGCTCGATCAAATCCATGATTAGCTGTAGCGACAGAGAGGCAGTTACTTGGAATGAAACTGAATGGTGCCACAGAAAAGTGAACTCAACCAGACTGAGCTCAGCTCAAATGAAACGATCAAATTTAACAAATGTATCTGACCTGGCCCGAAGTGAATTCATTGTACATGTGAATTAAAAATGAACTAAATCTGTTCGACTGAGACTACAGTTTGTGTCCCAAAGCTGACTCACTCCACTTCATGAATGTAGATATAAGCAGAAACAAAACAGGAGGAAAATAGCACACATAACTGGAGTTTCCTGGTGAGCTCTGAGATCAGTCAGTATCTTTCAGCTGGTCACTGTAGCTGCTAGCTAGCTACCGCTAATGTCAGTACAAATGGGTACATTGGTTGAGTGTAGAAGATAAAAACTGCACAAAAAGCAGTCAAATTTGTACAAATAAAGCAGGTGAAATTCAGAATGAACACAAAGGGAATTCTCTTGTTCTTTATTTTTTAATTTCTTTGTGTAAATTTTCCCACTGGAGTGTCCTTTTACCCCAAACAGCCAGTGCTGGCTAGCTAACTCTGGTGTGTGTGGATAGTGAGCCTGGTAATCAAGAATTGCTATTTGGTTTCACTTTATTCAACCTGGCATTTTTTTTCTATACACAAACGTTGGTGTTGCTCAGAGCAGTTTAACTTAAATCTGCATTAACTGACTTTTTTTTTTGGCCACTTGGGCACCTGAACACTGACATATCATTACCAAGTTGATATGCAGTTGCTTATTTATTCATTAAAGGATTAAAGGACAGGTTCACAATTTTTCAAGCCTGTTTTAAAACAATAGTCAGGTGCCCATATGAACATCTAAACAGGTGTCATCATCCCACCTGTTCATACCTGCCATTAAAACATCCTCCTAATGCAAATGTTACTGTTGCTTTGCTTCTTTTTTCCCCCTCTTTTGTTTTGTACTTGATACAAAAATACCTTTTAGCCATACTTACATCTACTGCTGTGTCTGTACACAGAGTGCACCGGGAAAACCGGAGTGTACACATACCTGGCCAATAAAGCTGATTCTGATTCTGAATTTATCTGAAGTTAATATGAGGCTTAAGCAGTCCGAGTCAGACAAATGAAGTGGATCTCTCCCAAAGTTACAGAGATTTAAGGAACAGTTTCACTCTTTGTGTTTCTGTCACTCCACCGCAGCTCAACAAGGAAACGATGTCGGTGGAAACACAAAGAGTGAACTCTTTGAACAAAGAGACTTTGGGAGATACCCTCATGATTTGCCTAACTCAGACTGCAAAGGCATCATGTTGACTTCAGATAAAGTTTGGAACGTACTTCTGCACGGAATGAGGACTGTATCGTCCATCAATTACATTGACATTGTTTGAGAAATTGATCTTTTAATTGTGGAAGGAGGAACGATTACAGCAAGCTAAATCAGTTTGCTGTCCTTAAATCTTTTAAATGTTGCTTTATGGTTTGAGAAATAAACTATGTAAAAATCAATTGCATAATCTGAAAAATGTATTAATTGTCAAAAAAAAAAGACATTTTGGAGATTTTCACTTGACAGCTACGTTCCTGTAAGATCTCATATAGGAGCAGAGTTTGGTTAGAAATTATGAAAATAAAACCTTAAAAGAGGATTTACCTGTTGACCAGCGGCCTGTCTGAATCCAAGCGTGCCAGTTGGAGGAAATGAAAGTGAATTTGCATCAACAAACTTATATATTCTTCTCAGGTATCTGAAACATTCTTGGCATCTATGATGCCGGGCCAACTCAGTGCCGCAGGAACCAATGACAACTATCCATTCTGCTGTTCAACCTGCGGATCCTGTTCAAGGCTGTAAGAAGCCGGGCCCATAGGTGCCAGTTACGTTGGTGCTCGGGAACGCAGGCATCCGTAACGTGAGGACTCAAGCTGTGGGGTGTCTATATCAGGAGAATAGCAACCAGTGAAGATAAATACAGAAACGGGCACAGAGTTAAAGCAAATACATTCATGTATTTACCCCCTTTGGTGCTGTCCGACAGAAGTGTGTCATTTTGCATCACCTTGTGAACCGGCTGTCTGAGGCACGATGGGAAATGTGTGGTTAACCAGCATGTTTCCATCTGTCAGATTAGCTGTCACTTTTGACATTTTCTCACAAAAGTCACATTTCACACTGAGCTGATTTAAAAAAAAAAAAGAAAATAGTACAAAGAACAAGCAGCTCAGAGATCCACTTTAAAATACGAGGACATCACTCTGGACGGGATTAAAATCACTGACCAGTGCAGGTAATATTAAAACGACCCCCTCACCTAGAGAAATAAATGCAGTCCGAATGGGGCTTATGCTAGAGCCTTTCCCACCATGCACTGGGCAAGATTTTCCTCTTAATTCTCAGAGGCTGAAACCAAAACTGATGTTTACCTTTGACATTTAGGTTAACTGGATCATTTCCAGCCATTAAACTTCACATCGTCTACCTGTGCCCACATTGGGGTACTGTTACTTTACCTGAAGGAACTGGAATACTTCTCCCACCGCTGTATGAAAGCATCGAAGTAACTGCTGAGATCTGGGATTGTGGCCACAAGGCTACAACAAATTCTAGTCTGTGTTGACATTTTAATGCAATTGTGTGTTGACGGTTTAGTTTTTTTATTGACTACACCACGGCCAGTGAGAATGTTAGATCAGCCCCCTGCAGCTGTTTTTTGACAGTCCAACTAGGAATATGAAGAGATATCACTAAATGTGGAGTTGAGACGTTTATTTTATGAGTGGAATCATAAGATATTATTTAATCAGCTTTCACATATCTGACAGATAATTTAACTGGAGACATTAAGTTTAAAGAAGCATAGAGCTATTTAAAGAACAACCAGCTGCTTGGATATAGTTTTAAAGACATTGATTTGTTATTTTTGTAATACCCCACTCATGTACCACCTTTCACTGATTATTAAGGAGAAGATTAAGTGTCGGCTTATAGACACAAGAAAGGAAGTGTATTAACCAATTAACTTGATCAATTACGTGTTTTATTTGCCAGACTCCGATAACGTGCCGGATCTTTATCTTTTCCAAATATCTATCAATAAAAATCTGATGTGAGAAAGAAGAAATCGCGTTAAAGCAGTGATCTAGATGCGTGGATGTTCTGCTGTCAGCATCGCGGCCTGCTGGAGTCGGTGCGGAAGAGGCTTTTGAGGACGCGGAGCTGCAGGTATCCGGACAGGAGGATGGCGGAGCTTTGGGTCGCCGACCACCAGGTGACGTAGCTGAGGTTGGACAGGAGGAGGTGGTGATCCTTCCCTTTCCTCATGCGGGCGAAGTTGTAATGACGCCACATGTGGAATATCTGATTCTGGAGCTTCTTTACACTTTCCTAAACCAGACATGGTACATTGTATGGTTTCGTGTCATTTGTATGTAACTGCATGTCATAGTATGCAGTAGGCCATAGATGATAGGTGCAACATACTCTATATTGTCACATTTGAATTGAACTACCTGTAGATAGTTTAACTCTCATAACATTATTCTCACACAAACTGTTTGCAGTCCATCACTTTCAGTCAGTGTTGTGCAAGTTCACACTTCACAAAGAGCTAGCTCAAAGTTCAGTTCACACAGATTAAAATAAACTGGTTCACATACATGGTTTACAAATTTGAATTTTGAAAGTTCATAGTACCGAAATTTTAACTAGTTCAAGTTCATTTCTTCCATTTTTGTTCCTTTATAAAATGCTGTGAGTTTGACTTGGATGGAGGAACTTTACGGCTGCTGGCTCGTGGTCTTACCCTGGGTTAATGATATATGTGATCATCATCACTTCGATGCTTCAGCTCGAAGTGTCGTTTAAAGAGTCAGTGACCCAAAATGCCGACATGCCGGGTGCCGTAAAACGCAGTGCGTGAGCGTCCTTAACACTTGCGGGAATTAACGACGCTCACGTTCACGTTTATTAGTTGCAAACAGATACGTTCAGTTCACCGTACACCAAAAACATGAGCGTGTTCAATGAACGGCACTCTTTGAGTGAATTCATGCACAGCACTGCTTTCATTAGCGCCACTCATTCAGTATCTTCCTATGCAGATGACATTTAGCTGTCTTTTAATGTCCTTTAAAACTCCTGATATTTTAAACACTTTATGCAGAATTTAGCTTCCTGTCCAGTTGTACAATCAGCTAACAAATCAGATTCTGACTGTGCTAAACATAAATAAGTCCAAAATCCCAGAGACTTGAATTGAGACGAATACCTCAATACCGGCCAATGTGCTGTTGAGGACTTTCTCTCCGTCCTCCAGCTCCCTCTTTGACTCCTCAAAGCCTTCGTAAATGACGCCAAAGTTCAGAAAGACCCTGATGCCTCCGAAATGGTTGTTGTGGTTCCCAAGACACATCCGGTAAAAACCTGCTGGGAGGAAACTGCAGTTACCTCAGACACGATACGATTCCTAACGGACTCTGGAGAGTCCAGCGTTTCTGATGATCCTACCTGTCACCTCAGTCTGGAAGTTCATTTGACCGACAGCTTCGTTCTTTGAAGCCATGAGAACGCCCTGTGGTGAGTTGACCGTCACAAACAGTTGATGATTATTGGCCATCCCAGTTACCCACTGGACCTGTGGTCACATACACGCATTGAATACTTCAAACACCAGCTGCTACAAACTCACATTTGGATTGAGGGTAAGTCTGGTGAAATTCTGTATTTTCCTTCTTGTCAACAAATCCCATGAAAAGACCCAAACCAACGGTGAATGTATCTACTAACAAGTACTGTTCGGATCTTTCTCCTTCCTCTGGGCCTCAGAGCGCCGCTGTCGTCCAGAAACCGTTAAAAACACCTCAGTGAGCCTCACTGTTGTTCCTTCATCCCCATGAACACACACACTGTAGTTTATTCTGACTGAGTCCCACACACACACACCGTCCTGCTGCCCCAAACACCCACTACAGCACCACATGTGGATTCATCCGCCGCTGAAAATAATCCCCAACAGACGCACTATTTCCTCCTCTTTGAGTAACGTTTGTTAAAAACTACAGTAACCAGTGGGCTTATAGCTGAGAGCCACAGACAGGAAGACAGAAAGTATTGAGACAGACTGACACATTTTTGGTTTTGGTCTTTTCGTGGTATTTATTAACAGTAAGAAAAGCATAGAATAATGCCAGACTTATCCATTGTTTCCACTGTCATATTCAGGACGTCACCACATAAATTGTAGTCAGAATTGAACCCGGACAAATACAGAATAATACCACCCTCTTAACAGCGGCAGCTTCTACAACACACTGCAAAAACCCCAAACACAGAGCAGCACTTAAGACTTAACAGCTCTGCCAGTTCTTGTTATAAAGTGCCTTATGAGCATAGATGCTGTGCTTTATGTATGGCTGAATGAATTGTTTCGATTTGGTTTCCAGCACCACCCTTTAGGACATGCCACACATTCTCTTTACATGCTCCCCCGAAGGCTGTGAGAACGGGTGTGTTGATTGACAGGTCCAACACTTGAAAATTGTCAGGTGTAATTATTGGTTTGGCTTCTCGGGGCTGCTTGCACGCCTTCACACTTTCAGTTTCACTACATGTTCTTTATATCTAATGGTTCCATTCTTCAAATGTTTTTTTTTTTTTAACTAATCCAGGATAACGTGATGTGCCTGCCGAAATTTATCTTTTATCTCTTTTAAATTAGGGTATGTTGGATAACAATACCCTCATATTTTGAAACGAAGGCGACATACAGTAGTTGGAGAGTTGAAATCCTGATCAGCAGTCATATGAATGTATATTTGGATGAACTGTGGCTACAGACCGATGTTTCTCCTGCAGCTGCCCAGTAGTTCATTTAATATTATAGTATTAATATTATAACCGTGCCAACATCTCTGATAAATAAGATAAAAGACACTCTAACTTACTTCAGTAATCTACCTGTTCTTATAACAATGCAGTCTAAACTAAAATGAATGATGTAAGTAAATTTGATATATTTTAGTCTTTATATGTCAAGTCCCCATAATATTAAAATTAAGTCAAGTAATTTGGTTCTGTTGGCCTGTTAACAGTCTTATTATTTCATCAACATTTTACCCACTCTTTAGTGACCTAAAGTTTAACTTGAAAACTCTTGGTCATGAAGCTGCACTTTTGCAGATAAGTTTAACTCCAGATAGACTTAAAGCCAGCTTCCAAGAACTTTAAAAAAAATCCATGCTTTTGTCAAATTATCAGAAATCAAGTCAAGTTAACTCAGTTTAAATCTCAGCATCTATACAGTAAGCACACATCTGTGTTTCTGCAAGGTATGGGCAGGCTGCCGCACACAGTGATCACATGTTTAGAAGTCAGACTGGATCACCTTGAAAGTCAGTGTGATAAGCCTGAGGACGAATGCCACGAAGGCACAGCAACGTACCCTACTGTGCGCCCATTTCACGACAGTGCATCAAACTACAAACATATTTATCTTTGCAGGCGAAACGACATCCAAGCCAAGTCCAAAGATCCTCACCATGTACGTCAGGTAGAAGCTTCCACTCTGGTGGGCAAAGTGCCAGAAACACTCCATCCCTGCAGCAGGAACCTCGACGGCGAAGTCATATTTGTCTGATCCCCTGAACAAACCGGCGTCCGCCTCGTCGAGGGCAGGTTCAGACTTTCTGGCCCAGACACACTGAGAGCCCAACACTATGAGCAGAGTGTTCAACTGCATGGCTGCAGTCTGAGTGCACTGTGGAGGAGGACGTGAGGGTGCCCACTGCTTCCTTCTGCTGATTCTTAGATATCAACTGGAAAAGAATTATTAACCACATCTACACACTCTCAGTCACAACGTCGTACCCTTGATAACATGCCAATGTAACTCAACCTAAATCATGCAAGGAAGTCTCAACCGGTTTCACGAAGCTCACTGAGCGCATGTTTACTTTACCTGCGTTCACTTTTAAAGGAATTGTTTCGACATTTTGGGGAATAGGCTGATTATGTTTCTGGCGGAGAGTTACCTGAGAAGATAGATACCACTCTTATATTTGTATGGTAAATATGAAGCCACTTAGCTTAGCTAAGCATAATGACTTTATTTAAGTAGCAAGACAACAATATAGAAATTCTTTTTTACAAGTAAAGATCTTGAATTTAAAATCCCATCAGCAAAATGTTCTTTAAAGTATCAATATTCAAAGTACTGCCTCTGCAGAAAAATGGCCCTTGATTGGTTATCATATATCATATGATAGATTGTTAATACCAATATCAATGTGTAACATTGTGCAGTTAGCCAGTTTAGTCCAGTGGGTCCCAACCTAGGGGTTTGGCCCCTCCAAAGGGTCACCAGATGAGGAGCTGTGAGATGATTAATGGGAGAGGAAAGAAGTTCTGATATGAAAACTGTTTGGGATGTTTTCTATGTTTTTTGCCGTTTTCTGAAGAAATTGATATTTTTATCTCTTTGGGCCTCAATCAGTTATTTAAAAAAAAGAGGTGAGAAGTTTAAAGTGTAAATGTCATCTTAGTGGAACTGCTAACAACTCATAGACATCTGAACCATGGCAAGACCCTCGGAAGACTCCCCAAAAACGGACAGACAGGAAATAGATGTGTGTACAGAACAGACCAACATAATAAAATGACAGCACAGACCACCACAAATGCTCTACACTGTCTATAAAAGTGTGTTCAGACTGAATAGGAAGCTAATTTTGAGAGATGGCGTGATGATTGTGAACACACACTATAGGCAGCATGACCTGAGGTGGATATGTGTCCGTGCAAGTTCAGAACTTCTCCTTTAGAATAAAATATTTGCACTGATCCCAAAGATTCACGAATGTAGATGAGCTCAACTCAACTTTACACGCAACACTGTTATGATGCTGGCAAGCGGAGAACAGAGACCTAAACGCTGACAGAGGAGGCAGAACGATGACTTGAGTGGTTCATTAAAGGCCGGCCGGCTGCTGCACAAGACTGAGCCAGCATCGTAACGGGGACCAACTCACAAAGACGAAAAGGAAGTGAGCCAGCTCATGTAGTGAGAGGCTGATGAGGGAAAGGCTTGCAAGTGAGGAGTGGACTGAATCACTGCAGGGCTGATGAGGGAGAGTGGAAACAGGTGTGTGTGTGGGTGGATGGATGGAGCAGACAGGTGATGGGGAAAGGGGGTTATTGCAGGGCAGGAGGGAGTGGCTGAATGTGGGAGGGAAAAACTGGGAAAAAGTCAAAGGGCCTCTGGTGGACAGGACGAGAAGGACCGAGGCGCAAACTGTGAAGTGTGCGATCGACCGCATCGAAGTCCAGCAAAATGAGAACCGTGCTCGATTACTCGAGTCCGCACTCATCAGGGTCATCGAAGTAATGCTGTTTCCGCACGGTGGCTCTTTCTAAAGCCAGATAATTTGTCAAAGATATTGTTTCCTTCCATTATTTCTAAAAGTTGCTTAGACTCAGAATCAGCTTTATTGGCCAGGTACGTGCACATTCGTTGCTCTCTATGTCAACACGCAGCAGTAGACATAAGTGTGGATAAAAACAAGGACAGCAGGCTCAACAAGGTAGACAAACATTAAGCTACTATGTGCAATATAGGTATTTTCTGTACGAAAAAATAACAAAACAACAACAGTAACATCTGTAAACAGTAAGACAATTAGTAAGACAAATGGTGCTGAAATAAATAAGATTAATGTAACAGGTTGCTTTCTTTACATGAGGCAGGTGGATATGACATCATGTACAGCGTGTGTAGGTTTAAAAAGGTGTTTTTTATCAGTGGATGTTAAGTGTCACAGGCTTTGTTCCTGACACTCTGGGGTTAACTGTTCAGCAGCGTGACGGCCTGTGGGTAGAAACCGTTCTGGTGTCTGTACAGCAGCGTGGGGACTCCACGAGGGGCAGCTGGTGTGAGCGACGGGTGGAAATTTAGCAGCAAGCACGAGACTATGCCGAGCAGGTGGAGCCCATGAAGAGAGGAGCAGTCCCGTATATATATAGGCTATATACAGTGTGGCTGTGTGTGTATAATAAAAACAAATGTAATAATATTCACAGGCTATGTATCTCTTTAATTACACAATAGCATATCTAACAACATAACAGTTTGAGAACAGTTTAAACTACAGCAGACAACATCACACAGCATGTCAGAGCAGCCACGGCAGCTACACAGTCGACAGCAGCAAAGTAATGCATGAGGAACCGAGAGGGGATGAAGAAGGTAACGGCAGCTTAACATCATTGATCACTTAATGCCGACAGGATCGGTCAGGATCTAATGTTGGATGCAGAGCACAAAAGGGCCAACCGTCACCCCCCCTAACCCTAGTGAAGTGCGACGGAGATCTGGTGGCTGTCCAGCTCTGCAGGGACGGTGGCTTTAAAGTGAGACAATATCAACCTCTCGGAGACACTTTTGGCTGAGAACGCCCTGCTTTTATGGTTTTACGTTGGCTTCTGGGACACCCATACAATTTTAAAGAACCTGTTTGTTTTTATTCTATTTATTTCATTTGAGGTCTCCCATCTGTACAACAGGCTTCGCTGTAGTTCATCAATACACTTAGAATAGATTATTAGAATAGAATAGATTAGCCAAAATCACTTGTATAATTATTTTTATTATTTACGTTTTAATGGGCCCGTTACAAGTACGAAGAGTTGCCCAAATCCAAAATCCAGTAGCAAATGATTGAATTTTAGAAAAAAAGAAAAATGTATTCATGCAAACGTGTGTCCCGTCTCTGCAGTTTTCCCTCCAGCCCACACACATTTCTAAACACTAAAGTCTGACAATTCAAGCAGCAGCATCCCATCGGTGGGCCAGTCGTTACAAACTCATGCTGTGCAACAAAACTAAACCCCCAAACTTGAACTTCTGGTGGAGATCCCAACGTTTCCAAAGATGCCAAACATGGCAGGCTGAACTTTAGGGGAAACGCGTCTTTGCTTTGAATATTTCTCAGTGAAGAGCTGCACAACATGATACAGAATACGTCGGATACTGTGACACTGCGGAAAGGGATGTCTTCAACAATCTTAAAGGTATTTAAGGAGAGGGAAATCTGTAGGTTGAGGGGTTCACCGATTAAATCTCAGTCTGTTGTTACAGTACCACTCACACGTGAGCTATATGATCAGGAAGTCACATAGCATCCATACCACTTTCTTGCAAGGACAGGAGGGGCGGAGTTTACTCAAAAGCTTTCCCAAAAGTGGCTGTCAGGCAGTACCGCCCACATTCCACACAAGTGAGGTTGGTGTCAAAACACAAAAACAGGCAACAGATGGCTGTTGTGAACATTTTTCTTTCGCCCAATGACAACAAGCAGATTTTCTTCAGTGTCGGCCGAACTGGACGCGGCAGCGTTCAAACCTGAGCACACCTGCCGCCGTGAGGAAAACGCCACAAACCGTTCACGTGATCGTCTAACAGTAAAGTTTATTCATACTGCGTGAAAGAAAAACAAGTGCACAGATACAACAGCAGGAGGAAAAGTGGCCAGCGCAGCCTTTCGGCATCGCCTGCGGCTGCACGTCCCGCAGACAGGGTTTGGACGTTCACAGATCTGATCCCAGACATGCCGACGGTGAGCGCGTCGCTCAGCAGCGGGGCTTCTCGCCCTCGCCGGACGTCGCGCTGACGAAGAGCCTTTTGAGGAAGAGGAGCTGCAGGTAGCCGGAGGTGACGATGAGGAGGCTGAGGGCCGTCGACCAGCGGGCGATGTACTGCGAGTTGGACAGCAGCAGGAAGTAGTCGGCGCTCTTCCTCATGCGGCCGAAGTTGTAGTGGCGGAACATGTGGAAGACGTGGTTCTCCACTTTGTGACTTGCATCCTGCGACAGCAGAACACAGACAAATACAAGTACTGCAAGTATTACAGCTACTGCCATTACCGTTACAAACACTACTGTTACTACTACTACATTAACAGTATTACTACTGCTACTTAAAATGTTACTACTACTACTAGCCTATTACTTCTTGCGCTACTGTTGCCATGGTTACTGCCACTTTTAAATATAATTTTAACAAATAAATATCACAACAACTACTTTTACTATTACAGCTACGAGTACTAATACTGTTCATTTCATTTGTACAACTGGTGCCATCACTACTACACTCTACCACGGTTGCAGTATTACTAATACTACTATCAAACGATTCACGCCACTACTGACATTACTGTACCACTTGTACTACTTCGTTTAAAATCTGTGCTACTAACATTACAATTACAGTTAACACTAATAACTACTACTACAACAATTAGTACTACCTTTACTACTACAGCTATTACTAGCATTGCAACACTTTAGTATGACTACGATTAATGTTAATACTGTACTTAATTTAATGTACTACTACTACTAGAACCACTACTAACTACTATCACACCATCATCATCACCTCCACCAACTAGCAGTACAACTTCTACTATATCAATTACAATGATTAGTACAACCATTACTAGTACTGCTTTTACAACCGCTGCAGTGTACTAGTATGACAGTTATTACAGTTACTGCAGAAACTGTGAGTAGTAACTGTAGTAATAACTGCTGCGATTATTACTACTGTTTTATTTCAGACTGTGAACCCCTTTGACTTGTCTTTGTGCACTAAAGGTGCTCAATAAAAAAACTACTACTACTATACTGCTAAACTATTACATCAACTACCATTACTAATACAACCATTTAAATATTTACTGATACTATTAGGTACTACTGCAGTAGTACTGCTGCGACAACTACTACAAATGTTAGTGTATTAACTACTGTTAATACTGCAACACATTATTACTATTACAACCAGTACTACCGGTAGTATTACAGTTGCTACTACTACTACTCCGAGGTGTAGTACTCACTGAATAAAAGGTATGGTACGAAGACTACGCGCACTTTTCCTTTAAATGATACAGCCTCTCTCACACATCAGTGGTGCTTTAAAACAAACACTGTTCTAACTGCACTACTGTCACCGCTATCATCGCTGCTGCTGCTGCTGTTACAATAACCAGAGTGTGTGTGTGTGTGTGTGTGTGTGTGAACCTCGATGACGCGCAGTGTGTCGTTCAGGTCCCTGCTGACGTCCTCTGTCCTCCTCTTCTCCTCCTCCTCCTCGCGCTCGGCGGGGTCTCGGGAGCCGTCGTAGTACACGCCGAAGCTGAGGAAGACCTGCATGGTGCCGAGGCGGTTGTGGAAGTTGCTGAGACACATCTGATGGAAACCTGGCGAGACACACAACAAGTGGGAACGAGTGAACGCACAGAACGTGGATGCACCACTTCTGCCCCCACAGGCCAAACTGGAGAGCTGAAGGTTAGTTGTTGCAGTGGTGGACGAAGTACTCAGTTATTTTACTTAAGTAAAAGGTAGCAGGTACCATAGTGCCGAAAGTACAAAAGTATTAGCATCAAAATATACATAAAGTACAAAAAGTGAAGGTACTCATTATGCAGAAGGGACCATTTCAGAATAATGTCTATTATATTAGTGAATTATAATTATTTCACGCATGAATATGTTCATCACTTTTATGTTGCTGCTAGTAAAGGTGGAGTTCATTTTAATTAGAGATTTCACAGATGCAGCGGTGTCAGCGTGTTTGTTTTCTGATATATGCACCCATATGAAAGCTGTTTTTACAGAACATAAACGTTGCTTGGTGTGAAAATGGTGTCTAAAATTGGCCGGACTCTAATTTTAATTACTTTATATACTGCTGGGAATAGTGAAATTAACCAAGGGATCAATAAAGTCTTTATCCAATTTAGACAGAGAGACACAGAGACAGAGACAGACAGAGACAGACCCAGAGACAGACAGAGAGAGAGACAAAGAGACAGACAGACAGACAGACAGACAGAGAGAGAGACCC
>CM022474.1:1584876-1617608 GCA_011952105.1 Coreoperca whiteheadi | reverse complement strand
CCCAGAGACAGACAGACAGACAGGCAGAGAGACAGACAGACAGGCAGACAGACAGACAGAGAGAGACACAGAGACAGACCCAGAGACAGACAGAGAGAGAGACCCAGAGACAGACAGAGAGAGAGACCCAGAGACAGACAGAGAGAGAGACACAGAGACAGACCCAGAGACAGACAGACAGACAGAGAGAGACCCAGAGACAGACCCACAGACGAACAGACAGACAGGCAGAGAGAGAGACACAGAGACAGACCCAGAGACAGACAGACAGACAGAGACAGACAGAGACCCAGAGACAGACAGACAGACAGGCAGAGAGACAGACAGAGAGAGACCCAGAGACAGACAGACAGACAGAGAGAGAGAAACAGAGACAGACCCAGAGACAGACAGACAGGCAGAGAGACAGACAGACAGACAGACAGGCAGAGAGACAGGCAGAGAGACAGAGACAGACAGACAGAGAGAGAGACCCAGAGACAGACAGACAGACAGGCAGAGAGACAGAGACAGACAGACAGAGAGAGACCCAGAGACAGACAGACAGACAGGCAGAGAGACAGAGACAGACAAACAGAGAGAGACCCAGAGACAGACCCAGAGACAGAGAGACAGGCAGAGAGACAGACAGGCAGAGAGACAGACAGGCAGAGAGACAGACAGACAGACAGAGAGAGAGACACAGACACAGACAGACAGGCAGAGAGACAGACAGGCAGAGAGAGAGAGACAGACACAGACAGACAGGCAGAGAGACAGACAGACAGACAGAGAGACCCAGAGACAGACAGACAGACCCAGAGACAGACAGACAGACAGAGAGAGAGAAACAGAGACAGACAGACAGAGAGAGAGAGACACAGAGACAGACCCAGAGACAGACAGACAGAGAGAGAGAGACACAGAGACAGACCCAGAGACAGACAGACACAGAGACAGACAGACAGACACAGAGACAGAGAGACAGACACACAGACAGCTACCCGTTTCCTTTGCCTCAAAGTTGATTTGACCCTTTGCGTCATCGGCAGTCGACACTAACAGACCGCTGGGAGTGTTGACGCTGACAGACAGATGTCTGTCGTGGCCGACTCCTGTCACCCACTGGACCTACAGACAGACCGCAGAGAGACAGACAGACAGACAGACCGCAGAGAGACAGACGGACAGACAGCAGAGAGACAGACAGACATGAGGGTGCTGTGGGAATCACGTGTAGATTTTGTGCTCGTCGGGGTTTGATGTGATGCCAAACTGCCACTCTGTAAAAGCAGATACTTAAACGTCACTCACATAAAACAATGCTATCCTCACTATAAGAACAACTTATCACAGTATTTGAGATTATATATATAAAAACAACTTAGGTATGTGAATATGTATGAAATACTACACATAAAAATACTACTACTGTATACTTTCTATAAGAATAACTTACTACAGTATATAAGTATATAAAATACTATTTCTAAACATAACCTACTACAGTTTGTGAATATGTATGAAATACTACTCACTGTAAGAATAACTAATACAGTATATGTCAACGTATATAAAAAAACAAAATACTACTATAGTATATATAAAAATAACTTACTATGTGTGAATAAATATCATACTACATGTAAAACTACTACTATAACTATACTATATAAAAAAATGATAAGCTACAGTATGTTTGATATATATAAATAGTATAGTAAGTATAGTATAGTAAATCATAATAATATATAAAATAAATACTACTATATTAAATTTGCGAATAAATGACTCTGTGTGAACTTAAAGGGCCTGAAATGATTTCTATGGTTCTACATGAAAACTACATTTTGTGCCACAGCTCGAACAGTTTGGGTTACCTCCTCCTCCGAGAGAGAGATGTTTTGTCTGTGCTCTCCCAGCTGACTTCAAGTGGGGAAAACAACTTGCGTTGGATATTGAACGTTGGAGAGCAACACTTTTACGCTTTCAGGGGCTTTGAAAGTAAAAGTCAGCGTTGTGAATCCGCTCGTGCTGAGGGGAAACGTGTGGAGTCTTACCACGAAGCTCAGGTAGAATCTCTCTCCACGGTGGGCAAAGTGCCAGAAACACTCCACCCCTGCAGCAGGAAGCACCACGGAGAAGTCGTACTGGTCGGCGCCCCAGAACAGCTCCTGGTCCGTCATGTCGGGGCGGGGGTTTGTCAGGGGCCCGCCGCGGGCCGGACCCCAAAACACAAGGGCAAGAAGTAAGCCGGGAACGCGAAACGACATGTCTGACCAAGCGGACGCCTCTTCTCTAAGTGAAAAGCTGTAGGTCTGGTCTGTGCGGCAGTGGGGGAGAGACCAGCAATCATTAACCCCATCGGTGGGAAAAACTGGGCTGCCGTCACACGTGGAGTCGCTGGCATGGACAGAAATAAGACGGAAAGTCCGAGCGCGCGGGACCAAGCGATGAACGAGCAAGAAAAGCACGCTCCCAAATGCCTCAACTGCACGATTCTGATTGACCCCGACCAGTAAACAGCAGCTGCGCTTAGCATTTAGGCTGAGAAACTGATTCCCACCTCGAACTACGAGGAATACGTCGCGTGTAGGCATGTGCCGGTATAGGTTTTTAACGCAGTAATTAACAGATTGCGCTTTTATCCCGGTACACGGTACTATCACGATGTTTTAACGGCACGAGAGAAACGGGTTGAAAAGACAAACAAACTTCAGTGTCGTCCACTCAGTAACTTTAATGATTGTTTTTCTAAATAACAAAAAGAACCTCAAACATTTAAATAGATATAAATAAACTTCCGACTTTGCCCTGTTAGGAGGGGGATGAATGGGCGGCGCTTCTCCTCCGCGTGAGGTGGGCGGGCGTCCAAAGCGACTTACGTACGAGGACGACAACGGCAGCAATTACGCAAGGTAACAAAAAGCATCAGTGCACCAGAAACTAGCCTGTTAGAGCCCAGCAGAGGATACAAAGCTGAGGAGAGGAAGGGTTTTTATTATTTATTTACTTTTTCACGGTGTTTTGAAGTGCCCGCGATAATAATATCGTGCACATTCATTACCGCGATTTATGTGAACAAGTAGCTGTTGGGAGGTCTGATGCTGAAACGTCTGATTAATCCCGAGGGACTTTCACAAAGAACCAGAAGTGCGGTGACACTATGGAAACACGAGTCCCCAGCTCGCCCGCCGCTCCGCGAGGCCGACACAGTGGTGAGCTGGACGCTGACATCAGCGTGCCAACATGCTATGCTCGCAATGACAATGCTAACAGGCGGATGTTTAGCAGGTTTAGTGCTTGTACGTTCACCACTTCAATTTAGCCTGTTAGCATGCTACGTGTCATCAGTTCGGCAGGTCATTTGGTCACAAAACAAAGTGTTGGACACGTTAACATGTTGACCTGATGGTGGCGCTGGATCAACAGTCAGCTACAGTCACGGCTGCCAATTCATAGGATCCTGTGGAAACACAACCAACGAGACCTGTTGAAGGAAAGGAAAGAAGGTTTGATTCAGAGAGCGATTTGGGTTTGAAACCATCTGAGCGTTCGGTTTATTGACGAGGGCTTTGAAGCAACCACCAGTAAATAGCATTTTGTTTTCATATTACGACCGCATATTCATACGAAAACGGACCTATGATTCCCGTCCCACAATGTCAGCCTTTAACGGGATCCAAACTCCTGCTGATGGCGTTGCAGTATTCCACTGGCCTACAGGTGGCGGTAACGTGCCAATAAAAAGGCAGAGAAGAAGAAGACTGCAAGCTAGTAAACACGGATCCAAACAACGCAGGACTTTAAATACTTGAGTAGTCGGCTTTGCATTCAACACACACTGAAAGTAAACATAACTTCTGTTTGTTCACCAGAAAACCCCCACACCGTTGAATAGATGATGTCATTTAAAATAATCAGAAAGGAAGAATGATTCTAATACTTGTATAATATTTAATTTCATCGAGACTTTACAGCTTCATGTTGACGCACACAGTGCAGATGAGCTTCCACAGTCAGCTACAGCAGTGGCTCACTAACATCAGAGACAACACATTCTGTGATTGTGGGCCGAACTATAACTTCTGTAGTCAGGAGCTGCTCTGAGAAGATCCAGCATCTTAATGAGCACATTTAAACAACGTTTAGACTCCAAGTGATTCTGTTGAGTGACTGATTCCCGTGGAAGAAACTCTTCTCGGCACCTCCGGCGGCATCGTGCTCCAGCCGCTCCGACTGGGTCTGACTGCAGTTACTCCCAGCGGGGAAAGGGGGGCCCCCACTTACCAGGAAGGTAAGAGGTCAAGCTTCAGAGATGCAAAACAGGCATCTCGCCTGAACCTGGTTTCTCCGGCTCGGGAACAGCCTCCAGGTCAAAAGGAACCGCTGAGGAGATGAGCGCTCTGCGAGCGCCGCTGTTCTCTCTGCAGCGTCATCACCTCCACGAAACACCACCGTGCTGCGTTCTGATTCACTCCGCTGTGCAGCGATTGGATGACAGCCGGTCAGACGGAGAACTCTGCCCCGCCCTTCCAGGTGCGCCTGGGGAGAAGGGCTGGTAGTTTGAGTCCGGCGAAGGGGCTGATCCACAGCAGCGACGGCTGACCGCCAAACACCGACCTCAGCCCCGCCCAGCGAGTCTGCCGCTCCCACGTCGGCTTCGCGTTCTTCAGACGCTCGATCTCCTGACACACAGATACACAACCCAGTCACACACACACGGATACACAACCCAGATACACACACACACGGATACACAACCCAGATACACACACACACGGATACACACACACAGATACACAACCCAGTCACACACACACGGATACACACACACAGATACACAACCCAGTCACACACACACACAGATACACAACCCAGTCACACACACACACACACACACGGATACACACACACACACAGATACACAACCCAGATACACAAACCAGTCACACACACACACAGATACACAACCCAGTCACACACACAACCCAGATACACACACACACACGGATACACACACACAGATACACAACCCAGTCACACACACACACACACACACGGATACACAACCCAGATACACACACGCAGATACACAACCCAGTCACACACACACACACACACACACACACACGGATACACAACCCAGATACACACACGCAGATACACAACCCTGTCACACACACACACGGATACACAACCCTGTCACACACACACACCCACACACCCACACACACACCCCCCTTCACTGCACACAGGTAAACGGCGTCAGCGGACTCAGACGGACAGGGAGCAGTGAGAAGCTGCCACAGTAGAAAGAACCGGACAGGAGTGCTCGTCCTCACCGTCTCGTCGTTGCAGATGGAGTGGAGCTGCGTGCTGAACATAATCGCTGTGAAGGTGAGGAAGAGGAGGGCCTCCATGCAGAGGAAGATCATCAGCATCATCGTCACCGGAGGGGAGAAATCACTGCACTCTGGACACAGAAACAATACAGTGAACGACAGCTGGCTCGTCTACAAACCCTGCACACAAACACAAACTGTCTAAAATCAGACAGAAAATCCCGAATCCGAGGCCAGCATGTGGTAATATTTAGATACAACGTACGCTTTCTTGAACGTACCAAAACAGTATTGAGGTTTGATGCCCAGCCCTACATAAGACAAAGATAACGGAGGATAAAAGAAAACAAAGCATAAAGTCTAAAATGAGCCGGCCGGCAGTTTGTAGGATTCACCTCTCCACTGGACTCTGATGCAGGTGATGAACTGGTATCCGCAGAGCGCCAGAGCGTGACTGGAGATCATAGCGACGTACATCTGCGGGCAGAAGAAAGTGTGCCAGACCTCTTTCACTCTGTCGGCGTTTTAGCAGCTTATGAGTGTGAGGGGTCTGGCAGGATTGGAAACACACATTGCCATCGGTTTCAGCCTGCTGTGGTGCCAGATGGGAAACGTTTACCGAGATGAGCGGCAGAGAGCTCAGGTTCTGTTGAAGGCAGAAATTGAGGCACTTAAGAGGGATGAGGAACACGAAAAGGCTTTGGGAAAAAATATTTCTCACCTTTCTGTATTCGACAGCCCCCCTCCCTTTTTCCTTTGTATTTTCCTTCCTTTAAAACCTTGTCCACTGTATGTCGTGGATTTCTCCCAAAGAAAGGTCATATATATGTAGGAGTGTAAGAGTCATTCAGCGAGCGACCGGGTGCTATTCTATTGTGCGTCCTTGCCAACTGAAGCGACGAAGGTGCTGGTGAAGCTACCACACAGCAGCTGGAACAGCGGAAACACCGAGCGTTCGGGAGGCTCAGCAGTCTAAAAACCCACACAAAGCTGCATCTACAACCTGAAACGTTGGCACCAAACTCTGCTTATTTGAATGAAATCAACGAGTAGCCTGTGGTGCCACGTCTCTGAGCTATAAGCACTCTTCTACCCGTGAACACAAGCGCTACAACAGCACTGAACACAGTCTATCCACTGTCACCGTTGATGCGTCCTCAATCAGCGGAGAAACCCTGGCTGGTTTCCAAGAGACGGGGTTGAAACATAAAAAGAGACAAGTATGGGAGTCATTTAACCACGCAACAAAATAACCCCAACAAAACAAACCGAAACATTTGGTTGGTTTGTGTGGAAGTCTCCCTGAAGAAGAGCCTTGGAGACACGACAGTGAACGGACTTACAGTGAAGAGGACGAAGAAGCGCTGGTTTTTCTCCCCGACACAGTTGTTGACCCAGGGACAGTGGTGGTCCATCTTGCGGATGCAGCGCTTACAGATACTGTAGAAGAAGTAGAAGACGTAGTAGAAGAAGTTGTTGAAGTAGAAGTAAAAGAAGGGAACATGGAAGTAGCTCTGCACGATTCTGGGAAAAATATGAATCAGGATTTTTTTAGCTTAGAATTGACATCACGATTCTCTGCAACGATGTTTTTATCACGAAGTGTGACGTTTATTGCACACACGAACCACGACGAAAACAACTTGGCAGCACCAAAAATATTAGTCTTGGCACATAGAACATTGCACATCACCACAAGTCTGGAAACATAGAGGCTTTTTTTCAGAACTTTTTGTTTCTTTCCGAACTACCGCGGTCGCGCGACGAGTGCCGCCAACATGTAGCTCGACCTTTGGTCTGTGGCTTGGTGGCAGCCATGCGTCGAAGTAGCCTTGAGCAAGATACTGAACCCCACAAACGCTCCCGAAGCTGCGCCTTCGGTCTGTGAACGTTCTCGTGTGGAAGTCGCTTTGGATAAACGCGTCTGCTGAATGACTAAATGTAAATGTGAATGAAACACGTGACTAAAACGCGCTTTGTAATTGGCTGAGAGTGATCCTGAACTTTGTGAGAGCTGTCCTTTCAAAATAAAGGGCCAAATTTTGTTAGTTTTTGTTTTTTTAAATCAAAGTCATTTAAAGATATAATCGTGAACAGGGTGAATCGAGATCGCGATTTTATAACGCTTTATCGTGCAGGCCTACATGGAAGTATAACTTCCTGACTAGACTAACTCATCTGTTAATATTTTCAAAACAAGCCCCTCAGCTGCCTTGTCGGTCGATACCTCGATGGTGGAACGACGGCTACCGATGACACCAAAGAACAACATGTCGGCCCCTCCGTCTCCGCCTCGTAGCAGAGGTCATTTCAGGTCATTCCCATTGTGGGTGTAAACCAACATCTTTAGAAATCAGAAAAGCATCAATGCTCATGACCTTTGACGCATAATGTTGAAGCCAACACGTAGCTCAAACACCAGAAGCTCCATCTCCTTTACGACTCCATCCGGTGACGAAGACGGTTGAAAGCTACAGAAAAAGCTTGCGAGCAGACGCTCAGAGTGCCGAACCCGCAGAGAAGTATCACCCGCTCTGCAGAGCTCTTTAGCCTCTTTTGTTGTGACAGCAAACGGACTGTTTCGGTTCAGCGTCAGCGCTTCCAGCAGCAGCAGTTTTCATCAAAAACAAGCTCAGATAAACCCTCTGTACTCCACCTAGCCATTACCAAACCGCAGACTGACTCAGTTGGAGACCAGCTGGTGAAGAAACTGGAACACCTAGCAGCTAAAAAAGCCAGATACTCTTCTCACGAGTTGGTGGAAACCAGACCAGAAGCAAGAGGACAAAAACACCACATCCAGTGGGATGATAACGATGCGGTTGGGTGTCTGAATCGGCTATTTTATGCCGACAACTTTATAAAGGTGGTCAAAACGTTTCAGCGTGTTCTGCTGCACGTAAAGTGGCCAAAACCCGCGGCAGCTTTAAGCGGAGCAGAGTTGATGCTGAACCTGCCTCCCGGTGGCGTTACCTGCAGTGATGAGCCCGCTCAGGTTTGATGCTGCAGCATTTTGGACATTTGTAGACGACCTCGCCCGGCTTCAGCTGCAGACTCTCCATGTACTTTTTAGTGGCGTTTCCTTTAGGAACGGCTCCCTGAGGAGGGCAGGGCGGACACACTGACGAGTTAAACATCTTATGGCTTAGTTGCAACCTAACAGCTTCTATTTCTCCCCATTAAACCAAAATCAGCCAGCTGGTCCCCCCCCCCCCCCTCCGTTTCCTTACCGGGTCGGTCAGCATGGTGCGGAGGTGGGAGGCCAGCGCCAGCACAGCCAGGCTGTTGAAGACCACGCCGTTGAACACCGCGTACCAGAAGCTCCTGGAGGGCAGCAGCATGACGAAGGTGACCACGAAGTCAGCGAAGACGACCAGGAACCAGGTGATGAAGGCGCACACCATGCCGCAGCAGTCCTGGATGAACCAGAGGCGCTTTGCCTCGCTGGGGGAACTCCTCTCCCCCACCTCCTCCTCCTCCTCCTCCTCCCCCCCGTCCAGCAGGGGGCGCTGCTGCTCCACATCTCTCAGCCTGTGGCCCGAGGACATCCTGCCACGATGGAGGGAACCGACAGGCAGGCAAAAGGTGCTTTTTATTAAAGATCAAACATACCTTTCCTGCCAAAGTCACAAACCGGCTGAGTTCGAAGGTGATTCTTGAACTGACAAAAGGATTTATTACAGTTCAATACAGGGAACCAACTCCGCAGCGTCGTGCATTGTTACAGCTGCGCTCTCACAATGAACCAAATTGTTCCACAGAAAGTACAAAACCATAAATATGAGCACAACAAAACAAACACGAGCACAGAAATACTTCATATATTGCCAAGGAATAAGCGATAAAGCGTCTGCATGCGGTCAAGTATCAGAAGAAACCCAGAGAGGAGTCAGTTAGGCGTCAGGGTGACGCAGTCTCACCTGAAAGAGCCTCTGTTTTACAGCATTATCTCCTCCAGCTGCTCCGTGAAGCCCCTGGAGACAGCAGGGGTCAAAGTTCAAGCAGAGAAACCACACCAGTGATGGGAGAAACACATAAGCTGGCCCTCTTCTTCTTCTTAACTGTGACAGTGAAACACGCTGCTTAATTTAAACGTACAAACTGGGATGATACAGATGTTGGAGCCAAGTGGCTAAAGGAAGTGCTAACGGTGCAGCTTCCACTGCGGCTGCGTGACGACAACGCAAACATTTAACTCACGCTAACAGCTACCAGCTACCTAACCTGGCTGCGTCCAGCCTTTTAGCTTTATGAGTTAGCCACATGCAGTCTAACGCCAGTGAAGCGGGTAACGTTATGGCCACAGACTGGGACGAAACACAGTCACATGCACGTAGCCAGCTAACTAGCTACAGGACAGCTAGCATGCTAACGGTCGCTAGCAGCTGGCTCGTCTAACCAGCTGTCACGTGTTTAGGTATTCTGCACCTGCCAGGTAACGTGGACCGACGCGAGGCCCGTGACTCGGTTAACGTGACGCCACGAGACGGCTCGCGTTGCGGTCGACGATCATTTCCACCGGAACGACGTGAACGAGTGATTCTGTTCACGTGATGACGTTCCGCTCAGGGAGTTTTATTATTCTACCGAGAAAGACTCACCTTCCGAAAACAGCCCGCAGATTAGTTTCAGATCAGACGTTTCAGCATTTAATTTAATCTGATATATCCGCACAATCTCAGCCACTGAGAGTCGATCCCGGAGAGAGTCGATCCCGGAGAGAGTCGATCCCCGAGAGAGTCGATCCCCGAGAGAGTCGATCACCAGTGTTGGTGGAAGAGATGCGTCTTCAGGAGCTTTTTAAAGGCGCCTACAGAACCTGCTGATCTTGTAGGAGCAGGCAGATCATTCCACCAATGAGGAACGGATCCAGAGAAGCTGCTCCAGAGGGATCCTGTTCCTCGTTGCCATGGCAGCACCGGACGCTGTTCGTTACCAGAGAGCCGATGACCGATACCGCTGTTCTTTAAAATCGATATGATGCCGATACTTTTCAGTATGTTTCTATTCAAACGACACCGATACTGATCATTTCTTCATTGGGAATGTGATTTTTCAAAAATAATGGTCATTTTTTGGAAGAAGAAGAAGAAAAAAATAAAAATCTCATTACACATGCCGTCCTCAGAAACTAATTTATTACAAAAGCAAATATGAGCACAGTTAAATAAAACCATTTGTGCTAATACGTGTAGAAATGTGTCCAGTATTTTACAGAAACCGATCCAATAATCAAATAAAAATTGCAACATAAATATCAATAAGTTAGACGTCACACACACACACAGTGCACCTCGCTGTGTTTTTAACCTACAGGTGAAAAGTAGGCCTCGCGCCGCGCCACCTGTCGTTTCTGCCGCCCCCTCACAGGTTCGATGTGGACGTGTGCTTTCCGTTTTGTTCCCTCAACGCTTCATCTGTATGTGAGATTCGGATGTTTCCTTTTCATGCTATGAAAGTTTCAAATATACACTCTCTTTTGAGGATTTATTTTTAAACTGCATTGCACGGCTGGGCGCCCGCTTCTCGCGTCACGCGGGTTTCCACAGTGACGCAGCCGCCCACGTTTTGTATTTACATTATTTTACTACAGATATTTTTTGAAAGAGGAATAGATACCAAATGAGTAGCTCATAAGTTGTCGGCCCGCCCCACGGACTCACATTTGTCAAACCAAACAGGGGCCGACTTCGTCCAAAGGTTATTACTGGTGGCCTTCAATGCTGATAGTTTGGTTTCAATTAATTAAATGGTCGGTTTCTAACTGAATTGGTGTGATGCAATCGAAGTGCAAACTGTGACTTAACCTTGAGATTTGTCAGCCTAACAGTGAATCTGCAGGTTTTTAAAAAACAAAAAAAAAAAAAGGAGGAGGAGATAAAAGAGTTTTTAGGAGCTCGCTCTTTTCTAAAGCTCTTCTCCATGAAAGACTGAAAACTAAACGTCTTAACTAAAGAGACCTTGTGGTGACAGGGCGAGACTGACCGCTGTCCCCGAAGGCAAGAATGGACTCTGAAGCTCAGCGTTTAAACCTGCGCGAACGAAAAGACCTTCAAGTTTCCAGAAAACAAAAGAACACGTGGAATTCAACAACTGGGCAAACTCCGTGTGCTGAGGAAGAGGAAATTGTTGTCTCATCTGAGATGAGATCAAGGGCACCGATTTCCCAAACCCGGGCTCTGGGTCCAGTCTAAGTGACAGTCTGAAGTTCAGTTTGAATCATTTGGTTTTTTTTTTTGGTTTTTTTTAAAGTACTGTACAAACTGTTGCTGATGTTTTAAAACTATTTTCAATATTCAATTATTGAATTTTTGGACTAAAAAAAAAAAACCCACAAAGAAATCATACTGATAATAACCCTGACTAATAACAGGTCACAAGAATAAAAAATTAAAGAATCTGTCTGACTACACCATGTTTAACGTTATTTAAAAGGTGTTCCGCGAAAAACCACCACTGATAAAAAAAGAGAATATAATTAGTCTCAATGGTAGGTTTATTATTGGTTATTCGGGTGTGACTTAAATAAGGCACATTCACGTCATCTTTAAACATCCAAACCTGAAAATAAAAAAAACAGTCGCGCAGAAGTTAAGACTCGACTCGTGTGCGTGCGTGCGCGCGTGAATCCGACACTGCGACGCGCAACAGACGCCGCCGTGCCGAGGGCTCGGTCACGTCGGCGCAGAGCGGAAACGAGCGGCCGCGTTAGCAGTGAAACGCGTACAGAACAGAAGGGGTCAAAGGTCAAGAGTAAACGGAAGCTTCATCCTCACTGAAGCGGTCGGCGAGCGAACGGATACAATAAGTGACGCTGATGGAGACGCATACGGTACTGCAGCGGTTTCGTTGTGCTGCAATCAATAAGACCAAATAGATCTTCTAATGGTGAGAAGGACCAAACTGGTGGTTTTCTTTCGCTCGTTACCTCCCGGATGTGTTACGTCACTGCCGACCAATTTCCTCGCAACTCGCAGAGACTTGAAACTTGCACGCGACTGGTAAAAGCCATCAATATCAAAGCGTACAAATAAAGACTCTTTGCAGATACCCGTCTATATTGTGTCGTAAACAAATCATGTGAAAGAAATCATAGTGATAAATGCTTCACACGTTTTCAACCAGAGCTGCAACTAAAAATTATTTTCAGTATCAACTCATCTGCCAATTCTTTTCTCACTTAGTCGTTTGGTCTATAAAATGGCAGAAAATAGTAAAGCCAGAGCCAAATATGTCACCTTTAGATGCCTGTTTTCTTGGGTTTTATTTAATTTTTTTTTTTAAATGACCAATAGTCTGAAACCTGCAGATATTAATTTAAAATTGGTATAAAACAGAGAAACGCAGCAAATCCTCATCAATTTATCTTCAGGCGATCGACTTATCGATTAATAAACTAATAGTTTGAGGTAATCTTTGCTTTATAAAGGATTGTTTTCAAGGTTCAAAGATGCTCGGACAGAGAAAAAACAAACACATTCATGTTCGTATCATTTTTACATAATGTTTGTCAGTCAACTGTCATTTTCCGCTGTCAGATTGTTCTTGAATGCACCATAAAGGACAGTAGACCTGTTACGGGTTGTTATGGTTTGCTGCTATTTTATAAACGTTTTATTAAATTGACCCTTGAGTGTTTTAAAAAAAAAAAAAATATTTTATCTATTTCTTTATAAGTATATAAGCGCAGGAGTCCTTAAAAACAAGCTATGAGAGCTAAATTTGTCCCATGCATGCATTCAAGCTCCTGCATAGCGCGGTGGTGAACGACTGGAGCAGAAAAAAGGGAGCTGTTGTTGCAATGCTACTACACAAGCCACCCCGATGAGAGGGGTTACATGCAGAGGATATGGGATGTATGGATGCTTCGAAAACCCAACATCTACGCTGACAAAGAAACGACTCCTAGCTCAGTGTTCTAACAGAGTGATGAGACTACCACTAACATGCTGCGGCAGCACTACATGCTACCTCTAGTAAGACCATGACTGAGACCAATGAGCTGATATAGACGCCACAGCAACAGTGATACTAGAGATGCTTGGCTACAAGATGAACACCATAAGCCACAAAGAGCATTATCCAACATGGAGGAGAAGGTCAGAGGGCAAGATCTGGGCAACACAGAGAGAGGTCAGCCAGCTCTCAAAGATGCAGAAAGGTGGAAGGAAGAACAAGCCGTCTATACCTGAGGCACTGGAGACTGCCAAACAAAGACTCACAGCATCCAAATTGTACTATCAGTGGCACGGCAATAACACAAGAACGCATCCTTCATCAAGAACTCAGTGGGATTCCACAAGTCAACATCAGGTGCGGCACTATCCCCGCCTGAACCCCCTCAGCCAGTTCGTCACAAAGAGTGGCGTCAGATCAGTTGGAACGTCATTCGGACTAGACAGGTGGTATCGAAACGGTCAGAACCGAAGGGGTTGAACTACCAGAAGGCAACGTTGCAGATGTTCAGGACAGCTACAAATACCTCGGGATCGCTCAGCAACAAAGTCCGCCAAACACCTGCACCGAGTAGGGCAGGTCCTGTAAAGTCAGCTGAACGGCAAGAACAACATCCGAGCCATGAACACATACGACCCTGCCAGTCACCAGACACCCCGCTGGTATAATAAACTGGCTAAAGGAGGAGACAGAGGCCACCGATAAAGACAAGGAAGCTCCCCGCAATGCACGGAGGGTTTCACCCCAAATACAGCCCCCTGAGACCGCACACTAAGCGGAACCAGGGAGGCCGAGGACCAGTGAGCGTCAGGACCACTGTCCAGGATGAAACAACGAAGAACCAGGAGTACATCAGGAAGGTGGCCCCCAGTGACGAACGGCTGAGAGAACACCTCAGGCAGCAGCAACCCGAGGATGATGACGAGGGGGAGGAGGATGAACCATCGTAGAGACAAGCCCCTGCACGGCAGGCACCACGGACAGATAGAAGACGTGGCTGATATCAAGCAATCCTACCAGCGGCTGACTGAAGGACAGCACAAGAACAGGCCCTCAGTACACGATCAAGAGAGGCTGGGGTCTTCCACCCAATACACACCTGTGTGTATCTGCAGCAGGTTTCAGGTCTCTGAACGTTGATTTTCATAGCAATAAAAACCTGAACGGTCGGGTAGTTTTTCCTTATTCGAATCGAGGGTCTCGATCGGTAAATTAAAATTTAATTGACACTGAATTGGTTGAAAGGAAGGAAATCAATCAAAAATCTGGAAATAATTGGCAGTGACGTAAAAATAAAAAGATTTGTAATTTACGGGTTGAAAACATTTAAAAAAAAAACCAAAAAAAAAAACCCAGCCGTGTGGTCCTTTAATCTGCAAAACACATTCTAACATTCAGGAGACGCTGAACCTCTCTGAACACACAACCATCAACAAGGGTCATAAATGAAATGAAATGATCCTAATAAAAACGCACGGGGAGTAACGTGATGTGTAACGAGCACACCAACCAAACTGTAAAACTGTAACAGCGAAAACAAGCGTCTAGTATTCAAGTAAAAACAAAAACAAACATGTTCTTCAAATGTAGTCCGGAGCTCAGATCAGAGCGACAGTCTAGTGACCTCAAACAAACAACATTTACACAGTATGAAACTAAAATAACGTCTGTTTGCATCCCTTTTTCTTTCTGTGGAGGATAGAAGAAGAAAGTGCTTCAAACTCGGGTGCGAGGAGGAGGAGGCGGCGGCGGTCTCTTCAGACTGGAGGACTTTAACTGGTCCGTTCATATTACCAACAACGTCGGACCTGTTAAAGTCACAGTGAGATGGTATTTTAGTAGATTTCACTGACACAGGATGCAGAGATGAGACACAATGATCGTCCAACCAAAACGTTCCCCAGAGTCTCTCACGTATAAGAAGGCTTTTCATCTGTTTTTAAGTTGTTTTGGGAATTTGGGTCCAATATAGCGTTTTTCCAAAAGCTTCATGTTTTTTTCCCCACCATCAATGCTCTTTTCCCTTTAATTTAGCAAAACACAAGTGTGAAATCCACATGGTGTCCGTTAGGAAAGGATAGGGCAGTTTGGTGCGATGAGAGCGGGCGGAACGGTCAAAACTGTTAAGCTGATCCACAGTTATTGACTGAAGACATGCGGTTTCACAGCAAGTTAAAGTGATGGGATTCCAAAACACAACAATATAAAGAGAACGGAAATGTGTTTTGCGGTCACCTGCAGTCTGCCATCGCCAGACTAATTCAGTACATTAGTCTGGCGTTACCAATGGGCGCGGACCAAAAAGGCCTCTGGCGACAACTGCAAAGACCTACGACCGACTCAGGGCAACGGAACGCGCGCTGTAGCGCTGAGCGGCACACCGGTCCGTTTTCCTGGTCACAAACTTTCCCGAATCACAGCTGAGCGTTCCTGAAAACATCTGAGGCGGGAAATAGGCTAGTTCGACAGTTTGATTTGGGTTTCGCGGGGCCTGGTGCGTCGCGCTGTAACGGCCAATCATGAGAAGCGAAATGTGCGAATTTTAAAATCTGGACTGGCTGACGCTCCTCTGTCGGTCGGTCATCGTATCGGCTGTGACCGGCCCGACCAAATCTGTCTGAACGGGGGGCGGTCTGCCTGAGCCCGGTCCGTTTACTGACGGAGACAATGAGATGCTGTTGTAAAACTACATTTTAATATTTCACTGTGACTTTAAAGGGTCAGTACACCCAAGTTACAACCACATTTTCTCACTTTCCTGCCGTGCAGAGACGGCACTGCTGATATCTGGACTTCTGCCTTCAGCCCAGACTGATGAAGGTCTTTGTGACCGACAGCTTAGTTAGTAAGTTTGATGTTTGCAATAAAAGGCAAGTCTGCTGCGTTCATCTATTCTTTCCTTTTGCCCCTGCACTGATACAACGGAGGTGAATTGAGTTTTGCTTGCGGTGCTTCAGAGCGTTGAAAAATCACATTTAAATAATTAAAAACAGCAGCGTCCAGACACTTTGGTAGAAAGAAGTTCAAGTGGAGAATTTGACGTGTGAAACCTGAGAAGCAGTCCGTGTGCAAATGGCTGGCGGTGTGTTCTGTGGATTATCCAGAGTAACGGGGACACGGTTTCGTGGAAAGAGATGTTGTCGTCGACATTTTTCAACGCTGCGATCAGCACAAACCTACTCCCGTTCGCCTCCATTGTAACGGGGTGCTGACAGAAATCGTGCCCGCGCTTCATATGGACGGTGTGTGAATGTAGGTATTATGAAGTTATCTCCCACCCGACAGAAACGGCCGCGTGCCAAAGCTGGGCAGCATCCGACTCGCGTCCAAACCCTGGTCGGGGGGGGGCGAAGGTTTGATCCCTAAGCCAAACCTGTCTGCGTGGTTAGCAACCACCAGGGATGAGTGAGAAAATATATTTGGTAGTGTAAGTTGGGTGAAGCGAACCCTTTTCCACGCCTGCGTTGTTTGTGAAGAATTCAAACTGTCGAAAGGTGCTTCGACGCGGTCACTGTCAGCCCGAGTAATGTCACTGTACGGTGCGTTCTCTACGGCGGCAGCACTGACAGTCAGCTCAGCAGGTGCAGCTGGTTTCATCGAGAGTCGGCGTCACATCTGACCTCAAGTTGTCTGCTGTCTTTATTTCCTTTGGGCAAACATTTAGTTTTGGGTGCTTTGCGCGACGTCTCGTATTGAGGGAAACCGTTAAGCCCTCTGCACGACTCCTCACAGCGTCTCCGTTTCAGTCGCCGCCTCCGTGATTCGGCTCTGGTGTTCGGTTGGTGTCCCCGGGCCCCCGGGCCCTCCATGGCTCTGGATCGTGGGGGGGGGGGTCAGCGGGGCAGGTGGGACTGGAGTGGCCGTCCTCGCTTTCCGACCGCAAAGCCTCGTTGTCGGCGTTTAGAGGGCGGAGACTCTGGCTGCCGGAGTCCGACGGCTCGGTGGGGTCACGCGAAGCAGGGTCATTGGCTGAGGTGAGTGTAGTAGGAGGGGGCACGGGCGGATCATCAGCACGTGACGGTGCGTTCGAGGGCGAGGTCGCGCTACCGGTGCTGCAGTTTGAGTCACCGGCGGAGTGTGTTTCGTTGGTGTCCCGCTGTGTAGCGTCTCTGGGCGTCTGAACACCTGCAGGCGGCGTGCTGGCAGCCGTGTCATCTGTCGGATTACTCTCTTTTGGAGTGTATTCAGTCGCGTTCGGAGTGTGCGTCTCAGGCTCAGGCTGCTCCAGTGTTTGTTCCCCTGAGTCCAGGGTGCGACAGCGTCCCAGGGGCCGCTCCCGCAGCCGGGGCCCGGCGGCGAGGCTTGCGGAGGGGCTGCTGACCTCCACCGTCTCCCCTCGCCTCAACCTCCTCTTGTCTGGATTCACCTGGAGGGGAAAAAAAAAAAAAAAAAGATCACACCACAAGACTGGGATGGAGTGAGACTATAGGGTTGTAAGATATAAGGAAAAGTATGTTCAAACAGGTCAATAGTATGTCTGTCCTGAGGGTGGCGCCATAACGAAGGTCAGATTTTTACAACTTTGTTATAAATAAGCCGAACGGGAACGGTCACGTCCGCTGTACGGTGGCCATTTTAGGAGATCTGAGCTTGTCAGGCTCAGCTCTACAGTGTCAGACTTTATCAGCCTCAGCTGAGTTTAAACCCATTAGGATGGCAACATTTTAAAGTATAAAATCCCTCTTTTTTCCTCTCCCTGTAAAACATTTACACTCTTTTTAATAACTCATGTTGAACTCAAGGGCAGTTAAACATGCCGATGAAATGTGATTCGGCCATCATATGAAACCACACCTGACCGTTCGCTCGTGGGTCGCAGTAGCTCGCAGAGCAACGGCGTGGGTCAGACGGGTGTTTGGGTAGCCGAGGGAACAAACTACGGACCCACAGCTGAGGCTGGCGGCAATCAAGCCAGTCACTTTTGAGGCGTCGGTCCAGGAACTGAAATGCTTTGACCAGAACAGAGAGGGATTCTAACAGTGACCATGTGCACAGTGTACCTGGCTCAGGCTTGAACACCTGTGCGGCACCTGACCAGAGGAGCCCTTCTTCATCTGCTGAATCCTGGATCAAAGCACATCCAAACACAGTTAACACAGTGACTTTAGCAAGAGCTCCTGTCTTATTTTTGGCTATTTGAGCGCTGACGCTCGGCGAGAGGCCACCTGCTGATGGACTGGGCCAGCTTCTGCCTCCTGCCGTTGGCGTGATCCTGCAGCCTCAGACGCTGGACGAACGAATGAGCTGCAACGACGACAAGGGAAATAAAAAGCTGGATTTCTGACGTAATCTGAATTTGATTTCAGCCGTTTTGGTAAAAGTACTTTGACAGAACATCTGATAACAGCATACGAGATATATCAGAACGATCAGTATGGATTAACCGTTTTGTTCCAAAGCTTGAAATAAATGAACAACATCATAATTAAACCAATTCTGATATGCATTACCCAGAGCTCCTTTGGGCACAGAGAGGAGCTTTATCGGTTCAGCGTCGGGAGAAAGTCCAGACGCTTTCTGCAGAGCTCTCAGGATCTCCGTGTTCTGCAGGAGCAAATGTCGGAACGTTAGTGTCACTGCTCATACTGGTGCGACAATGCCATATTGTGTATTGCTCAATTCTGACTGATTTCAAATGAATAAAAAAAAAACAAAACTGACCTTTAATGGTGATTAGAGGGGTTTACAGTGTGTGTAAGACTAACTTTAGTATCCCTGCAACCAAACTATCATACACGACAAGAACACCACGTTTGTCCACGGGGCTTTTTTTTTTTTTTTTTTGTCACTTAGCAACACAATGTCCAGTACGGAGACGCGGTGGATTTCGTGTGATGTGAAGATCCGAGGCTCGACTCGCGCAAGAACATTCGCACAGCCTTGTCCCACGATCTCCCTCGCGTTTCCCTTTGGAGGGTTCAAAGTCGGACTCGCTAAACTCTCTCAAGCCGTTTGGTCTCAGCCTGAGGAAAGCCACCGGCTCACGAGGAGGTGTCCCTTCGTGAGACTCGAGCATTGGCACGACAGGCGCCACCCTGAAGCTCGGCACGTCGGGCCGCCTTGTGAGGGGGCGTCAGAGCAGCGGTGCACCGCGACAGAAACACAGAGGGTTTGACGCGAGGTTGGACGCTGAAGAATGGCTTTCTAAAGCAGAGCGGTCCGCGACACGGTGACAGTCATGGAGACGTTACGCGAGATAATATCACCACAGTAGGGGATGTTACACTGTGGGTGCAACAGGAGGGGACACCGACCTTCTTCATAAAGACCCTGAGGCAGCTACTGAAATGTAAATGTTGCTGTGCCCAAATTTGCGAATTAAAATCCCCCCAAACAATCTCAGTCAATTGGCCATGATGATTACATTAAGTTTGTCTTTGTTATATATTTTATTTTAGTTTCATATTTGAACTCCAAATCCCCTCAGACTAAGGCAGTGGCATTTCAGGTCAAATGAGTTTTATCGTGCAGAGAGAGTCTGCTGCTGTCTCTACAGTACGTGACTCGCACGACTGGACCAGTGGGGGCTTTAGTTTGGTGAGAGCCACAGTCGCTCCTAAATCACTTGTACGTTTGTACGTGGTTCTTGCATGAGGCCCAGTGCGTAACCATGTACCTCTGCCCTCACACACTTGTTTTTTTTTTTAGCCTTTTAAACGCCCCAAACCCTTCAAATAGCTGTTATGCTTATACAAATGAGGCACAATACACAGTATCTACAGTTTGGTAAATCGGCTTCGGGGTGCGTATTGTACCACCTTGCCGCCCAGTTCGTAGGCGGAGTCCAGCGGCGTCCTCTGCCTCTTGTTCCTGAGGCCGGGCGAGGCCCCGCCCCTCAGCAGCAGCTCCACCAGCGCCTGGTGTCCGCCCCGCACCGCCTCGTGGAGGGCCGTGTTCCCCTGAAGGTTCGCCACGTTCACCAGCGCGTTACTCTGCACAGGCAGAGATTTCAGTCATTCATTCAAAGGAATCCCGTTTATTTCAGGAACACCGTCTTCTCCGTGGCATTCAGAAGGGTGCGAGTGTGTCGCTGGTTTCATCAAGATGTTAAAGTGACGGCCGTAAGAGTCCCGTCTCTAATGTTCCTTACAACTTTATTCATACGTGACATTTACAGACAGAGCCACAGTGCTGGCGTGATGGAGGAAGGCTGATAAACATACAAAGGGACTGTTGGTCAGATTATTACTGCGTCTGATCAGATGTGAGAAGAATCTCCTCAACAGCTTAAAACGGGCTCTTTCGCCGCGTTCCCCAGTTTATTTAACTGCCTTATTGTCTTTGTGCGTGAGAGATGGGAGCGTTCACCTGTAACAGGGTGGTGGCCGTCTCCAGGTTTCCACAGAGACAGGCTTGTATTAGAGGTGTGTTGCCATAGTGATCCTTCTTGTTCAGTTTGGCGTTGCACTCAAGCAGAAACCTCACCACCTAAACACACAGAGGATACAAACACCCGGTTCACCGCAGGGGAACAGAGACCTGATGCAGATTCACACCTGAGAGGCATTTTCTCGCCTGCCAGGTATTTTATGACAAGCTGAGGTTATTTTTTAAAGCTTCCACAAAAAAAACGGTTGGGTCAGATTGTTGTTGTGACCCCTGCTGGCCGTGAGGTTTCATTTCTCTGAGCAAATTCTAAAATAATACACAGTAAAAACTCTCCATGTTAATTTTAAGGCATTAGTCGTTTTGCTTACAGTCAACAAATCCTAAGAAAAGAACCCAATTTGGCTCCGAGCCCACTGGTTCCCACTGAAGATGTAAATCTTTAAAAAAAAAAAAAAAAACCCACACACCTCAAAGGCTCAATTATTTCCTAAAACAGCTGCTCGCTGTAGTTTTTAAATCAAACAGGAGGAAAGAGTTCATTTCTTGGGGACTATTTTCAGCAGCGGATGAGCCCACATGCGGCGCCGTAGTGAGTGTTTGGGGCGGCAGGACGGTGTGCGTGCGTGCGTGTGTGTGTGTGTGTGTGTGTGTGTGGGGGACTGAGGCAGAATAAACTCCAGCGTTTGTGTTCGTGGTGACGAAGGAACAACAGTGAGGCTCGCCGAGGTGTTTTTGACGGTTTCTGGATGACAGCGGAGGAAGGAGACGCATCAGGCCGTGAGACTCGCTCAGGACCCGTTAGTGGACACACTCACTGCTGGGTTTGGTCTCGTCACGGGATCAGTCACTTTAGAAGTAAAGGTTATTATTTATAATGATAATCTCATTATAATGTAGCAACACATAATTGAATTCTGGGATATAGTGGCTATTCTCAAGAGTGGAACAACATGGCAATAAATACTGAGAGGCGATATAAATTGTTGTTTACAGTGAGGTAGCCGTCCCTTTAATATCTGTGGCTGTACGAGCTTGTTGCTTCATGACGATATTGAATATTTACATGACTTTTGCTTTAATGTGATGACGTACCTTCATCTGCGTCTACTGCTCCTAGGGATTACATTTTGCTGGATGAGCTAAACACAGACGCTGCATTTCTGTACATCATGTGTTAATTAATATTGCAATAGAACATTACATGTCAATGGCTTCATCCATATCCTCTCCTACAGCCCGTCAGCCAAACCTCACAGACGGCCGAATAACGTGGCTTCAAGTGTTCAACAAAGGCTGTTTCCAAAATCCCTCCCTCTGTTCCAGCTGTGCGTTCCGCGAGTCTGAATTCAAGGTGTAAACGTCGGGCACCCTAAAGCGCCCTCAAACGGAGCAATTAGTTGTCTCTGCAGCATTTTTGCCACAAATTTAAATGTTTAACCTTTACTACACGTAAGAATTAAACGTTATGCCGCCCGCACAGCAGCCGTCAGCGGAACCTCAATTTACTGCTGATGACGGAGTGATGTTGTAAGAAGGGGTTTTTAAAAATACCAGTAACTTCACCACAAACACAATTAAAACTAAATAACTGGACCTACTTGATAAAAAATTATTCCTCTGCATGATTGTGACAAACACTTGTTAGGAGAAGTGCTATATAGATAACGTTTATTATTATAATTAGAAACCACCGTGTTTGTAGCAGCTATATGTTGCCAGCTTCCTTCCCGATCTCCACCGCTTCCCTCCTACCTGGACGTGGCTGTTCTGGCTGGCCAGGTGAAGCGGCGTGGCGCTCTGGTTGGTGCGGGCGTTGACGCTGGCTCCGTGGCGGATCAGCAGGGCGGCCAGCGCCGAGCGGCCGTGCAGGGCGGCGACGTGCAGCGGCGTGAAACCCTCGGGGTTGCAGCTGTTGACGCCGAGAGCGCCAGCCTGCAGGACCGACAGCTGCGAGAGACACACACACACACACAGGGTCAGGGGAATCCCTCGCCTCCCGCCCGTCGGTTACCCGGCAACGCGCCATTCACACTGTGCTTCTGCCCGAGCGGCTGCCAGACCTTCTGAGTGGGAGCGCAGTTCGGACACTGACACAGCGGGTGGCAGAGCAGAGCCTCGGGCCCGAGCTCTCCTTCGCCCGCCTCTTCCTCATCCATCCACTCCAACAGGTAACGCACCTGAACACGCACGCACACACAGGTGAAAACAGCACTGGTTAATGAGTCTACGGACGCTCAGAGGGAGGAAATGGGACTGCCGCCGTTTTAACTTTGTTCTCACCATCTCCACATCACCGTCTGCCACGGCACGCAGCAGCTTCTCCACCTGTCAATCACACACACACACACACAGTGTCAGTCACCATGGAAACAGCAGCATGTGAATACTAGTTATTACTGCTGCTGCTGATATCACTACTATCATTACCACCACCAGACTAAACTAGTGTCGATCTGCTAGCTTCTGAGTTGCATTTCATTTGTTTGTGATGTGTGGTTTGGAGGTTCGAGAAGGTCACTAGAGGTCATTCAGAGGTGGCGCCTGTCGGCTCGCGGTTACCTCTCTGTGTCGGACCCGTTCTCCCTCTGGTTTGGCCTCGGAGCCCAGAGAGGAGGTGCTGGAGACGGAGGAGCGGCGGCTGCTGCAGACGGAGGCCTGAGGGGAGCGACTGGGAGACTGAGGGGAGACAGGACAAGGGCTCTAAACTCCAAACCAACTACAGGTGAAAAAAAGCGGGCTTCCATTTGCAAACACCGAGGGCCAGAATCCATCTACACTGAAGTCTGTTTACATGGGGGAAATAAATGGCGTGTTTCAGAAGTAGTCAGATCCTTCCCTTTTTTAAATTAAAAAACACTTGACGTCAAACCTTTTGGAAGCAAACGTTTAATAAGCCTTGTGGCTAAAATACGTGGTGGAAGATGAGAAGCAGAAGTCGTAGCACAAGACAACCTTTTTATCCCACGAGAGAAACTTGTAAAGCAGAAAAGAAACTGCTCAGGAATGTGTACTCTTCAGCGTCACGTGAATATTTGTTGCTTATCGGGTCTGGACCTCGTGACCTCTGACCCTTCACGTTTGCTGGCTGCTTGATAAGAAACACGAGAACAGACTCACGTCGACGCCGCCGCCGCGCTGCCGGCCGCTCCGAGTCGACTGCAGCAACGTGAGGATCTAGAAGAAGAGGAGACACGCACACACACACACACACTTGTATCAGCAACATCATATTTTCTGGCTGGCGGCTGCTGCAGGAAAATGTTTCAGCCTCGGTTTTAAACAGTTTAGCTGATCAGGGGTCAGGTTCTGGGCAGAACGAATCAGCTCCGTTCCCACGACCCGGCCGCTCAGCGGCTGATCCGATTAGCCCAACTACAGAGCTCTGGAGCATGAAAACAACGTCAGCTTGGATAAAGTGGACGTAGCTTTGGTTTTCTTTGACCAGCAGCTTGTTGAATTAAAGTCTCTCGGCCGCTCACAGTTGAACAGATGCAGCAAACCGCTTCGAAGGGGAACCGTACGAGAGAGGCCGACTCCTCCACAACATTCGACATTCATGACGGACTCAGCAGCGGTGGGGGAATTAGTCCGATCACATACGGAGGTAAAAGCAGCTCAAGTCCTGCATTCGAACTCTGACTCAAGCAAAAAGTCTCCGCGTCAAAAGTGAAAGTACTCGTTCTGCAGAAGAACCTGTTTCAGATTAATATACATTACTGGATTAGGATTAGTGGACATCCCTTTAATGGTGGCGCTCATTTTAATGACTTTATATACTGCTGGGTGGCTTAGCCTGTAACAGCTTAACATCATTTATTAGTTGATTTATAGTTTGTATTAATTATCTAAATCTGCAAAGTATAAAGTAGCATCAAATGGAAATACTCAAGTGCAAATACCTCAAAATTGTACGTAAGTACAGTACATGAGTAGATGCACTTACTTTCTGTCGATGAGCCTCTGTTTTTAAATTCTCCACAACACGTCGGCCTTAATGGAAACGTGTCAGTACATGACGTTAGGACGTAGTCCAGCTCAAGATTCATCGTAAGCCAGGAAACAACGGTCAAAGCAGCCTGCTGAAACTGCAGCCAGCTCAATGAAAACATTTATCAACAGCAGACTTCGGCTTCGCTCAAAAAACCTTCAGCAAATAAGCCCCCACGGTAACAAGAGGCCGCTTTACTCCGAAGGACGCTTTGCTTTTGCCAAGTGTGATCAAATCCACTAATACACACACTTAGCGAGGAATTTCGGCTCCCTTATTCCATTTCTATGAAAAGGATTTTTGGGGAGTTTTGACAACCAATACAGCGGAAGAAAGACGGGAATAACGGAAGGTCGGAGGAAGGAGGCGGATGTGACAGCCGTGCCAGGTCCGGTACACATTTTCTGACTTCTGTCTTAACGTGGGGAATGAAGGTTTTTGTAAGTCAGCTGTACACGGGGACTGTTTGACGTCTACAGAAACCCGCTTCCGAGAGTCCGAAAGCAGCTTCGGCCGACGCTCGAGTCCGGGCGCAGGTGTCCCAACAACAGCGGGACAGAAATCCATAGCGCAGGAGCCTGGAAATGTTGACGAACCTGAGCCCGAACACCTGAGACTATGTGGTGTGCTGAAATGTAAGACCTGCGTCTCGGTTGTCCTTTTGGGGCTCGACGCCAAACAGCTTGAATACATTCAAGGAGACAACACCCTGACCGTCAGAGCGATTTGCCCCCCCGCGCGCTGCTGACCTTGGAGTTGAGCGCACACTGCAGCGGCGAGTCTTCGCTCTTGTTGAGGACGGCGGTGCTGGCGCCGTTCTCCAGCAGCACCTGGAGGATTCCCTCGTAGCCCCAGCGGGCCGCCATGTGCAGCGCCGTGTCGCGCTTGTCGTTCTGCAGGTCCAGGCGGCACGTTTGGACGTCGTAGTACACCAGCGCCTTCACACACTGACACAGAGCTGACGATTACTTTCGTGAGCGACTAACGCATCCAGTACAGTCTGCATTAACCGGCTCATCGCTTGGTCCATCAAAAATAAAAAACAACAACCACACCAGATGTTACCGAACAAGATACTAAAGGGTGTCAAAAGCAGTTAGGATGATATCGGGAAATCCTCTCAATGCAACTAGCAAATATTTGGAACAACTACAATAATAAAGTTATTTTTATTTTTCAGACTCCTTTCTAACTTTGGTTATTGTTCTGAAACACCGTTTAGTTTTGCCTCTAAAAAGTCACTGAACTGCTCACAATTCGTACGTGGCACGTACACGTGTTGCTTTGCGTTAAGGGGGTCGCAGGCAAAGAGACTCACTGATTAATACAGCTGAGAATCTGGGGTGGAAAGGTGGTTATTGGATTCAAGTGTCTGACTCACGTCCTCGTGTCCGTACATGCAGGCGAGGTGCAGCGGAGTGTTGCCGCTGTTGTCCTGAGCGTCCGTGTTGGCCTTGTAGTGCAGCAGCAGCAGCTGGAGGACAGAAGGTGCGTTGTTGATTAGGTTTAAATGTATGATATTAGTATTATTCCCTTTGTTTTCTACTACTGTATTCTTAGTTAATCGGTAAGCACTTTTAATTATCTTTCTTAACGTCTGCTTTGTTTTGTATCTCCGTTTTAAACCTGCAATAACGGGTTTATTTTGGCCACTTGGGGGCAGCAGAAACAACGATGAGGATTATAATGTTGAACTTGTCAGCTGCTTATCTCCTCATCCAGCAGTGACGGAGCCGTGTTCGTGTCGCCTGATGAACGTCAGTCCAGTATTCGCGCTGTGTTCCGTCCCCAGCAGCTGCTGAGGGAAACATCCGGCTCTTTAGCTGCTAAACGCTCCTCTATGTTCACCGGCTGCTCTCTGACTGAGTCTGCCTGCTGCTGAGCAGGTGGTGCACTGTGGCTTTGTTTTTTTGTTTTTTTACAGCTTTTTCTCTGAAAAGGACGCCGTGAGAGTGAACCAGAACAGTAAAGTTGCAGCCGGACAGATAGTCAACGAGCTGAAAGTCACTATGAAGCCCCGTGAAGCCGAGAGGAGCCGCAGGTTCAGCTGATTAATCTCGTAGGTTCATCACTACCAGAGACACCCAACACACCGTTGATTCATATTTATTATAAAAATATAAACTATTACAGTTTTTCTGTAAATGGAAGGGGTTTTTTTGTGCATTATGTACACACACACACACACACACACACAGAGTCAGACAGACAAGCGCTGTGGTGTCGGTGTGTGTGTGTGAGAGTGTGTTTTCACCGTGACTCCCTGGTATCCCCGCTGGCAGGCCAGGTGCAGCGGTGTGAGGGCGTGGTAGTCTGTGGCGTTGACAGTCGCGCCTTTAGACACCAGCAGGTCGATCAGCTGGGACTGACCTGCCACACACACACACACACACACACACACACGTAAATTCCCATCGTTAAAGTATCTCGTGCGTTATCGCTCGCTGTGCGTTGACAGCTGCTCACCATAGATCGCAGCGACGTGCAGCGGAGTGTAACCTCGGTCGTCTCTGGAGAACGGTGTGACGATGGACGGGTCGTTCAGCCGCCTGCGACAGGAAGCCAACGACCAGAGTTACTTTGCTGCAGCAGCAGCTGAAGGCTGAGCAGGTTAATCAGAGCGCGTCGCTTACTGAAACTCAGACGGCAGAAACGTGATCTCGGTTACAGTAATGGGTGCTTGGGGGAACAAAGAAAGAAAGGCGAGTGTTGCAGTTAACCAGATACTATTGTATGTACAAAATGTTGTTTTGCTCGAAAATATAGACGTTGCCGTCTGATTCACCCAGGGAGTGGAAGCTGTCGGAACCAGGCTGTGGCAGTCACGAGACTGAGCCTGCTGAACAGATGTTGCAACTTAAGATAAACATCATACCATCTTTTGTGTTGGTATAACTCACCCAATGACATGTGGACAGGCCATATAACCTTGCCTGTGTGTGCGTGCACTAATTAGAAGAGCAGGGGTGAAAGGTCAACCACAATTCTGTGGGACAGGACCTCTCTCAAGAGCTGGGGGAGGTGAAGGGAGTGTTTAACAGCACAAAGCCATTAAGCAGTGTTAGTTTTATAACGGTTATCCTCCCCGCTCTCTCCCTGCTGGCATATGTCGACATGTTTATTGTCAAATAGTGTGTGTGTGTGTGTGTGTGCGTGTGTGTGTGTTAAAATAAAAAGAAGCGTTGAGGAGGTGCACCCCAGAAGTCAACTCGAACAGAGTGTGGATAGCACCAGCTACACACACTCCGGGTGCACTTCCCCTGCGCAAGAAAAAAGCAGACTCACTGTGTCTGTGTGCTTATTGACTGGTCTTGACGGATAAAGAACCGGTTGGGAGAATCTGTTTAGGCAGACCCGACAGCGAGACTTTAAATGGCCTTTTAATGAGTAATCTGTCTTTGAGAACAGCATCAGTGGTTCATAAGCTGCTGTAAAAATCACACCCTGCTCACTGTTTTCTCAGGGTGATGTCAAGCATTTCGATGCAAATGTGACTCGTGTCCCCCGTTGGCCACCGTAGGTGATTCTTAACAGTTTACAGCCACGAGAAGTAGAAGTACAAACGGGACTGAATGCCACAAATTAAATGCTAATGTGTGTGTGTACTGCATGCGTGTGCACGCGCTCTTGTTTTACTACATTCGTGGGGCCCAAAAGCCAGGAGCCCACTATACTTGTGGGGCCCAACCGTCTTTGTGAGGCCAAAATGCTGGACCCCACAAGTTTAAAGGGCTTTTGGAGGACTTGGTTTTAGGGTTAGGGTCAGGGTCAGGTTTGGGTTTAGGCATTTAGTTGTGATGGTTAGGGGCCGGGGAATGCATTATGTCAATGACGGGTCCCTACGAAGATAGTGCTGCAAACCTGCGTGTGTGTGTGTGTGTGTGTGTGTGTGTGTGTGTGTGTGGGTTCAAGTGGGAAGTGAAAGAGCAAACAGCTTTTCGTTCCTGATTCACAGCTCGGATGAAACACAATACATGCAGAAAAAAGGGGAAATGAGCTCGAGTAGTAAAGCAAATAGAAGGTGGAGGGTTTCCTGGACGAACATGGCAGCAGTGTCTCATTTCCAGTGACACACTTCAACATTATAAACGGGACTCTTAAAGCGGCTTCATTAATACACTTTGTGTGTGTGTGTGTGTGGATGCTGACCCGGACAGCTGGAGGTCGCAGAGGTCACAGGAGCAGAGGGGATGACACTTCCTGACGTCCTCGCTGCTCTCTCCTTCGCTCAGCAGACGCTCCACCTCCGCTTCGTTCCCATTCGCTATGTGCTACAACACACACACACGAAACATAATAAGAGAATTTAAAACAATAATCACACTTATTTGTTGCAGATTGAGACCCCTAAAAAAAAAAATCACCCGTAACGCACCAGGAAACACCGACGCGCCCCAAAACACCGGGCGTCTTCGTTCATTTCGATGAGACCAATGCGTTGGCAGAAAGCGTGGCGAACCAACGCTCAGGCCACAGATACTGAAGTCCGGCACAACGCTCGGCGCCTACAGCCGCAGCGATTGAGGGAACTAACTGGCTAACTAGCTATTTTGATAAATCGATTAAATGAAGTTCAACCTTTTCAAGCCCAGATGTGAGGATCTGCTTCCTTTCCTCGTCTTAAATGATAGTGAGCTGAACATGTTCAGGTTCTGGACTGTTGGCCGGACTAAGGGCGTTGTCACACCTGTAAGTGCGCACCAGGGTCCGAACCAAAGTTCACGTTCTGATACATTTTATACATTCGGGTCGTTCTGGTTTGGTTCCACACTGTAATCATGCGAGCGCACTAAAAGAACTTTACACGACCTACTTGCTTCCTGTCATCATCAGTGATGTGCGGCTGCATCTCAACATTGATTGGTTTGTTAGCGGGCGTGCGTCTGACGTCAGCGGGTTGTAACTTTGACAAGATGAATGAACAGACATATTGTTGCCACTACGCTGTTGCTGCTATGGCGTCACTGTCTGCAGCACCGACTGTATCTGAGGCTAGTTCAAACTCGCCAAACGAACGTCCTCGTTGTGCGAACATTTTATCGGCGCCGGCAGGAGAGGAGGAGAAGACGGCGAGCAATCCTGAATGTTTGTGCGTTGACTTCTTCTTCTGTCCTCAGACCATATTGCAATTAAAAACCTCGTGTCCTCCTCTCCCCATGTGCTCCCACGGCTCATTGTTCCTGAGATCTCCTGTGGCAGGCCTGGTAGTTCTGTCTTCTTCTGTGGTTTGGGGTACGCGGGAACCACGGGAACTTCCTGTAACTGGTCTGAAAGTCCGGAACCATCCAGACGATGCTTTCACACTCGCAACGAACCGAACCTTTGTCAAGTCTGACCCGGACCGAGACCACCTCTTTACGTCGGACCGTGGTCCGAGGGAGGTTTCACACCTGTCATTTTGATTTGGCCCAAACTGAAAAGTCCAGACCAAACGAGGCAGGTGTGAAAACGCCCTAAACAAGACATCTGACGACATCACCTTTGGGCTCTAGGAAATCTTCACTGTTTTATAGAGCAAATGCAAAAATATTTGGCTTATTAATCAATAATGAAAACAACGGCATCCAACAATGCAATAATAATAATAATAATAATAATAATAATAATACGCATTAACCATTCACTTCAATACAATCTGACCGTTTCAGAGCCAACACCTGGGGGCCATCAGACAAACATCGACCTCAACGTTGAGCCCTGATGATTACGGTTGTCTGAACATTTGACGGTTTGGTAAACCGGCGGAAGGGGCTGATGGATTCTGGTTCGGTTTCCTGAGCTCACCTCAAACAGACAGTGGATGGGCGTGGCAGCGCTCTGAGACAGCAGGGTCATCCTCTCTTTGAACAGCGCCTTGTCATTCAGCTCGCCGGAGCCCTGAGGGGACGGGGACGGGAAGGGGAAAGCACGGGCGACCGGCGTTAGCACTGAACGCTGCTGGGTGACAACACTGAACAGAAGGGTGTGTGCGAGACCCACGTGGCGCGTTGCCTGCAGCTTCCCCAGGTTGATGAACTCCACCGCAGCCTCGAAGGTGCTCAGGCAGTAGCTGAGTTCGTCTTTACTGGAGTGGCTGAAGCAGAAGTTCCTGATGTAGCTCAGGTTGGCCATCCTGAGGACCAACAACAAAAACATTTCCGGCAGCTATTGTCAGCGCGTATCACATGTAAATATCAAAAAGGACCACACTAAAGTTTCCCTCCCTGTAGATCAAACCGACAGATACTGACCAACAGGTGGTTAAATGGAAACCTTCAATGAGGTTCCCGTTCCGTGAGACATGTCACTCTGAACCACAATGTGAACCTGCTCGGCGCTGCATAAAAGGTCAGGGGATCGGTAGGCTTCGTCCTGGCGGGATCACGAATATCTGCACCAAATGTCATGACCGACAGAGTGTTTGTATCGCTCCCTCTGACGGAGCCTGCTTACGCGCAGGGTCAGAGTATCTTATTTCATTTGGACTTCCCATAATTCCCTGCTATTAATAGTCATTAACTTGGCTGACGGTGAATAGGGACGTTGACCAGACAGTTGATGGAGGCGACAGTGAGCGTCTCGTTTTCATGCGAGCAGCGTGACGCTCTGGATGTCGCCCGCCGGTCGGAGAACTAATTTAGTCCGGACTGAAATATCTCGACAACTAATTGATTAAGATGAAATTCTGTTTCATGGTCCCCAGAAGAGCACTGACTTCAGTGATCCTCTTGACTTTTCCCACCAGCGCCACCACGAGGTTGACATTTGTGGTTTGGAGGGAAATGTCTCTGCAGCGGTCGGACGGATGGCCATGAAATCCTTCGTGTTCCCCTCAGGATCATCTGTAATAACCGTTCCCTTTCACTTTCCCTCCGCATGACTGGCGACAGAGCGGGGTGACACCCACTGGACGTTTACACACTCCAGAAATGACAATACCCCCCCCCCCGCGCTCACCAGTTGGGGATTTCCGTCTTCACCAGCAGATAGAGGACGACAGACAGCAGGTCGTCCGCACACACGGCCTCGATGCTGACTGCAGAGGGAGAGACGAAACTCAGTCGGGCCGAAACACAAACACAAAGAAACAACACGGGAAGTTCGGGCCGCAGCCGGGCCCCTCTGCGTCTGTCCAAAACCAAACGGCTAAGTTGGCCCTGCTTGACAGACGTTAATTGGGAGCGGGTCGCAGATCTCTGCAGACCGACAGCGGGGGCTGCTGCGGGCCAGTAAGTTTGGATTTCCAAAGCAAACTGGACAAAACACATCTGCGGCTCACAGAGCACGCATTGTCCTGCGCGCTGATCTGATTACAGACAGCGAGAGGACGCCCAGGCGTCGCGGAGAGTTCAGCTTGCCCGGGCCGGAGAGGTGCCCGGGCCCACTCACACACAGATGGAGATTTTTCTTCTAAACTGACGGAGAGTTAACAGGCAGAGACGTTCACACGGAGCGACAGCCGGTCGGTGCATACCGGTGCGTCTGGGGCTCTGGGTGGCGGTGAGGACGACTCGGCGCAGGCAGAGCAGTTTGAGGAGGGGGGAGGTGTGCTGGTTGAGCTGACTCAGCTCTCTCTTTGCCCGAGACAGGTTTATACTGCAGAGACACAACAGCAGCACGGGTTACAGGTCGAAAACATAAAAACAGGTCTTTAGTTTAGAAAGGTTCTTACACAATAATCAACAAAGAGAGGAGATAAGACACTGGGAGTTTAAGAGGATGATAATGTGTGTACAGAGTTTGACAAAAAAAACATCTCATCACGAGGTCCAAATTCCATATTTCAAGGCGTGAAAACAACTAAACCGTCTCCACGACAGCAACACAGAGGCCTACTTTGGAAAAACCCAGTGAATTAAACTTGTGATAAGAATTTCAGTTCCAACGGCCCTTTCCAAGGTTAAGAAGTGTCAGCTAAAACTATGCACAGTGTATATTATGAGAAAATAATATCGGTGTTTTTTGTAATTGACATTTTAATACCAAGTCTAAGAAATCAAAAAGACCATATTACCATCATCAATTTCTCAAAAAAAAAAAAAGGAGACAAAAAAAAAAGCGCTTTCTTGTCGTTTGTCTTCGGGATTTGCGTTTTGCAGATGCGTGTAAGTTCCCGGACGTCCGCGTGTCCTTGAATGCACCAGCGCGGTACCGCA
>CM022474.1:1572529-1583268 GCA_011952105.1 Coreoperca whiteheadi | reverse complement strand
AAAAAAAAAAAAAAAATAATCATATCCCAGCAAAAAGAGAGAGAAAGAGTTGTTGTAGGGCTTTGTGGGGGGGGGGGGGGGGGGGGGGGGGGGGGGGGGGGGGGGGGTGAAAGATTATCTTAGTCGACGCCAGAGGGCCTAAGCAGACATTCTGGTGTCATCACTGATCTGCATGCGGCTTGCGTTTCAGTTCAGGGCTCTGATCATCCAGAGGAGACGGCACACAGCAGCGCGCCCTCTACCGAACCTGGAGATCCGACGGAAACCGCATTTCCAGGTTTTCCCACCGACAAGTTGTCCCCAGATGGGCAACGCAGCGTAAATACCAGGGTTTCATGAGGAGTCGTCGTGGCGTTGAACCGCAGCACAGACTGGCCAACTGGCCAACTGCGTGACGCGTTAAGGGCAAAAAAATTAAAATTAAATCAATAAATATCATGTAACTTCCGTTTCTTTGTAACGTGCTGTGATGAAGAAGCACGTTCAGGCCGCTAACAAGAACAAACCGTTAACGTTAAAGGACAGTGCCTGCCGCACACGTGAACATTTAAAAGACGCTCTGCTTGCTGTAAACCTTCTGCCTGTTCAGACTGGCCACGAGGAGATGGCATCTTAATGTGCTTTCAGTGGAAGTGATGGGAGACTAAATCTAGACCTTGTTTTGTGTAAAAATGGCTAAAAAATAAAAAAAAATGAACTAAAGTTTATCTGAAGTTGGACAAACGGAGATCTCCCAAAGTGAAAGTCTTTTTAGTATAAAATCCCCTTATTGTGTTTCCCTGTTAAGTGTCAGTGGAAGGACAGCAACAAGAAAAGCGGCTGTTTTACTGAAAAGGCTGTAACTTTGGAAGATTTCCACTTGACTGGATTGTGGACGGCTAGAGGAGGACTGTGGATTTTGTCCCCCGTCAACACTGAAGGTCCATTCGGAAGGGGATCCATTAATGGTGGAATGATCACAGCAAGCAAAACCTGTTTCACCGTTCATACGGGCACTGTAAGGTTTGTGAAACTTTAATGTCTGCCTTCCGTTACTTACATCTGGTTTCTCATTGGGCCACTTCATGCGATATATTGAACCAGTGATTAATGACTGATGCACTATTTAGGTCTTCGTCTTAGATCCTTTTTTCGCTTGTGTGACTTTCTTTCATACATTTTGTATGAGCACTGTCGGAGGGAGCCTGAGAACAGGAATTTCATTGCCGGTGACTGCTTGGCTTCGCTGTAACTGTTGTGCATGTGACAAATTAAGAACAAAAATACAACGTGGTTGTCTGACATTTACAGACTTTCCAAGATGACAAGTATCACCTGGACGCCTTATTAAGAAGGATAATATTGTTTTATTTCTGTCTGAGCACTTTGAGGGCTTCTGGTCCACGTCAGCTTCAAAGCTGAGACTGAAAGTTCATTGCTGACCTCGGACACCTTTGAGCCAACATGAACAAAAAGTCCTTAAAGCGAACGCCCTCCAAACGAAATGTGCGTTTCTCAGAGGAGATGAAGTCGGACGCGCCTTGCCGACCGATTATATCACACTCCGTGTCGAAATCCAGGTTTCCAAGAATCCTGCACAGTCGACATCTCTAGCCCAGCGCCTCCCATCAGTCTCCACTGCAGCGGCTTCTACTTACCAGGCGGGAGTCTCTCAGCAGACACTGAAGACACTTAGTGTAAAGTCCGTTCACCGAGTCCTGAGTGGAGAGAGGACAGGAGGGCGGTCAGTACTACAGGGAAGCTCTAGCAGGTTAGAATTACTGTTAAATAGGAAAAATACACCCTAAATAAACTAATTTAACTCATTTTTCATGACGTAAGAAAGAGTCTGTGTGTCAAAGGTTTGACTCTTACGATGATTTGCTTTAAAAAGCCTTTTCTCAAGCACCTCAGCCAAATACGTCCCGCATCCATAAAGTTCATTGTTAAATTGAGAGAGCGGCGCGCTGCAGGACGGTCGGCAAATAAAAAGCATTGGAATAAAACGAACAGATGGAGGACTGAAGTAAAAAGGGACAAACGAGGACGACGATGACGAGGTGAGGAAAAAGGAAGGAAGCGGCAGAAGGAAAGAAGACAAAGAAGAAGCTGGTCGGAAGAAGAATGAAGGAAAAGAAGGGGAAGAAGCGGACGGAGGAGAGACTCTGTCCTACTATGTGGTGCCGGAGTCCCTTCCTCTCCTGCTCCTTGAAGGCCTGACAGAAGCCGTGGATGAACTTGTCCAGCTTCTGGCCGTGGCAGCCCAGGAACTCCCGGACGTCCTCCAGGCTCTTCAGGCAGTAGGGGGGCGGCGGGCCGAGCTCGTCCGGGCTCGGGTCCACCTCGACGGGCCTGGACACGCACAGGATGCTGTAGCTCTGCTCCCGGTCGTTGTAGAAGGTTTCCTCAAACAGGATGGGGACCGCCGCCGGAGCCGGGAACCCGGATCCCAGCAGGACCTGCCTGTCCTGGATCCTGACCTCCTGCAACACACGACCAGACCCACAGTGTTTCTTCTGTCAAATTAACAGCATGATACAGGTAAAGTACTCAAATATACTACAGTACTTTACCGTTTACGTAACAGCAAAAACACATTTTCACAGCAACACTTAGACATTTGTGCCTTTTGCTGTGATGAAATGTCTGTCTGTTTTGTTCAGTTTTGGCGTCCTGCGTTAGTGTTACGTGCCTCCGATGGAGCAGACGTTTGAGAAGTGAAGCAAGACAAACCTTCCCATCCGCAGTCTGGTATCCGTCCTCCACAGGCTGCAGGACATAGCTGTCGAAATGAGAGTCCGGGTAGCTGCTGCCGGTCAAACTTCCACAACAAGGCACCAGAACCTGGGGAACAACGCGGGACAGAAACACAGGTTACCTTTCCATTCAATCCTCTACGCATGTTTAAACCGGCCCACCCAAACCACACCCAGTCTTCCTCAGGTGTTTTTCGTCGTAACCCCTGAGTTTGTGTTCACCCCGAGCAGCCCACCCTTTCTGTGGCACGAAGGTAGGATTTTGCCCGGAAACCAGGAACGTCACGAACATCTGATACCGAAGCAGTCGGATTTGCCAAATGCTGACGGCAGCGGAAACGCCCCGATCCTGATGTTAGCGGGCAGAAAGGAAAGAACACAAAGAGCGGACGCACCACTACAGCTGTTAGGGAGAAATACTGCCCGTGACATGACGGGTAGTGGAACCCGAACAAAAGATTTCTAAGAGTAAATGTAACTCACTGCCTTTTTTGTAGCAAAGCATTACACGTCTTTTTTTAAATTACTATACAATATATTAAATATATGTGACATACAGTACATATGAAAGTGTATGTTTAGTGTAGTGAAGCATGGGTTGTATAGCCAAGGCTCATTGCTTTCGTTAAAATTAAAAAAAACCTCAACCATAAAATCCCCACTTATCCATTGGGGATTTACCCATTTAAATTTTTTTTTTTTTTTTTTTTTTTTTTTTTTTTTTTTTAAAAGGCATCTGAATTAAAATTTTCTGTCCCCAGAAATCCAAACACTGTTAGGTTTCCCGTTCTACGCTGGTTCTGAGCGAAATGTCTCAACAGCTGTCGGATGGATTGTGATGAAACGTGGCTCAAACATGTGTGTCCCACTCAGGATGAATTAGAACAACTTCCCCTGACTTTCCCCTCTAGCGCCATCATCAGGTCAACTGTAGACTCAGTCTTGTTGAGACTGATATAATAATACTATTTAACATATTTGTTATAAAAATAGGTTTCTATACCCTCGATCCAGACTTCCCTCCATACTCTTGAAACTAGAACACAAAAGACAAATTGACAACATTTTATTTGGACGGGTGATGAAAATAATGTGGTCACAAGCCAGAAAAGGCTGTGAAACCAGTTTGTATGGTACACTGCGTAGTGTACTTATGCTGTCTCTTGTATAACTGATTTTCCAGGTCAGCAGTCTGCTGTGAAATCCAAACAAGAAGCTGTAATCCAGTTAGAATGCATTTTGCTGCTGGTCTTTTGACGCCGTTCAGATCATCCGAGTTTCCAGAGAAGTCCCGATGAGTCACAGCTGCTGCATTCAAACATCTGACCCTCTATCTGCTGAGGTTTCAGGCGCCTTGACAAGCCAAAACGTGTTTTAGAGAGCACTTACACAGTCGTTTAGGTCATCTGATATTTGGCGAGTTTCACCGCGGTTGCAACGTCTCGCTGGCTGGGCTTTTAGAGTTTCATCTGACTGAGCTGACAGAGAAAACCCATTTATCACTCATGCTATGAACCCCTGACCTAACTTAAAGAAACGTTCCTCTAATCCTGCCACCTTCCCCCATTAAATATAAACTTAGAAATGCTGAGAGGGGAAAGTGTGGGCTGAGAGTGTTAAAACCAAAACAAACAAAAAACCCTCCCTGATGTCACGGCTCGACCTGCTCTCAAGACAGCAAGTGGTCAGACAGCTCAACATGTAGCTTTAGTTTGAAAACGAGTCCGAGCTGGTGGGCTGAAAACAGACTGGGGGAACGTCCCGGGATTTCTGTTAAAGATTGACTGGGTTTAACTGAGAAGAATCTTCAGCACACAAGCAGAAAAGCAACCAAGGTCCATGGACGTCCACGACTCTACAGTTTTTCAATCCTGGGAAATATACACAGCGGATTTAGTGATCACCTTCATCCAGACAGGACTGGTGAAATCAGCTGCTCTCGAGTTTTGCTGGAAGGAAAACTGGCAGATATTTGTGGTCTGTTCACACCTGCTGTTCCAGGTTCTCTTGTAGTTTCTCTCTGCTGTGTTTCCTCCTTTATTTCGAACTGTGCTGGCAGCAAAATAACAGCACAGTCTTGGTGTTCCCATTTCAGCCATGAAGCTTTTGGGCTTTGTGTTCGGTTATTCAGGAGGTTCCCCTACTCTGTTCGTCAGGACCCCGACTGCTGCTGGGATCCCATCTTACCAGGAAATGTTTTCGGCCTTTTTCTGGCACATTGCAGTCCCCTATAAGACAGAAACCCAGCAGTGCTCAAGACTGCCAGGCAACACTTAAACCGCCTCGAAGCCCCAAAATGCAAAAAGAGACGGCCATCAGAGAGCCAGCAGTTCCTCAGTCCTGAGAAGCCAGGTCTCGTAAAATCAAGTCCGGATAGATACCAAGACTGGGCGCCCAACACATGACGACTGGTTCCACCAACATGCACAGGTATATTTTGTTTTACTCTTAGCAGCCAGAAAGGAGCACATACTGACCAACTGGATGACAGGTAGACTTTGAGTAGAGTCGCTTCGCCTGGCAAATGCAGAAACGCCTGCACCCTAACAGACATTCAACAAAGAGAGCTTGCCTTGCGAAGTTAAACTGGGAAAGAAGCTGAGAAAAAATGCTAAATTTTGATACGACGGTGGATGAGGAGATGAAGGTAACACGGACTTTAAACTGGTCATTAAACCCCAGAGAAAGCTGGAGGAGAGACTTCAGTGAACCTGATGAAGTGGATCATGAAATAGCTTCTCTCTCAACATCACACTACTTCGACAATTGCTTGCCCCGTTTTGCTTTTATTAATATTTCCCTTGACGCCACATGTGATGTCAACAGTCCCAAATCCAGCTGTAAGTACCAAACATGTTTAAGATATTTATTTGTTTGCCTTTATTGGACTGCGAGACGGCGGTGGACGATGGGCAGCGACTGGCTCAGAAGACGAACATTAATCTTTCAACATCACACGCTCCATGACTTGTCAACCCCGACTGATCCAGACTGGATCCGACCCGGGCACAACCAGGTGCCACGGCCAAACCATCGTCGTAATGGGCTCAATAACTGATTGTTATGGGAGACGCGATGTTGTTTACAAGCTCTGGTTTGCTTAGAATTAGTTGGGCCATTCCCCAAACACAACCGTGAAGGGTTACAAAAGGACTATTATATGGTTTTGCCTTTTCTTCTTAAGTTCACGGAGCACAAATCTCTTTTCCGGACACACCCCGCTTTGTGAAAACATACTGTAGGTCCACACGTGCGAGCTGCTGCAGAGCAACCACGGGATTAAGTGCCCTGCACGTCAGCGGTGGTCTTTTTGTCACATGTTAACCTTCAGGCCACCACTTTTTAAATTTCACTTCCTACCAGCCGGGCAGCCGTGTTTCTCAGTTCACTTTCTATAAAAATCTGCTGGCAGGGACCTGAAACTCGTTGCCGATGGATAATCTATGACAATCAACCACAGTAAGGAGAAGAGACCATGTTGAGGACTCTCTTCAAAGATGCTCCTCCACCTTCAGGATCACAGTCGGCAGAGAAAAACAAAACCGTATTTATGCAAGAAATGACAAAATGCTTATGTAGTTCATGAGCGCCGTGTTTTTCCCCACAGACGTGGCGGTACGACCAGCCTGAAAACACAAGTTTTTTCACCCATGTTCTTTAGTTGTCCTTAATCCGTCTGACAAACACAGAGCAGGACGCTGGCGTTAACAACTAGAAGATAGCGGGTAGCAAGGCGTGACTCACAATGCCGTGGAGCGCTGCCACCCGGCCGCAGAGGTCCGGTCTCTGCTTCTCCAACGCCAAGTAGAACGGATTCTTCAGGATGTTCTCATCATATACAGCCATAAGGAGCCGGAAGTCTGGATCCTGGAGAGGATAATGGAAGGAACCGATTAGCATGATTACACAAAGCTTCAGAAGGTGCTGTTCGGGAGGCTGGGATGGGAACAAGTGGTTTTGCTTGGTGAGCTGCAGGTGGGAGCTCAATCAATGATGATGACGGTGTCTGAACGACATCAGATTAGATTTTTATCAATTTTCAAAAACAGATTTTGGTTTTTTTAATGACTTAACATCTACAGATATTGTAATGTAATTGTGGTGAAATTGGAACAAACCATTGAAGATTTTGCTGTGTATGAAACATTCCCTTCAGTAAAACGTCAGATACATTTTCGAAGTTTAAATGGTTGCGAACGAGCCACCATACTTCTACACATGTGGGACCAGAACTGACTGCCGTGTAAAGCTTTGAGATTTTTTGAAAGAGAGAAAATGATACAAGACTGAAGAGTCTAGGCGAGGCTCTACTTTTGACCTGATGATGGCAAAGTTAAAGTTCTCCCAAAGTTATTAAAAGCTACCCTGAGGACTGGACCAGAGTGGGGGACCGACAGATCATCATTGCCATGCTCAGAGCAACGATTCTAGCATGGCTAAAAATGCAGAACCACCAACATCAACTACCCCAACACAGATAAAGTATGACAGTGTCTGCCGAGTTTCCAAACGAAAAGCATGTGGAAACACTAGACATTTGTCAAGAACTGAGATACAGACAATTATTGAGGAGAGGAAAACAAAGCTCCAAAACAGATCTTATGATTCCTTATCCCTTAAGACAAAGCCCAAATACATGCCGAATAATATTCTATATAATGACATTAACCACTTTACTCGAATCGGCGGCTGAGATTGAGGCTAGCAGACAAAAACTCCCTGTCAGACGGTTTTCCAGATTTGTTATTTTTCCACCGTTTTCAGTCAGTCCAGTTCCTTCCGAACTGCGGTCCTCGCCACTTGACAACTCTCCTGCAGGCAGACCACTCTTTAATGTGTGGAGGGTCCCACCCTCGCCTGCAGTGGCCCCCCACCGCCACGCAGATGCCTCGACCAACCAGTATGCGTCGCTAGTGCAGCAAACAGCAACGCGATCCCTCACCGGCTTCCCACCTACGAACACTGACCCCGGAAATCCGCCGGGCACGGCTGCATCGCAGCACCCTGAAAACGCCCTGTGCAGACTCTCGGTCGTACATCAACAAAAGACACAGCTAAAACCATTTAACTATGTAGCCTACTTACCCATGGTGGAAGCACAAAAGTTAAAGACAAAAAAGGGACCAAGTCAACAACGTCAGGCGCGACGTCACAGAGCCGTGCCGGGTGGAATCCCGGCGTGACGGTTGCGTTTGTTGGAACAGCCAATCAAGAGACACCGCTCTCTTGTCCCCTGGATTTTCTTTAAAGTCATATAGACTGTCTCCCCAACCCCCCCCAGCTTCTTCGTTAGGAGTGATTTTGAAAGGAGATTACATGAAAATGACCTCAGGATGTAAATTACAGTGTGATCTCTCTTCATGAGACAGGAAACGTGTGATCTGTCGGCCGTCACTGGCCCCAGGCTGAGCTAGAAGACCTCCCACAGAGCACAACAGATCTGTGGCAAAAAGAAAAACATGCTGGACGGATTAAAAAAAAAAAAAAAAAAAAAAAAAAACACAAAATTCTATATGTTCTTTTAGTGAACTAAAGATTAAATTTTGCACGCTGGTCCTGGTAGCCAAAGTTGAATACTATTCTATTCAAGTGACGCAAGAGGGAAGGTCCTGTTAGCTAAATCAAAAGGTTTGTGTGTGTACGGTGGCCATATAAGGAAATCTCAGCTTGCAGCTTGTCAGTTTAGCTCCACTCTGTCAGACTTGGCAAACCTTCCTCAGTACGAGCTGGACTCAGGATCAGCTAGACTAAATGTAAATGCCCTGTACTTGTACAGCTCCTTTCTAGTCGTCCGACTACTCAAAGCGCTTTCACACTACAGATCCCATTTACCCAGACACACACATTCATACACTGATGGCAGGAGCTGACTGCCCATCAGTACAAATTAAACTAACCATTCACACACACTCACACACCGAAGGCGCAGCTTCGGGAGCAATTTGGGGTTCAGTATCTTGCTCTAGGATACTTGGACACATGGCTGGGGGACCGCCGATCCTTCCGATTGGTGGACGACCCGCTCTGCCACCAAGCCACACTAAGAGGACGATAATTCACTAACATCCATCCATCCCTTTAGCAAGACGTGCGCTCACGTATTTAAAATGTCACTGGATCATCGGTTTACTGTGTCATCTCGTCGTGAGATGCTGCTCTAACATCACTCAGCCCCAGATATTTTCTTCAACAATGAGTCCCCTTGTCTCCTGGGAAGCTACAGCGGAAAGTAACAACAGGCTGAGGCTGTTCATAACGGGGTGTGTGTGTGTGTGTGTGTGTGTGTGTGTAGGGAGTGGGATGTTATCATTAGTAACAAATATTAAGTTGGAAATGAGCACAAACATTCCAATAAACAATGTGATGTTTGTTTCGTCCGTCCGATGAACATCAGCAACACGGCAGATTGTGCTTTTATTTTGAAGGCAGACCCACTTCACTTTGATTATCATTTTAACTGAGAACACAATCAGTCAATCAGCACACACGTGAACTTGTTAACATGATCTCTGGCTTCAGTTTGGAGGTTAATGTACTTAAAAAAAAATAAAAAAATAATAATAATAATAATAAGTCTTGGAAAACTAACACCACACATTTCAACACAAGCCTTTTTCTAGATGCACCAAATTCCAAAACAAAAAAAAAAAAAAACACTGAATTTTTCCATCAAGGAGCAATAAAGAAACTAAGTCTGTAAACAACGCGCTAAAAACACAGAGAAATCGTGGCTCCAAAACATAATAATGAGCAGTTCGCTCCAGAAAATGGGTGGAACCATAATGACAAAAATAAAACATTTTTGCATTTGCTGTTCAAGAGTCCTCTGAATAAACCCAAGTTTCCTCCATGTGGGGTTTCTGAGGGCATCAGTACAAAAGACCTGACCTCTGATCTGTCATTACGTCCATTAAGCAGCCTAAACAGCTAAGCAACTTTCCTCTCGATCGACCTATTTCAGCTGCCTGCTCCGCTGTCCACTCACAGAACTAAACCGAGACGAGCATCCAGAACTCGTCGCGGGGCAGCCGATCCGCTCGGAGGCCAGCTTCATCCTCCCTCAGCTCCAGTGCAGACAAACTGGGAACCAGTTCAGCGGCGCAGAGGCAGCCACCCCCCCAAGTGGCCCGAGCGTCAGGCAGGTCAGCTGGGTTGAAACCGAGGGAGGCGTCACGTGACCCACACGGCCCCCCGTGACCTTACAGGCCTGAAGCCAACGGCGTTTTCACGGGTGCGGAGGAATGTCCGGCCCCTCCGGCCCCTCCGGCCCCTCACACACTTCGATTACAGTCGCTCAGCTGACGTCTGAGCCTGAGGCTTAAAGAGTGTGTGAACAGTAGCAGAACAAACAACCAACAGAAAGGAGATTAAATGTCAAACATCCACATAAGTTGCCTGATCACAGCAGGGCGGAGACCATCGATAGCTGAATAGATTTTTAAATAATCAGAACAAAATCAAGACTTCACTTCCAACGCGTCCTGCTGACCTATTGGTTTACGATGCAGACCGTGTAGTATCGCAACGCACTTAGTTCAAATCCAGGTTGGGACCGTCCCAAACAGGTCAGTAATAACCCTGCTTAACCTCAAGAAAACGGAACTGCTTGTGATCCCGGCCAACCCAAAGATTCACCACCAGCTCTCCATTCAACTAGGCTCATCGACCGTTACGCCGTCCAGCACGGCCAGAAGTCTGGGGGTGGTAAATGATGATCAGCTAAACTTCAAAAGCCATGTGGCCAGCACCACCCGGTCCTGTAGATTCATCCTCTACAACATCAGGAAAATCAGACCTTTCCTATCGGAGCAGTCTACACAGGTCCTAGTCCAGGCTCTGGTCCTGTCCAAACTGGACTATTGCAACGCACTGCTGGCTGGACTCCCTGCTCGCGCAACCAAACCTCTGCAGATGACCCAGAACGCGGCGGCAGGAGTGGTCTTCAATGAGCCGCAGAGAGCGCCGTGACCCCTCTCTTCATCAGGTCCCACTGGCTCCCTGCTG
>CM022474.1:1504423-1572149 GCA_011952105.1 Coreoperca whiteheadi | reverse complement strand
TGAGGTACTTACAGAAAAACCATAAATAAAAAGCAACACAGCACTCGGATGCTCACGCGATCGGCGAAGAGGTCCAAAACAGTTTACAGATTCAGTTTACTTTCACAGAAGGAAAGAAAAGCAACTAGCTCACACGTGTGAAAAGCTGGAACCAGCATGTTTGGCTTTTTTGCTCGAAAAATGACTGAAACCACTTATAGTTTATCAATATCGTCTCCTGTCAATCAACTTTAAATTCCGGGCATTTGAACGTCAGTGTGAAAGATCTTTAATGAATGGCAGAATGCCAAGGAGGACAATACTGAGATTACAATGCGTTTCAGCCAGCTACTCCGCCTATGGCCATAGACCACCGATCAGTCAGGTGACAAAGGTGAATAAACACAATAATTAATAATACAATGAGCAGATGGCGGGTGGGGGTGGGGTCAGATGAACTGGGTGACATGAAAGAAGACACCACTCCTGGCTTCTGGTTTGGCAGGATCAATAAAAAAAATCTTTCAGCAGCTGAACGCTGAACCCAAAGCCCTCCTCCTCTGGGCTGCACACATGATGCAGCCCGAACATACACAGCATAACTCTCCGGACAGGAACCAAGACGCAACGCCAATCACCCACCTTTGACCTATATACTTATCAGACTCTCAGGCAGCCAGGTGTGAAGGCATTTAAGCAAACAGAAAACCAAAGGCCACTGACCTTTAAGACAAAAGAAGGGCTGTGTCAAGCTGGCCAGAGATAAGTATCACAATTCCGTGCGCATTTTCAAAATAAAATCGTTATTGACAAACACTTTGCAGCGTGTTCTCTTGCTATAACGTGCCACAAAATATATGCATATTGTAGTTACTGTAATACAGACCTTCCAACGTGCTAGATATAAATAACACGGTACCCCCAACCTTGCAGGTTTAATCTTCTGCTCCGTTTCAGTCGTGTGTAGTTTAGTAGCCTGCAGCTCCAAGGCAGCGGAGTTCTTTTGTGCTTAGAGTCCAACCAAACTCCATTTAAAAATCTGGCACGTCGATGTTTCTTTGCTAATTGACACACGTACAGTGCACAAATAATATAAATCCGACATGTTTGGGGAACCTGTGGGGCCTTTCGCTACATTCGACAAATTAATTATCCTTCTAGTTGAACTCTGATTTAATCAAATCACAATTGTTTTTGCTTTTATACACTGCTGGATCCCTCCATCCATTGTGTGATACAGTGAAGATGGAGGGGAACCAGTTCTCTGTTTGATTTGTATAATAAAAGTCTTTGATCGTGTCCTTCAAAATTCGAGGCAACATTAAATGTCACATTTTTTTAATGGAGTTTGGCTTGACGTATATACGTCAACACAGAGCTTGGATTTTAGGGATTAGCTTTAGCTGTAGCTGTTAAACAGCGGTTTCCCGAGGCGCACATTACAGGTGGCAGAGGAGATTTATTTGGGGCTAAATTTGGCTAAATTAATTAACTAACTGCTAACCAGCCTCGGCCGCTTGGTCACATTTGTGAATTCAGATATTCTTCTAACGTGACTCAGCCGATCAGAAACGGGGACCGGAAGTTCTGGAATTAGCCTGCTAGCTACAAACAACATTAAGCAGCCAAGAATGTAAACCGTCGCATAAATCCGAGCATAAACATCAGCCAACAGCAGCGATGATTAGAAGTAGAAAGACTGTTTCACCTGTTATCAGTGCCTCCGGTCACCCAGGCTGGGGCATGGCAGTGGCAAACAACCTACAGCCGCCTGTCAGACGCGGCTCACTGCGATCATCGGCGGGACCTCAGCCGCTGGTCCGGGTTGCCAGACATCCGAGAGGAAACACGTATAATGAGCTGCCACCGCGTCTGAGTGGAGCGTGCGTGTGTCGTAACACTGCCCGTTCGTTCACAAGTCCTACTCAACACAGGAGGTCGCCACACGTATATGTGTTTGAGCCCTAAAAGTCTAGTTGCTGGTTAGCTTCACCCAGGGGTGCGTCTACGCCGGCTCACACTGCCCCCTGCCGCCCGGCACGCGCGGTGCACTTCATTAGAGGAAGAAAAAACTGGAGCTTTCACACATCAGGTCGGTGCGCCTGTCATCAGGAGTGCAGCTCGGCCTGTGAAGGTGGTTTTATGATGTCTTCTGTGGCTGTGGAGACGCGTTGTCAGTAAAAAAAAAAAACAAACAAACAAACCCTGAAGATGTCTTAATGTCGTTTTAGGCTTGCAGTCTCCAAATTCACAACAGGAAAAGCCCCTGACACAAACTGGGGGCACCAAGGGTTAAAAAAAAAAAGAAGCAGTAAAGGGTTGCATTATGGGAAATGTAGGACCCAGTGTTTTTGGAGCTTAACTTACACCAGGGGCCAAAAGTTAGGAAAACTTTTTTCAATCCGTCTCTTGTGAGGCCACCAACTTCATTGAAGTGCAATACTAAATTCTGAGAGACCACACGTTAATCTGTAAACAATAAAGTTGCATCTAATGCAGTGTCCAAGTGTTGCTTGGAGAAAAAGAAAAGAGCAAACGTTTCAATAATTCATGTCTTTCTCCACACGTAAAGATGAGGAGGAGGTTGCCTGTCTTCATGATATACTTTTTTTATTTTTAAAAAAGGTGGTAAATTCTTGGGGTGATCTGCTCACCGTCGTGTGGAATCTTGCTTTTATCTCACGTCTCGAGATCAAACTGCTACGTAGCTAAACACCATTTACTGTACGTTACAAACCGTGTCAAATCAGGCGTATCTGTAACAGTTCTAAACACTGTCACAATACCAGCTCGTTTTGAATTTCTTGCGCTGGAGGCTCGGTTAGGGCCTCATTCAGTAATTGTGGCAGGGGTCTATAGACCGAACCATCTGCTGCTGGACAAAATAGCAGATCTACTCTCTCAGTGTTGAATTAGTTGTTTTTGGCGACTTTAATCTGAATTGGCTGAACAATACATCTGATTATCTCAAGGAGGTCAGTAGTAACCTCAAGTGACCCTAATTGATTTAATCTTTTCCAACAGGATTGACAAAAGGATTGTCTGTGGTGTCTTCGAGCTAGGACTTAGTGATCATCGACCTGCAGCATGTATTGGAAGTACTCGGTTAAAAAGAGAAATACTAAGACATTTTAGTGGCCAAGACTTTTTAATTGAGGTTTTCCATAGCGACATGCACCATAGATCTGAACTCCCAGGTGTTGAAATAGCACTGGATTTCTTTTTCCTTCTCTCAGTCATTAGCAAACATGCGCCATTCGAAACGCTTAGCAATAAAAGATAGATTAACACCTTAGTTCTCACCTGTATTATCAGCTTTATGTAAGGAAAGGAACAGAGCCGGGTCCCTTGCCAGGCACTCTGGGGACCCATCCCATTGGTCCTCATTTAGACAACAAATCAAAATTCCTGAAATCTTTGGTAAATAACCAACTCGAGGCATTTCTTTCAAGTCATTCTGTATTAAGTCCACACCAATCTGGATTTAGAGCTAATCGTAGTGCTATTTCAGCTATTACATTGGTTACAAATAATAGAGTATCTGCTTTAGACAAGAAACATTGTGCTGCCCCTTTTTATGGCTCAGTCAAAAGCATTTGATACAGTTGAAAATCCTTTGCTCTGACAAATTATTGGCTTTGATGGAAAAGCTTGTGATTGTTATTAGTTTGAGAGATGTCAGTGTGTGAAGTCGGGGAGCGTCCAGTCTTGAGTTCTTGCCGGCAACAAAAGGTGTCCCACAAGGCTCAATTTTGGCTCCTGTCCTCTTCACCATTTAGAACAATGATATTGTCTTTTCATTGCGTGGCTGTCAAGTTATTTTTTGTTGTATTTTATTCTGTTTAAACTGTACATCACTGTAAATATGGGCGTGCCCTCAAGGGTTCCTCGAGATTAAATAAAGGTTGAATGAAAACAAAAGTCAATCTTTATGCTGATGACACTACTGTGTACTGTGCCGCGGATCCTGTACAACTAGCCATCCTTTAATGCTCGCCAAAGCAAGTAAAACAATTCATGCTGTTTATCACAGACAGATATTGAGTATAATAGTGTGCATATATCCACTGCGAATGGGTTTAACATTGAATATAAATATCGTGGCATCTGGCTTGATAAGAAATTTACATTTAAATACCACATAGACAATTTTGTCAGCAGACTGCATAAAAGAAACTTGGCTTCTTTTACAGACAGCTTCCCTATGATCAGTAAAAAAAGGATTGCTGAGGCGGTTTTTCATTCAGTTTTGGATTTTGTGGATGCAATTTATAGAAAAGCTGCTGCTTCCGCTCTTAAACCCCGTGGACACAGTCTATCGTTCTGCCCTCAGACCTTTTACTGGTGATAGCTACAGTACTCACCACAGTATCCTGTGTGATAAGGTGGGTGGGTCTTCTCTGGCAGAGAGGCGTAATAAACATGGGTATTTGTTTATCTATAAAGTCCTTGTTGGAAAGTTACCGCCTTACATCTCAATCATGCCGGACTGGAACTTTGAAACATACATAACTGGCTCAAATGATGGTTTATATACGCTTTAGGTCCCTGAACACAGACTGAGTTTGGAAAGTCAGCTTTTTATTTCAGTGCCCTAAATTCTTGGAAATGACCTTCAACACACCCTAAAAATCAATACTCTTCCAAAATATGGACAATTTAAAAACCCACGGTCACAATCCTCCCTTCTTCACTGTGTAAACTGTTTTAACTGATATTTCTTTATTCTCATCTGTGTTTGTCCTATTTATTTTTTAACTTGTATGTAACTCGACATCATTGCAAATGAGGGCAAACCTCAATGGTTCTTCGAGTTTGAAATGAAAAAAAGTTGTTACTTTACATTTTGCTGATACTGTTGTACTTTTACTGGAACAGAAGTAATTTTACACTCTAGTATTTTTGCTTTTACTTCAGTAAAGGAAGACACCAGAATAAACGTAAACAAAATCAAAGTAACACTTTCTGAAGTGACTTGTATGACACCCAACAAATAGGCGACCCATTTGGATTAACTGAACAAACAACGTCCTTGTTTTATTGGATTTCCAGACATTAAGTAAATGATTACACAGCGAGTAAAGCAAAGCGGATTCACACTCAATTGTGTTAAAGCTGGTCAAATTAAACACATAAGAAACTCTCAGCTGGAGCAATCTGGCGATCGTGCCCTGACATTATGACGGCAGCTACAGTTAACGTGTCAGCGCCCTGTGGATCGGGGTCGCCAGGTTGAGGAACAGATGGGTTGAAATTGTATGTGGTGTGTGTGGATGCGTTTCACAGACGACCTGGGGACTTGGGTGCCGTCAGACAAACATCCAAAACTTGAATCTGTGTATTCAAAATAACGCTTGAGGGCCGTGCAAATTACGGGAGTTTCCCGGGAGAAACAACCAAACGGGAGGGCGGCGGGAGACGGCCGTGAAACCCGGGAGAAACCCGGGGAAAAGGAGAGTGTTGGCAGGTCTGGAAAAAACCCTTTGACTAATTGGGCCTTACTTAACTTCTGGAAAAGAGCTGCAGAGAATCTGGAGCGGTGACTGTACATAAAAATGGAAGACCTGACATCGCCCCCTGGTGGTATAACAACTAATTTCAAAAGTCTTCAGGCTGAATCATTTTGCAAAATACAAAGTTAACAAAATGGCTTTGGAAGTCCTAATGACAACCACAGGAATATTCCTAAACTTATAAAACCTATAGAAGTAAAGAACAAGCGTCACAGAGATTAAGTTTTGTGAATAGAAAACAGACCTGAAACTTCCCAGATAATCAGTTTTATCGTCAATATAAACTCTTCTGAACGCATAATTCGATTAAGCTACTTTAGGGGTTTTTTCCAGGATGATAGTAAAAAGGAAAATCACAAGCGTAAGAGAAAACAATCCGATGTAGTGTCACAGGACGGGACTGTTGGGTCCATCAAAGCCGCTTCAGCTAAACTAACACAGTCCCTGGATTTAAAGCAGAAACACTGTCGTAACAATACACGTCAACAGAGCTCCACTCAACACTTCTGCAAGCACAAGGACGACCTCAGGCTAACGGCCTCCTTCTGTTAGCTGCTCACTGGCCCCTCGCTTCATGACCTTTACTACACCTTCCAAAAAACAGCGATTAACAAAACATTCATAACTAAATGTTTAAAACGGGAACATTTCCGGCTGCATCTTAAAATAAGTGACTTACTTTAAAACTTAAAAAACTAAAGACTCATTAACTGGTGTGGTGTCCCTTTGTATCGTACATCCATCATAACTTTTGCTATATTAATGTTACTTTTTTCTGTTTTGTTGTCTTGTGACAATGTTGTAAAAAGTGCTATACAAAGAAAAGGTTGTTACTTCTACTACTACTACTATTTCGTATTTCCTCCAAATATTTTTTCAACAGGGGGCGCTATAGTTTTATTACAAATTAGACATTTTGAAAATAAAGAAGCAAAAATTAGGTTATTTTAAAGTCTTGTGCTAAACTTTCTGAAATGTTTAGCGCTTAGTGGACAGTATAGTGGGTGTCACATCACATGATGGTCACCTTTAAATATCCCAACTTAACCTTAAACACAGTGACACACACGCATATAAGCTTAAACATCGTTAACGTACCTAAAGAATTTCTACTCTTTAACTTCCATCTTTCGTGGATCAGACTTTATTTGGGGCACAGACAGAAAGTACCCCCCAAACTTATCTACACTCTAAATTCAAACAATTCTGAACGCAAAAAAAAAGACCTTTTCTGAGTATCTTTTCACACCTGAACTGATCTCAGTTGATCACAAAATGAACGATGGTTGAAGCTCTACAGGGCCAAAGAGCACTGACTGAATGAGGAGCCACTGGCGAGCGTCTTAGCGTCTAAACTTAAAGGACCAGTCTAGTTTAAATTTCTCTTTACTTCTATCGGTTAATGATTTATTAGTTTTCCATCATTTTCTTGGATTTTATCTGCCAAAATCCCTTGCCATGTGAAAGAAGAGTTCATCCTAAAATAAAACATGTGTCATCACAGCCTCACATGATGGTGAGACTGCGATGACAGTATGATTAGATCGTTAGCAAGCTCGGCCTATCTTACAGCATCAGGACAAACGTTATTGGCATAGACTGTATATAGAGATGGATGACGTGATTATGATGTATGCATGCACACACACGCATATACCTATCTATATCTATATATTTCCTTATCTGAATCGAGGCCCTAAGGATAGAGGGTGTCGTGCACTGTACAGATTGTAAAACCCCTTGAGGCAAATTTGTGATTTTGAGATATTGGCCTGTATAAATGAACTTGACAAAAACGTGTGCAGCTGTAACGCTCACTCCCTGCCGGTGGTGCAAGAACTGTAGAAGCCATTACTTTCTTTGCCTCTAGGTGGCGATATCAAAACGTCAACATCTGCAGGGCTACACTGGTGCGACTGCCTTCCCACGAGCCGGGCGAGTAAGGCCTGCGACAGCCACAGATACTGGATTTTTCGCATGTTTTTCCCCCAGAGAATTTGATTTACTGATCGCTGTCGGGTGGAATGAGAATTTCAACAAATATAACAAGAATGTTTCTGAAACATGTTGCCTACGCGAGCTTTAAGTGCTACAATTCCATGACAACTAAGTAAACACCATCTGCTGATTAAGATGTGATCAAAACCCCAAGACAGCTGCTTAATGGTCAATGTTTTGTCAATTTCTCTTTCCAAAAGGTCAAGAATGAACGTTGAACTGTTGTAAAGACATCTGTAATTAACGTCAACATTAGGAGGCTACGAAGATATTGACTAGGATCCAACTGAAATCCCATTTATCCTTTTTTGCAGTCAAAACAAATGCCAACGTCTTTATAAGTGTATTGTTTTTTTGTTTAATTATTAAAAAGGTCTTTGGGGAAATATCAGAAAGTAAGCTAACTTGTGCTGTAATGGCCATGGGCAGACAGACTAGGTTTCCATCCAAATGTGGTGCACATTTGACCTGATTTTCGAGAAAGTAGGCACAAGATAATGCTAATCGATGTGTTTCCATTCACTACCACTATGCGAGTCTGATCGTGGAGATAAACCGTAGATCTTCTAGCCGGGTGCCATTAAACCCTGGCAGAAGAGGATGACCGAAGTAAATGAGTGCAAGTCAAACCTCAATCGGTGAAAAACAATGCAGAAAACATGTTGGAAAGATGGCATTTCTGTTAGTTTCATGTATCAGTCTGAGGAAGGTTCCCGTCTCCTCGTCGCTCCACACAGATCTGATGGAGTTTGTCTCCTCAGTGGACGCTGAAGTCACATGCTTCGTGTAGGTCATCATCTATTTGCTGAAGCTGTTTCCATTAGTGTGTAATCACCTGAAAATAAGAATCCTTGTTACCTTAGAATGAGCCCTTTTTATCTACAGAGGGAGCGGGTCCCCGTCCACGGAGGCCGCCATGTTTCTACAGTAGCCCAGAACGGACAAACCAACCACTGGCTCTAGACAGGGCCTTTCACGTTTTTCGTGAGTTTCGCCGCCGCCGTAGTTTCTCCTACACGCACGGAACATGAGGATAATCCGTGCGGTGTTCAAATGCAATTTCACCACTAGATGCCACTAAATCCTACACACTGGACCTTTAAGAACATCACAGCTCGATGATGGTCGCTGTTGTCGCATAAAGAAGAACAAACAGGAACTGGTGGAACGACACCTTAACAGCACCTCACAAAAAAAAGAAATGAAAAAGTTCTCCTGGCTTTTTTAAAACTGTATTTCAAATGAGAAACGGGCAGTTTATTTCTATATGCTGTTCGACTAACCTCAGTCTGTGCAGACCTCTATGCAAACAGTACTTCACTTTCTCGTATTCTGCAGTGCAGCCAACTTTGTCGTGATAGTAAACATCCTGTATACACTAATACTATCCTGTCTGTTTTTGTTAAATGCACTTTTTGTAACCTCTGTTTTGAACATAAACAGAGGTTATGTGAGTTCAACATAAATTAAACTCTACATACTTTCTGCCATTACGGTTGCCAATTCTTAGGCCTGCCAGAGGTGACTTGATTAAACTCGGTGGTAATTTTGTAGTATTGTAGTGCCATTTAGTGCGACGGTGCTCCTAGCTGTTTGAATCTGAGAAGACGGCAAGAATATTCGACTCCTGAAGGCGAGCAGATACTGAAACGTTTAGGCTGAACTCTTCTGTTACATGAGACCGTTATGGTTATGTTGCATCTCACTTTATGCTTTTCTATTCCCAGATCCCTAACAGTACGAGGTCACAGGTCAAAGGTCACAATACCAATACAACAGATGAGAGCGTTTCTGTGATCCTAAGCTAACAGGAGTGTCTGCGAAAGACAAGATGAGGTGTTTTTTTGTTTCTTAGCGTTTGTCCTTAATCTTCAGTCACTCTCGCTGCCGCTCTCCGAGATCACGTACTGGCTATCCTCCCCCATGTTCTCCACAAACCACAGACCTGAAGACCAAATCATGAGAAGAACAGTTCAATGAAGCTGTACAGCTGGTGTCAAAGAATAATACTTCACATTATTTTCCAAATTCCCAAGTTACAGTCAGCTTTTTCAGTGACTGTGGTTCTTACCATTTGGGGTTTTGTCTTCATCCTCTTCAAAGTGCTCCATATCGTAACTCACAAAAATATTCTGTGAAAAGAAATAACCTTAAGGTCACTATTGCCGCCTCCCCGTCTGAATTTGGTGCAACTCAAAATCAATTCTGTAAACTCTGAAAAGCGTCTAAAATGTTTGCCACTGAAAATTGACTTTACTAGTTAAAAAAGAGATTATTTTCCTACAGTTGACCTGAGGATTAAAACTAATTTCTGCTGTGGACTGAACTAAATTAACTCCAGCACCTTGATCCTGAGGAGTCTTTCCCAGCACCCCTGCTGCTGTTTAACCAATGTGAGGACCGGCTCATTGGACTTCATTTCCCAGCAGCAGCGGTCAGCAGCGATGCCGGCGTGAAGCTCCAGGTCGGCTCTGTAGGTCCGACCGTTCACGCTGCCACTGAACACAAGTCAACAGAGAGAGAGAGAGCATCAAGCTGATCACACACTGCGGAAACACAAGAAACATAACACCATGCTGCACACAGAGCGATCTAATTTACGTTCATAGAATTCAGTTCCGCCCGTGCGTACACAGGCTGTAGAGTACCACGCCCCGCCTGCCCCGTACCCTCAGGCACTCCTCCGACTGCCCTCACCTCGCAGGATGACCTCCCTCAAGCCCTCAGTCAGTCATGGAGCCCAGTCACCGTAAACACGAGTGGGCCGCACAATTTTTCATTTGGGTTTTGTTACTCAGTCTGTACCCACCAGCTCAGCGTAGATGTACTTAAGTGCAAATGAAGTAGGGCTGCAACTAACGATTATTTGACAAAATGATCAGTGCTTACCAGGGCCCAAGGTGAGGTCTACATATATTTTGTTTTGTCCAACCAACAGTCCGAAACCCAACGACAGTCAGTTTAAGATGATATAAAACTGAAAAAAGCAGAAAATCCGGATAATGTTTGATATTTTTGGATAATAAATAACTTGAACGGTGTAATTTATCTAAATTGTTGGCAATTTCATGTCAACGACTTAACTGACCAGTCGTCTCAGCACTAAAATAAAGCATTTAAAGATGCTTGACAATACTGTGGGATCTAAGGAACCACCATTTTTTACTAAAAGTAACTAAAAGATAAAAAAAAGACATGAGGAAAAATGATTAATAAAAGTAATGTCATTATTTGTTTTTGTTTTTTAAAAAGCCAATAAATAAAAATAAATTATATTTTAAAAGGTATGCGTGACCATATACCAGCCCAAATGTAAACTTTCTTAAAAACATAACTTTTATGGATTCGGAAGCTTTTAAACATCTACAATTCAAAAGGAAGTCGGACCTGAAGGGAAAAACACTCCCACACACGGGAACAGTTGTTGGTCTGATGATTTAACGAGACATCAAGATCAAATGATTCAATTGTAACGTCCAGTTCTCTAATATCCAGATCCACATGCGCGGCAGTCTCACCTCTAACGCCGCTATCTCCCCCAGACCCCACCCGCCCTCCCGCAGGCTCTGCAGCAGGTGCAGCGATAACCATGTGATCCCTCACCAGCTTCCCGCAAGCCAACAGGCCATCTCTGCTGGTTGGATTCGTATTACTTCTTCTTTTTTACTTCAGCAGTTTGTTTACAGGCAAACATGCACTAAAAACAACGTTTAAAATCTGTGTTTGTCCTTAAGCTAAATTGCTGAATTGGGAGAAAACGACATGCTGCCCTGGCACCAAAGCGTTAGCTAGCTTAGTTTGCAGACGGACAGTTTTGTCTCTGGAGTCAATGGCACCAATCACAAAGGAGCTTGTACACAGAAGGTTATGGTGTCGATGTCTCCTGAGCCAGATGGCATGATGACAACCAACTGTTGGATAATAATCATGTGACACTAAATATTGATGTTAAAAAAACATTTTATTACAAAGCTAAAGTAATTAAGAGGCTTATGCCAACAAACATTTCCAAACCATAACCACAGAAAGCTCTGCAGATCCGGTCACCTGTGGTGTCACTGCAGCAGAACAACTGCAGTGAAAACCTGTCAGAAGCATTTTCTTTCTCTGAATGAACTCAAAGACTAACTTAATGCGGTCTGTGCTAACATTTTGTGCCACATGATGTCACAGATTCATTTGATTATAACTTTAGCTGTGAAACAGCTCCGTAATTCAGAAACAAAAGATTACAGAATAATTGTAGTGGCCAATGTCCCAACAAAGGAAAATAATGGACTTTGTGTACGAGGTTTCCTACGTACACTCATACCTAATTATTAAACTGTAAACCGTAACTATGTTCGACGTGTTACTTTCATAGGACACCTGCCAGCCACTCAAAAACACGTATTTCCATTGGCCATGGTGTAAACTCATGTTTGCGTGTATTTAATTTACACAAAGGCTGGCCATGTTAAACATGTACCCACTCCCACCGGTATAAAGCGCTCTGGATAAAAAGCTCCACCGAATGTTGGATGTGATGTGAAGTAAGTGAGCGATCATTGGAGGTCTGCCCCCGACAGACCTGTACACGACTCTGTCAGGGTAGAAATCACAGCGCTGCCTCTCCGGGTCCGTCAGCTTCACCGTCACGATCACAGAGTCGGCTCTCTGATACCAGCGGACCTGAGGGTGAAAACTGAAACAAATACATTTAAGTTCTAAAATCAATCTCAAATTAAAATGTTGATTTTGTTTCTGAGACACTAAACAACTTGTACAGTCGGGATCATCTACTGCAGCTTTGAAGAATGAACCATTTGTAAGTACAGAAGCTGCATTAGAAGAGTTTTCCAGATAAGTCCTACTGTACCTTTTTGTGGAGTCATCCCAGTCTGTCTCGTTAGTGCTGATGACCTGCTGGCTGTTGCTTTGAGTGTCACCTGCAGGTACACCTGAACACACGCACACAGTTTATACATCTATTTCAATACGATTTACTGTGTGTTAGCAGTGGAGACAGATCACGGTTATTAGCCACAATGTTTGTCTCAGGTTCAGGAAACAAAACTCTGTTTTTTCATTTAATTCTCCTTACTGTGGAAGCAGCTACAAACTCTTGTTTTCGCTCTTAAATATATGTTATTTACTAAATGTAATAATACGGTAAATACTATTTTGTCAGTTATGTTTTTTTTTAGTGACAGTTTGATTCACTTTTAGGCATGAATATCAAAAAGTCCTAAAGCTTAAAGTTCCCTTACAGTGTCACAATAATAAAATGTGTGATGTACAGTATGAATAATTATGCAGCGCTTCATATTTAATAATCTACATGATCAGCATGATGCTTCTCTGTGTGGATCTACTGATCCTCCTGAAGTTTGGACTGTAATAGGATAGAATTTCATTGTATTTTTACCCTTTTCACAGGGGTTGAGCCAGGCAGCCTGGCTGGTCGTAGGATGTTCTCCATCTCCGTTCCTGTGGATCAAAATCATAAAGCTTCTGTTCAGTCCCCCATTTAGACCAAAACATCTGAAGCTTGAGACATTAACTCCTATTAGGGACTTTCTGTTTTACCTCCCGAGATTTTTAACATTTGTAACGGTTTAAATTTGTTTGTGTGAGCGAAGTGTCTTGTTGTGATGTTATTTAAGTGTAATTCGTTGTCAGGTCTTAATGAGACTTTCTGAACAAATAAATCTCAACTAACTAACACGGAAGGTGAGAGCTGTTGGATCCTTAATGCACCCAAGAGGAGTGTGTTCCCAGCTTTTACTATTTAAAGGTTTCAAATAAACTCGTCACAAGCTGTAGAGCCCAACCAATATAGGCATTTCCCAGGCTGATCGATACTAAAAAAGGATTACAACATGTTGACAAGTTTCATTTTTACATATGTCTGGAGAAACTTTTCTTACTACTTTGTAACATTGGCATTGAAAAGAGAAGATGCCTCAATGTCATGTTGGAATCTTAAATCATCATATAAAATATTAAATTGATCCTCAGTAAAAGACAACAACCTCATCATCTGCCCAGCGGACCTCAGATCAGCAGTGTGGGTGTTTGTCTGTCCAATAGCTGCCGGGCTAGCCAACAGGGATTTCTGATCATACACTTGATCCCAGTGGGGTTCAGCTGCTGGTGGTACTGGTGGTGCTGGGACCAGGGACTGGATCACTGAAGATACTGGACTAAGTGGCTCACATGGTTCTAGGGGAGGAGGGTCAGCAACCCTGCGGACCTCAGCTGCCCTGAAGACTTCAGCCAGAACTTCCTCCTCAGCTTTGATCCTGACCTCCAGAGACGCCGGTCCATCCCCTGACCTACAAACAACAGTCCTGCTTCATTTATCGTAGTCCAGTTCCTGACTTGGACTCACCACTTAGTCCCCAGCGTTTCCTTACCCAGAAATGTGACCCGCCTCCTTGCCGCTGCCGGTCTTGGTCTCCTGGCAGAGCGCCCTCAGCAGGTCCACATGCTCCGGGTTGCTGACTCCCATCCCAGTGTTCAGGATCTCTGACTGCAAGTTGTATTCATTGATCACAGTTTTCATACCTGGTACCTGGGTCACACGGACCTCGAAAAAACAAACAGGAAGCAGCAAGTTTACTGGTGCCAACTAGGGCTGCAGAATTAATCACCATATGGCCAAGTGCAGTATCGAAGCTGCACTTGGCCAAGCTGCTGTTTGTTGATAAAAAGGTAAAATGTGTGACAAACAGCGTTTTAGTAAAATGTCCTGCAGAGACGCCCCGGCCTATAGATCATGTTCTCCAGATGGAAGAAAACTTGTTTGTTTGATACAGACCCCAACAAATGTCACATCAGGATTTTAATATTTGTTTCAGTGAAAATGAAAATTGTGATGCAAAAATGATCATTCCACTAATCGTGAGTCATCTGTCTAAATAATCACCATATCATGCATCCCTAGTGGCAACTGCACCCTAAACATACCAGAGTTTACATTCAACTTCTTCTACAGACTGAACCAAATCATTTTGATCTACTTTGGACTTTTAGAGAAACCTTAAACTGTAAAAAGAGGACCGCCTGCGGTACCTAAGAATCCTTGTGATCGGTTATTAATTCAGACGCTTTTTTTGTCCATCAGTAACCTACTGACTGAGCGAGGAGATGATTGACCGGGAAAAACCTACCATGGGATCAACAAAAACGGTGTTTCCCAGACTGAAAACTGCTCTGGCTCGGTGCTGCAGACCTCGGATCTTCTGGCTGATCGCTCTGGTGACCTGTGAGCGAAAATATTCATGACCATCACAGGACTGATCTTTCTGCTCAAGAGCATAAAGTCCAAAAATCTGATCACTATAATACTAATAATGCTAGGGGTCTGGAAGTTTAATCAAATTAAACTCAAGATGGAGAACAGTTTCAATGCCAATTAAATTTAAATTAAGGAACATTTTCACAACTGAAATAAAACTGAAAACTTAATTCTCTCAGAATATACTGAAAGTCTGTAGTTTCTAGTTGCCATAAGGAAATATTCTGAAGACCTCTAAAACAGATTTACAGACATTTTTCACTATATTTCTAAAGTTTTAAATCCAGATGATCTCATTGTAGTTCTCCGGTTCTTGTTTTGTATCTTTTGTTTTTTGTTAATTGAAAAATTTTATAATAGTAGAAAACTAGAAATAACCTTCAGTGGTTGAATGCATCTGCCAACCAGTCAAGTTGCAGTTTACATCCATGTCTGTCCGATTCATTATATATGTAGTGAATACTTGGAAGGAATTGAATTAAAAGGTATAAAAAAAGGCATAAACTTGGGGCAGGCTATGTAGCAAATCAGGGCTGGATTCTCGCGTGATATCGTGAATCCAGCTGCCTCGAAAGCTAAGGTGATTTGGGCAGCAGGGCTGCTTACCACGTTCTCACGTGATGTGAGAGGGACAGTTGGTGGCAGTAACGCACCTCTAAGCTGGTTTGCCAGCCGCCGCAGAAGAAGAAAGTGACGGGAAAACATGGAGGAGAGTTGAATTGTAAACACAGAGCAGGAGGAGTTAGAGTTGTTTGTGTGAAAGTTCCACATAAACGAAGAAAATGAATCAAATGTGATGAAGCACGTTGCGGTTATTTTAAACAATTTCTTACTTGAATTTACAGAACAATTACTGTATAATGACCTATACCGTTACCATGCTATAAAATGATATATACTTTGATAGAAGATTTAGGGAAACATCGCTTTCTGTGATAATCTGTTTCAGGAGACGTTTTGAAATGGAATTGTCTATATTTCACAGGGAGGTGGCAACAAGTCCTTACAAGTTAAACACCCGACTGCACAGCGGAGCAGTTCTGCCCGCTTTCAATGTTCACCCTGTTGCTTCTGTTGAGCGCCAGTAATATATCTAAACTCAGACTGTGGTTGAAAAAGATTATCGCACACAACTTTCTGAGCTGCAGGGTTTTTTAGGAAATGTACTGATTTGAACATGGTCATGAGGTCACTGTAAGTGGGCTGTCAAGACAAATGTCTGTATTTTCAAGCTACTGCAAATCCTCGGCCCATCAGACTGTATTTCTGGAGTAGCCAATCAGATTTCAGTGTTGTTGTTGGTGGTGGCGAGTTAAAACATTGCAGTCAGGGTGTGGTTGCCAGGATGTGGTGAAAGATGGGCTGAAATTGTATGCAGTGTGTAGATTGTGTAGTTAGATTGTGTTTCATAGGCAATCTGGCAACTTGGACAAACATCCAAAACCTGGATCAAATTACAGGAGTTTTTCCGGGAGAAACAACAAAACGGGAGGGCGCTGGGACATGGCTTTGAAATACGGGAGAAACGGGAGTGTTGGCAGGTCTAAATTTAGTTTGTAAAGTGAATGAATAGAGAAAACACAGGAAAAGTGCTAATGTGTTGGTGAATTAGTGAGCAAAGTGAGCAGGTGAACAGGAAACCTTGGGGTGCCAGTCGCTCTCTGCGTCGACTGGTTTGACCCGGCAGACGATGATCTCCACGGCCTGGCCGGGCAGAGAGTGAAACTGCTCCGGGAGCTGGAGGATCTGATGGGATTTCACCTCCTCCTCCTTTCCCACGTCAATAAACCGAACGAAGACACTGAAAAACAGCCGGTCACCTCTGTCTGGGACGGACAGGATCTTCACCCTGCCGCAGGGAGCACACGCTCACATTACATCCACACAGACTTGTACTGGTGTCAAATGTAAAATGAGCTTCAGTTTATAAAACCAGTTAAAACATTAAAAATTAAATTAAAATAAAATAAAAGTTTTAATTAAATTTAAGAAACCAACCTGAATCCTCTGCTAGCCTGCTAACTAACCAGCAGCCCCTAACTAAGATATGGTTACTCACCCGCTCTGTTTCACTAACAGAATATCATGAGAAAACCAAAAAGCATTTGGGCTTCAAGTGTTGTGACCAAAATGAGTGTTTCAAGGCTGAAAGTCTCCTCCGGTGTGATGACCCCCTAAAGTTGTATTTAGACTGCATGTCAGACCTGTGGAAGACCTCGCCCTCCTGCACGGCGTATAAGCCGCCCTCCACCAGCTCCTTGGCTCCAGGTTTCTTGTCAGCATAGAAAGAAGTCATCTCAGACGCCATGCTCATGAAACCTCCGTCCTCCTTCCTCACAATTCGACCGTAAAACACTGATGCCGTCTTAATGTAGAGAGGCACAACCTGCGAGCATCGGACACAACACAGGTCCCACTTTACTGCAGTGTCCTCGTGGATTTTGGTGTAGCAACAGACGACTCTATGGCTGCTTAATTCAATACTTTGTAAAAACACATTTTTGTGATTGATAAAGATGAAGGCCAGGAACTGTGTAAGGGGAATGATATACAGTGAGCTTCTGCTTCACATCAGGATCTAGGACAGATAATTGATAATAATCATTTGTAATCAAAGACCTGATTATGACTTCCAAGAATGAGTAACAACATGAGCAGAGTAAAAAGCTTTTTGTATACGTGTAACCAATAATTAATTCTTGTTTCCTGTCTGTCTGAAGTGTCTGATGGCCATTCAGAATGAAAAGCGTAGTCATGGACTAAAGGTGTGAACGTCCTCACTTCTATGACTCCTGAGGCAGGAAGCACAGACTGATCCAGGTGGGACATGAGTCTGTGACGGTCGGGACACACACTGCTGTCTCTGCAAATGAAAACACACACAGAATCACATTAGGCGGCACAGTAGCTTTAATTCTGGAATGAACCAGACATCTATTTTCCCCAAACTTAGCCAGACCTGGCCCGGTAGATTTAAACCGTAACACATGGATGCAAAAGTCTACAGCCCCCTGTGACACTGAGAAGCTCTTCTACTCCGGGTGAGCGAGTGCTAACAGATGTAATGAACAGCTACAACCAGTTTATATTCGGCATTTCTGATTAAAGACTTAAAAGGATTAATCAATTGTCACTTGTTTTTGAAAACTGACTTTCTGTCAATTAAAATCGATTAACTGACTAACTGATTCAGCTCTGGACTGTGGTTAAAAATCTGTTAGGTCTTGCTGTGTGTTGATTATACTGAGCAGCCCACACAGCTCAATAAGGGTCAACAGAATCAATCAAAATGTAAACCAAAAGCTGACCTGCAGACTCCAAAGCTCTTCAGGTAGCTGCAGAGAGGTCTGTTGGTCTTCTGGTCCTCCCGGGCCACGTGGACGCCCTCAGCAAAGGACAGCAGCTCAGGGGGCAGCGGGGCGTTGGTTCGCACCAGGTAGCGCAGAACCCCAACTACGTGACAGGCGTTCCTCTCAGAGATCAGCAGCACGGACCTGAGATGAGCGCAGCTCTCTGGTTGATCCTGAGAGGACACCTTGGAAAAGACATCACAGAAAGAGGAGAAACCTTTCAGCTGCAAACGCAGACACTGAAACTGTGGTTATGTAAACGCACTGATCATTTCTACAGGAATAGAAGATTTGAGCCACCAGATTCTTCCCGTCCGTTTGTTCTTACTCGTTCAGAGAGGTTTCTGAAGTTCTCGGACATGCAGAAGAGTCGGCTGCCAAACACTTTGGGAGAAGTGGGGAAGCCATAGTGAACGACACAAGTCGCATCTCTGATTCCCAGACATTTCAGACACTCGTTGGTGGTCACTGCAGGTCAAAGGTCAAACGCAACAAAAATGTAAATGTCAGAAACACTATTAATACTCAGGAAGGATATCAGTGAGTTGCTCTAATTGCACTGTTGATAATGTTCAGAAATATATTCAGTTTACCCAGAATAACATGAGTGCTGGTGCCAATATCTTTCTTCCACTGCTGGATGACAAAGTCAAACTGGTGTGTTAACTCCTCGTGGGACTTGAGGCAGAATACTGATTTGTTGCTCACGGCCTGACGAGAGATTTAAGACACTGGTAAACTTCAAAGAAAAATGCCCTTTTGTTTCTCTTTCTACTGGCAGATGTCACCAGTGCACTCTATCTGTAGAGTGTGAATGTGGCTGGAGCGTGGTAATGACACTCCTGTCATTGAAAACAAAACTTATCCTGGCTTGTTGCTGCATGTGCAGAAAAAACAAACACACAACCTTCGATTATTATAGACACAGTGTACTGAACCAAAGCGTGTTATGATATTGTTCCTGAATTAAAGATTCAAATCTCTGGAATGTACAGCGTAACTGAAGCCGTCGTTTCACCTTGAACACGTCTTCCACCTCCTGAGCAGAGTTGGCTACGATCAGAGTCTTCTGGCTGAGAATGGGGTTGAAATCCAAGGCACCCAACAGTACTGAGATCTTACTGCTCTCTAGAGTCATGAGGATGATCTGTAGGAAGACAAACATTTCCATAAACTGAAAATCTCAGACATCCGAACACACAGCTGAGCATTAGTCTATACTGCAACTTATGGAGGCGGCTTAACCCTAAAGTTGTAGTTATTGATGATTGGTTGAGACTGACCTGCTGAACGTTGCCATAGAGAGCAGCTTCCTCAGGGACAGTCATGACAATGCAGGGGTATGGCATGTGATTGGCTAACAAACCCTCCATGTGACTGGACCATCTTTTCGCCACGGCGATGAGCTGCTGAGGACTGGCAGCCTTCTTCTCGTTGGAGGTCACCTTGTGGAAATGCTGCAAGATGGTCGCCATCTAACGGGAGAACGTTCATGTTTAAAGAAATATTCGGAAAGATTTACGTTGGGTGTAAAAGCGAATGATGTTGACGCGACTACAACATATGCATTAAATAACTGAAAGTTTAGAGAATCAAGGCTTCCAGAAATCCTGGAAAAAGTCCTAAAAGAAACAAACCTTTATCTTCCTAAATTTGAAAATTTAACAAGTGCTGAAATTTGTATTTGGACAAAAAACATTTATCATCAAGTAGGTTTTGTATTTTTCTGAAACTGTCACCTGTGGATATTGTCAGTTGTAGAGAACATTAATTTCAACCCAGAGAGCAGACCAAACTAGAAAATAAAACATTAGTCTGTTGAATCCCTTGTAGACGGATGTTTGCATTATTTACACTTCTCCAGAGACAGTGCTTCAGTGAGCCTTCACTATGGAAAGTATCTTGCTGACCACATTAGTTCCAGTTGGCCTGTTAGCAGCTACTGTAGCTCAGAAACTGTTGAGTGTGACTGTCACCTGGTCTGGAGCAAGAGTAAAGAGCTGGTCGGCTTCGTCCAGCACTAGGTGGTACAGACGCAGGAACAGGAAGCAGTGGCAGGACAGCAGACGCACCAAACTGAAGGGAGTGGTCACTAACAACAGGCCTGGTAGAAATAAAAGCTCGATTTAAGAAATTATATGATAACCTTAGTTTGGGATGATCCCACTTACAAAACAAATAAATGCATTTAGAGATAACCCCACAAATGTAGAGACATTAGCTGACCACTAGTAAACTGAGATGATGCTTTGCTTACAGTTTTTGGGGATCCTGACAGCCTTGGCTTCGTCTTTGCCGACGCCCAGCAGCACGACGACAGGGTGGAGGCTTGGGGTGACCTTGAGCTCCTCCAGGTGGTCATACACCGCCTGGACCTTCTCCCAGCCTGGACACAGCACCACGGCTATGGGCTGGACACACATCAACACAGAAAGTACAGTACAGAACAGAACAGCATCCTCTGAAAACAACATGTCTTACAGTAACTAAATGACTGGCAGCACAGTCAATCAAATGATGGTGCTATATAAAGGGATGTAAATATAGCATTTTACAATTTTAATGTAGTGAATGCAAGATTCAGATGAAGTAGCCCTGGAATAAAATAAGCCACTGTCTTCCAATATAATAAATGGACACCAGGCATGTACTCACCCCTGCGCTGGAGGTGAGGGAGGTGAAGATGGAGTTGAGCAGGATGTGGGTGAGGAGTGGGGCGAGGTAGCTGAGGGGCTGGTCAGCGTTGTGGGAGACGATGACGGTGTTGCATCCCCGAGCCACAGCTGGCCAGGTGTAACAGTCAGCTGGCGACAGAGTGCTGTACTGCCTCCTCCGCAAGACCTGGAGACAGATCGGTCGCATTGTGAAACTCAGGGGGAGTTTAAACATGCAGCCTGGTTTCAGTGTCAAGAAACATCTTTACCTGATAAAACTGTCCACAACAGAAAAAGAACCCCAGTCTGTTTCACCTCCCTTTCATAAGTCCTAGTTCATCACCAGCTTTTGTGTCAATGACGGCTGATGAGGTTCCCCTCACTGATGAATCTGCAGCCCACCCAGAACCTCCCCTCGTCACTCAAGGAATTCTCCCTTTGGCACCCCCAGTGGAAGTATCAGAAAACACACTTTGGCAGACACACTACGCACTACGCCCCTCCATCTAAGTGTATCTATGCTGTTTTAACAACGGTGTAAATCGGAGTTGCAGTGGGCAGGCTTCAACCCTTAAACTAGTTCTTGTGACAGCTATGATTAAACAACCAACATTAAACAACCAACATCATAACAGATATGAACTACCATTGATCTGATTAAACTCACCTAAAAATGTTAAAGAAGCTGAAAAGATCTACGTTATGTGAACGAAATGTTTCTACGGTTTTCTTGCTTGCTGGGTACAAAGATCTTAGTAAGGACTTACTTAGTAATGGATTTACAAATAACTGGCGCAACCCATTCCAGATGGAAAAGAATAAACATGGTAACAACAAACTTTATTCGCAGTCTTTCAGAACAAAGTAACATGACACTTTTGTATTTTTCAGAATTTTCCAAACTTAGGAAAAATATTTTTAAATTCCAAAACTGGAACCCTGTTATTAACAGTTAAACAATTCTTAGTTGTTATTTCCAATTAAACCTATAAGTGAAGATCACTAACCGAATTTGTTATGACACCTTGTTTCATGTCTCAGTCTCCTTCAATCTGTTTTTGTCTTACTTTCCATTTTTATCTTTTTCAGGTCTAAATAGCCTCAAACAAAACTCAGAGCACATTCTTGTTTACCAAGCGGAGAGCATCGGTGATGGGGGCATCATCCAGGCCGGTGCAGGAATCCACTGGGAGGGCAGAGTGCACCAGAGTCCCAGTCCTCCTGGGATCGCTGGGAACAACCTGAGGACAGGACAGGCAAACCACAAATGAGACAGTAATTGCGGCGGTAACATCATAAAGACCAATGTCCACCTGCTGCAGTGCATCCTGGCATCACATGAAACTCAGGTCGACACAGTTTGCAGCCCAGGTGAAACCGCGACAGCCACACATTAAGTTTGTTTTTGTCTTAAATGACCAATATATCAACTAGGGCTTAGGGGAATTTTTAGGGTTTCCTACAGTTTCTATAGTGGAGGTGGGTCACCTCAGCTGAACACCACCTCATAAAACAAACACTTATATGGAAAAACCGCATGAACCGTCATGGAGAGCAGAGAAACCCACCGTGTTATCTGCAGCGTCTGGATCGGGGTTCAGAGGCTCCGGGTTCAACCACTCCAAAAGGCTGCATTAGACACAACAGTCAGAATTACTACTATTTTAACAGCAAACTCAAAGAAGCTTTGCTTTGGATACTATTGAACTGTTTTTCTTTACTAACATGTCATCATACTACGTTTTTAATTACTCCCAACCATTAACAGGCTGAGATCTGTAGAAACCTGACAAGCCACCAGGAGTTCACTGCCATTATCAGTTAGTGAACTCGTTTTGTCTTGGTCGATACAACACTGACTCATCACTAAGCAGATTTGTTTGTTTGAGAATCTTCCCTCTCTGAGCTGCAGCTCACCGTGAACAGGCCCAGTCCTCTTCACTCCTCCACGTCTTCTCTGCTGGTCCTGACTCGACTGACCTACCGGAACTGCTGAAACATAAACAGAGTGGAGACGATCAGCTGAGACACAAACTTAAGAATATATCCAGCTGGATTAAATTTACATCTGATATTTACACTGTAATATCATCATGCTGTAACAGACATATAAGCCTAATGTTGGGAAAGAAGGTTTCAACACTACGAGTGCGGAACACTTACCTTGTTTCTTCATCTGCCAGATATTCAACCTGACTGCTCTCAGGAAGACCTTCAGCTCCACTTTTTCCACTAATAAAAAATAATTCCAGCCAAAGAATGCAGTTACTAAGGGTGACTGTTCTGTTCCCGCAACGTAAAAAAACCCAAAGCAATCAGCTCAACATTTGAAGTAAGAAAGCATCGGTCAGTCACTTGTCAGCTTCCTCAACTCATACTGATCAACGATGGCTTGAGTGGCGTTAAAGACTCGCTGTTGTTTAAAGGGATTAAGCCTACATACGTAGGAAATATTTGATGTACAATTACCAAAGCAGTAGTTTCGGTACACAGAGTATCGGTCTGCTAACTCAAGTGGGATGAAAAAGGTAAAAGTTAAAATTGAACTTTTATCACAGTATAAAAGCTCCATTTGGAGTGGATTTCTCTCTCTAGGGGCTGGTGGGATGATGTTAAAATCATTATGTTTCATTATGTCATGTTCCACCCACACCGCAGTAATAATTAGAGCCATAAATACCTTCCATTTTTGAGGAAACTTGATGGTCCTCAAGTAATTTAAATCCCGTCCTTGTGTTTTAAAGGGGATTTTAAAGAGCTACTTGTTCTTCTATTTATTTATTTTTAATCAGCTCAGTGTGAAATTTGACTTTTGTGTGAAAATGGAGTAAGTCAGAAAGTTCCTGCCAATCTGTAAACATACTAACACCAACATATAGACCTATTTGTGAGCCAGTATGACAACAGAAACAACTAAAGCCATCAGGAGAGTAAGAGCTCATCCAATGGACTGTTGAAATGGTAGAAACTGGCATATTCCTTTGAGCCCCAGGTAGTTAGGCCTACACATTTTAGCAAATTGGCACAATAAGTAATCGGAGATAATGATATCCTCGGTAAGTGTTAGTCACACTGAATATCAGTGTGTTTGACGTCTGTGTGTTGAGATTTGACCTGAGTTATGACTCCGAGAAGCAGTACCATTTGTGGCATTTACCTCACACAGTAGCACTTATATAATGTCATGATGGTTAAAATGTCTTTGCAATGAGTTCAATTACGACGGAGTGATTATTTCATTCCCCACCTCCCCCTGTAATTCTAATCCCATCCAAATGGGGCTTTAGTTAACTAAATGAATTGTTGAAGGTGCGCTGGCAGCATACACTTCCTGTCCTGTGCAGGTGCAGGAGGCTGCATTCGTCTCTTCAGGTCGACAGTCTTTTAGAGCTTCATGCTGACTGACCTGGAAAACAAAAACAAAAAAAAAAAACAAGCTTTTGGTTCTAGATTCATTGTTCAGGAATTACTGACCAAATTGTACAGGTGAGATACAGACACCCAACTACCATGTTTGTATGCATTACAGTGGGCAGAAAAAGAGGAAGCAAACAACAGGCCTCCTGGAGTTTAGACTCCTGTGGATTTAACCTTCAGTCTGTGAGAGCGTCCCAAAATGATGTGTTAAGAAATGTGCTGAAAACTGTTCCAAAGCGTCCATTCTTAAAAGCTCTGCCGTTCAGCTTGAGAAACACTTCCTGTGTTGTACATGCACTCACGCTGCGAGCCGCCTGCTGGCAGCTGCTGCCAGGATTCAGAAACTTCAGGAACCTGCGGGGTACAGGAAGCGTTCGGTCAGTATCAACCAGCCACATTAGAAAGACATGAAACCTGCTGTTGGTTTCAGCCAATCACACGAGAGGCACTGTATGTGACTGAGATCAACTCTCACCTGAACAGACTGAGGTTTTTGGTCAGAGCTGCAGCCAGAGACGAGTCCGTGTCCTCTGATGAGTCACTGAACGTGAGAGCAGGTCAGTTCACTTACATTAAATAAACTACATAGACTATCACATAACTACGTGTTTCTTTGTTCAACAGTGAACTGCACCAAATGTGTTCTCACCTCTCTGCAGCAGCAGTGTCTGAGCCCTTCTTTGATTGGCTGCCTGGAGACAGTTGTTCTCCTATGACCTTTGACCTGCTGCCTTCCTCAGAGGCCTTCAGCTTGTGTTGTTGGCTCTAAAGCAGCAGAAGAGGTCAGAGGTGAGGATGTGTGGATATTTAATGTAGAACTGACAGTAACACAGTGAGCAGAGCTGCTGACCTCAGGTGTAGAGGGAGCCGTCAGCCAATCACGTGATCCGGCTGCGGGGAGACCTTGTGACATCACTGAGGGTTACACCAGATTAGTCAGTGTGAATTCCAATGTAAAACTGATTCAGAACACTTCTTATTAGAATTAAAGCTGAGCCACATGAAGAAAAACAAGCATCAGTTCAGACTTCATTACGTAGCTGTGAAGGAAGGACCAAAAGCCAAGGTTTTAGCAGCAATATTTAAAATTCACAGGGATTGTTTGATAGTAAAGAGAGTCACTTTGAGATTTAAAATGGGAAAATATATCAGCTCCAATCTGTGACTAAATGAGAAACTGATGGAGAGGATTCACCAAATGTTGAGGAGGGACCGCTGAAAGTATGACACTAAAGATTCTGTGCACAATGAGCAAAACTGAAAAATACAGTTAAGAATTTAAGTTCTCAAACACAAGTCATTTTATGTCCATGTTGGCTTAAAAGTTCTTAAAACTTCTATAAAGTGGACATTTGAACATCTGCAACTACATGACAAGATGTAAACTCCATCTGCTGAGGAATATCATGTAATACGGGCGAAAGCCTCAGAAACACCATCAAATGGACTATGAGGAGAGATTGCTGTCAACTTCCAAGGCCAAGAATTAACTTTCAAAGTCAAAATCATTGCAGTTATGACGATCCAGTTTGTCATGTCCATCTCCGCAAAAGGTCTGCGTGGAGCCTAAAATATATAACCTGTAATCTGCGTGTTTACCAGGAGGTGCTCGGGTTTGTGCCGTCGGCTTGTTTGAGGTCGTGCGAACAGTCTGGGTTAAGATGCTGGAGGACAACATGACGGGAAATTGGTCCACCTCGTCCAGCCCGCCGCCGTCAGCTGACTCTCTGATGTAATATGCAAACTTCTTGGCCACCAGATCGTCATTCACACAGATCTGAAATATTAACAAAATCCTGGTAATCCGTTTCTCGCTGTGTAAAAATACAGGCGCTGATAACAAATTGCACAAGAAAATGTAAGTGAAAACAGACAACAATATACAATAACAGTCAAACAAACGCAAGAAACAAGAGACGAGCTGAAAAGTGTTACATTATAAGAATACAATGTACAAATGTAAAGTCTTAAGAGGAGACTTGAGAGAACAAAATAGTAGCAGATTTGATGTATGATCTTATCTGTATTTATGTCTGTGTTAAAACTAAATGTTTGAAGGTCATTTTCTGAATGAATGTGACTTTCTAAATCCTACACTGAGGGGTCAGTTCACCTTGACGTTTCCTACGGTCACATAAAGCTCGACAGATGTGGAGTCTGACTCGGATTCAAGCAACACGGCCTCTGTCCGGTTCGACGCTGGTGGAAGGAAGCAAACTTTCAAAGTGGACTCCTCGAGATTGCAAATATGTTTTAACATCAATCTCACCGCACCACAGTTTAGGGCGCAAAAGATGTAAAATCTACACGGGGAAAAAAACAAACAAAACATTATCACAGTTGTCACCTTGCAGCAGGTTGTGCAGGTAGAGTGTAGCAGAGCTGTCCCACTGAGTGGACGAACTGCAGAGGAAAAGAATAAAACATCAAGCTGAAAGTGAATTTCATTTCACAGCACACATATCTGTAAACTTCACAACACAGAGATAAAGTGGGTAAAGGAGACAACGATCTGAAAGCAGCGATGGCTGTGAGTGCTTCAGAGCTTCTAAACTACTTCTGATTTTACATTTATGCAGACTGCAGATACTCAACACCCTAAACAGTGTGTACCGTGCTCCACAGATCCATCAACAGTTCAGTGGAAGCAGTGAGCTGGTCTTACATGAGCTCAGCCTTCTCCTCATGCACCGACACACGCAGGGTTGTTGGTTTGATTCCCGCCAGGTGGAACCTCCTCACCCAGAAGGGCAGCTGGAGGAAGTTCTGCACAGCGACTCGGATCCTTGTCAGACCGAGGCGAGAACACAAAGGTTACAACTTAAATGGCACAGACGGACAATCACACACACACACACACACACGACATCTCTCAGGTCTGCAACCACTTTGACATGATCTTGGTTTTATTGCCTCCAGGCCTTGAATGACAGTGTCTTAATTTCATGCTCCAACTAAAATTTACATTTTTTGATAGTTTTTAACCAAAACATGTACATTTTGAGACCAATAAGAAGTTAAAATATGCAATCAAATGTCTTCTAATCAAAGCAGTCTTGTATTTGGACTAATTGAGTTTAAACTGGCAGTGGTCCAGTGTTGAGGAGGACTGGTACTATTCTGGTCTTACTGCTCTGAGGGGACAATGAGCCGTTCTCCGTGGTCGACCAGCAGGCAGCGAGCCTGACTGGACACCGAGTCCATAATGATCGACTCCACCACAGCCCGACACCACGACTTCGTCACTGACCAGTACACCACACACACCTGAGAGGAAATACAGTAACACACGCATCCAATCCACCTCCGGTCCAACTAAGGTGTCACAACAAGGCGCGCCGGTTTGGGTGTGTCAACATATGAGCGAAGATAGACTGCAGGTGTTGCGTTACCTGTCCCTCCTCTAACAACGCGGGCTTCAGCTTACGCTGGTCCTGAGTGACGTCGTGGTAGAAGAGGTTCATCTGAACCAGCATGTTGTTGTACTGTTCTGTGGTCTCTGCATCGTCGCCGGAATCCTGAGCAACCCGACCCCAGAGGCAGGACGGGTTCTCAACCTGCAACGGCCACGAGAAACGTTTCAAAGAGGCACCAGAACACAGTTTGTTCACATGATTTTCAGTCCTACAATCCTTGTTTTGTTCCCAACCTTTCATAGCAATTAATGTAAAACGGAAAGCCTTATCACAGACGGGTCCACATGCGCCGTTTGGAGCATCAACATACTTAAACGCTGTTTCACTCTTTCTACTGCTGGATGAAGATCGAGACAATGACAAAAGAAGAAGGATCTCTTCTTTGACCAAAAAGACCACATTCAACTTGCAAGAACACAGAAAAAGCAGCAGCGCTTCTTCACACTCGAGAGGGAGAAACCCTAATATACTTGATCATTGACACTATCAGAACCTTATTTTCTGCTGACTGTCTAATCACTAAATGGACTCATCGTTTCAGCGACTAACTGTATCTTCATGTAGCGGACCAATCGGTTCATGGACTATGTTAGAGATGATCCAATGGAGACTAAATACGTTAGATGCACTATTACTTTATACTGTACTTTATACTGTAATATTAACCTCAACCGGTTAACCCACTTTGTACCTTACACTTGTTTCATTTTAAATTTATACTTATACCCACTTGTACTTACCTGTATTATATTATTGCTTTTTGCTGAGTACTTCCATTCTTGTGTGCACTGATGTGACAGTGAGCTGCTGTTACAAAGAGTTTCCCCTTGGGGATTAATAAAGTATGTCTGATTCTGAAGACAATCTAATACCCAGCATGCACGTCCTACCTACTGGCTGTAACATTACTAATACAACAAGTAGAGCATCAACAGAGATTCATAAAGGCCTGAAAACCTTTAGAAAACACTGATGGAAATGGCAACATCGCAATATTTCTATTTAAAAATTGCATTTATGATCTAAGACTGTCCAGATTTTAAAACACTAGATTAATGGCGCTTTTGCTCTTAGTAAGAACAGCAAAGTCGAGTTTATTCATGTAAAGAAACAGCCACACCTACAGTTAGTGGTGGAAAGTAACTAAGTACATTTACTCAAGCACTGTACTTGTACTCTACTTGAGTATTTTCTGCTTGTTTATACTTTTGTTCCACTACAATTCAGAGGCAAATATTGTATTTTCACTCCACTAAATGTATTCGATAACTTAAGTTACTTTCGATATTTAAATTCATACTGCAAAATGTAACATCAACACATAAATCTTTATTATATCACCAAGACTTTATTGATCGCCTGTGGGAAATTCCCAAGCGACCCAGCAGTTTATAAAGCAATAAAAGCCACAGTATATAGAATAGAAATAAATAATAGCCTCACGTTTAACAGCTGCAATATTAAAGTAATATACACATTAATGCATCAATATTCATAATTCAGTATTATAATAAACATGATTTTGAAAGGGGCTTTTGGTACATTAAGTTTCACGCTAATACTTTTGTATTTTTACTTTTTCAATGCAGGACTTGTGTGAAAGCTCTGAGTAAAGTTACTTCTTCCGCCACAGACTAACGTTACATTAAACTTTACAGCTGCCTGATCCAGACACACAGGGGTATGACTTGTTCATTCTCATTTTTACTCCTTTTGTTTGGTTGTTTTTGGTTTAATCACAGTGCAAGGCGGGTGAATGTTATAAAGTCACATAGGAAACACATCTTTAAGGAGATAACTGCAACCTAAAAGTCTAACTTTCAAGTTGCTTTTTTTAAACCGACATGATTTGGCCTCAAGAAAACACACAAACCAAACCCATGAGGAGATATGCCGTTTGAAGCATAGGCTTTTATCCAAAACAACGCCGTTGTAACGTGTTGCTGCGGGGCAGCAGCCGCGTTAGTTACCGTTACAGCACCAACCGTTACCGCCACGTTAGCTAACGTTGCGGATTAACGTTAGTTATCGAAAAGCACGCTCACCTTCAAAACTGCTATCTTCAGCATTGTGCGTGGGTTCGTCAGTCCACACCGGCCTTGAGAAACACAAGTTAACTTATTTAAGCTCAAATTCCAAGGAACCGCTGAAAGGCAAACAGCGATTTAACGCCGGCTAGCTAACGTCAGATTTAAGTCGACGAGTTGCACCTGAGACGGCGCCCAGCGCTAGCTGACGCTAGCATTAGCTAACCGGCGTTACACTCGTTCTCTAAAAAAAACTAAAATGTGCCTAGATGAAGCGGAATTTGACAGGTGTTCATTTTTACAATATTTCGTAATTCCTCTGCTTGGTTTTCATCTAATTTAACCCGTAAAACGTACCTTTTTCCTCCGAAACTCTGAACGGGAACGGCCGGTGGATCCGCGTGAAGCAGAGAGGGAGGAGCCGTTAATTCCGCTTGTGACCGTTAGGGGTCACTATGGAAACGAGACAAGTCCCCCCCAATAACGTTTTTTTCTTTTTATCAGGCATGGAAAGAGTACTAGAATATTTTACTCAAGCAAAAGTAATGTGACTTTTAAGACATTTTACTCAAGTAAAACTTAAATTATAAAAAATGTACTCAGATACAAGTAAAAAGTAGGTCTGTTAAAAAGTACTGTAAGTAAACAAAGTAAAAACAGGGGGGTATATGATGATGATTATGTTATATGATAAATATATTAAATTAATAAACACATTTAGGCAACAAAATAAAGTGTATTAACATGCCAACCTATGGCCGCAGGCAGCCCACAGCACCCCCCCCCCCCTTCCACTGTAAAATCCTCTATTAGACTAATATTATGACTCATGCATTAATGTATATAATAACAATAATAATACACTTTATTTATATAGCACATTTCTTAACAATGTTACAAAGTGCTTTACAAAAGAAAGAAATAATAACCATAAAAGGTGGATGAGATGAGAATATTGTCAGAGAACAAGAGCAAAGAGGAAATAAAAACAATACAATAAATAAAAAGTCACTCAAAACAGTAAAAACAATCAAAAGATATCAAACATTTCCAAAGGTAAATCTAAAAGCAGGCTGTTGCTGCTGTAGCTGGTGGAGGTGGAACTCAGTTTGACCTGTTTTGTATCGGACTGCAGCTGATGATTATTTTCATTATTGATCCATCTGCTGATTAATTGATTGACTGATTGTTTGGTTTGTAAAAAAATTTAGAAATGAGTGAGAAATGCCTTGACAGTGACCCAGAGTCCAAAGTGACGCCTTCACAGAGCCTTTTTATTTCTCCAACCGACAGGCCTCAACATCATTAACAACACGTTAAAATAATTAAAAGGAAAAGCAGAACATCTTCACACATTTGAGTAGCTGGAACCATGAAATGTTTCTGCCTGAATAATAACTTAAACGTTCACAATAGCTGCAATTCATCTTTAGTCAGTCAACTAATTAATTCAGCTCTACTTGTCTGTACTGTTGGGTAGTTTCTTTCTTAACAAATCATCATATTTTTTAAGCTACTAATCTGTTTTGTGTGCAACCCCCCCCCCCTCAAAAAACCCAATATACATAAATATACCAGCAAGCAATTTTGCATCTAAAAGACGTCTAATAGACGTCAAAACACAGCTCAGACGTCTAGGCTAAAACAAGGATAAATTTGGGCTGTCAGTGAAAATCTAATAGACGTCTAACCTTAGCCCAAGAATAGACAGCTAATGAATGACTACATGTATACTTCTAATATACAACAAAATGATGACTAAAAGATTCTTTTCACTTAAATACAACAGGTTCTCAAATGAAAATCCATACAAAAAATGTATATAAAAGGTTTTATTTACAAAAATAACATTAGCAACTTAGACAACTTTAGATAATACAAATAGATCAAAACATCAAAATGAACAAAAATAATATTCAAAATACAATATAATCAACAAATTCAGATAATAAAAATATAATTGACAAAATAAAAAGTAAAATAAAAAACAGCATGATCCATTGTTAGTTGCATTTCTTATATCAAATTCTGTTGCCGCCAGGAAACAATTTAAATTGTGAAGAATTCATTCTCTTTTGCTTGGATGCAGACTAGAGCTAGAAATATAGTTTTAAGAGATATGCTTATATTTTCCAAATAAGTTGCACATTTCGTTCGAGTTTAAGGGCAGACAGAAACACAGTTAACGTACAGTCACACATGACGACAAATAATGTATTTAAATAATAAACAGGTCAAAACAAATGAACACACATACTTACAAGATCCAAGAAGTAGTTTTCAGGTTAGCTGTTGCTTGACCGTTGCTCTACGACAGGTTTAAAATGCTCACTCTCGTGTAAAATGGCAGAAATGCTTATCGCGAGATCTGGCAAAAGTGATCGCGCGTCGCCAGTAATCACGTCTCAGCAGGGCTTGTTGCCATCTAGCGGTTGAGAATTGTAATTGCGTTTTTTATTTTTACTTAAAACGAAAGCCCGTCAAATAATATCCTAGAATGTGTAGTACGAATGTTAGTGACAGCAAAGCTAATGTTAATTCAAATGTTTAAGTGTTTCCAAAGGGGTGGGCTAAAAGCAGACTACACGTAGCCCATCCCATTCAGAGCTAAATCGTGGCTACAGATAGACCATGTCATGAAATGCATCTTGTAGATATTATTGACATTGCAAACATGATGGGATATCACCCATCTTATGCGCTACCTGGCCAAAAGCTACAATTAATCAGTTTTGACTTTTGAGTAAACGTGGGCTACAACTAGCCGGTCTGACTAGGAGCTAAATCGTGACTAAGCACAGCCCATGCAGAGAACATGTGAAAGAAAATAAACTAAACACCTTGTAATCACCCGGACTGGCTTGGCCCTCCGGTACCCATCAGCTGCCTCCTGAGTCCCCCGAGCCAACCAGGCTCGATAGGACTCCTTCTTCAGCTTGACGGCATCCCTTACTTCCGGCGTCCACCACTGGGTTCGGGGATTGCCGCCACGACAGGCACCGGAGACCCTGCGGCCACAGCTCCGAGCAGCAGCGTCGACAATAGAGGTGGAGAACACGATCCACTCGGACTCAATGTCTCCAACCTCCCTCGGGATCTGGTTGAAGCTCTGCCGGAGGTGGGAGTTGAAGATCTCTCTGACTGGAGACTCTGCCAAACGTTCCCAGCAGACCCTCACAGTAGGTTTGGGTCACCAGGTGGTGATCAGTTGACAGCTCAGCCCCTCTCTTCACCCGAGTGTCCAAGACATACGGCTGGAAGTCAGATGAAACAACCACAAAGTCGATCATTGACCTCCGACCTAGGGTGTCCTGGTGCCATGTGCACTGATGGACACCCTTATGCCTGGACATGGTGTTCGTTATGGACAAACTGTGATTAGCACAGAAGTCCAATAACAGAACAGCACTCGGGTTCAGGTCGGGGGGGCCGTTCCTCCCAATCACGCCCCTCCTGGTATCACTGTTGCTGCCCACGTGAGCATTGAAGTCCCCCAGTAGAACAACGGAGTGCACGGTCGGAGCACTTTCCAGCAGCCCTCCCAGAGACGAGAAGGTCGGGTACTCTACACTGCCATTTGGCCCGTAAGCACAAATGATTGAGAGACCTTTCCCCGACCCGAAGGCACAGGGGAAAGGTCTATCAATCATTTGATCCTCTCGTTCACCGGGGTGAACTCCAACACATGGCGGCTGAGCTGGGGCGCTATGAGCAAACCCAAACCAGCCCGCCGCCTCTCACCGCGGGCAACTCCTAAGTAGTAGAGAGTCAAGCCTCTCTCGAGGAGTTGGGTTCCAGAGCCCAAGCTGTGCGTGGAGGCGAGCCCGACTATCTCTAGTCGGTATCTCTCAACCTCCCGCACCAGCTCAGGCTCCTTCCCCCCCAGCGAGGTGACACTCCATGTCCCTAGAACCAGATTCCATGTCCGGGGATTGGGTCGCTGAGGCCCCCGCCTTCGTCTGCTACCAAATCCACAATGCACCGGCCCCTTACGGTTCCTCCTGCTGGTGGTGGGCCCACGGGAGATCGGCCCCACGTCACTTGTTTGGGCTGAGCCCGGCCGGGCACCGTGGGGCAAGACCCAGCAAACCAGGCGCTCACATATGAGCCCCAACCCTGGGCCTGGCTCCAGGGTGGGGCCCCGGTTGCGCCATACCGGGCGACGTCATGGACCTGGATTTTAAATTCCTCATAAGGAGGATTTGAACCGCTCTTTGTCTGGCCTGTCAGCCAGGACCTGTTTGCCTTGGGAGACCCTACCAGGGGCAATAGCCCCAGACAACATAGCTCCTAGGATCATTCAGGCCCGCAAACCCCTCCACCACAATAAGGTGGCGGTTCAAGGAGGGGTCAGATTATTGATACAAAATATAAATCAACTAATAAACTATGATGTATCATTATGTATTAAGCGACCCATCAGATGAAGTAGTGGAAGTTATTTCTACCAGCAGCAACTTGATGCTTAAGCATTAATGCGTCACCCACACAATGCTATAAGATAATGACAATAATAACGGTTTAGTGCCAGTTATCTTAAATATGGACTTAGTATTGTGGAAGAAGAATCCGATTTGTTAAGTATTTAATCAAACTTTAAAGTCATTTGAGCATAAATAGACATTTGTAGCCATCCAACACACAGTGTTTCTGTTAGGCCTAATCGAGAATGGGGTTTGGTGCCTGAGCGACGTTGGTACTTACTTCCTTCTTCCTTACTTACTTCCTGTTTTCCTTCTCACACGCAGTTCATACGAGGCTGCAGAGTTGCTTCGCGATCACGACTATCCGAGGAAGCCCCCCACTGCGAAAAAGCAGCTGCAGGCCACGCAGATGGTGCTCGATCGTCAGAAAAAAGCAGAGAACTGAAGGGTGAGCGGTTCTTTCTGCAGCACCTCCAGGACGAGCCGGAGTCGATCACGTTTTACACCGGGTTTAACGACTACAACACGCTCAAAGCGTTGTACTTGGCTCTGCAGCTCACGCCAGAGGCCATGTGGAAATGGAGCCACGCGCTAAAGCTGAATAATAGCGATGAAAACACTGTGGATGCTGGCTTCCGTGGACAACACCTGTGTCTGTTTGATCAGCTCTTCCTGTTCCTGTGCTTTGTGAGGCGGGGGTTTCTTCCTGTCGACATGTCCAAGCGGTTCCACGGTCTGGTAGACCTGCATGACATGGTGCCACTACCTGTTCTTTACTCTGGAAGCGCTGCCAGTATGGCTGAGTAGAGAGGCTGTAGATGAGCAAATGCCGCCATTGTTCAGAACGACCTTCCCCAAAACACGGGTGGTGCTGGACTTGACTGAGATCCACATCCAGACGACAGTGTGGGCGGTGAACTCTTCCCACCATAAAGGCTCCGCAGCACTCAAGTCTGGTCGGTGTCACTCCGTCCGGCTCAGTCAGCCTTGTCAGCAGCATCTACACAGCCTCCGTGTCAGACAAGGACATCATCAGGGAGTCCGGGATTTTAAACCTCCTGGAGCCTGGTGACGAGGTGATGGCAGACACATGCTCGGAGATCAAAGACCTCTTCGGCGTGATCTGTGTAAACCTCGTCATCCCGTCATTCTTGGGGCCGAATGGACTGTTAAATCAAGGCGATGTAACGCACACACAACACGTCGGCAACTTGAAAATCTACATAGAGAGGGCGATCAGCCGCATCAAAGAGTACCATATCTTTGACGACGTGGTTCCCTCTGCACTTTGTGGTTCAGTCAACCAGCTGTGGACGGTCTGTGCTCTGCTGACAAACTTTCAAGGACCTATCAAACTTAGTACAGAACCATTTGTTCTTTTAATATCCGAAATGAAGGATCCTTATCAGAAATGCTTTTCATGTTCAACAAATTTATATGTTGGCTTTTCAGTCGTTAATAGATTTTTTTAAACTCCAATATTGATTAGGAATCTGTCCAGTGGCCTCTATTGCTTTGGTAACATGCAGTAAAGAAATTTCTTGAACTATGAACCCGAACCAAACAGTGAGCCTGTGATTACAAATGCACGTACAGCTTGCAACTAACTATTATTTTCATTATCGAATAATGTTCTGATTATTTTCTCGATTGGTCATCTTGTCCTCCAAAATGTCACAAAATAGTGAAAAATTGCCATTTATATCTTCCCATAGACCAAAATAATGTCTTCATTTTTTTCTGACAAAACGTCAGAAACCCAAAGATATTCACATCCTCATGTTCATAAAGCTGGAGCCAGAGAACGTCTGGAAAATTACTGAAATGAATTTAAATCCATAATAATGTTTTACGAAATGAACCGCTGAGCCACAATGTCTTAATGCCTACTTTTTAATATAAAAACACGCAGTATGCAAACATGTGCATAAGTAAATAAAGTATAGTAAAGCAGTATAGATAATAAAGTAGTAAAGTATTATGAGCTTGGTTGTGTGTTAAATGTGTGATAAACTCATGAGAAAGGTCAGTGTGTGTGTGTACTTTCTCTCTTATCCTACAGGGGGCGACTGAGAGGCTCCTGCTCCTCGCCTACACCAATTTACGAAGACGAAGAAGAGATTTGGTCGTTTTGGGAGGCAACAAACCAAAACATTCAGCTAGCGTTAGTGCTTTGAATTAGGTTGCACGGATACAGTTATCTTTCTACACATACACACTACCCCGAGAAGGTTTAATAATAAGTCTTTAACCACATTAAGGCGGTGACGCGCTTCTCTGTTTAGCTGCATGGAGACCAAAGCGCCTGTTCGGCTGAACGCTGTTCCTCCTCTCGGACACGTTATTGCCAGCGAGAAATGGAGAAACTCGTCCCTCATTCAAAGCTTAAAGGGTAATTAATTGCTTTATAGGAACAGCCAAATGCCAACCTTTCAGTGTGTAACGTCGGCTAAAGTCTGTCCCGTTATTATTTTACACGGAGACAACAAACGTGTGCCAAACGCCATTCGAAAATATTGATTTGAAAGTTTGTTTCGCTTAACGTTAAATGCAGACAAACACGCATTATAGAATACGACTGTAACATTACGTCTTGTTTAAATACTCCCACTCTTCAATTCGGCTCACATGTCATCAGTTTAAAACGTCTCAATAATGTAGTTTAATAAAATCCCTGCACGCTACTCACCGCCGCCCCGCATCCACTTAATGACTGTGGGAAAACTTGACATTTTACGGGAAAAAGCCGTGCTAAGGGGATGTTATCAGCGCCGACACGAAGAGTTCCTACTAAAGCGTGAGGCCAACCTCCTAAGAATAAATACAATTTTTAGTATAATCGCCTTTTGCTAAATAGTTACGTTTGAAACCTTTTTGAGTGGAGTTCTGTGTGAAAGGCTAACGCCCACTAAAACCTGCATTCACTATCGGATATTGTGACATTTATGGCCTCCTGAGCTCCGCAGTTTGATAATAAAGCTGGAAGTTAATATATATCTTCTTTTATATCTCGTTTATCTGTTGCCTTGTGTGAAATTTCTTTTCAAAACCACCTAAAATAAAATTTCATGTCTCTCAGTGCAAAAAAAACCCAAAACATGCACCTTTTTTAGACCTAAAACTATGAGTTGATTAATTGGTTAGTAGATTGACAAGAAATTATTCCACAACTATTTTGATAATCTACTAATTGGCATTCTTTAAGCAGAAATGCTTAAATTCACTGCTTCTCAAATCTGAATATTTACAGGTTTTCTCAGTCTTATATGATGTCAAACTAAATACTTTTGGATTCCTGGCCAGACAAAACATTTGTTACATGTTTGTAGTTGGCCAGGCTAAGCTAAGGCTCATAGTTAACATTTAGGTTTGATGTAGTACTGCTTCTATTTCTATGGTTGGACCATGCACTTTATTTAATGCATCTTCTGTGTGTGATGCCTTTTATCTTTTATAAGTCTGCCGAATGCGAGTGCACCCTGTCACAGCAGGTTAACTGATGGCGTGTTTTCGTCTGCATCTTTCCTTAAAGATTAGGAATTGTACGGTCTCAGTGTGAAGAAAATGCCCTCGTAAACGAGCTGTGCTTCCGCTGTAGGTGGAGGTGTGAAGGTCCACTTTGAGAATGAGCTCGGTGTGGCCGATTTCCACCTGCCCAACAAAAGCTGCATCCTCTACGTGTCCGAGTGCGACATCATAGCAGGAAACAGCTACAAGAGGAAACTGGTTCGCTACAGAAATGTGAGTTTAATGAACGACTGCCCAAGTGGTTTGGCTAAGCGCTCATCTGTGCCGTGGTGTCTGATGTGAGCCGTGTCCGTCCTGTTTTTATAGACCAGCAGTAGTTTCCAGGAGCTGGTGCTGGTGGAGAACACCAGGCTCAGTGAGCAGTACTTCTCTGCGGTGCAGAAGTTTGTGGTGTTTGACCTCGGCCTGATTCTGCTGCCGGTCAGCGGGCAGACTGAGGCCTCACAGCTCATCACTCAGATCGTAAGTAGTGAAGACAAAACGCCAGGCCTGCAATAAATACCGGTTTGATTTGTTGATACAGTCAGATGTGTTGATTCAACTCACTTTCAGGCTGTAGTTTATTAAGAAAATGTCCTGTTATCTGTGTTTCATTCATTCACATTTATTCTCAATAATTGTCTCCTTCTTTCCACTTAACATATATGTCCAGTATTAAGGCTTTGTTCAGACGGAGGACACAGCCCACTCATTCATTTCAATGACACCTCTGTGTTAGCACAGCAGGGGTCCTGACGACTCCGCGCAAAGAAGTCATCCAGCAAGTTGGCCAATCAAATACAAGCAACCGCACATTCCTGTTAGATTACTGTTGAACGGTGATATTCTGTTTACCTGCCGCTGTGGAGACAGAAGATAAAATGAATCCTGATAACTTTCCAGAGTTTAACGTCTTGTCTCATAGTATTCTAAACATATTATATCACTCACACTTGTCTTTCATCTTCTTACCTTTACCTATAGCAACGAAGCCTGTTTGTTTAATGCCGTGCTTCTTTCAGTCTGAGCTAAAACTGCCGTCATCTGCAAAAACCCGTACACTGTTAACGCTACACCAAACGCTCAACCAGTCAGATACTGAATCAGTGTAAAAGGCAGGTTGCTCTGTGAAAAATGCTCCATGGACCAGCAGTTAATCTACTGACACTTGTCAGTAGGCAACGTGGTGTTAGCACTGAGCTAATAGCGGTCATCCACTGCCACAGAGAGCAGAGTTCAGTCACCAGGCATCACATCAACCTGCTCTGATCATTGCCAGGTTCACGGGGAGGGCAGAGAGAACCCCTTCAAGAGGAGGAGTTCGTCCCGGCTGTTGGACCCGCTGGTCCTGGCTCTGGTCCAGCAGGTCCCCGGGGTCGGCAGGGTCAAAGCTCTGGCCCTCCTGCAGCACTTCTCCAGCATCCAGCAGCTCTGCAACGCCGCCCCCGCCGAGCTGGAGCCCATCGTGGGTCCGGCTGCAGCTCAGCAAATCCACCGCTTCTTCCACGAAGCCACTGCCGCTGGATCCTGAAGGCTCAACTTTGGGTCTTTATCTAGCCAGGAAGGTTTGGATTTAATGGTAATGCAGATCCTCTTGGGCTCACACGGACACTAACTCATTATTTATAAGTTTGCAATGCTAAGAAATCTAACTTTGCACTGTTTCTACAAGCGTACAAAACTTCAAGAAACAATATATGTTTATTGTTGACTCATGTGGGCAGCCACGGTCTCTTGACGTCACCTTAAGAAACTTGACCGGCTTCAAGACTAGAAAGATGTACTGTATGTTACAAAGTCAGCAGATATTTTACACAATATATGAATAAAAACCAAAATACATTAGCTTTATTTGGGGATGATGTCTATATATGCGATTAAACAGAAATGTTTAAGTTTTTAATGCAGTTTGTTTTAAAAGGGGACATCTGAAGACAACGGTGCAATTAAGGATTAAAGACAAATAGTACAGTTTGCTGTAGATTACAAAAACTGACAATCAGCATCCAGTTATACAATGACAAGATGCTGGAAAAAAGGGTTAAATACTACATTTTCTAATGAGAGAGTGCTTCTTTCAATTCAATTCAATTCAATTCAATTTTATTTATATAGCCCAGTATGACATATCACATTTGCCTCAAAGGGCGTCACAATCTGTAACATACGACCCCCTCTGTCCTTAGACCCTCGATTCGATTAAGGAAAAACTACCCAAAAAACCCTTTTAACAGGGGAAGAAATGATAGAAACCTCAGGAAGAGCAACAGAGGAGGGATCCCTCTCCCAGGACGGACAGACATGCAATAGATGTCGTAAGTACAGAATAGATTTATAGCATCAAAACTATAACAGCCATGATGGCAAAATGTTAGAAATGTTTAGGTGGTAAAACATAAGGGAAGATGATGGGTCCAGACGGACAACCGAGCAGCTCCAGGTGGAGCCCAACGAGCAGGACCCGAGCCACTCGTCCCCTGCACCAGAGACACAGCAACACTGCCCCAGCAGGTCGCCATAGTCACCGATCCAGATACATCTCCGGACACTGAAATACCTGCTGAAAGTGACACTAAGAAAGAAGAGACGGACGACAAAGCACAAAACTCCGGGAGAGGGAAGAAGTCAAGTTAGTAACATGCATTTATGGGATGAGAATGCATACGGATGGAGAGGAGGACAGAGGTGAAGAGAGAGAGGTGCATCATGTGAAGTCCCCCGACAGTCTAGGCCTATAGCAGCATAACTAAGGGATGGTTCAGGACTCTCCTGAGCCAGCCCTAACTATAAGCTTTGTCAAAGAGAAAAGTCTTTAGCCTATTCTGAAATGTGGAGATGGTGTCTGCCTCCCGAACCCGAAGTGGGATCTGATTCCACAGGAGAGGAGCTTGATAGCTTTCCTGTTGTATTTTATGCTGTCAGGTGCAACAGGTGTTGTTTGTTATTCCAGTCTCTTATTGTTGCCCTCGTCTTGTAATGGAAGTAATTTTAGTTTGTTTAAAATATATAAAAAAAAAATACTTAAGTCCCAAACTTGATGACTGTAGACTTGAAAATCGCTGACTTGAACTTTTTTTTAGTGCACTGAGGACTTTCACTTTGGAGTTAGTCACTTTAGCTTCACGTCTCTGCAGCATTCTCCTAAATTTAAGTATTTAGTATTGTGATTACCTTTGGGGTTTGCAGTAATGCCGTGAAAGGGTGAGTTAATGATCTACAAGAACAATGAGGGAATACACATTGTAGCATGAATTTAGACATGGAGCTTGTGCATGTGTATAATAGGGCAGTTGGGCCCTAAAGGTCAGTGAAGCAGGTTTGATCCCTGGACCGGGAGGATAAATCTGGGTGGAGAAAGTGAAAGAGCAGCGCTTTCCCCCTCCATCATCACGGCCACTGAGGTACACTGTAGTTGTATTGGACGTTACTGAGCAACTTCCATGGGAAATAAATATTTGAAGCAGCCATGCAAGCAGCTCTGTGAGGCTGTAGACACAGCAGTGTTTCAAGCTAAATGCTAACATCAGCATGCTATACATGCCGGTGTATAGCGGTTAACAATGTTTCTCAGGCCCTGTTTACACCTGGCAATAACATGCGTCTTTGGTGATCCGACCACAAGTGGACATTGAGAAGCATTGAGATCCGATCGCTCAGACCACATTCGGAGGTGGTCATCCAAGACCCTGTGTTAGTGTGGAGAGGCCTGAAGGAGATAACCAACTACAGGAAACCACCCCCCCACACACACTGCGGTGACTCACCAACTGGCTGACAACTTGAATTTGTTTTATCGTAGGTTTGATAAGCCCACATTCAAACCCCTCATCCTCCTCTGGTGTGGTCAGAACAACCTGGAGCTGAACACGCTCAAAACTGTGGAGATGATGGTGGACTTTAGGAGAAGCCCCCCCACCACTGCCCCCCATCACCATTCTGAACAACACTGTGTCTACTGAGAAAGCCTTTAGGTTTATACTTTTGTCTCATTTATAAAAAGGCTCTTCATTAATTTGTGCCAGTATGAAACACTTCTTATATAAACATGATCAGACAACAAAGAGGTTTGGATTTGGCAGCCAGACATTTAAGAAATGTGCAAATGCTTCTTATTTCTGAGTCCATTGTATTCTGATGGTTTTACGGTCTTGAAGGCCGGTGATGCAGTTATTAGACTAAATTAGGCGACATTAGATAATATCAGTCAGTGTGGTAAAACTGGTGTGATGAAGTAGTAGTACAGTCAGCAACATGACACGTCAAAGAAAAACATTTACAGGAAAAAAGGACAAAAATAAGAATGAAAATAAAAGAATTTCTGCACCGTACATCAACAATGACTATACTTTTATTACATGAAATGTAGAAAATCAAATGGTTGTTCTACTCAGTGTGATTGACAGCAGAGATGATCAGAGGGGCAGAGTTTTTACCATCATGAAGACCAGGATAAAAGTATGGGTAGAGTTTCTCAGTGAAGCAGCAGCCAGTAAAGGAGTAGATCAGAGCTGCAGCATCAACGTCATAAAAAGAGACCAGACCCTCCTCATAATCCACAAACACCCCCACCTTCTCAGGCCGAGACTTCAGAGAGAGACGGACTGGAGGGTCATCATTAGCTTCGTACTCATTTTCATTCCTCAACCATATCGTCCAGTACCCATCATGAGGGCTCAGTGTGATTTGTCCCTTCCTGTTGATCGACTCTCGGGCCACTCCTAAATCCCACTCAGTCTTCCCTTTAACCTGAACCTCGTAATAAAATATTCCTGAAGAGAAACTCTGCTTAGCTAAAACAATCACACAATAATCAAATCTCTCTGGATTGTCTGGGAGTTTCTTCTTCACGTCACCAAGTTTAACTTGTTTTCCATCATCAGACAGGATGAGTCTGGGATTAGCTGTATCAGGATCGAGTGTCACATCCGCTGCATACTGCTGGACCCTCTTCAGCTCGGCCTCAAACAGATTCTTCGTCTGTTTACTGAGCGTCTCTTCCAGCTGATTCACAGCTCTCACCACAGTCCCCTCATATGAAGGTGGACGGACTCTGACTTCTGTCCAGTCCTTGGTGGGTGGAGCAGCGTTCAGGGACGGGAGGCTCTGGAGGAGGTGGAGGTGGTCTTCAGACTGTGAGAGCTGCTCCACCTCAGAGCTTCTCTTCTGCAGCTCAGAGATTTCCTGTTCCAGCTCTTTGATGAAGCCTTCAGCCTGTTTCTCTGTCTTTCTCTGCTTCTCTTTGATCGTGTCGATGAGCTCGGCCTGGCTTCTCTCAACAGACTCCTTCAGAGCGGTGAAGACCTGAACACCACCTGCTATCTCTCTGTCTGCATCTTCCTTACTGAGCTCCACTGAGCGTTTGATCTCCTGAATCTTCAGTCGTCTCTTCTGGATCATCTGCTGAATTTCAGCCTCTGTCTTCCGCAGCTCGGCCTTCTTTCCTTCATATTCTTCTTTCAGAGGAACAAACTCATGTGTCTTATGGTCTGAAACAATGCAGAACATGCAGACAAATGTCTGGTCTGTCTTACAGAACAGCTCCAGCAGTTTATCGTGCTTCGTACACATCCGTTGTTCCAGGTTCTCCACAGGGCCGATCAGCTGATGTCTTTTCAGACGTGAAGCTGTCAGATGAGGCTCCAGGTGAGTCTCACAGTAGGAGACCAGACACACCAGGCAGGACTTCAGGGCCTTCAGTTTGGTTCCAGTGCAGACGTCACAGGGAACGTCTCCTGGTTTGGACACTTGTTGCTCTGAGCTGCTGCTGCTGGGTTTCTGTTGAGCTGACTGTCTGAATTGAGCAGCCATCTCAGAGATGAAGGTGTTGACCTGCAGCTCAGGTTTTGTGTTGAAAACCTCTTTACAGTTGGGACACAGACACAGGACATTAATATTCCAGTGTTCAGTGATGCAGGTTTTACAGAAGTTGTGTCCACATGGTGTGGTGACTGGATCAGTGAACACATCCTGACAGATGGTGCACAGAAACTGATCTTCAGTCAGCAGACAGCTGGCAACAGACATATCGACACTCTGAGAGCAAAACGTGTGAAAAAACAAAACTGTAATTATAAAATTCATGACATAAAAAAATCAATCTATTTGTTAACTTGAATATTATGACATCACTTTGAATTATTTTCTTATTTTACACTTAAGCAAAACATTAATTTGAAAGCATAAACTAAAAACACTAGAACATCCCGTCTGAGTGGAGCTGAAGTTCTGAGTTGATGTTGTTTGTTGAAACACAGTAAATATTATAAGCTGCACTCACCAGTGTTCTTCAGAGACTCTGCTGTGTTGCTGAGAAAGGCCCGATTGAATCAGCTTAACTTTTCTTTTCACCAGAAACAGAGAGACTAGTCTCGACTGCAGGTCTGCTGTCACTCAGACGAAGGTTTCATTTCATTTGAGGAATGTGACATTAAAACTCTCGAGCTTTTCCAGTGTTGCTCCACCTCTTTCTGCTCAGGTATTTATTTTGCCTGTCAGGTTTCACCTGATCAGTGACGTTCTTTTGGCACAAGGTGAATTTAGTCTGGAGCAAAGCACTGAAGGCTTGTAAGGGCACTGTGTTTTTACTAGAGACTTTTTAGAGAGTTACATTTTTCTTTTTTTTATGTTGGAGTCTATATCATGCTCTAACATTCAAACAACAAAACATACTGTATTTATGGCTCAGTGGGCTACAGGGCTCCCTGTACAGTCTCTCTTCAAGCCCACAACAATCCCAACATCAATTTAATGTTTCACTTAACCTTTTAACCTTTTCACATGACATGTAACCTATAGAATGAGTTTCTAAAAAGGACTCAATTATTCTTTGGGGTTCTTGTAGCTCTATATGTTGTTGTTGACAAAAAACGGAAACAGATTTCGTACAAAAGACTAAAATTAATAAAGATATTGAAGCGTATAAACTTAAAAAACAATCCAAAACGCTGCGGCAGGCTAAGACATGGGGGGTTTGTACTGATGATGCATCACGCTGATCTGTTTCACAAGTTTCCACTGTTTATTGCTCCAACTCACAAGCATAAGAAATCAGACACTTACTTTGAACCGTTTTCAATGCTGTACAGGGAGACCTCATGGACACTGCAACCTAAATAGATGTAATAAGACAAACAATTCATTGCGAGATGTTGTAAGACGGTCAACAGAAAGTTTCTCCCCAGCTCACCCCGCCACCATGATCCAGCCAGCCCCCGACCCAGGTGAGAGCATTTACTTAATAGGCTACGACCACACCCAAAGTAGAACCGGCCACAGCGGACGCTCACGTGACCCAAACACAGCAGGCCACGGAGAAAAAATATATGTGGCTCCTACAAAACCTATTTTAAGCCCATCTGCTTTCAGACAGTTAAAATGTACAAGAACAAATTGTTTAAAAGAAAATTTAAATATGTTTATTTAGCAGTGGGCTTTGACTACTGAGTGGAAAACCAAATAAAACAAACACCTATCAACCATAAACCCACAATTAATCAGGAATGTACAATGAATGATTTTTCCCAACATATTCAAAGGACGCACAAACTCCCCATGGAACGTCCCTAGGGAGAATGCACAACTCAACACACTGCTGTCTACGTTCAAAACGGCTGGGGCGGCTGTGGCTTGGTGAAAGAGCGGTTGTCCACCAATCGGAAGGTCGGCAGTTTGATTCCGGCTTCCCCCAGCCTTGTGTTAAAGTATCCTTGTCCAACATGCACTGGGAACACGTCTGACATACTGCCAGCAATGCGAACCCAACTCCTGCTCTGGTCGTATAGGGACCGGATAACCCTTAGCAGAGGGCCCCAGACCCCATACTCCCAGAGCACCCCTCACAGGTCACCGTGAGGGACACAGTCGAATACCATCTCCAGATTTACAAAGCACATGTGGACTGGTTGGGCAAACTTACATGAACCCTCCAGCAACCTGGAGAGGGTATAGAGATGGTCAGTGTTCCACGACCGGGACAAAAACCGCATTGTTCCTCATGAATCCGAGGTTTGACTACAGCCGAATTCTCCTCTCCAGTACCCTGGCATAGACGTTTCCAGGGAGACTGAGGAGTGTGATCCCCCTGTAGTTGGAACATACCCTCCAGTCCCCCTTCTTAAACAGAGGGACCACCACCCAGGTCTGCCAGTCCAGAGGAACTGTACCCAACCGCCACGCGATGTTGCAGAGGCGTGTCAGCCAAGACAGCCCCACAATATCCAGATACATCTGGTACTCAGGGCGGATCTCATCCACCCCGGTGCCCTGCCAACAAGGAGCTTCTTAACTACCTTGGTGACCTCAGCTTGGGGGATCGACGAGTTCACAACTGAGCCCTCTGCCACTGCTTCCTCAGTGGAAGACGTGTCGGTGGGGTTGAGGCGATCCTTGAAGCACTCCTTCCACCATCCGAGGATGTCTCCAGTTTAAATCAGCAGATTCTGTCAGACAGTGCTTCCCCCTCCTGAGGCGCCAGGTGGGTTGCCAGAATTTCTTCAAGGCCAACCGATAGTCCTTCTCCATGGCCTCACCAAACTCCTCTCAGACCCGGGTTTTTGACACCTGGGCTGAAGCTGGCTTGGCCCTCCGGTATCTATCAACTGCTTCCGGAGTCCCATGAGCCAATCAGGCTCGATAGGACTCCTTCTTCTGCTTGACGGCATCCCTTACTTCCGGGGTCCACCACCGGGTTCGGGGATTGCTGCCTCAACAGGCACCGGAGACCTTACAGCCACAGCTCCGAGCGGCAGCATCGACAATGGAGGTAGAGAAAATGGTGCACTCGTACTCAATGTCTCCAGCCTCCCTCGGGATCTGGTTGCAGCTCTGCTGGAGGTGGGAGTTGAAGAGCTCTCTGACTGGAGACTCTGACAAACGTTCCCAGCAGACCCTCACAGTACGTTTGGGTCTGCCAAGTCTGTCCAACTTCGTCCCCCACCACTGGATCCAACTCACCACCAGGTGGTGATCATTTGACAGCTCCATCCCTCTCTTCACCCGAGTGTCCAAGACATACGGCCAGAGTCCAGATGAAACAACCACAAAGTCGATCATCAATCTAGGTTGTCCTGGTGCCACGTGTACTGATGGACACCCTTATGCTTGAACATGGTTATGGACAAACTGTCACTAGCACAAAAGTCCAATAACAGATCCTCCCAATTATGCCTCTCCAGGTGGCATTGTCACTGCCCACATGAGCGTTGAAGTCCCCCAGTAGAACGACAGAGTTCCCGGTTGGAGCACTTTCCAGCACCCCTCCCAGAGATGCCAAGAATGTCGGGTACTCTACACTGCCATTTGGCTCATAAGTGCAAATAACAGTGAGAGACCTATCCCCAACTCGGAAGCGCATGGAAACGACCCTCTCGTTCATTGGGGTGAAATCCAGCATACACCGGGGTGAACTCCAACACCAGCCCGCTGCCTCTCACCACGGGAAACTCCGGAGTAGTAAAGAGTCCAGCCTCTCTCTCGAAGTTGGGTTCCAGAGCCCAAGCTGTGCATGGAGGCGAGCCCGACTAACATTGCACCGGCCCATAACGATTCCTCCTGCAGGAGATTGGTGCCACGTTGGTCCTTTAGGCGGTTTTTGTCTGTTCGTGGAACACTGGACCATCTCTATACCCTCTCCAGGTTGCTGGAGGGTTCATGGGAGTTTGCACAACCAGTCCACATGTGCTTTGTGGATCTGGAGAAGGCATTCGACTGTGTCAATCGCGGCGACCTGTGGTGGGTGCTCTGGGATTACGCGGTCCAGGGCCCTTTGCAAAGGGCTGTCCGGTCCCTATATGACCAGAGCAGGAGTTTGGTTCGCATTCTTCTTCTTTTCCTTTCAGCTGTTCCCTTTCAGGGGTCGCCACAGCGAATCATGTGACTCCATCTAACCCTGTCCTCTGCATCCTCTTCACTCACACCAATTAACTTCATGTCCTCTCTCACTACATCCATAAATCTCCTCATTGGTCTTCCTCTAGACCTCCTGCCTGGCCGCTCCAACATCAGCATCCTTCTACCAATATATTCACAGTCTCTCCTCTGAACATGTCCAAACCACCTCAATCTGGCCTCTCTGGCTTTATCTCTGAGACCTCTAACATGAGCTGTCCCTCTGATGTACTCATTCCTGATCCTGTCCATCCTCATCACGCCCAAAGAGAACCTCAACATCTTAAGCTCTGCTACCTCCAGCTCTGCCACTTGTCTTTTCTTCAGTGCCACTGTCTCTAAGCTGTACAACATCATTGGTTTCACCACCGTCTTGAACGCCTTTCCTTTCCTTCTTGCTGATACTCTTTTATCACACAACACACCTGACACTTTTCTCCACCCATTCCAACCTGTTTGCACCCGCCTCTTCACCTCGTTTCCACAGTCTCCATTGCTCTGAACCGTTGACCCTAAGTACTTAAAGTCCTGCACCTTCTTCACCTCTGCTCCCTGTAACCTCACCGTTCCACCTGGGTCCCTCTCATTGACACACATGTATTCTGTCTTACTGCGGCTAAGCTTCATTCCTCTGTTTTCCAGAGCAGACCTCCATCTCTCTAGATTCTCCTCCACCTGCTCCCTGCTCTCACTACAAATCACAATGTCATCCGCAAACATCATAGTCCATGGAGATTCCTGTCTAAGCTCATCCGTCAGCCTGTCCATCACCAGAGCAATGATATCAAGGCGCTCAGAGCCAATCTTTGATGCAGACCCACCTCCACCTTGAACTCCTCTGTCGCACCTACAGCACACCTCACCACGGTCTTACAGCTCTCATACATGTCCTGCACCACTCTAACATACTTCTCTGCCACTCCAGATTTCCTCATACAATACCACAGCTCCTCTCTCGGCACCCTGTCATACGCTTTCTCTAAATCTACGAAGACACAATGCAACTCCCTGTGACCTTCTCTGTACTTCTCCATCAGCATCCTCAAAGCAAATACTGCATCTGTTGTACTGTTTCTAGGCATGAAGCCATATTGCTGCTCACAAATGCTCACCTCTGCCCTTAGCCTTGCTTCCACTACTCTTTCCCACAACTTTATTGTATGACTCATTGCCGGCAGTAATTCAGACCTGTTCCTGGTATATGTTGGACTGCGGCAGGGCTGCCCTTTGTCACCGGTCCTGTTAATTATTTATATGGACAGGATTTCTAGGTGCAGTCAGTGGGAGTCCGGTTTGGAGACCACAGGATCTTGTCTCTGCTTTTTGCAGATGATGCTGTCCTGTTGGTTTCATCAAACCAGGACCTTCAGTGTGCACTGGGGCGGTTTGCAGCAGTGTGAAGCTGCTGGGATGAGAATCAGCATCTACAAGTCTGAGGCCATGGTTCTATCTCAAGGGTGGCTTGCCCCCTTCAGGTTGGTGGAGAGCTCCTTCCTCAAGTAGAGGATTTTAAGTATCTTGGGGTCTTGTTCACGAGTGAGGGAAGGATGGAACGGGAGATTGACAGGCGGATCGGTGTATGTTCCGCAGTGATGCTGTCGATATACCGGTCCGTTGTGGTGAAGTAAGAGCTGAGCTGCAAGGCAATGCTCTCTATTTGACGGTTAATCTACATTCCTACTCTCACCTATGGTGTGTATGTACGGTGTGTCGATTTTTTTGCCTTTTTAATAATTTTTCTTTTAAATTGTGAAAACATATATGGTCTCTTCGCTAGCTTAATTTCAGCTTAAGTTCAAGGCATTTTTATTTGTTTTGGTATCCGTAGAAGATTGAGGTTGTGAGACTGGTTGTGATAGAGAACTGGCCTTTATCTTGTGTTGCCAGATAAACAGGTTGAAGCCAAAGACCAAACATGTTTGTGACTTCCTGACCTACACAACACAACCACTACAATGGTGCCGTGACCCTTTCATCTGCTGCGGTCGGTGTTCTCAACATGGACGGACTTTCGTGGGATTGCCGCTTCATCTGTGTGTGGACAGCTTCCCTTGGTTCCCTTTTGTGTTTACTGGACTTAAATATTGAAGTGAAAAAGTAAAGGACTTCTCGCTGATTCTTTTGGGAGGTACTGTGTACTGATACTTTCATGTGTGTGTTTTGAGGTTTTTTAAATATATAATACATCTATGTTGTTTGTATTACAGTTTGGTACTAGCTGTACTCTTGATTCTGACACTTGATTTCCCAGTTAAGGGATAAGGGGATTAATAAGACAGTATGCTCTCTTGATAGGAAAACATTCAGGAGATTGTTGTTTTTTTGTTTGTTTTTCTATGCAGCAAATGGATGTACCTAATATGTCGGGAATTGGTAGGTGCACTAAACTTTCCACTCAAGAGACACCCACTGGGGGTAAGTCTGATACATCTACCGCACATCATGCTAAGATGAATGATATGATGTGTGATAACACTTCTGCTGGTGTGGGAGCAGAAGGGCGGACTGCAACTTCTGTCCGGGATGTTGACCACGTACCAGTTACTGTTCTCAATGACTTAGTAAAACAAATAGGGACCAGCATTGGGGAAAATATTGTTTCATGTCTTAAGTCCACTCCGGCTAGTGACATTTCATTCACAGGTGATTTTTCTAAGGTAGGCATTAACGTCTTTGTTTCCACTGTCATGCTGCTGCTTGACATCAAGTATTGTCTTGCCCTGCCCTCCCCATTGCCGACCCACCCGCTGCACAGCATGGTGGCCTGCATCAGCAGGGAAACTGACTGGGGATCTTCCTGCTGCTGATGACTCTGTGGGAGCTGTTGATGAGCCAGACGAGACTGGATCTGGAAATGCAGACCAAGTTAATCCTGACTGACAGACCAATCCTTGCAACTCATGACAGCCCAGAGCAGTCCGGTTCTTGTGAACCTGCTCTTGTCATTGACTGTTCTGTGGACTTGATTGACTCTCGACCTGCTGTCTCATCTCCTCCTGTGGACTTGCTGCCTGGTAATGCGAGTTCTGTAATCACATCAGAAGCAGGTCATGCCAATTCCAGTGACATTGCAAAGCGAGTGAGAACAAGGTACTGGCGGGTTGGTTATGTTGGGTATTTGCTTTGTGCATAAATTAATGTCTTTTTGTTTATGTTTTGTGGTCAGATTGGTGTTTTTTTTCTTTCTTTCAAATTAACCCGCAAATCCAGCTGTTGGACAGATGTAGTGCAGTAAAAAGTATATTTGCCCCTGAGATGTAGTGGTGGAAAAATAAAGTCTCCATAAACCTCCAGTGAAGTATGGCAACCTGATATTTGTACTTTTGTACATCAGTAAATGTAGTTTGCTACTTCCTGCTTCTGCCAACAGTCTCATTTTGACTGTAACCATGTCAGTATGTATCTGTTCCAAACTCGATACAGTCTGTGATCCATCACAGCAACTAATCCTTCTGCACTTCACTGCTGTTCTCCAAAGTGTTAAGTGACTTTAGCCCTTTGAGGCAAATGTGATTTGTGATACTGGGCTATATAAATAAAATTGAATTGAATTGAATTTTCTCTGTCTGAAAGATTTCTCACAAATTCCATTATAAGGAGGAAAATAAGCATTTTAAACTGAGATGGAGACTCCTTCTGATTGGGCCACAGCAGCAGGTTAATGGGCTTCTCTGTGAGTCTCCCTATTTAAAAGGAGATGCAATACTCTTTAAGTAAAACTCTTCTTAAGTGAAAGTAAAGTTGCTGAGTTTAGAATGAGAATAAAACAAATTAAACACACAAAAAGACATTAGACAGAGTTTTTGTACCAGTTAGACTTAGATCTCAAGGTGCTCCTGCATTCATGTAATCTGCTTAAGCATCAGACTGTGTAGTTATTTACACATAGCAGGTCCTCAAATGGCCACAGCTGCAGTTTGTTATGAACTCCACTAGAGGGCGTCCTGAGAAGTCTCTTATTCTCTACAAACTAGTAGCACTGGTTTAGTGTTAAAATCAGCTGCTCACACACAACTCAGACCTTAAATATCACCACATTATCTGACACTACCAACTACATCTCATGTGATGGGGTATCGGAGCTCGTCAGCTCACGTCAGCCTGAGATCAGCTGATGGTGGTTTTAATCACATTTGTTCTCATTAGAAACTCCATCAGCTGTTTTTCAGCTTTGATATCAATCAAAAACTAAATAATTTAATCAGACGCAAAAAACAATTTATTTTGCTTTTGTTTATTTAAAAAGAAAAAAAAGAGGAAAGCAAAAGACTTTTGTCTCATTTATAAAAAGGCTCTTCAGTAATTTGTGCCAGTATGAAACACTTCTTATATAAACATGATCAGACATTAAAAGGTTTGAATTTGGCTTAAGAAACGTGCAAATGCTTCTTATTTCTGAGTCCATTGTTTCCTGATGGTTTTACGGTCTTGAAGGCAGGTGATGCAGTTACGCAACATTAGATAATATCAGTCATTGTGGTAAAACTGGTGTGATGTAGTCGTACAGTCAGTAGCAACATGACACATCTAAGAAAAACGTTTACAAGAAAAAAGGACAAAATGCATCAATAAGAATAAAAATACAAGAATGTATACACTGTACATTACCCATCACTATACATTTATTACATTAAATGTAGAAAATCAAATGGTTGTTCTGATTGTGATTGACAGCAGAGATGATCAGGGGGCCAGAGTTTTTACCACCAGCGTTAAGACTGGGACTGAATAACGGGTAGAGTTTCTCAGTGAAGCAGCAGCCAGTAAAGGAGTAGATCAGAGCTGCAGCATCAACGTCATAAAAGGAGACCAGACCCTCCTCATAATCCACAAACACCCCCACCTTCTCAGGCTGAGACTTCAAAGAGAGACGGACTGCAAGGTCATCATTAGCTTCATACTCATTTTGATTCCTCAACCTTATCGTCCAGTAACCCTTCTGAGGAATCGCTGTGATTCGTCCCTTCCTGTTGATCGACTCTCTGGCCACTCCTAAATCCCACTCAGTCTTCCCTTTAACCTGAACCTCGTAATAAAATATTCCTGAAGAGAAACTCTCCATTGCTAAGACAATAGGACAAGGATCAAATCTCTCTGGATTGTCTGGGAGTTTCTTCTTCACGTCACCAAGTTTAACTTGTTTTCCAAGGTCAGACAGGATGAGTCTGGGATTAGCTGTATCAGGATCGATTGTCACATCCGCTGCATACTGCTGGACCCTCTTCAGCTCAGCCTCAAACAGCTTCTTCGTCTGTTTACTAAGCGTCTCCTCCAGCTGATTCACAGCTCTCCTCACAGTCCCCTCATATGAAGGTGGACGGACTCTGACTTCTGTCCAGTCCTTGGTGGGTGGAGCAGCGTTCAGAGACAGGAATCTTCGGAGGAGGTGGAGGTGGTCTTCAGACTGTGAGAGCTGCTCCACCTCAGAGCTTCTCTTCTGCAGCTCAGAGATTTCCTGTTCCAGCTCTTTGATGAAGCCTTCAGCCTGTTTCTCTGTCTTTCTCTGCTTCTCTTTGATCGTGTCGATGAGCTCGGCCTGGCTTCTCTCAACAGACTCCTTCAGAGCGGTGAAGACCTGAACACCACCTGCTATCTCTCTGTCAGCATCTTCCTTACTGAGCTCCACTGAGCGTTTGATCTCCTGAATCTTCAGTCGCCTCTTCTGGATCATCTGCCGAGTTTCAGCCTCTCTCTTTCCCAGCTCGGCCTTCTTTCCTTCATATTCTTCTTTCAGAGGAACAACATGTGTCTTATTGTCTAAAATTGTGCAGAGCATGCAGACACATGTCTGGTCGGTCTTACAGAACAGCTCCAGCAGTTTATTGTGCTTCGTACACATCCTTTCTTCCAGGTTCTCCACAGGGTCTATCAGCTGATGTCTTTTCAGGCCTGACGTTGTCAGATGAGGCTCCAGGTGAGTCTCACAGTAGGAGACCAGACACACCAGGCAGGACTTCAGGATGGTTCCAGTGCAGACGTCACAAGGAACTTCTCCTGGTTGTTGCTCTGAGCTGCTGCTGCTGGCTCCCTGCTGAGTTGACTGTCTGAACTTAGCAGCCATCTCAGAGATGAAGGTTTGACCTGCAGCTCAGGTTTTGGGTTGAAATCTTCTTTACAGTTGCCCTGACACAGGACATTAGTATTCCAGTGTTCAGTTTGCAGGTTTTACAGAAGTTGTGTCCTATTGAATAAGCTTAACTTTTCTTTTCACCAGAAACAGAGAGACTAGTCTCGACCGCGGGTCTGCTGTCACTCAGACAAAGGTTTCATTTCATTTGAGGAATGTGACATTAAAACTATCGAGCTTTTCCAGTGTTGCTCCACCTCTTTCTGCTCAGGTGTTTCTTTTGCCTTTCAGGTTTCACCTGACCAGTAACGTTCTTTTGGCACAAGGTGAATTTAGTCTGGAGCAAAGCACTGAAGGCTTGTAAGGGCACCCTGTTGATACTAGAGACTTTTTACAGAGTTACATTTTTCTTTTTCTTATGTTGGAGTCTATATCATGCTCTAACATTCAAACAACAAAACATACTGTATTTATGGCTCAGTGGGCTACAACGCTCCCTGCACAGTCTCTCTTCAAGCCCACAACAATCCCAACATCAATTTAATGTTGCACTTAACCTTTTAACCTTTTCATATGACATGTCTGAAATGAATAAACCAGGCAATGAAGGGAAGGAGGGATACCGGTTTGTAGTTTTCTAATAGTGTAGGATTGAGAGTGGTTTTAGTAATGGTGTAGTAATGGCTTCCTTGTGTTGTGTGATAAAAGAGTATCAGCAAGAATGAAAGGAAAGGTGTTCAAGACGGTGGTGAGACCAGCGATGTTGTACAGCTTAGAGACAGTGGCACTGAAGAAAAGACAAGAGGCAGAGCTGGAGGTGGCAGAGCTTAAGATGTTGAGGTTCTCTTTGGGAGTGACGAGGACGGACAGGATCAGGAACGAGTCCATCAGAGTGACAGCTCATGTTAGATGTTTCGGAGATAAAGCCAGAGAGGCCAGATTGAGGTGGTTTGGACACGTTCAGAGGAGAGACTGTGAATATATTGGTAGAAGGATGCTGAGGTTGGAGCTGCCAGGCAGGAGGTCTAGAGGAAGACCAAAGAGGAGATTTATGGATGTAGTGAGAGAGGACATGAAGTTAATTGGTGTGAGTGAAGAGGACGCAGAGGACAGGGTTAGATGGAGGCGCATGATTAGCTGTGGCGACCCCTGAAAGGGAACAGCCAAAAGGAAAAGAAGAAGTTCTGTTTGCCTGTCTGTTTTGGATTTCTGCCTGCCTGCCTGTAACCTGTTTTGCCGTTTGTCTACCATCTAGACAATAAAACACCACTCATCATCCTTTCACCTCTGTCTGCGCTTGGGTCCTTTTCCTTGTTACCTGGTGCCAACATAAAGTGTGACACATTTTCAAATAGCTCGGGTAATCCTGAAAAAGAGGTGCAATAGATCCATATTTGAAGGTAATAAGAGTGTTTAGGAGACAGACAAATGGAAGTTGTACAAAAACGTAAGCAGTCCTCAGAATTATCCTGAGGCTCCATCCAGAAAAACATAAGACTATTAGAATAAACATCATTATATTATATATTTATTTTCAACAGTTCTGTGGTTTACTATGGATAAGTGGTAGAAAATCGATGGATGGATAGATGGAGTTCTGTGGTTTAAATCAAATTTAATTTATGGAGACTCTTTTGGATCAAGGTAAGTACAACAAATATATTCAGGTTAAAAGTAAAAGTACTTATTGTGAAGTGTCCTTTTCAAATTGCAAAATGACTGATGCTAATAATGTAGCTGTTTCAGGCAGCCTCAAATCGGAGTTCTCTTTTATGCTGCTGAGAAAATTAAATGCATCATATTGTTGCTGCCAATTGGAAAGTTTTCATCTTCAGTTTTTTGGGGCTCATGTCATCAGATGAGATGATGGATTACATGAAGTCCCACTACACGTTTAGAATATTTTTTACATCATGTAAAAAAAAGCATCTACCATTACCTGAAACAAAGTTGTTTCAAATTACAAGATTACGCAACAACAGTGATATGAGTTTATTTCCTGTTGAATGTAAAATGTGAATCTGTAAAGTAACCAGCAAATCGTCCCAGGTTACGTATGTGTTGATGGTTCCCTGATAGGGCACGCCGGCGGATCTGGAGGTACAAAGGGAGCCGGCTTCACTGTTGTCGTCAGCCTTCTGATCGACTGAAGCAAGCCGCTCACAGGCATGCCGGAAGTATGGCAGCGAGATGCAGCGTCTCGTTCCCTATCAGGGAACCATGGTTACATACTTAACCTGGGACGTTCCCTTTCAAGGGAACTTCAACGCTGCGTCAGCTGACGCTATGGGGAACGCAGTACCAACTCCGCCATGCAGGGATGCCTGTCAGAGTGTGAAGCCAGCAGGGCACACTTCAGGACAAGACAGCCACAGATCCTGGATTATTTAAGCGGTCTACGCTGTAAAATCTCACAAAAGTGTGAGGCGAGGACCATCCCGCAGCATATATCGGGGAGGGGGGTTCCCGACCACCAAGCTCTGGAGGATGCCATACTCCGTGTGGACCAGGCTCTTATCGACAGAGGTGAAGGCAAACCGCGCACCTTGTATGCCAAAACGATAGCCTCAACTATCCACCTGCTAATAGTGTGTTTGGTAGCCGGGCAGCCCTTACGAGGGGGCCCGAAGCCACCAGCAATTGGTCCGAATTGCGCCACTGGGATGTCCTCCAGACATAAATCTCCAGGGCTTTGACTGGACAAAGCAGTTGTAGCCTACCTTCCTGTTCTGCCGACTATGAAGGAGGATGGAAAGCCTGCAGGACTTTCGGCCGGGCCACCTCAGTGGGTACTTTAGATACATAATCCGGCCTCCTACGGAGGGCCGTCCAGGAGGGCTACCAGGCCCGACAACCAGATTCTGGCGGGCCAGAACGGGGCCACGAGCAGCAGCTGGGCCCCTGTTCAGCGAATCTTCTCTAGAACCCTCCGGGAGAAATCTGAAAATGCTTACAGCTGTAGCCTCGGCCACGGCTGCACCATGGCATCCAGCCCCAGGGGCGCTGGATCCACAAGGGAGAACCAGAGGGGCCAGAAAGCGTTGTCTGGGGACGCGAACAGTAGAAATACTCTGTTACAAGTAAAAGTCCTGCATTAAAATCTTACTTAAGTAAAATTAAAAAAGTAATGGCATCAAAATATACCTAAAAGTAACTCTTTATGGAAAAAAGCCGATTTCAGAATAATATATGTTATGTAATTGAATTATGATCATTTAAGTACTGGTAAAGGTGGGAGTTATTTTTTTACTACTGCTTATATACATACATAGTAGCTTGTGAATTCCACCAAGGGATTGATTATATGTTGTGTTTTGAATCTGAATCTACAAAGTAACTAGTAACTAAAGGTATCAAATAAATGTAGTGGAGTCTTCTTCTTCTTTTCCTTTCGGCTGCTCCCTTTCAGGGGTCGCCACAGCGAATCATGTGCCTCCATCTAACCCTGTCCTCTGCATCCTCTTCACTCACACCAATTAACTTCATGTCCTCTCTCACTACATCCATCTCCTTCTTCGTCTTCGACCAACAGTAGTCCAATTTCCACCGGTACCCTGTAGGTCAACAGCACCAGTGGCGGTCGTTGTTAACCCGGGCCCCGACCGATCCGGTATGGAAGTCATTGTCATGATTCGCATTTTTAGTTTGGCATGTGTTTTACGTCGGATGCCCTTCATGACACAACCCTCTGCATTTATCCAGACTTGGGACTGGCACATGAAGACACTGGCTTGTGCCCCCCTGCGGTTGCATTAAATAAATGTAGTGGAGTAAAAAGTATAAAGCAGCATAAAATGGAAATCCTCAAGTACATGTACCTCAAATCTGTACTTAAGTACAGTACTTGAGTAAATGTACTGGATGGTTCCAGGAACTTTGCCTTATAGCAAACAGGAGTATGTCAGTGGGCACCTCAGGAACAGGTGTGGAGGTCAGGTAACAATGCAGTACATCAGCAGTGAAAGACTTTTTATTTTCCAGCGAGTTAACCGTCACGTGTTTTTGTTTCTGTAAAGCCTGAATACCAGGGGATAACTACATTTTGTTGAGTGGAAAAAAGTTAATAACAATGTTCATAGTTCATTCAAACTGAATTAGTTATTCGTTATTCTTGAGTGCAATTTTAGGTACTTGATTTCCATTTCACGATGCTTTGTACTTTTACTCCAACGAGCTCATCTGACGTCTGGAGTCACTGAACTTTTTCTGAGACGAACAAAACCCATGACGCCATGTGATTGTTGTAAATTAAACTTCTCAACACTATATAAACGTAGTTAGGCAACTCCAACAGTGAACTGCTGCTTCATATTATTACCATTTTATTAGATTTTTATAGATGAACACTGTGAATGAGTACTGCAGATTTGTTACACTTCATACAACCACTTTTAGTGAAGTACTTTTACATTGTAGTATTTGAGTTGCGTTACTTACAGGACTTGGGTAAGTTTGTTCTCTTTGATTTAAAAGACAATCCAGTCCTCTAAAGGACACGTCGACCTGAAGGGGGCCATAAACGCTTGGAGAAGGGGTGGTTCCTCCCGGTGTCCGTGAACGCACCACGGTGAGCCCTGGGTATTTAACATTCTACCCTGGACAGCGGCAGGTTGTTGCGCAAGCGCAGCCCATTCAGTCTGCATGAATGCGGAGTGAGGAGAGGACAGCAGCACGGGGGGAACTGGGACTGGGAGGACGCAGTGGACTGGACGGACCGGACCGGACCCGGGCAGGCGGACATGGATGGACAGAACGGCAGCAGCAGCATCTGCTCCCGGCCGCGCGGCCCCGCGACGGAGCAGAAGAAGAAGAAGAAGAAGAAGAAGACGATCCCCGACAGAGTGACCCTGAAGAAGGAGATCGGGCTGCTGAGCGCCTGCACCATCATCATAGGTGAGGCAGGAAAACACGAGAGCTGGGGTCACTGCTGCCGTTTACTTTATCACTGCACAAACAACTTAGTGTCTTTTGACTTGGTAAAAAAAAAACAACAACCTGCTGCAGGACTGGTACACTACACACAAAACTCCCCGTGGACTAACGTGACCGTCTGGGGACGTCATAGTTGTGTGGCACGGTCGCTCAAAGGAAAGTGAGGGAGTCCATGTTTGAGATTCAGATCAAACTAGTGCTTACGTGGCTGAAATATCTGAAGTGCAGAACATTGTCTGCTGGAGCAGAATGAGCAGCAGGGCCCTTTTAAACACACCTAAGCACAGTAAATATGAGCATCATCCAGGCTGGATGGAGAGAGGGCTGCAGCGAGTCAGGCTGCATACAGAGGGCCCTCTGCACCCCCTCTGGTATTAATGTTAACAGGGTTGCTGTGCAGGAAATACAGAAAACATTTATTAAAGCGATGGCCATTTCATTATGAACATTTGAAATTCTGATTTCTGAAATGGCTTTGAGAGGGTTTTTGGTCTCTATGGATAATCCCACAACCAGGCATTCGGTTGACCCAACGCTGGATGACCAACCTTGACCCCGGAGGCTCCCCAACCTTCAGAGGGGCCCTGCGTTAATATTTTACAAAATATAAATTGTGCTTAATCAAGTTACCACAAACTAATTGGTCGCGTGTGCACATAGAGCGGAAGCCACGACGTGTGAATGGGGGTCCGCTGCTCATTTTTGCCCCAGGGCCCCCTATAGTGTTTTAAGGCCAATGTGGCCCCAGATTCACAGTGTGTCAGTTGGAAATTAGCTAAAACAAATCTTGCCTTGTAGGGGCCCTGTGTCAACTCTAGTTTTAAGACCGTAGTTATTTTGAGCAAAACATGTGACCGAACAGAAGTTGAATAAACCGATCGCATCACAAGGTCAACTTAGCAGCTGTCCTGGAGCTTTTGATCATATCACACGAGCTTCATGGAGTTCGCGTCGTCCTTGAGGGTATTTTGTGAGCCGCTTCCTCCAAATTAGCTTTTAACCTGAGACGTCCTTCGGGTGCCGGGGGGGGTAGACACATTTGAACATCTACGACGCCATGACACCCTGCCAAACTCTATCTGCTGATGAAGATCATGTGATATGATCAAAAGCTCCAGAACAGCTACTAAATGGACCTTGTGCTGTGATTGTGCTAGTTTATAGTGTGCATACGTGCTCCACATTCTTAAATAAGGTTGTGTTTAATCAACTAGTCAAATGACCACAGACTGACGTGCACATTATTCCGTATTGTTCAGGGTGGGAAGGACCTGTCTGCTGTGTTGTTTTGCTCGATGGGGACTGGGAGGCGACAGGGTGTTATTGATGACCAGTTTGGTCAAGTTTACTTTTGACCAGTCTGAAAAAAAGAAAACTCCATTGTCCCATGTCAGTGTGTATTGATTTTATATTAGGACAGCCAGAGTTAACCGCTGTACAGTAGCTCTACCTTTGCCTGATAATTAACCTCTGAATTTTGCACATAATTTGTCCCTGAATCTCTACAAGCAGCTCATAATAATATTTCTTTAGCCTTCTTTCGTTCCAATGTTCGTCTGGTTTCTTCACTGACACTTATCTTCATGCCAATAGTCCCACAGCGGAGTCTTTAGCTTCATCAGAGAGAACACTGTTGTACATATCGGACTGTCAATGCAGTAATTTGGTTATGTTTGGATTTGCTGCACAAGCAGTTTTTTTCATGAAGTCTGATGTGTATTTTTCGGAGACGGCTGCGGTTGAGCCACTGTTCAGAACAGACTGTGGAGAACCACGCTGAAGGATATCAGGACTGAATTTACCGTCATCTTTTCAGTTGTTTGTAGACACAAAATTCAAATTTGGGACACTTTGGAACACTTTGTCTCAACACTTTCTGACTTCCTGTCTGTTGCTCCAAGCCCATTGGTTCCTACTGAAAACTTTAAAAACACCTCATAAATATATATTTTCATTTAAAAAAGGCTCAGTAATTTCTCCAAACAGCTGCTCTCTGTAGTTTTTCTCAAATGTTACTCAAACAGGAGGAAATAGTGCATTTGTTAGGGACTATTTTCAGCGGCGGATTAATCCAGACAGAAACAGGATAAACTATGGATCCATTAAGAAAAACTGTATACCACGTTCCAAGATGGCGCCCAATTCATTCCTATCAAGGTTGCTCCCTGGGTGTATACGCTGAGAAAGGTGACTTCCTGTTGGCATCCACACACATGAATGATGGGAAATAATTTAATGAATCAGCCGCTCTAATCTTTCCAAATTCTGTTGGACTGAACGGATAAAATTCTGTTCCAGAGTGTTTGTGCCACTCAAATGTATTAATCATTTTACAGTTATGACCGTGTTTGGCTTTTTGGGCGTCACATAATACTGCAGTACTGGGTGGGGCCACTGCGCCCGGGGTAAACCCTGTTGGTTTAGGTAAACACGTGTTCTTCACTTCATCGTCTTCTCCCCACTAGGAGTAGGGATATTGGGGTGATTTAAAGTTGTCTCTCCATTTTTCATCCATCGAACAGTTGTGTTATGCCCGGAAAGGGCCGCGGGTGTCACTCTGGGGGTAAAGCGGGTTATTTGCTAAATGCAGGGTCCACGTGTCTAAACGTCCTCCGGTAAGACACTGAACCCCAAATCGCTCCCGATGCTCAGACCAGGACCGTACATGGTAGTTTGCTGCCGTCGGTGTGTGACCGAGAGGCAAAATGCGAAGCGCTTTGTATAAAAAAGCTCTATATAATTTACTATTTGCAGACTTTTAGTCTTGTTAGACATTTAATAAGAACCCAATGCAGCAGTGGAGTAGATGGCTTCACGATGGCTTTTCTGCAGTTGCACGTTACGGCGGCCCTTAGGAGGTCTGACCCGCGACCTCCTCGGTGTTTGGTGCAGGTTTTGGCTAACTGGGCCTCCTCTCCCGGTCGGCCAAGCTGTCGTTGCTTGCTCAAAGGCGGACATTTTTGTAAAAAAAAATCCTTCTCCGGGACAAGAGAGAGGTCCTGTGTTCAGAATGCTGAAGCACCTTTCCATTCAGAGAGAGGACCGAGTGGTCGGCTCAGCATCGAGAGCCATGTGCGCCACTAGATTACACTGAACTGAGCTTTTTGTAGACCTCCAACACCAGTCCGTTTTGTTCCTGCTGGTCACTTTTAGGAAGCTGCAGGAACAAACGGATGCAGAAGGTGAGTCGGTCACTTCCCACCTCTGCAGCCCGGAGTGGATAATTTATGTCTGGTTATGTAACGGCTGTCTGTGCCACTTGGCTGCCTTCTGCCGTGCTACTGGTAGCGCAGTAGTCTGAATGTGTCGGATCTGCTGGTACTCTACACTGCATACTGAGGCTCTGGGCAGGAGGGATTGTCCCGGCCTGAGTGATGGCCTTTACCTCCTTCTCCAACTCACTCTGTTTTAGGGCTCTCTGTGTTCAATGCCCTCCGTATAAACTCAGGGGGGAACAGTTTGGATTGTGGGACCGGGGTTGTTCAACAGGTCACTGCTGTTTTTGAGGCGCGGCAGCAGAAGCATTGGACATTGTTCTGGCTCATGTGTGAAAAAACCCCTCCAAGCAAAGACGTCACATGTGGAAATGTTTGCATTAAAACGTGCAAAATTTCACTTCACGGCCTGGATTAATGTTTCGTCTTTGATTTGGGCATTTTCAACACTTCCATCTCCACTTGGTGTTGCGTCCGATATTAATTTCAGAAATGTAAGATGTAAAGATGTAATGACATGCAGAGGTTGTGGGGGAGGGGGCAAAGTCTTTGTTGTGCAGGTCACAAGTAGGCTTCAAGTCAAATCCAATGAGTCCCACGTCAAGTCCAAGTCCTGAACTTTGTGTTTCAAGTCCAAAACAAGTCGTGATGCGTCCACGTTTATATTTAAAAAGAGTAAAACAACTTTACAACATTTAAAAGCAAAATGATCAGCTGTGTCTTGGTATGTTTTTCCTGTGACACAGTTCTGATCATTTGTAATCTCTGAATTGAATGTTTTGCATCTGACTGTGATAAACAGAGATATCATCTGTTGTCTGTCTCCTCAGCTGTAATCACGACTTCTCGATCATCTTGTACAACGCGATTAGCTGCGGTTGAACTGATTCAGTATACCCCCCCCTTCAGAAAAATTAAGAGCTCATTTGCTTTTGCTTTTCAATCTAATATCTGTTCTGGAGCCGGAGCACATCGTCTTGCACAGCAGAGGATGGACTTTTCACTTCAAAGTCTTTTTTCGATGTTCTCAAATCTAAAGTCATCACATTAGTGACTTGAGTCTGGCTTGAATCCAAGTCATGCGACTCGAGTCCACGCGCCTCCGATTACTAACGAAAAGACGTCACACAGGAAGAATTATATTTCACTGGGTAGCTCAACACCTACGGGCCAGATTCCCCTTCTGCTGTGGATACGAAGACCCCATTTCCATCATGTTTCATCTCACATATCGTATGTTAATGCAGGCGTAAATGCACGCAGAACACATTGCAACTGACAGGTTTATATGTTATTAATTAACAGAAAATAAACGCCTTCCAGTGTCTTATACCCTCTTCCTCCTCTCCCCTCCTCAGGGAACATCATCGGCTCTGGGATCTTTATCTCTCCAAAGGGGGTCCTGGAGCACTCGGGCTCAGTGGGGGTGGCGCTGGTGGTTTGGTTACTGGGAGGCTGCATCGCCGCCTTGGGCTCCCTCTGCTACGCTGAGCTGGGCGTCACCATCCCCAAATCTGGCGGGGACTACTCGTATGTCACAGAGATATTCGGCGGTCTGATGGGGTGAGTAAAGAGCCTCTGCTGTACCTTTTGTGACGTCGAGGGGGATTTATGAGAAGAGTCCGTGGTTGTGTCACATGGCAAAATCAAAAAGCAAGTTTGGACCTTACTCAGGTGATTGCAGTTGCAGTTGACCATTGGGTGTAGCGATTTTCACTAGACATTTTGAAAAACGCTTCGAAATGATGAAGACACATCACATAGTGAACTATAAAGTAAATAATAAAGGATTTCGGACACAGCTCACATGAAGGGTCCACTGTTGCGGTTTTTATGACTTTGCCAGTGTAAATCTTCTAAGTTTACGAGTTGTGACACACTGATGTTTTTTTGAGAAAGTCCAGGAAAATGTCCTATTTTATTGTATTTGTTTAACTTAGCTTTTATTTTGCTCCAAGCATGACATTGAAAACATAAAATACAAAATCACTCACTATTTTTCAGATGTTGAACAGACAGCCACGTAGCAACAGTTTTGTCACAACTTAATCAAGTTACCACAAACTAATTGGTCGCGTGTGCACATAGAGCGGAAGCCACGGCGTGTGAATCGATATTTTTGTAATAACAATTTATTTAATCACAATTTGAAAACAGTGTGTGGGGTGTCTCTGGTAGTGATGAACCTACGATTATCAGCTGAACCTGCAGCGCCCTCTCGGCTTTACGGAGCTTTATAGTGACTTTCAGCTCGTCGTTTATCTGTCTGGCTGCAACTTTACTGTTCTGGTTCCCTCTCAGCGCTCTCATAGCGTCGTTTTCAGAGAAAAGGCTGTAAAAAAGCCTCAGTACAGGACCTGCTCAGCAGCAAACAGCAGACAGACACAGTCAGAGAGCAGCTGGTGAACACAGTGGAGCGTTTAGCAGCTAAAGAGCCGGATATTTCCTGATGAACGATCATGTTGCTCCGTAACTGCTGGATATAAATATTATATATATACTTTTTAAATTGAACAATATTACCATGTTACAAATATGTAAATACATTTAAATATAAATAGGAAACATTATATGTTACATGCTAAATGTTATTACACATGATAAAAATGTTTGCATGTTAGCGAGCTAACAAGTTTGAGCTAATTCTAGTTCCTTGCTCGTCATGAGTCAAAGTAAGTGACAACCAGGTGTACCACATTCAGGCCACCTTAGGACAAAGCAAGTTTAGCTACCTGGGGGTCAAGGTGGAAAATCCCAGAAAAAGCATTTTAGACTATCAAATTACATTAAAACTCTTCACTGAGAACTACTACTACTACTACAAAAACTATTATCACTAATAGTACCAGTAAAGGTAATGTGTATTCATGTGAAATCTGGGGGTGGTAATTGATGATCAGCTAAACTTCAAAAGCCCCAGCACCACCCGGTCCTGCAGATTCATCCTCTACAACATCAGGAGAATCAGACCTTTCCTGTCTGAGCAGTCTACACGAGTCCTAGTCCAGGCTCTTGTCTTGTCCAAACTGGACTATTGCAACGCGCTGCTGGCTGGACTCCCTGCCTGCACAACCAAACCTCTGCAGATGATCCAGAACACGGCGGCAGGAGTGGTCTTCAATGAGCCGCAGAGAGCGCCGTGACCCCTCTCTGCATCAGGTCCCACTGGCTCCCTGCTGTCATCAGGTTCAGAGCGATGCTCCTGGCCTACAAGACCCCCACTGGTTCTGCCCCATCATATCTTCACTAACACAGACCTGTGCTCCTGCCAGGTCCCTGCGCTCTGCAGACCAACAGCGTCTGGTGGTACCATGGCAACAAGGAACAGGATCCCTCTGGAGCAGCTTCTCTGGATCCGTTCCTCATTGGTGGAATGATCTGCCTGCTGCTACAAGATCAGCAGATTCTGTAGGCGCCTTTAAAAAGCTCCTGAAGACGCATCTCTTCCACCAACACCTGACTGACCATCACTGACTTCTTCTTCATTTCTATTTAAAAAAAACAACCCCTTGCTCTCCTTAGTTTTGTATCCTGTGCTGGGCTTTAATCAGACTAGTTTTTGATGCACTTAAGCTTTTTGTTACCTTGTGTCGTCATAATTGCTTCCATTTTCTTCTACATATGTAAGTCGCTTTGGATAAAAGCATCTGTTAAATGACTCGATGGAAATGTAAATGAAATGTGTGTAATTTTAACGTAAATATTAAAGAATAATTTCAGGTCAAGGTTTTTCCATCTGTCCTCGTGTCATGCTGAATTATGGTGGGGGCCGTACTTTGACACACCAATTATTGAATCTGTCTCATGGCATTGAATGACTTTCTCTCATTCAGGTTTCTCCTGTTGTGGAGCGCCGTCCTCATCATGTACCCGACCACGCTGGCTGTCATCGCCCTCACCTTCTCCAGCTACGTCCTGCAGCCCGTCTTCCCAAACTGCGTTCCTCCATACATAGCGATGCGGATGCTGTCCGCCACCTGTCTCTGTAAGTGGCTTTACCGTCTTTGATTGATTAAAGTACAATTTTGGGGTACTTGTACTTCACTGGGCAATGTACTTTATTTTTAAAAGCCCGGTGCCCCAAATATTGCTGAACAAATTACCTATCTCTTTAACCTCTCCATTTCTACTGGAGCTATGCCCCAGGTCTGGAAATCTGCACATGCATGAGGGTGGTGATAAAAGGGAACTATCGGCCAATTTCCAAACTGTTCTGTCTTGCTAAAGTCCTGAAGTCATTAGTTAATAATCAGCTCAAATCTTTCCTTTCAAGAAATGTCCACTACAATCTGGTTTCAGAGCTAAGTACAGTACTGTCACTGCTATTACTTTGGTTTTAAATGATATTGTATCTGCTGTTGACAAAGGGAAATATTGTGCCGCCCTCTTAGTTGATTTATCAAAAGCATTTGCCACTGTCGATCATGCTATGCTCCTACAGAGTCTATGTGATATTGGTTTTGATTATAAGTCCTTTAAATGGTTTCAGGACTACCTGCCTCAAACATGTGTGATTTTGAGAAATGATTGTTCCGTATTTCTACGACTGTCAAAGGGTGTTCCACAAGGTTCAATTCTGGGTCCTGTCTTGTTCACAATTTTTACAAATGATATTACATCGTTTATAACTAATTGTAATGCCCATCTTAATGCGGATGATACAGTTCTGTACTGTTCAGCAAATACTGCGGACTCAGCCACTGAGATACTACAACAAGCCTTCAACAAATTACAAGATGATTTTTTGAATTTTAATTTAGTCCTGAATGCAAGCAAGACTAAATACATGCTATTTTCTAGAGCCAGAGATATTGTGGACGATAGTTTGCATATTACCACTACGAATAGGCAGAGTATTGAGAGGGTTTCAGAGTACAAAGATCTTGGTATCAGTCATTTTCTACCGCTTGTTCCCGTCAGGGGTCGCGGGTGACTGGAGCCTATCCCAGTAACTTCGGGCCTCAGGCGGGGTACACCCTGGACAGTGGCCATCTTGTCGCAGGGCTGACACAGAGACAGACAACCATTAACTTTTACATTCATCCACTAGGGGCAATTTTAGAGTTATAAATTAACCTACACATGTCTTTGGAAATAACGCACAGCATCTTTAGGAGGGCAAAAGCACTAGAACATGGGATGAGGGAGTTTCTGTAGTTTGGAAAACTAAAGCTGTTGATGAATACTGTACATAAACACCCTTAAGGTATAATTTATTTGTACATTTAAAAAAAACAAACTTTTAATAATAAATGCTCCTGAAAGTTACAATATGTGGCAAAATGAAATTAAGGACTGACAGTAGATCAGAAAGACAACTTTAATCATTTTACAAAGATAATCAGGATATTTTGATTGTTTCTTTATGCCACTTTCAATGTAACACATTAAATGTAGATACAGTTGACTGTAGTGTGAATGCAATTTAATGATAAGATGATTGTGATACTGGTGGGAATGAACGTACCGACTTCCAGTGTGTCCAGAGTTTATTATTGTGAATATGGATTCACCAGTTTACTGGAAGCTTCGCTGAGGGGAAGAAACATGGCGGCAGACCAAAACAGCAGATTTGTGTGGAGTGATGAGGAGACTGTACCCTTCTTCGAATTAATACATGAAACTAACACAAGTGCCATATTTCGATCGTGTTTTCTTCATTGTTTTTCCATCTTTGAGGTTTCAGTAGTGCTCAGTAAATGACGTCGTCTTGTTGCGTAGATAGAGAACTCTTTGGCCAAAAGCTCACTACGAGGACATTGTGTATTTGAAGTAAAAAGAATAAATCAGCAAACTGAGGGAGGAGAGAAGATCTCATGAACTATTTACATATTTACAACCTGTAGTAAAATCTTAATCCAGAGGGAAAAAATGGGAAAGATAAGCACAAACAAACTATATTCATATTTACAAGCTATAACATCGCAATCCAAAGACCCGGGGAGAGAGACGCTGTTGGCAGAAGAGCTGCAGCACCCATGGGAATGAATTCTAAGATATATATATATATATATATATATAATACATTTCTCACCTTTTCCCTGATGGTCTAAATAAGTA
>CM022474.1:1481477-1504236 GCA_011952105.1 Coreoperca whiteheadi | reverse complement strand
GTGCTCTCGATGGTGCCTCTGTAGAAGGTGTACACGATGGGGGGTGGGGCTCTGGCTCTCCTCAGTTTGCGGAGGAAGTAGAGACGCCGCTGTGATTTCTTGGCCAGTGCTGCAGTGTTGTCGGTCCAGGAGAGGTCCTCTGTGATGTGCACGCCCAGGAACTTGGTGCTGCTCACTCTCTCCACAGTCGCACCGTTGATGGTCAGAGGAGCATGCTGAGTGTGCGCTCTCCTGAAGTCAACGACAATCTCCTTCGTCTTCTCCCCGTTCAGAGAGAGACTGTTGTCACTGCACCACCCGGCCAGGCGGCTCACCTCGCTCCTGTAGTTTGTCTCATCTCTGTTGCTAATGAGACCCACCACAGTCGTGTAATCCGCAAACTTAATGAAGAGGTTGGAGGTGAGTGACGGTGTGCAGTCGTGTGTCAGCAGAGTGAAGAGGAGGGGGCTCAGCACACATCCTTGGGGGGCCCCAGTGTTCAGTGTGATGATGCTGGATGTGTTGCTGCCGACACGTACTGCCTGAGGTCTTCCAGTCAGAAAGTCCAGCAGCCAGTTGCACAGCGAAGTGTTGAGCCCCCAGCTCGACCAGTTTGTGAATGAGCTGTTGAGGGATGATTGTGTTGCATGCTGAACTGAAGTCTATGAACAGCATTCTGACGTATGAGTCTTTTTTCTCTAGATGTGTGAGTGCTGAGTGGAGGGTAGTTGAGATGGCATCATCGGTCGACCGGTTGGACCGATATGCAAACTGGAATGGGTCCAGGGAGGGGGGGAGGGCAGACTTGATGTGGTGCATGACTAGCCGTTCGAAGCACTTCATGAGGATGGGAGTAAGTGCAACAGGACGGTAGTCATTGAAGCAGGCTAGCTTTAGCTAGCTAGCTAATGAATGCTAAGTCATTGAGTTGGTTGAAAACGTGGTTTCTGTTTTAAAGTTGCTTTGAAAACAACAAGTGAGGCTAAAGCTACGGCACATGTCCTCAGGACAAAGTCAGCACCAGTTAATGATTCATGTAGAAACGTGGAAATAAAGGTGGCGCTTGTTCTTGTATTGCAGTGTAGAACTAGTTTTAAGGTATGATAAAGAAACATATCACTTTTATTTTGTTCTAATAAAACCCCTGATTGGATTCTAAACTAATTATAGCTTATTATTATTAATTTATTAAAACACATCATGTGCAATTCAGCAGGATCTTTGCTTATTTTAACCTATACACTCACCTGTTTTAAATGCTGAGTTTACCTGTGTATAATGGTGAAATTGAGCCACTACTTCCTCAGAGGGTCGGAAATATTAGAATATGGTAACACAAGCATAACTGTTACTTGTCTATATAAGGTTAGCAATATATATATATTAGATATAGACTATTGAGTAAAAGTGAAGTTACACCCTATTAGGGAACATCTTCATACCCAGAAGCGGAATTTATATATACTTCAGAAATAAGAACAGCCACTATACACACATTTAGTTTCACAACTATTTATTTATCCGCAGAAATATAAATGTACAAAATACAGCGTTTGTGTGCTCCAGCAGGAGGCCTGGGACAGGGCTGCTGTCGGTCGCAGCAGTAAACACATTAGTCTCCGCAGCCTGCAGTTTAGTGTACCTGCCCGTTTCATCAGAAAAAAAATGTTTTGTGTCTCATGACATTCAATTAAATTTTATTCATAAAGCCCAATATCACAATTTGCCTCGAAGTGCTTTACAATCTGTACATAACATTCGACACCCTCTGTCCTGAGGCCCTCGATTCAAAGAAGGAAAAACTACCTCAAAAAAACCCTTTAACATTAACAAGATATAATTTTGTACGATTGATTTAGCCAACCGTTGTTTAAACGACCACGATTCTACACCATTAACGCTATTGGGTGGCGTTAGTGTGTAGCTAACATTAGCTTTTGGCTAGGGTAGCAATAGCATGTCAACAGTTAGCTGTTATAGCATTTAAACAGCAGCATGTGGGCCGTATGGAATTAACCTTCAACCAGGTACAGGTACTTCTGGAAAGTACTACCCCCAGGGGGAGCAGGGACCTTTTGGGGGGTAAAAAATGTCCCCGGTACTTTATTTAGACCCTGGTCTCTGTGGTGAAAACAGTTCCTCCAAAGATTCCTAGTCCCTGTGGAAGGTTCCTGCGGTCGAAACGCAGCTCAAGCTATGATTGGACAATCGCTGTTTGGGGGAGGGGTTTAATGAACGACCTCGGAAAGTTGTGGAATTATTGGGGTTTCAGACACTGATAGCGGCACCTTTACCAAGATGTACTGCAGGATGCGAACAGCCGTGGAAGACTTTAATAGAAGAAGGAAAAACTAGACGAAGGCATCGACCTCAACAAAACCTGAAGTATCTGCAGATATTAGGAAGCATCCTGCTGGATTTTGCAGATGTAAAAGCAGCAGAGAGATTCTTCAGTCCTCAAAAATGTAAATGTTCCCATGAAAAATTGACTGTATAAAAAAGAAACGCCTGTAAGGACTGTCTGTACTCGAAGTGACAGGACAGGCCAAGCAGGCTTCATGGGGGATCTCAGTGTTGCACAGTGTGGACCTGCCAGGCTTCCTAATTGCTTGGTGTGTTGCCTGAGAGTACCTGCACTGAACACCGTTAATCCACACAGCCTCTTTGTCGCATCAAGGAGTAAACGACGTCTGGCCCCGAAATCCCGTCGGCGAGGTGAAACAGCGGGACTACAGCGTGTGATTCCTCGCCTCTGACGCCATCATTCACACTTGTTTTTGGCGCTAGATGCTGAAACGTGAGCCAGCCTGCTCTGGAGAGCGGGGGGGGGGGGCCATGCCAGGTTTTGTTTGCTCTTCGCAACGGAAGTGTTTTGTTTTGTGGGGCTGACAGCTCGGCTTTGTGTCGGAGAGCGAGGCCGCCATGAGAGAGAGCGGGGCAAAGCCCGTGACAGTGATGGACGAGGTGAAACAATCATGCCCTCCCTTCACTCGCCTGTTTCCCGCATTCCTGCGTCCCATGGCAACTGGCTGCTGCCGTCCACCGCCGGCAAGAACACCAGCACCGGTTCCCCAATGTAGGGATGGGACTGTACTGATACTGACATATATTTAAAGGAGTTAAATTAATATTGTACCAAGCATCTTTACTTGTCGTGGTTAGTAATACTCGGCCTGTAAGAACAGTTGTCTTCTGTGGCTCTGCAGGAACAAGTCTGACAAAATAGCCTTGATGATGTCATACTGTAGTGATGTCATCAGGGTTATCTCAGCAAGGCAAGGCAAGGCAACTTTATTTGTACAGGGAATTAGAAATACAGCAACAGTAAAAGATTTACAATTTAGTCAATTTAATTTACACTGCAAATACTCCCACATTTAGATGCACAATTTAATTAAATATTAAAAAAAATTAAAACAGGCTGTTTAAAAGTTAAGTGAAGAAGGTGTGTTTTTAGCTCTTCCTGGGTGGAGCAGGCAGTGTAAAATGGGAAAGTGTTTAGCTCTGACTTAAAAGAATATGAACTGAGAGGTTAGTCCAGGTCTGTGCTGCGTGATAGCTGAATGCTGCTTCGCCAGTCCGAGATGTCCCGAGGGTTCTAGGAGGTTCATGTACGATAAGCACATCAGAGATATATTTGAGCCCAGAGCCAAAGAGTGTTTTGTAGATGAGCAAGTCAATTCCCTGAGTGACTGGTAGCCAGTGCAAGGATTTTAGGACTGGTGCAATGTGGTCGTATTTCCTAGTTTTCGTAAAGGGACCCTGGCAGGGCGGTCTCAATAAGTTGGAGTTGTTGAAGAGCTTTTTTTGAAAGCCCTGTGAATAGACTGTTGCAGTAATCCAATCTACTGGAAATAAAGGCGTGGGTTAGCTTTCCTAAGTCCTGCTGGGACGTTATTCCTCTGACTCTTTCAATGTCTTTTTTAAATGGTAGTAAGCAAACGAAGTGATGAGGTGACTATTGAAATTGAAATCTTGGGGTTGGACAATACAAACAAACAGAAAGCCTGCGTTACGAGCTGGAGGCGTGGGGTTTGGAAGATGTTGGCGTTTACCAGGTAGGGAACAAAAAGGTGCCACTGAGTTGCATTATGGGCAATGTAGGATCCAGTGGGAGCTTTACCCTTACCGGGGATTACAAGGGCTGGGTTGTGCTAGAAAATGAGTTTGTACAACGTGTCCAACCATATCGGTAGCCAAAAGTGTTTCTAGCTGTTCGACTGAAGCAAAGGGCGGGGTGAAAAGGCTCTCACTGAAACCTCTGAATTATCATCGTTTTTATTTTCCATTCGCTCCACGTTGTGTTTTCTGCTCTTTTATAAACAACCAAGTGCATGAGCTAAGTAATGAAAGTGTTTTTGAACTGAAGTATTGTTGGCACAGATGTATTGGTACAATACCTTAACATGAGGTGTCATTCCTGACCTTGGGAACATGTTTGTGATAAAAATATTCTAAACTCAAGGTTCACTTTCTAGCTGTTTTCCTGATATTTCGGCTGTTTCTCACCACCTTCTTTGGCGAATAAAAGCTGCACGGGTGTTTACCACTTTGTATGTCCCCCCGGTTTGACTGTGATGCTGACAGCGTGCTTTCTGCTCAGTGCTGCTGACCTGGGTGAACTGCTCCAGCGTTCGGATGGCCACCAGAATCCAGGACGTCTTCACGGTGGGGAAGCTGATGGCTCTGGGCCTCATCATTGTGGTCGGCCTGGTCCAGATCTGCAAAGGTGACATCGTCAGTCTGTGGCCTAAAGCTTAACTGCTCCCTGAAGTAAGAAAAAACCAAAAAACTCAAATGTCTGATTTATCTTCCAGGGAACTACGAGGCGCTGACTCCTCAGGTGGCCTTCTCCCTGGACAGGATGCCGACGGTCGGGCAGATCGCTCTGGCCTTCCTGCAGGCCTCCTTCGCCTTCAGCGGCTGGAACTTCCTCAACTACGTCACGGAGGAAGTGGTTGAACCCAGACGGTGAATGTTTGTGCTTCTCATCACCTCCTCAACATCTTCCAGGGCTGTTAACATTTCAAGTGTTCAGCTTCCATCTCAGCTTGTTTCTTTGTTCTGTTTGATTGTTGGCGACATTTTGGCGATTTTTCAAGGGCCTTTTTTCGTCTAAATCAAATGTTAAAGGGATCCTTCGACATTGTGGAAAAAGATTTGATTTGCTTTCTGGCGATTTAAACGAGAAGATTGATACCACTCTCATATCTCATATGTTTTATAATGCCAGCGCCAGCAGCCAGTTAGCTTAGCTTAGCACAAAGACTGCAAACAGGGGGAAACAGCTAGCCTGGAATCTCTGCTGGTTGCCTGGCAACTGACGAGAACAAAACCTTTTACAAACAAGACAATGTCAAACTATTCCTTTAATATCTGCTTTTAGTCAGTACATCTACACTTTTCCGTTGAGTCATGTTCCATATCGTTAGGGCTCATCATTGTCAAGTTGTTAGTATTTTTAAATGGTTACCAGGTTTGAAATAAAATGATAATATTACATCGTGCGTGAAAATCAGACCATAAAAATACCGTTTGCAACACAAACACCCTGTAGTTTAACCATTTCCTTCTAATTTCGTAGAGGGAGTCTGGTGCACAACCAGTAGCTCATTTGCTGCCTCTCCCCCGTTTACTCCACTTTTTACAACCAGAACGTTTTCTGAACTGTTGTTTGTCAGAACAGAACCACATTTACTGTAAAACATGTAGTCCGTGCCTTCTTTGTGTGCTTCCACTTATGATTGTAAAACCCGACTGTCCATGCATGTTTAATTGCTTTTTTTTGTTTGTTTTTTGACTGTATCATCTGTGCATGGTGCGTGGCCTCGGTCAGGAATCTACCTCGTGCCATCTACATCTCCATCCCATTGGTGACCTTTGTGTACACCCTCACCAACATCGCCTACTTCTCCTCCATGTCGCCCGAGGAGCTGCTGTCGTCCAATGCCGTGGCCGTAGTGAGTAATGTGGCTACGCGACGATCAGTCTGCCGTCACAGTTATGCTTTGATCTTTTAGGCATTTAGGTCAGTGGTGGATAACAATGAGTTTCTAGATCAGGAACATTACAAGCAACCAATAGGAGGCCAAAGGTCAGCGCCCTCATAATAGACTTATTTAGTACCATGCTATCAGTTCAACTTTACCTCTGTGTTTCCTTCAGTGAGCCCCCATAGTGATGAAATGTGTTACATAACTCATTACTACTTCCCTTATTAAAATTATGGTGATTATAAAAAGAGTATTTATAAAGTCTTAAAAACAGTCTATAAAACAGCTAAACAGCTTCCCTACCCAGCCACAGCCCCCCCAACAACCGTCCGAGGTGTTGCTCCATTTCTACTACTACTATTCTACTGGGAACCCTGTGTCCTTGACTACACGAAGTCTCCCACTGTTTATCTGTAACTATTGTGTTCATTTCTAGATCCCATTTTTCTTTAATATCTAAATTATTTTCTTTAAGTTCTTCCTGCAATATCTTGTAAATATGTGATATGAACTTTTTTTTTTTTTTTTTACTTTTCCTTCGATTGTTGATATAAAAAAGTGCTCTATTTTTGTTGCTAGGGAGCAGAGCTTTTCCCATTCTTGGTGATTTTGCAAGTACTGCCTAATTTGTAAGTACCTAAAGAAGTCTTGGTCTAGTCGGCAGGATTTCTTGGCTACAGCGTCCAACCTGTGCGCCCGGGCAGCGCATTGAATTGTGGGAAAACCTGGTGCTGAAAGTAGTTATTTTACATCCGTGATGGAAAGGAGGAAAGTAGTGAGAATATTACTAACGTGCTTCATATTCATGAAATCGGAAACCAAATTTCACATTTCTTGGCAGCCATTTCGGGGGTTTTGCCCTCAGGTTGTTGGAAGACAGCACCCAGAAGCACAATGGATGAGATCCACTGTAGGAATACAGGGACGTTCTTAAAGTAGAGTTTGGTTTATGCAGATTTTTTTCCTCCTTATTAAAAGTCCGACAAACTCGCGGTGGCCTTTTCCCTGCGTGTCGTTTGAAAGTATGGTGAACGTTGACTGCGTGGGATCAGAAGCATCTTTTCTGCAGTGTAGGTAAAAGTACATTTCTCCGAAGATAAATGGCTGCTCTAACTGAAGTTCATTCTCATTTATGTATTCGTAATGTCGCTGAAATTTGGTCATTCATGTTTCTAAGTGAAGTGTTTGACATGGATTCAATTTGACCTGTTTGCAGCGCTACATGAGACGGCCGAGGATCTCTGTAACGTCTACAAAATGTCATGAAAGTCCATTTTGAGATTCGCTCAGTAGTCGGTAAAGGGTCATTCAAATAACAGTCAGATTGTACATATTCTTTATTATTTTTTTACATATTCTTTATTCTGCATTATTTCTTAATATCTTATTGTCAGTTTTATATTATGATTCTTGACCTGCAGTACTTGCTTCACCTTTCTTTGTATTTCTACTATGTTTATTGTTTTTGCACCAAAATACCAAAGCAAATTCACTGTACGTGTAAACCTACTTGGCAATAAAGCTGATTCTGATCCTGATTCTGATCCTGCCGTCCCTCACCACCGGTGTGAGCAAAAGCATGCAGCTTTAAAACTCGCTTGAACCGACTCTAGATAGCCTTGTTTCTGACGTTGGAATGATTCGCCAGACAGAAACATTTTCAGGTAAAACAGCAGAGGAAAATAAGTTTGCCAGCAGCCACTAAATGCCACCTGGAGTTCACGTTGTGGTGTTTGTCAGCGCTAGTACACATGGGTGACTCTGTGTGTCATTCTGCTGTGCAGACGTTTGGAGAGAAGTTGCTGGGAATGTTCTCCGTCGTCATGCCGATCTCCGTGGCTCTCTCCACCTTCGGAGGGATCAACGGCTACCTGTTCACCTCCTCCAGGTGAGCCCCGCTCCTCTGGCTGCTCCTTCACGCTCCCACACTGCTTTGCTCTGGCTGCTGACCAGGCCGTGTGTTGTTTCTGCCTGCAGGTTGTGTTTCTCTGGAGCCCGAGAGGGTCACCTGCCCAGCCTGCTGGCCATGATCCATTATAAGAACTGCACGCCCATCCCTGCCCTGCTGGTCTGCGTACGTACTGCCTCACATTGATAATACGCAGTCATTGCTTCTGTTAGATGATGCATCTGTCTCGACACTGTGTTTTTGAAATGTGTTTTCATACTGTAGACCTTTTGGGACCCGTTGTCTCTCTTGTTAGCGTATGTTAGGACAGATTTGCTGTAAAGGGTAAAGAAAAGGTCGGTTTGATATTGATGGAGTTGGAAACCCGGTCTTGCTTTAGGGCTTTTGTTCTGCCTATGAAACTTAGGGTGCTTTCACACCTGCCTCGTTTAGTTCGGTTGAGTCGCCCTAGAGTTCGTTTGGCCCGTTGGTGCGGTCCGTTTGCTCAGGTGTGAAAGCAGCAGTCGCACCAAAAGCGGACCAAACAAGCGTGCCGAGACCTGCCTGAAGAGGCGGTCTCTGCTCGCTTTCAAACGAACTCTGGAGCGGCTCGTTTGTGGCGAGAACGTGATCCGACCTCGAACCGACCCAACTGCAAAGAGTACTGATCCTTTTTGGACTAAACCAGCTGCCGTAGTCATATTTTCGGAAGATGAGCGGGTCAGGGTTAAGAAGAATGAATGCACGCCTCCGCTTGAAGTGCCGAGCGATGCGCGCTCGCCGTTTGCATCAGAACGTTGTTTTCCAGCCGCTTCATTATAGAAATGTGTTGTCTGCATGTTGTGGGGGACACAAACACTGTACCAGATTCTGAACAGGGACTAAAGCAGCCCGCAGGCGTCTCTCCACAGTCGCGTTGTCTCCGTGTTGTTTGCTGGCTTTTCCTCTTCTGTTGGAATCTTCCCGCACCTAAACTCTGACCAATCGAAAAGCAGTTTAGGAAATACGCCACGGCCAATGAGTGGTGTGGATGTTGTCACGTGACTGCGTTTTGGTTCGTTTCACCTGGTTCGGACCAAAGCGATCAGTGTGGCGTGAAGAGGAACCAAGAAAGCTGAAAAATGCTACAGTGTTTAATCGTTTGCCCTCGGCTCGGACCAGATGAACAGAACTGGAGGTGTGAAAGCAGCCTAACAGACACTTCTTCGTCTAAATTTGAAAGGGATGTTTGCATAACCAATTGTAATTGTAATATAAGTTATATATGTTATTTAAAACATTTTTTCACTCAATATGCTACTTTAGTGTTTAACCTGTCACATTCATATTTACATGCCATTTTTTGTTGTGTGTCCTGTAGCCATCTGAAGCTGTATGACAGAAGGTTCTTTCCTATCTTGTCCCCAAACCACAGTTTTTATTGTTGAATTCCAACATGCATGTAATCAAATCTATTTTTAGTTGTTTGGCGTTGCGCTCCAATGATAAAAATCGGTGGAGTGCCCTTTTCACTATTCCTCACATTGTCGCGCCTTTGCTGCGTTTTGCAGTGCGCTGCCACCATTGTTATACTCTGCATCGGAGAAACACACAACCTGATCAACTACGTCTCCTTCATCAACTATCTGTCGTACGGCGTCACCATCGCAGGCCTGCTGTACTACCGCTGGAAGAAACCCAACCTGTACCGACCCATCAAGGTACCATATTTTCTTTTCATGCCACTTTCTACTTCTACTCCCCTGCATCTTTTAACTAATTGTACTTTTAACTTCACTACGTTTGTCTGACAGCTGTAGTTGCTAGTTACGGAGCTCTCTACATGGCTCTGGGTTGCTCCCCGCTTCCGCTCTGGCAAACTAAATCAAATCAATACCAAACCAATCATTGGTTGCCTTGAAACGCATCATTATCAGTGCGCCTGCGCGGGAGTGTCGCCACAGACGCCAGATTTAAAAACTCTGTACACTGCAAAATACAGAGAGATTTACAGATTTTCAATGCAGGACTTTCACTTGTACCAGAGTATTTTTACAGTATGATATTAGTACATTTACTTCAGTAAAGGATGTGAATACTTCCTCCAACACTGCTTTTTACCTCACCAGCTAATTTTCCACGTCACCACGTGCGCCTCACTACCAATAAGTTTTTCAAATGCATCCACAAGTCACGAATTATGGTAAACGTTTAACCACATGTTTTCTTCAGGTGAACCTGTTGGTTCCTGTGTGCTACCTGATGTTCTGGGCGCTGCTGCTGGGTTTCAGTCTTTACTCAGAGCCGGTGGTTTGCGGCGTTGGCTTAGTCATCATGCTCACCGGCGTACCCGTCTACTTCCTGGGCGTCCATTGGAAAGAAAAGCCAAAGTGTATCTACAACTTCATTGGTGAGTTTCACAAAGGGAGGTCTGACTAAAGGTTTGAACTCTGTCTGTTATAGTTATAATGTACCACGCTTGTGTTTTCCTGCAGAGAGGGCGACGTACGTGGGCCAGAGGTTGTGTTTCGTGGTCTTTCCTCAGTTTGACCCCATCGAGATCGCCAGTCCCTCAGAATGGACTGAGCGGTCATCAGGCAGGGGCAGTTTGTCTGCCAATTCTTAAAACTTTTTTTCTGAATATATGAAGATCTTTGTTTTTGCCTTTTTTTTTTTTTTTAATTCCGTTACTGTGTAAGTCCAGACACTTGCTCCTGGTACGGGAGCTTCCTGTCTGACCTTTGACCCTCCGAGACTCTGGTTTCCCTACAGTCAAGTGGAAACGCCTGTTCTTCTGCGCAGGCTGCTTGCACTTTTTATTTTCTTCTCTTTTCTACTAAGTCGTCAAGTACAACAACCTAATGCCAACAGTGTCACACTGTGAAAAGGACTTTAGGACCCATTTGTTTTTGTTTTTCTATAACATGACAGAGCTCTGACCGACTGACAGTGCGGCGCGGTTATTTCTTCTGAATGTTGCTGGTGTTTTATCGTGCCTTAAGGCCTTTTCACACCAAGTCCCAAACAAACCTACCGTCAGCATTCTGAAAACAGCAAGAAAAAAACATAAAGAAAACTGGAGCAAATTATTTCGGAAAGGATCTGCAGTTGAGTGAATGCCAATCGTGCATCCTTTTCTACTGGAACAGGGGGGTTGAGACAGCATTTTAGGCATCAGTGGATCAGTAGACATCGATAATGTACACCCGCCGCCCTTATAGAGAGCCCAAGTGAAAGCAGAACTTCGGATTCTGATACAGAAGTAAATAAACTTAAGTTGTAACGCAAATTACAAAAAAATCCAGTCTTGAACAAGAACTCACTCAGCAGCATGTTGTGTGGTTCACTGGATGTCAAGATGAGGATGGAAACTTTCAGACTGAAATCTCTCAACAACTGTTGGATGGATTTGCCGTGACATTTTGTGCAGACATTCACGGTCCCCAGAGGATATATCCTAATGACTTTGGCGATCCCCTGACTTGTCCTTTAGCGCCACCATGAGGTTAACATTTGTGGTTTTTAGTGAAATGTCTCAACAACTATTGGAAGGATTACCATTTGATTTGGTTCAGACATTCATGTTCCCCTCCGGATGAATTGTTCTAACTTTGGTGAGCCGCTGACTTTTCATCTGGCGCCCTCATCAGGTCAAAGTTTAAATGAGTCGGATACTTTGGTTTTACGACCAAAAACCTGCAAAACTAATGACATTCCCATCAGCCTCAGTGATACTTTGCATTTAGAGCTAATCAGCAAATGTTAGCGTGCAAACACACTAAACCAAGATGGTGAACACGTACCTGCTAAACATCAGCATGATTATCATTGTCAGTGTGAGCATGTTAGCATGCTAACTTTGGGTTTGAATTCTAACATCCTCTCCTGCAGCAGATGCTAAGTTATCGTAGGATATGGACAGGAAACATAACACGTTTCACTTTTTCAGAAACACCAACAAAGGTTACTCTCAATGAGAGACTGGATTGAGTCTCCGCAGCTGGCGGAGCGGCGTCCAGGCGGCATGTTTTCTTTCTAGGCTCTTCTCTAAAAAGCAGGTTTTCGTGGACGTTTCAGACTTGGTGTGAAAAGGCCTTTACTGGGGAAATGTATATTCAAATGTTGTTTATTAACTGATCCACTATATTAGATTTTAATATATTTTGCCTTTGAGTGCCTTTCGCTTTGTGCATTGCATTTGATCGTCTGAGGAGCACTTCGGTCTTCCATCGTCCGTTTCCTTGCCGATCGGGATGAACTCTTTTTGCTCTCATTTGTAAAACAAGACGGCGTCCTATCCCTGAGACCAAGGGCGAGCTCCAGTTTATTAATCTATCGTTAACGAAGTAGCTGTGTTAATTTTACCTGCCGCTGCTCTCGACATCAATCCACGCCACTCTGGTTTGTTGAACTGTTTTACTGACTTGCACTGTGACTGTAATCAGATGTAGAAATGCTTACAAATCCCCGCAGCAAGGTAAGATTTTTAAATGCTGCCGTGGCAGCTTTCGTTGTGTATATTAAGCTATGCTAATGTAATGGGTAACTGAGACAGAATTGGCAAATTTTTCAAATATTCTCTGTGTAGTTTCACTTCGTCTTGGTAGGGAATTAATCACTTTATTCGAGTTGGCTCTATAAACAGTACAAAGCCAACTTCCGGTAACTTCTGACTCTGTGTGGTCACTTATTTCATGATTTAATATGACAATAACAATCTGCAGGTGTTACCACTGATATATCCTTCTGTTTTTGGCACTCTGCGTGGAGCCTCAAGCTGTGTCCCAGTGCCGTGAAACATACCAACTGCATACCGTATGTACTATACACTAACCATTGTAGTACACTATAGTAGTATGTACCAGTACTAGGTACTGCCAATGTTTTCAAAGATATTTCTGGAACTTCTTCAACACCATTTGCAATTTATTGAATTTTTCGGCAGCTGTGAGCAGTGCCTCCGTTTCCTTCGTGCATTGCATTGTAGGTCAATAGCGTACATCATCAACATGATGACTTTTTTGAGTGCACTTAAATGGTAACTTTTTCCACAAACACACTGCATTTTCAGAACGTGCTTTGAATCGGTATGTAGTGTGCAGCCGGGACACAGCTTCATTTATTCATGCCCACGTTTATATATTTCATTCTTCCTCTTTGTTTCGCCTGCTTCTGCTTGACCGTAGAGACCAGCTGACTCTGAAAATATTTCTGTATTTTAATATTTTGTCTCAGTAAGTTGACCCCCCCCCGAGGATGGAGAAATGAGTTTGAAACACTCGGCTCTAAAGTTTGCCAACTGGTGAAGAACCATTCAACATGCAAAGCTGCAACCTCCACAGAAGGTTTGTTTGTTTGTGGCCACATGGATTTGGTTTTAAGTCTCAACCCAACATGAATGCAGCTGTGTTTTGTCACAGAATTAGAAGTTCCAGATGTCCGAGCTTTCCCCGCCGCATAACCCCAAATAAATCTGATTTAATTTAGCCTCTCATCGAGAAGCGAAATGTCTGGAAGAATCTACAGCAAATCCACCACTTATCATTATTATTCTGTAACATAAGTCTTTAATGGCCCCATGCAGACACATCAGTATTTCTGTCTTCACAGACTAGAGGGGGGCTTCGTTCTGTTGGTAAATGAAAAAGCTGAAATCAAGGAGATCAGGAAAACCGCAGCGCAGGATGTGTAGCAGCTGGTGTCTTCACCTGTCTCGCGTTGTCTCGACATACAGACACTTTTACACTGTAAATTATTTGTAAAGCATCCAGTGTTGGCAATGGGATCGTTACATGTTAACCTGGATGTGTTGTAGAGCACTTTTTTGTAAAAATGAGAGAATAACTGTAGTAGCACAATAAATCGAGAATGAACTGAAACACGACTGGTGGTTTTTGTCTCTTTGAGCCATGCTGATGGAAGACTTTTCTGTTCTGTATAATCATGGTTCATTATAGATCACTGATCTACATATCAGTGATCTATAATGCCATGATGACGTAGGGCTCCAAACAGGAAGTTGGAACGGCACGCTTCATTCTCTCCCCACATGACCGCACGTTACAGCTGCTGTCATCAATATCAGACAACATACATGCCGGTGAGCTCATTTAATTCACAGTTAGACAGCATATAGATAAACATAGGCGTCGCTAATATATCAATGACTGTTTTAGCTAACGTCATGGTGAAACAAGACTGTTGCTAGAATGTTAGCATAGCATAGCCCTGATCGATCCGTTCCGCCAAACTACATTCAGAAAGGTGGCAGTTTACGGGTTGCCTGCTTGGCGGTTAGATGACAGACCTGCCTGCGCATAAATGCGATCTTTTTACAAATTGGTATCGCTCTGTAGTTGTTTCGGCGTAAGTTTGATTCGTTAATTGCAATTAAATTCCAATAAAGTCGTAATTTACTTCTGGCTCTGATCGCTGGAGAAAGCCAGAATGCCGTGCCGACCTGTAGGAGTAGCTAGATGTGGAGGAGTATCTACAAGTTAATATTATTTGTTAAATGTGTGGCCTGGTGTGCTACTTCCTCCCCGGGTCGAAGAGTAAATTATACAAAGTCACGTCTTAAGTTTAAGGCCTTCAGTTGTCGTCTGCTAAGTGTGCACTTGGGCCAGAACCGACACCGCATCAAATCAGCTGACTTTTTGAACGGAGTTTCGCGTGAGGGTCTTGTGTAAGGAAACGAGGCTTACCGCGGTAAAGCGAACCCAAGAACAGTTGAAAGTATATAACCCAGTGCTTGTAGACGAGTGTCCGAGTGAGTGTTGGCCCCTCTGTGTCGTCGACTAGCCGCCATGATGGCAGCAGGCAGGCTGAGCTTCAGTAACATCACCGCCCTGGCCCCGATGGTCCGGGTGGGGACTCTGCCCATGCGGCTGCTGGCCCTGGACTACGGGGCTGATGTGGTCTACTGTGAGGTGAGGGTGGAGGCTCTGGCAGGGGGAAATACACGTGGGATCAGTGTTAAATTGCTGTTAACGCTCCGCTGTCTGTTTCAGGAGTTGATCGACATCAAAATGGCCCAGTGCCAGAGGGTGGTGAACGGTAGGAGCCTGATAACTTCCTGTCCTCCTCCACACTTTGTTTCTTGGTGTACAAACTGTGGCCTTGATTTAAATGTAGCTAAGACCAAGGACGTGATTATAGACTTTGGAAAGTCTGTAATCTCTGTCTCTCCTACTGTGATTAATTTCAATTCACTGTTATTTATACAGCCCAATATCACAAATCACAGGGCTTCACAATCTGTAACATCTGTCCTTAGACCCTCGATTTGACTAAGGAAAAACTACTCAAAAAAAACCCTTTTAACAGGGGAAAAAAATGATAGAAAGCTCAGGAAGAGCAGCAGAGGAGGGATCCCTCCCCCAGGACGGACAGACAGGAGATAGATGTCGTATGTACAGAATAGGTTCATAGCAGAAAATCATAGCACATACAATTATCACGACAATGGCAAAATGGTAGTTTATATATAATTATGATGTAAAACATAAGGGAAGATGATGGGTCCAGACGGACAGCCGAGCAGCTCCAGGTGGAGCCCAACGAGCAGGACCCGAGCCACTCGTCCCCTGCACCATAGACACAGCAGCACTGCCCCAGCAGGTCGCCATAGTAACAGATCCAGATGCATCTCCGAACACTGAAATACCTGCTGAAAGTGACAGTAAGAAAGAAGAGACGGACGACAAAGCACAAAACTCCGGGAGAGGGAAGAAGTCAGTTTTGAAAATTGCGTTACATCTCTAATCCATCTATAAAGCTAGGAGGTGCCTGTTCCTGTTCCAGGAGAGCAGGATGAGACGCCTGGCAATCAACGAAGTGAATGCTATTAGGGGGCGATTTTGAGGGTGAATTTCCGGGATAAAACCAAAGAGGGCACTTACAGGGTTGGGGGTAATGGTTTTTTTAAAAATATGCTGTCCATTTTAAATGATCATCTGTGTGTGTGATTGTATACATTTTTTACGTGTGTGGCCCCTGTGCAAACTAAATTTCCTAAACGGGTGAAATAGACTGAACTGAACCAGCAGGTAGCTGATGGTCCGGACCGACCGGCGCGAGACAAAAGGCTACAGCACATTTTAACTTTGGCACCACGGTCTGTGTTCGTCAGAGGTGCTGGAGACGGTGGATTTTGTGGCTCCGGATGATCGGGTGATGTTCAGGACCTGTGAGAGGGAGAAGGACAGAGTCGTCTTTCAGATGGTGAGACGGGAAACGTGGGTGTTTTTTCCTCCCACGTGTGCGGTCGCTGTTGTAGATTCACCGTCAGTTTTCTTGTGTTTCTTTTAGGGAACTGCTGACCCAGACCGAGCGCTGATCGTGGCCCGGCTTGTGTGAGTCCACAGCTCAATCTCTGACCCTTGTGTTTTAATCGCCCCTAAAAACACAACAAAGTTTCAGCGTGAACACGTCGCGCAACGGCATTCGAACCCTGCGAAGTATGACGCCGGGACGCAGCTCGTCGAGCTAACGTGTCGTGTTAACACGTAAATACGAACGACACATTTACTTTTTAAAGTGCCGCCCTAACTTGTCAAATACAATAGAACGCTAAGAACACACGTTTAAAAAGAGGGAAGTGGAAATATGATGAAAATACGCTACTTGACATAATCTGGGGAATGAGCCCTGTTGTATCCCACGATGCCCTGTGGACTCTGGCCGCTTCAAGCCTAGTTAATCTGCTTGTCATGCAGGGAGAAGGACGTGGCTGCGATCGACGTGAATATGGGCTGTCCAAAAGAATACTCCACCAAGGTGAGTTTGCCCCGTCTGTAACCAGCCTGCTGCTCTGACCTTTGACCTCTGGCTGACCTCTTGACATCTTTCAGGGCGGGATGGGAGCTGCCCTCCTGTCCGATCCTGACAAGATCGAGGCGGTGAGTGCCTCGGCCGGACGGCGTGTCCCGATCACATGACCTGATAATCAATCACTTCCGCTCTCATTGTCTCTCTGATTGTATATGGACGAAAAGACAGCAGATTACCTGTAAATAATGTAACTTTTTTTTTTGTTTGTTTTAAATCTGTAGATCCTCAAGAAGCTGGTCACGGGAGTTTCCATACCCGTCACCTGTAAAATCCGAATCCTGCCTTCGGTAAGATGTGAAAATGATCAGTTCCCTTTTTGCTTGTAGTTACATTCATCCGATTCTTTCAATATCTCTTTCTCTAATTTCATCTGATGTCACTTTTTTATTTTATTTTATGCTTTAACTGCGTTTTAAAAAAACCTCACGTGATATTCTCCGTCAGGGTTACTGCAGTTTAAAGTGAGGAAGTAACACCGTACTGCTCGCACTGGTTTCAGGTGGAGGACACGGTCAGTCTGGTCCAGAGGATTGAGAAGACGGGCGTCGCTGCTGTCGCTGTTCACGGCAGGTAAACCGCCTCTTCTGTCACCACGTTCACACCTCAGATCCCAGAACAGCAGCACAGACACACCAGCGCCACGGAGACGATTTTTAACCTTGTATATTACATGGAGTGGATATTTGTTTTATTTCTCATGCCCGCAGTTTACATTTAGTTAAATATTATTTTCATATCTTTAATATGCATTTTGTAATAAATAAATAGTTTTTTATATATATATATAGTTTATTCTGGTGCTCATCAGTGTCTCCTTCATATATGTTGTAATTCATGATAATTTCCATGATTCTCTGCCGACTGCTTGTGGCGTTCAGGTTGAAGGAGGAGCGTCCCAGACACCCCGTCCACTGCGATTACATCCAGGCCGTCGCTCAGGCCGTGGCCATCCCCGTCATCGCCAAGTAAGCCTCGACACCTCCCGAGCTTTCTGGAGGGAAAATGGTTCAACGTGGTTTCGGTTTATTAAAAAGAGCAATGAAATCTACGTTTTTGTCCTGGGAGTTCTCTTATCTTAATCTGGTGCTACGTGCAGGGACTGTTGAGAGAAGCCGGCGTGTTGAGCGGCGAGCTCGCCACTGGAGCCGTGTTCCTGCAACGTTAAATCTAACCGACGCGCGTCTCCGGCCTGGACGAGGGTTCCCTCCTGTGTTCTTGCGGGGGTCTTTCCCGTTCAAGTGTTTTGAACATAAGATGACAACAAAGCTTTGGCAAAAAATAAGTTGTCTGCGCCAGATTCTTTAACTTCAAGCAGGTCCCAGGTCTCGCGTTGATTTGCGTAGCACAGTGAAATGAACAGAAACCAAATGCAGGACCGCAAATCAGTCTAAGAACTTGTTTGTTAATCAGTCGCTAAAACCCCGCCGGCGCCCCGTCTCCCCTGCAGCGGCGGCTCTCTGGACCTGGTGAAGACAAACGCCGACATCGAGGAGTTCAGGAAGGCGACGGGCGCCTCGTCGGTCATGTTGGCCCGTGCCGCCATGTGGAACGCATCGGTGTTCAGCCACCAGGGACCGGTCCCTTTGGAGAAGGTCATGGAGGAGTACCTCAAATACGTGAGTGTGTGTGATCACGGAGCCCTGGGTTTAATGTGGGGCAGTAAATGTCTTTAATTCGTTGATTAGAGGGGGTTTTGTCTCCATGCAATAGCTGCAGTGTGTGGATTATAGTTAATTTTTATTACCTGCTTTCCTGCAGACTGTTTTTATTTGTATTTCTTCATAAAGCGCCGATTCATAACAGGAGTTCTCTTTTCCTGTGGAGCGGGTGTAGGCCGTACGCTTGATGATGTTATTTAAAGAAAGAGCCAACCAAGGCGAAACCTCTCACCTCTGTTCTCCATCTTCCACTTGGATGCAGACCGACTGTGTTCCCCGGTTTGTCTCGTGTTTCACAGGCGATCCGATACGACAACCACGCGTTCAACTCAAAGTACTGCCTGTGTCAGATGCTGCGAGACAAGGTGGAGTCTCCTCTGGGGAAGCAGGTGCAGGCGGCTCAGACCAACGCAGAGATCAGGTACGGGAGCTTTCTCACGACTCCTGGCCGTTATTTATAAACCGGAGGTGACGCGGCCGGTGTCAGTGGCGTGACGTGACGTGGTGCGACTGTGGTGTTGCAGCGAGGCGTACGGGCTGCGGGAGCTGTACCAGCAGACCCAGGATCGGCTGCGGGCCAGGAGGGACGCCCTGCAGAGCGGCGGCCGGCCGGACCGACTCGTAATGGACGGAGACGTCACCACCATGGCGGTCAGGTTTGAGCGGTCAGTTATCGTGCATCTTAACTCGCGTACGGCGAGAGGTTTGTGCCGCCACACTACACGCGTAATGTTTAGCAAATCATGGCGCACATACGAACCGTTTGTGAAGTTTAAATGTGTGTCAAGCACTTTGAAACGGCCACCCAGTTAGCATGGTGCCATGCTATGTCAGCATTCATCTGAAACCACAACCGAAGCTAATAGGACTTCACAATCTGATCTGATAAACGTGCCAGTGGACATTTGCGACGGTCTTTTACTAAACAGGTGTTTTTCAGGGGAGGTTTGATGAACTCGACTCGCGTTTTTGTGGTTTTTAGGAGGGAGTATCCACCTCATATCACTCCAAAGATGTTCCTGCTGGAGTGGAGCCGCAAGGAGAAACTGGAGCAGCCGCTTTATGAGACGGTAAGAAACTCCAGAGAGACTCAAACCTGCCCTGTGAACTCCTGCAGCTCTGAAACGGACGCTGAGAGTCCTGAGTTTGATCCCGGGGGTGATGCTGGGCCGTGCTCCAGTCTGACAGAATCTACTTTGATTGGCTTCCAGGTGACTGACTGACAACTGCGCTGGTTGTCGACGGGAAGCTCTTCACCTGAGCAGGAAATAAGTTACGCAAACAGAACCAAAATGGCGCCGAAAATCACAGGGAGAAGGTTTCAGTGATGATTTTAAAGGTCCAGCGTGTCACATTCAGGAGGAGGAGCTGCTGGCAGAAATGGAATATAATATTCAGAAGTGTGTTTTCTTTAGTGTTTTACCACCTGAAAATAAGAATGGTTGTCGTCACTTTAGAATGAGTTGCTTATATCTCCAGAGGCAGCGGGTCCTCTTCCACAGAGGCCGCCATGTTTCTACGGTAGCCCAGAACGGACGAACCAAACACCGGCTCTACATAGGGTCTGTTCAACTTTTTCTGAGCCACCGTAGTTTCTCCACCGCGCTTGGAAGGGGAGGCCGAGGCGAACGGTGTTCAGATGGCTGCAGACGGCAACTTCACCACCAGATGCCGCTAAATGTTACCATTTAAGACCGTTTCTTGTGAGGCCGCTTCACCAGCAGCCGTTTGACGAGTCGTGACCAACAGATCGGCGCCAATGGCGAGTCAGTGTGACGAAGACGTCAGATGTGACTCGCAATCGACAGAGGCAGCGTATTTCAGTGTGAAGCCACGTGTGCTTCACCGAGCCCGGGCAAGAAAAAAAGAAGCGCCGCAGCACCGACGCCGCCTTCAGGGTCTGTTGAGATCGGCAGTCTGACCAACTGGGTTTGTGTGTGTTCTGTTTCCAGGTGCAGCGCTCGCAGGATCGAGCCTTTCAGTCCATCGTGACCGTGGCGGGGAAGAAATACAGATCGTCACTGTGGTCAGTACACTCGCACACACGTATCTGTCTTTGTGAGGACCGTCATTGACAGAGTGCATTCCCAGCCCCTGACCCTCACTATAACCTTATTCCAACCTGACCCTTAAAACCAAGTCTTAACCTTCGGGCAGCCCTTCGAGGTTGTGAGGACCGGCCAACGTGTCCTCACGTTCCAAAAATGTCCTCACTACGTAGGTTAAAAAAAACCAGTTTCAGCCTGCACTATGTAGCAAGTACAAGCGCACACACACACACACACACACACACACACGTGCAGGAGCAGCTTCGAGGGCTCGCGTGTTAAAATGATCTTTTTTCCATTTTCAGGGAGAAGTCGAAGAAATTTGCCGAACAAGCGGCCGCCGTCGTCTGTCTGCGGGTTCTGGGAATACCGGAGGGTCGTATCGGCGAGGAGGACTCCGGCCTGGTCTGCAAGAGGAAGAGGGAGGGGAAGATGAACGGCACCGCAGAGGAAGAGGGGGGCAACAAACGGCGTGTGGCGGACATCCAGCCGGAAACGGGCAGCTCAAAGGCCGCCGCGGTGGCCAACGGTGACCGCCGCAGACCGGACACGCCTCCGGGGCAACCGTAGCGTTAATGACCAGTCAGAAACTTCTCTTTTAGTTTGAACAGGAGGATAAGAAGCTTCTCGTGCGACGGCCGGACGCTTGTGTGAACCAGGAGAGCAAATCTGACGCTGATGGAAGTCTGGAAAAAGCAGCGTTTATTGGTGTTTTTGTTGTTTCTCTGCACCAAAAAGCTCATCAGTTCATGTATGAAAATCCTAAAACATTAACTCTAAATTTACATCATCAGCTCTCAAACGCAAACAGCAGCTGCTCGACTGTCTGTTAAGTTTTCAACTGTTCTTTTTATTTTTTTTTTTATTTTCTCCGTCATCGCTTCAGTCAGAACCGTGTTCGCACTGGGATCTGCCCGGCGCAAATACAGTCTTCCACTTGTTCAGATGGCAGACAGTCGTCATCATTATTATTATTATTATGACATTTTTATTTGGATTAAATCCACGTTTTAACCTGGTAACTGAAGGGGGTCAGAGGTGGATTTGCTGCCGCTAGGGGGCAGAGCTGAACCTTCACACTGAGGTTTCATCATTAAAGATATCTCAAGATAAACACTATTATTTTAAACCTTGGTGCCTTAAAGAGGAAGTATTTTTGGTTGAGCCTTAAACTCGTTACTTGTCTCCTGAATGCATCTGTCCCTCTGTTGGAGACGCCCGCTGTCGGATTGAATGAGTTTAACTGTATTTGCCGTCACTAAAAGTCGATACATGGTGCTGGATGTTTCTATTCCTACTTGTATCCACCTGCCGCTCCTATTTGTTTTTAGAAGTTTTCACCTCGAAAATCCTCCAGAAACGGTTGGTTTCATTTTCATGGTCTTGTTTATTTTTTACCTCTTTTTACTATTTCCTACAAATTCAGTGAGAAGACCAGAACTAGTGGCACATTTTATCCTACTAACAGGTACTGATGGTGTAGCTGCAGCCTGGTGGAGCTAATGCCTCAACACAAACTATTAAAAACACACGAAAGAGCCAAACTGTTGCCTTTCGTGCGACACACGAGGTCCGCGTGCACATTGTGATACAATGACGTGCGCTTCAATTTAAATGCAGCCTTCGGTCTTGTGATCAGAAAGTCTTTTAAGTCCTGACTTGAACCTGGGAGACGTAGACACCCAGCTGCTGACGTCATCACCAGGCTGGCTAATGGTGCCTTCAGGCACCCTGGGAGATGTGAGGATGACAACGCTTTGACACTTTTAAATGCGACTGCCCCAAACCCCAGAAGGATCAAAAAATAAGCTAGCGACCAAAAGGTTGTCACACCCTGCGGAGGGTCTCAACGCTCACGCGCCCGTTTTTGTAGTTCGTGAATGTTTTTGATGCGCAGGCTTTCAACCAGTCTTTAAAACGTCTCGGTGCAAAGCACGCGGGCCTTTTACACTTGATCTCACGCAGGGAATAAATGTCGCAGCAGCGTAGTAGGGACGTGAGAAGGAACGTCATCACACGAGAGTATTACGTACGTTGGGAGCATCGTTAACGGTGTCTTTGAAGTGGTTCAGTTGCAAGCGAGCTGATTGGCTGTTCTGTGGCCAAAGGTCACTGCGGCCTCTCGAAACAGGCTTTTTTTGGACCGTTACTCAAGAAGTGATGCGGACAGAGTTTCACACAGATGTTTTAACGGGACACAACGATGAAGGGATGACACCTTTTTACACGAAAGGTCAAAGGTCAACTTTGACGTGACATCATAATGTCCTGGAAACCCCCGTTTTTTTTTGGGGGGGGGGGGGGGGTTTAGGCTGTTATTCAACCCCCTACCTCCGGAACAAAAGGGGAGGCCGGGCCCATGTTTCCCCGGCGGCGGGCCCG
>CM022474.1:1455024-1473248 GCA_011952105.1 Coreoperca whiteheadi | reverse complement strand
CCACCTACCTTCACGCACAAAAGCACCGCATTATGTGTAGCTATACTCCATAAGAACCGATCTTTGCGTAGTAAGTCGGGTACACGTGCACCTGTTCGGCCAATAGATCTATAGTTACCCTTCATCAATCTGCTCACCAAGCCGATATCTTCAAAACTGGGCAGCTCACACCAAAATAAAGTAGATGGACAAATAGCACTACAGGTAAGGGGAGGAATATGTATTTTCGATTTTGGGTGTGAACTGAACCTTTAAAGTAGCCTATTTTAAAATGTAAGTTTGACAGATAATTAAAAGGCCCAAATGCACAAACTGCTAGATCCGAACTCTTGGCTGCTGATTTATAAACCACGATGATGGAACCACAGCAGTTACTTAAAACGGCACTTCAGGGAGGATGGGTTTTGTTTTTTTTGTTTTATTAAATAATTCCCCAACGTCGCTGTGACAGTCGACGCAGTTTACGAGGAGACCGTGAACGCGGCGCGAGGATCAACCTGCCCCACGAGAGCAAAACTCGCCGCACGCGAACAGAAACGCCGACCGCGACAAGTTAACACAATAATGGGACTTTTGCGGTTTTACTACGGAGCACGGGGGCGCATTTACTGATCGTGTTGGCGCCAGTTAACAACTTTTACTCGGGGAATTGGGCGACGTGTTTGTTTGGCGCCGGAGTTCTGCTTTCAGTCGGATGGAAGTGAGCGAGACAGGTCCGTTTTAAAGACAGACAGGTCGGTTTAACGGCTGCCATTTAGTGTCTCCCCACTTCAATGTCCACATTAAACTTCACTGAGGAGCTGGACTTCAGGTTGATATTTGAGGACGACGGCAGGCAGACAGCAGGTATGTAACGTTATTACTTTGGTCGACGTTAGTTAGCAGTTTGTCAGCGGCATTAAGCTAACCCGAAGTAGCGGCGTTTACGCCGGAAGTTAAGCATTGTGCTTTTCAAAATAAAGTACCTGACTCGCCTTATAACGGTCAGTGAAAATATGCGTTTAATCCATTATAATAATAACTATAAAGTGCATAATCTCCTGTACAACCGATGAAGTTAATAGATATGAGGGGACTATATCAGGGATTCATTGAGCCACGCTTTTTGGGATTGTTGGAAATTTAATAAGATTTGGTGGGATTATAGGAAATTGGCTGTCACAGACGTTATGGGGTGAAATTGAATCGTAAACCCATCAGTTTGTAAATTTCAACAGTGAGAATATTCTTTTCTTTTTTTTTTTCTTTTCTTTTTTAATCAGTGTGTTTGAGAATAACGCCTGCTCAAAGGCTGGAAATCCACATCCCCTCCCGCACCACTCTACGCTGGGAAAAAGAGAAATGTTATGATTTTGAAAATGGAAAAGACAAAAGCTTCTGAAAAGAACAAATTGAGTCAGTTTGAAATCACATCGCAGGGATTACAGGTTACATTGCAGGTATTACAAGCCATGAGAACATGGACTTTACATGGATAGAAAAATAGACAGTGGGAATTATAGCAGCAGTCAGTCATGGTGATCTCCAAACATGTATGAAGAAGATACTGCGTCAGTGGAAAATTGTACGTTATAGTGTACAGCTTTTGAGTGATATCTTAAGATATTTTTCACCTTCTAAGATCCTAATAAATGGCATCAATCGGATGTGACTTGTATAAACCATCATAATTTTGTCTGAATATCAGTATTATCTTTGTCTATTTCAGTGTCTGTGTGGCTAATAATAACTAGAACTATACAATAATGGACAATTTGACTGATCAACTAATTGTGGGTATAGGTTTTGTTCAAGAGATCACTCACTGTTTGCTACACATTGGTCTCTGTAGGTTTGCGTTGTTAGGCGTGCAGGATTTTACTTAGAAAATTGTAACCGGAGGTCATGCTGTTTTATTTTAGTGGATGTGACACATCCAGCTGTCTGCTGTTAAATTTAGGTGAAGTTTTAAATGTGAATCAGGGAGGTGAAGAAGTGACTAAAGCAGTGACCACTGAAAGCTACACAGTCTTCACTCTATTGATTAGTATTATTTATTAGTCTGCTGTGGTTTTAATGTATTGATCGAGCAATTATTTGGGATCAACTAATGTTGCTCACATTTTATGCTGTCAGAACTCACAAAGCAGTTAACAGATATTTTACGTCTTGACTCACATAAACGTACTGAGCCAGCACTTGATGTTGACTAAAAATTGTATATCATAGTGAAGTCATTTTTCAGTCTTTTAATGGCAGTAAGAAATATTGATCTGATGACAGGCCGGTGAAATTAGAAACATAAGAATAAATACCTGCTTGATGAATAGGAATAGGGCTGCAACTAATTATTACTTTCATTACTGCTGAAGTTGCAGATTCTGTTTTCAGTTAATTGACCAAACATTTGGTCTGTAAAATGTCAGAAAGTAGAGAAGAAATTCCAGCGGCCCAAGATCTCCAAATTGCTCGTTTTCTCCTACCGACCTTCTTCTTTTCCTTTGGGCTGCTCCCTTTCAGGGGTCGCCACAGCGAATCATGCGCCTCCATCTAACCCTGTCCTCTGCATCCTCTTCACTCACACCAATTAACTTCATGTCCTCTCTCACTATATTTAGTTTACTATCATAGAGAAGTAAGACGACTGGCAAATACTCACGTTTTAGAAGCTAGAATCGATTTGTCCATACATCTATTTGTTGGTCAACAGAAGATGTTGCTGCTATTTCGATAACCGATTAATCATTAACGTAATTTATCAGACAAGACTAAGAGTATACAGCCATGCCAGCGGCTCTGTGAGGTTTTACTTAGGCACAGCGTGCTAACATGGTGATGCTGAGCAGGTGTAATGTTGACCACGATCACCGTCCTGAGTTAGCGGGTTAGTATTCGCACAGCATTAAACACAAAGCACAGCTGAGGCTGAACCGGCCGTCATGGCAACGCATCCAAGCCAGAAATGTCGACCTCATGGTGGCGCTAGAGGAGAAGTCAGGGGATCACTAAAGTCAGTAGGATTCATCCTCTGAGGACCATGAATGCAGAGGTGTCAAAAATGTTCCCATTCATTCCTCAGGCGGCTGTGTCTTGGTGGCAGAGCGGTCACCTGCCAATCAGAAGGTCAGCGGTCCGATCCCTCAGCCATGCGTCGAAGCATCCTTGAGCAAGATACTGAACCCCAAAATGCTCCCGAAGCTGCGCCTTCGGTTTGTGAATGTTCTGATATGTAAGTCGCTTTGGATAAAAGCGTCTGCTAAATGTAAATGATAATGATACAAGAGTTGCGGAAGTATTTTTGGCAGATTGACTAATCAGTTAATAATCCTTTTCTTTCTACATTGGTTCCAGTTAGAGTAAATTGCACCTCAGAGGAGTACGTTGGTTTAAAATGACGTGGGTGACATTTACACCTCTCTGAGTGAGCAAACATGGCGCGCTGTGGGTCAAGGGGCTGAATCTAATGACATGAAATCAGTAATTGATAGAGTCTAAATGGCATTGAATTGACTGAATCGGTAGCAACACTAAAAGGTCTGCTTGGAGCATCCTGACTCGTAGTTTTCAGTTTCTGCCTGGTCACTGACTACCTCCATAAAAGTATTTTACCCTGTTTGTTACACTGCGTCATTGTGGCAAAGAAGTACCTCTCTGAATGCGTACACTTCAGCTTGGTTCAGCACAGCTTGTAATGGCAGTTTTTCCACGTGTTCTCACATTTTATGGACTAAAGGAATAATCCACGTTAATAATCGCTTATTAATCAGTAATGAGAATAATGTGAGTCGCAGTCCTGAATGAATAACACAGACTGAAAAGATTGATTTTGATGTTTCATTGGTACGTTTTGGGGCCCATTTGGTCCACTTGAAGCACAGGTGGAGTGAATATTTTGGCTGTTCAGTGGAGGCTTTTATCCAAATCCCTCCCAAACTAAATGAAAAGGGTGGACTGCTGTGGCTGAAATACTGAGGACGTCCGGAGACGATGAAATGCTAAATATGTTATAAAGGGGAAAAACAACCAGTTGGTTCTCTTCCAGCATTCGACAGCTGAGATCGATAGTTACCGTAGATGTGTGGAGGCCGGTCGTGTTTCAGTCAGCCTGCCGGCAGGTTTTACTTCCTGGTTTTACAACCGCTCCGTGGCATACAGCTGGCGGTGGGCTTCACCTCCTCCTCCTCTTCCTCCCCCCTCTTTCTGCCCTGTTGCATCACATCTCGTTTATCTCCACTCGCTGCTTCGTAGCAGAGCTGTTGAAGCAGATCACAGTAGCCGCTTTGACGCCTTTTTTTGCATGTAGCGTGCAAGGTGTGTGTGAGATGGGGTATTAATAGTAGGGTTGCGGTGAGGAGCGCGTGCAGCTGTGTGAATGAACGTACTGGACTGTTGTAGATAATCTGTCGCCATAATTAGTCCAGTGCATGAACTATTCACCGCTGCCCTGGTGCCACTGTACTGTAAATGTGCTGTACGGGCATAGAAAAAGTAATAAACACATGTCACCAAAGTCACAAAACATAAACAGCCGGCAGGAAGCAGAGAGTGTATATATACTGTGTATATATACACAACTAGATTGTTTCAAGTTCAACCAGAGAGTGATTTTTAGAACTCAAGACCGATATAATTATCTTGGAAATCCCCAGCAAAAAAACATGTTCAGAGAAATGTCTGAAAAAAAGAACATAATTTGTGTAAAAGAAATACGTTTCTGCCCTCCCCTCCTCTAAGTCATGGCGCAAAACCCTCAGGTTTCATTTTGCGAAACAGAAGACGAGAAGCAGTTTTTAAACAGATTGTTGTTTGAGCTGCAGCTGAAGTCATTATCAGTCAATCCATGGCTACGGCTGATTCGACTGATAACGTTATGATCAGTTTGTGCATTGTTCTGTTTTTCTGAGTAACCACATTAGTCTGTAGGATTTAAAGTGCAACACACACCGGCTGCGCTGCAGAGTGTCGTATCAATGTTCACGTGTCAGGTGACGCCCACACGCTGGGTGGTTATATATATATATATATATATATATATATGCCTTGAAACCCAAGAACGATATTCAGTTTATTCAGTTTACATCGATATAAAGCAGCAGATCCTCACACTTCAGAAGATGGAACTTGACTTTCTTTTTGGTGGCATTTTTGTTAAATAAATGAGGGAAAATCAACTAACTATCAAAGTAGTTCTGTCAGTCGACCTGTTCATTTACTAATTGTCGCGGCACTAGATAGAGGACGTATTCACAGCACAGTAGAGTGTGAATGGAAATGAAAGATGCTTTTCTGGGGCCGACGCTGGGGTATCCTGATGAATTGAAGTGCACCAAGACACTGCTGGTGTGTTGGCTGACACTGAAAACAATGTGTGTGGGTGTTCTGAAAAGCGTCTTTCACCGCTGCTGTGTGTTGCCTTTTAGTCTGTTGGTGCGAAATGTCTTGTCTTATTCCCCAGAGTCTGACTTGATGCCTTGTCTTGTCCGACCATGAGCCCAAACCCGAAAACATTCAGTTTGCAGTGATTATAAAACAGAAAATCCTCACAATCGATGAGCAATAACCAGCAATATTTGGGATTTTGGCTTGCTAAATAATTGTTGTTGATTATTTTCTTCAACTAATTATTTCCTCTTTTGTTCCATCTACAATTTTAAACACCCATACAAATTCAGTTTACAGTGACCGGAAACAGAAACAGCACATCCTTATTACTACTGAAGTCACTGCTTAATTTTCTACTGATTAACTAATGACTGACAATTTCAGCACTAGTTGTTGTGGTATGTGGTGGACAAACACTAAACTCCAGAACCAACTGAAAACTAATTTTACATGAAGGAAGGGGCGGCAGTAGCTCAGTCTGTGGGGACTTGGGTTAGGAGGTGGAGAGTCGTCCAGCTCAGACCAGTCAGTATGGATTGTGGACAGGTAGCTGGAGAGGTGCCAGTTCACCTCCTGGCAGTGCTGAGACTGCTGCTACATGGCAATAAAAAACAAGCATGTTTACAATGCAAATGATCACACGTCTGATTTACATGTTTGTTAATCTCTTACACCTCACAGGTCCAGATCTCGATGTGAGGACACCTCCCACCTCTACACAGGCTCTGGCCGAGCAGCCAATCTTCCAGGAGCTGCAGAGTCACCCTTCATGTTTCTCCACCGCAGTCGACTTTCAGCGTGTCGGCCACCAATCCCAGGGGCCCCAGTACGGGGCCCAGGGGAACCCCAGAGCCTTTGACTGCCCAAGTATCCAGATTACCTCCATCGCTCCTAACAGTCATGTGGAGCTGGGCAGTAGCCAGGAAGCTTTGGCAGTGGGCGGGGCAGAAGGGGGTTACCCCGAGGCATCCTGGTCCAGAGGCCAGCTCTACCTACCCCTGGACCCCTGCTACCGGGACACAGCGCTCTGCCCGAGCCCCTGCAGCAGCCTGTCTTCCAGGAGCTGGATGTCTGACCTCTCCTCCTGCGAGTCCTTTTCCCACGTCTACGACGACGTGGAGGGGGAGCTGCGCGATGCCGCCCGCCTCGCCCTCGGGTCGCCTCTGGGGTCCCCGGGCTGCGGGGGCGGGGCCTTCGGAGTGGAGCTGTGGCAGCAGAAGTACCAGCATCCTCTGGCCTTCAGCCCGGCGCTGTCGCCTCATCAGTCGCCCCGTCAGTCGCCCTGCCACTCCCCTCGCACCAGTGTCACTGAGGAGAGCTGGCTTAGCCGCCGGCCCACCTCCAGGTACAAGTCATCATGGTTTCCAAATTTCTAATTAGTACATTTATTTATTTAACCAGGTAGCGTCACTGAGATCAAGATCTCTTTTGCAAGAGAGACCTGAGAAAAAGAAATATTCATACTCATATAACCACACAAACAACCAAGGGTGTAATTTAAGTGGGTGGCTTTTCCAGCTGCCAAAATCCAGGTGAGAGAAGAACTAAGTAGATAAAAATGTTGTGCAGTAAGCTTAATGTGCAGCAGCAAGTGCTTTGTCGACCTTTTTTTCTCTGGTTTTTGGCCTCTCAGGCAATATACAGACGTCATTATTTCCAAACCTGCCCCCCTGCAATAAGCATACAAATACAACGCGTACGAGGCAAGACAGCCAACAATAAAGTGACAATTAATAAGATTAATAAAAACAATTACACAAATATCAGATAGTACAAGCCTTGCATTTGATTCTATTTAAAAGGTGCCCGTAAACCGGTTCTGCTGTGATTAGTGCGTAAATATGGAATATCTAAGGTTAAGTAGTTATTGGATTGTATTTCTGTAGTTAAAAGATTTAAATGAGGGACAGATGTGAGGTAGTGTGGCAGCTTTAACAGTAGAACTTTATGGGTGAATATCATGAGACACTTATTCCTTCTTGTCATTCGATCCAACATTATGATACAGAGAGCAAATATGAGTATGAACTCTGTCATTAGTGATAAAGTGTGATGCACTGTGATGAACAGGGTTTAACTGCTGAAGTACCGAATATCTCCCCAATCAAGTGCAGACATAAAAGTTGACCGAACAATAGTTTTTGGGTTAGAAAAGACAGACAGCCTTTAATTCTATGCAGGAAGCCTAGTTTGCGTTTTAATTTTTGGGTCAAATGTGGGAAATGATTTTGGAATTCGCTGGTGTGATCCTGCCAATCCCGACCGGATTTCTTTCTCAGGCCGTCATCCAGACCGACCTCCCCCTGCGGGAAGAGACGCCACTCCAGTGCCGACCCCCACGCCTGCTCGCCCTCTCCTCACCACTCCCCCAGCCCCACGCCAGGCGCCTCTCCGCGAGGCAGCGTGACGGACGACACCTGGGTGGGAAGCCCTGCCGGCGCCCTGGGACCCCTCCTTAGTTCTGTTTACCAGGAGCTGGACGTCCCCTCCAAGACGAGGAGGACAGCTGGGAGCCAGCTGGGCCACCTGGTCAGTCAGGGAGACCCCGGGCTGGAGCCCTTCCTGGATTCCCCCGGGGAGGAGGGACGTGAACAGGACGGCCTGGCCGAGCTCTTCCTTCAGGTGCCCTCCCACTTCAGCTGGAACAAACCCAAACCTGGAAACCCTCCTCTGTTCAGGTTGGCTTTATTTCACTAAAGCTATGGTTACTGTGTACATGTGCCAGTTCTCTGAAAATTAGGCAACACTCTGTTATCAGCCTGTTATGTACAAAGCAGCCAGTTAGTTTAGCCTGGCTGACAACCAGTGAATCGTCCTTTAACAGGTTTTAACATGGGTATAACAGGTTTATTAGTAAGCTTTGGAGGAGTCGCTAGGTGCATTTTTTTAACTTTGGACAAAGCCAGGCTAGCGGCTCTCCCCATTTCCTGTCTTTATGCTAAGCTAAGCTAACCGGCTTCAAGCAATAACTTCATAGTTACTGTACAGACATTAGAGTGAAATCAGAAAGCAAATAATCATATTTCCCAAATCATCTTGCTTTGCATATCCTCTATCTGGGATGATGTCTCATGTCTAATTTTGTATGTAGTGAAAGGGCAACCCTCCCTTCAGAGATCCTCTACTTTAGGGTTAGTGTAAGTGATTGGTGTCATACGGTATCTGATCATTATGTGTCTGTTATCTCTGCCCCCAGGACTTCATCGCCCCCTCCTCTGGACTGGCCTCTGCCCAACCAGTTTGACCAGTATGAGCTAAAGCTGGAGGTCCAGCCCAGATCCTACCACAGGGCGCATTACGAGACGGAGGGCAGCAGAGGGTCCATTAAGGCAGCTACTGTTGGACATCCTGTCGTCAGGGTAAGTCCTCACTTCTAACTGAGTAACGCACTCAGTTTGCCTTTACGCTGATTTGTAGACGATATTTTGTTCCTGCACGAGGTCTCCGAGCAGGAGGCTTTTAATGTCAGTGGAACATTCTGGGAAAATGATGGGTTATGTCAAGAAATGTTCTGATGTAGGTGGAATCATGTTAGTAGTTCATGGTAGCAGGGCCATTGTCATGTTTCAACATATTGAGTATTTGCACAAAATATACGCATTCCCTTAACTAAGCCTTAAAGTATTTGTTTTATGTCTCCTGTCAAAACTTGGCCCATCTGTAATGGAACCCATAGTACTGTCAGTGTATCTGGTTGTATCACATGGTGCAGAATGATCAACACTAAGTTAAATGACAACAATTTTGATAATCACTGAGTCGTTTTAAGTTATTTGTAAAGAAAATATGCCAAACATTCGCTGGTGTCAGTTTCTAAAATGTGAGGATTTTGTATATTTCTCCGTTTTATATCATTGTCAATTGAATGGGGTTTTGGGTTTAGACTGTTGGTTGGGCAAATAAGCATTTTAACGATGTCACCCTTGGCTTTTCACTATTTTCCGACATTTTTTAGATTGAACAATTCATTGTATTAATTGAAAGATTTGTCATCAGTTGTAGCCTTGTTGTCAGAATGCAGAAGTCTTACAGGTTAAGTTTTCCCAAACTCCACTTAGACTCCTAAGAGCACACAGTGATGATCCACCAGCACTGTGTCAAAGAGCACTGAGGTTGAGTTTTGCTGATGTTGTGGGTGAACAGCCTCATGGATCCTCTGGGTCAGAGAACAGAGGCAGGCTGAGGCAAGTAAAGCTCCACCAAGGCCTCGTTTGTAACGGACACCAGCAGGGCTATTCTGGGCGTCACATTCTCAGGCCGCTGCTGAAGCCAGATGAGCTTCCTGCTGCAAGATGTGTAAAAAGGCACAGTATTGGTGGGTCACACAGGAAACAGAAAATCAATCATAAAAATCTTCACCCTGCTGCCCCGAGAACTCTCTAGAAGATCAAACCTGACGTCATGTATTTTCCCAGACCAGGCCTTATATTTAACAGAGTGACGAAAACTAAATCCTGCTAGAGAAATTAATTTTGTATTTCCTTATTTTTGTGTCTGTTACTATTTACTAATTTGCCTTTAATCCATTTGTTTCTCAACTTTCATAACTTATTGCCATTTACTTGTATTTATGGTTATTGTACAAACCAATATGTGTTGGGCTTATGAATTGGTCAGGGAGCTTTTTATATAGCAAATGCAAGTAAGTTTTTCTTCATGTAAATATATCTTTCCTTACTAACGATGCCGGAACTTCTGTCAGAAACAAGGTGTCATCATCAAATTAGACTGGTGGCATAGTAGTGACGGTTTATCAAAGTTTGCGTTTTTTTTCTTATAGTTACTGCGCCACCATCAGGCTAATCACTGGCAAAAACAAAAATCAGCAGCACTATCTATAATATCATTACTGAACAAAAGTTCTACCTTGTAAAATATAATATAGCACCTACATTAGGGTAACAGTTTTATATATTGGGACATATGCTTACTTGCTTTGTTGCCGAGAGTGAGATGAGAAGAATGAAACCCATCACACGTCTGCGTGATAAGGAGCTGGTCTCAGGATGTGACTAGCTTAGCTTCGCATAAAGACTGGAAATCGTAAGCCTGAATCGGTCTAAAGTTCAGTAATACACAGTGTAACACCACGCACGCTGCATCCACTTCACTCCATGTTTAGTCATAATTGGACTGATTCTGTCTGAGATTTCACACTTTAATTTCACGTTCAACATTTTTAATTGTATCACCCTTTCTGGAAGCCTTTACACATGGGGACAGGTCTAAGTGGTATGACTGTTGAGATGTCTGGCAAGAAGAGCAACTGCCCATCAGACATGTATCATTGAATTTGTGTCTTCAGTTGACCGGATACAGCGAGCAGCCGGTCAGCCTGCTGTTGTTCATCGGCACTGCGGACGACCGCTACCTTCGCCCTCATTCCTTCTACCAGGTCCACCGGGTGACGGGGAAGATGGTTACCACCAACTGCCAGGAGAAAATTATTAGTTCCACGAAAGTCCTGGAGATCCCTCTGCTTCCAGAAAACAACATGTCCGCCAGGTAACCGCATCAGATCTGGATTTAGTATTAGAGTTGATTTGTAAGGCATTAAAATCAGGGTTATCCTGATATCTGGACCAATGTTGTCCTTTCTGTGATCCTGTCAGTGTTGCCCAACTCAAATGTAATGGCAGTAGTAACAGCAGCAGTATAAGTAGGAAGTATTCGTAGCAAAGGAACTCGTAGGAATATACAGCCTAGCCCTTCTGACCTAAGCAGCTGTAAGCCCATTTCTGAATTACTCTTTATTTCGTAAACCCTTGGAGAAAAGTTGTTTTAACCCTGTTCAGCCTGGATTTTAGCTCAGAAACTGCTAAGTATTTAGAATTACTAATGACATATTTGAAGAGTAACTAAATCCCCAAACCACTTTTTTAGTGCAAAGTTCTACATATTGTGTTATAAACATGGATAGTGACTGCCCTTAACAGGTTGAAACCCAGCTATTGCAATTGAATTTTGCTATTGGCTGATCTGGAGGCAGGTGACGTATATAGTGGCATCTTTTGACAACCAACCATTTTCAGAAAATTTGTGACTAGGCCACCATTTTTTCCTGCTTGAAAATGGACTAAGCACCCCTCCCAGCGCTGCCCTTGTGGATACTGTTTTCAAGTTCTAGAAGCATTTTTTGAATTTCCAGCATAGAGGCACTTCACCCAAAGTGTTTAGTTGCTCTTTAAAGGAAAAGTTAAACAAAATGTCTAACTTTTCCTTAAAACAGCCTGTGCAGGCCAGTGTTCTTTGCTGGTGTTTCTTGACTTGAGCACGATCTTCAACACCACTGAACAGGCATTAACATGCCTGATGGCGAGGCTATGATAGTGGACAGGAAACTGCCCTTGATTTGATTGGTAATGTTCAGTTGTGGAGTACCACAGGGCATGATTCTTGGCCCAGTCCGGTTTTCATTACAAATGCTATCACAGAGTCATAATATTGTTTTTTAAATTCTATGCTGATGACACACGGCTCCATTTATCATTGAATCCCAGTTACATTGCTACATTTCTAGGATGACCATTATACTAAAATGATTTTCAGATTAAAGATATTATTATTATTGTAGGTAGTTGTCATCGGGCATAAGTAGTTACTGTAAGCTTGTAGAATCAGTAACAGTTGTTGTCGTAATCTGAGTAAGGTTGTTGTGGTAGATGTACTATTCGTAGTAGTAGTAGAATCAACAGCAGCAGCAGCAGTTGTAGTAGTAGGCTGATAGAAGCACCGATAGTAGTATTATTAGTGGTAGCCGTAGTAATTATAGTCGTAGTAGTTTTGCTACCTACGTTTTGGTACATTACCAACCAATTGTCGATCAGAGAAACTGTCTGCAAGGGACGTTTTATAGCCCCGCTTTTTAGACTACATATTTTTTTTAAGTAAAGGCCGCTGTCATTTACGAAAATATTGGGCGATTTAACATGCAGGCACACCAAGCAACTAATGAGATGGTTCCAGCCAAAGTCAGACTGAGCGGCTGTGGCTTGGTGGCAGAGTGGTTGTCCACCAATCGGAAGGTCAGCGGTTCGATCCCCCAGCCATGCGTCGAAGTATCTTTGAGCAAGATACTGCACCCCAAAAAATTGCTCCCGAAGCTGCGCCTTCGGTCTGTGAGTGTGTAAGTCGCTTTGGATTAAAGCGTCTGCTAAATGTAAATGCTTAGCTTCTTCAGTTGACACCGTTAATCTTCCTTTTCCTTGCGTTTCATAGCTTTCCTGCCCTCTGCAGTCGGCAGGAATATGGATAGTCTCGCCTGTATGCTTGTGCGCATGCTAGTGGAGCACAAGTTACAAACAAGAGGGGCCCACACACCAAAACATTGCTCTATAACCCTTCACGTGGTACATAATGCATTATGATAAACAGCATGTCTTCTGGTTTCGTTTCCGCAGCATTGACTGTGCTGGCATCTTGAAGCTGCGTAACGCCGACATCGAGCTGAAGAAAGGAGAGACGGATATCGGGCGGAAGAACACGAGGGTGCGAGTTGTGTTCAGGGTCGCCGTCCCTCAGCTGGACGGCCGGATGCTGTGGCTGCAGACGACATCTACTCCCGTGGAGTGCTGTGAGTCACCTGTAAAATTAATACATCGCATTTGCATCTGATTTAGTTATCCAGGGTGACTTCCATTGAGGTCACCAGAACGTTACATTCAACGGCGGCGAGAAAACGGAAAGGTTCAAGGTTTTTTCGTTCATTTTGAAACCAGATTATAGTCGAATAAGCAGAGGAGGAAGCTCAGATGTGCGGTATTTCTTCATGCTTCAAAATTTTGACAAACACAGATCCTAATCAGTGAGGTTTTTTTTTCTTTCTGCTGAGTACATATTTCCTGTCTCTAAGGAAATGTACTTATGCTGTACTCTGCCATGTAAAATGGAGAAACCACTGATATAACCACTGTTTGGCCTTCCGCATAAAACCCTCGATAAACTACAATTGGTTCAAAACGCAGCCGTCCGTATTATCACTCGCACCCCTTCTGTTCATCACATTACACTGATTTTACAACAGCTCCACTGACCTACCGTATCAATTACAAAGTACTTCTTCTTAGTCATTCATAATCTCGCGCCTTCATATCTTTTTGACCTCCTCCATATTGCCACAGCTGCTCGTACTATCAGATCCTCTTCTTCCATCTATTTCTTTGCGCCCCCTGTTCGCCTGGTTACTATGGGGAGAAGAGCTTTCAGCTGCTCTGATCCACAGCTCTGGAACTCAATTCTCTCATAGATTTTAAATCAAAACTTATAACTCATCTAGTTAGAGTTGCTTATTCCCTCTGATTATAATTGCATTTTATATTGTATTGTTTTATGTTGACTATTGTGACTGTCTGTTGATGATGTAAGGTGACCTTGAGTGTCAAGAAAGGCGCCTACAAAGGAAATGCATAATAATAATTAAAACTGTGTTGTGTTTCAGCCCAGCGATCGGGCCAGGAGCTTCCCCAGGTCGAGAGCTTCAGTCCAGCCAGCTGCTCTGTGGACGGAGGAGAGGAGATGCTCATCACCGGATCCAACATCTCCACACAGTCCAGGGTTGTTTTCATGGTGAAAGGCCCTGGTAAGATTGATTTACATTAATTTACTGTACATTAAATACATTTACATCAGATTTTGTTAATGTTCATCGTCCTGAGTGACAATTTTTAAACTAACATGTTTTGTCTCCTCAGATGGAAGAACACTGTGGGAAATGGACGGCAGAGTCATGCTGGAAAAAAGCAGTGGAGTAAGTAGAAACATTATTTGGAAGGCACCATGAAAGTGTATATTTTACAAATTACATAGATAGATAATAATTAACATAATAAAAAACAAGGATTTTTCAGTGATTCCTGTGATAAAATTGGGGTGTGGGAGCAGGAATAATAGATACAGCACAAGCAATATAGGAATAATAGAAAATATGTGCCAGATATGAAATGTATAACTATAGAATACAAGAGAAAAATCAGGACATGTACACTACACATTACAACAGGGAAGATAGGTCATGAGAAACAGTGGTTAGGACTGGGAGTGAACAATATGATTTGGCAAAATAGCTAATTAAAATAGAAATTAATTCGTTATTTTGCAATAATTACCTTTGGTGCTGTCTGTGCATCTTTCATCATCCCTCCCTGTCAGTCCAACAACAGGATACTGATTTTGAACTAAAGTTAGGTCATCAATACGGGGGGGTTATCAGTCCATAATCTCCCACGTTACTCAGTCCGTGTGTGTGCTGTGTTTCTATTGCTGCTGCAACCAGCAAGCTAATGGGTAAAAAGCAAATACTTTGAAAGTTTGACACTTTCTTCAGAGGAGGTAGGAGAAATAAAAGGCTCACTTGCATATCGTGTGTGTGTTTATACCATCCAGATGTTGGATGTAATTAGGGCCAAACCTTTATTTCGGTCATGAGAGAATATTTTCCTTATACATAAAGTAGTTCAAACTAGCTGACTATATAAATGGATTGCATTTATATAGCGCTTTTCTACCTTATTGGAACAAAGTGTTTACAATATGGGACAACCCACTCCACCTGCTGAGCCACAGCCGCCCCATATAAATCAGTTCAAATTAGCTAACTGTATATAAAGTAGTTCAAACTAGCTCCACCGTGAGCAACTACAACAGAAAAATGCTGCTCAAACATTGATGCATCAGTACACTCTTAGAAATAAAGTGTTTACTAGAACCATATAGGGTTCTTTCGCTCGTCCCCATAGGAGAACCCTTTTGGGTTCCTGGAACCTTTCCACCTTCTAAGGTTGTTAACAAGAACCCACCGTTTCAAACTAAAAGCTCTCTGTAGCGTTTCAGTGCACAGTCCAAGTACGTTATGAGGTGGTGAGAAACATTACAATCAGCAAATTTGCATATTGCTGCCATGAAATAATAGAATAGAATGAAATAAATACTTTTTAAATTCAAGGTTTGTTGTGTTCTTTATCAGTAGTTTCTAAATGTAGATGTTATGGCAATTTCTGATGCATTTTTATATGTTTGGGTCTTGAGCTGAAGAGGTTTGGGAACCCCTGTTGGAAAAGTAGAAATGAATCGGATAATAATTGAGGGTGGGGAACTTATAACACCCACACTTTCAACAATCCTTGAAGAGCCCTTTCTTCAAGAAACAGTTCTTCAGAAGCAAATGGTTCTGGGTATAACCTTAGCCCTTCAGGAAGAACCCTTTTGAAACCCTTATTTCTAAGAGTGACCTTTTTTCTATGCAATGATAACTTTTACTTTTGATACTCTAAGTGTATTTTGTTGATAATACCTCTGTACTTTCACTTAAGTAATCTGAATCGGTCTTTCAACACTGCCAATGGGAAGATAATGTTGCTCTGTCTCTGCTGGATGTGCTAATAAGCAACTGTTTGCTAACACGTCCGCCCCAACAACAAGGTGATTGTCGGGGTTGAGTCTTTGTCAGCTTGTTGTGGAGTTCTTTTGCCCTCAAGTGGTCAAAAATAGATTATTGGGGCTTAAGTGCAGCTGTGTTTACTTACACTTATATGCTGTATAACGTGTGGTGTTCTGTTCTGCCATGAGCAGAGGGAATTGTGAAAGCCCGCGATGCATTCTGGATCAAATGTCCACCTTGAAGGGTCGATGTCACAGAAATTCACTCAATCCGAAAGTGCTACAGTGTGTCTGTACCACGGTCTCTGCCGACCCAGTGGCTGATTGATTTCAAAGATCCTAGTAGCTGTGACAACTACAGACTGTAAAAGACATGTTTCTGTTGACATTTATATTTGACCCATTCCCAAAGTTAAGTTCTGCCTTTAAATCCCATTCATGTGAAAATGCTTGAACCCAAGGAGGAAAATCACAGTTTGTGAGACCCAGAGACCTTTTTTTTTTTGTTTTTTTTGTGTGTGGTTTTCTGTAGTTTTCTTCACGTCTGTGTTTCTGTCTTTCAGTCCAGCATTATAGTGGAGGTTCCTCCCTACAATAAGAAGACAACGGGTCCAGTCCAAGTCCACTTCTTCGTCTCAAACGGGAAGAAAAGAAGAAGTCTAACGCAGAGCTTCACCTACCTGCCTGGTGTCAAACAGGAGCGCTGGGAGACGGACCACATCTCCCACAAGCCACCTGGCTTCTGTCCAGCGTCCTGCCAGGTGCCCTCCTGTGACCGAGTGCTCGGCCCAGATGTGGTTTATTATGATTCCTGTGACATCCCAGTGCATCGTGGGCCTCCTTCCCAGAACGCACCTCATCTTCATCACCCCCCTCCATCCTCAGTCCCCCGTCAGACCCCCTCAATGTTTCCTCACACGTCCTCCACCCCTCTTCACACCTCTTCCTCCATGCCCTCTCTGACTTCCTCAGGCCCCCGTCAGATCTTGATTCCTCTTCAGACCTCCATCATGCCTCCTCAGACCTTCACCATCCCCCCTCAGACCTCCTCAATCTCTCCTCAAATCTCCACGATGCCTCCCCAGGCCACTTCGGTGCCCCTTCAGACCTTCACCATCCCCCTTCCCACCTCCTCCGGTGGACCTCAGAGGGAACACTCTCCATCTCTGAGTTCCAGAAGAGCCTTTGTGACCCCTGCTGGCCCCCAGAAGGACTCTCTGCTCTCCAGCCCAGGAGAGACGCTGAGCATCAAGCAGGAGCCGGAAGACCAGCCAAAACTGGGATCCTTGGGCCTCCAGGAGATCACCCTGGATGATGGTAGGAAGCTGGGTATCCCCCTGTGGGACGGGGGGCCGGAGCTGTAGTCAGCTTGGATTCACAGCAGTTAGACCTTTAAAGGTTCCCAACAAAATGTTAACAGAAAGGGGAGTGGATCCCCCGAAAGTCAAGGCACTCTCCTTCTTTATGGCTGGAAGCCTTTAGTGTGACATCAACCCTTTATTTGATACTGGTCCAGACCAGTCAGCCAGGTCCATACATGTTGGTCTTGTTATCAGTGATGTATGTAACTTTTTCTGCCACAACACAACACTGTGGGTTGATTTTCTGCAGATCCTGGTATTGGTTTTTAGGTATCGCTGTGACGATTGTGTGAGACCATTCTGCCTTAAATACATAAATTAACAAATAACAAATCCACAAAATATATATTTTAAGTCAGACACCTTTTGACTAGAGTGGAGTACTAAGTCACACCCATTAGTAATTAAAAAATGTTTTCAAATCTAGTTCAAATTCACTCAACTTATTGTTAGTGTAGTTTTATGGCATTTTGCCTTTTTTGTGACAAGACACATGGGAAAGAGCGGTGAAGTCCCGTTTGTAGTAGTGGTGCTACTCATTGCTTTATTATCAGTGTTATCACCCCTATCAGGCATGATAGTGGAGGAGTCCTGTCAGCACAGCATTGATTTGGTGATTTGCTGGTCTAGGACTTCATTAAGTGACCTTTCAACTTGACTTAGGTCTTAAGTACGTGCTGAAATCTTGGCATTTAAATACTGTTAACACAACAGTTATATGAAAACTAGAAATCTAAAAAAAAAAGTAACTTTTCTACTAATCACGCAGCCAGTGCTGTTGGTAAACTAGTAACTAAAAATCAATTGCTTTGGTGATCTGGTCCTAGGAGCTGGATCCTAGACTCCCATAATCCACGTCAGTGCTCTCTGTGTGTCCTCTGGGGGTTTCTGCTGTGCAGCTGAGTGTGTGATGAGGTGTCTGTCTGTCTACACTTGGCTCTGTGATGTTGGTTATTTATACGTCGAGGCCCTGTGGGTGTTTCTGTGTGATGTGGGTTAATAATAGCTGCGTCTGCTTGTTTGCCGGTCTGAATGATGCAGATGGGGGTTAAATTTGCTGCTGCGCCTCAGTTGGTGGGCAGCAGCTGTCGTCAGGCCTTTGACCCTCTCGCGTGGCTGACCCCCCCC
>CM022474.1:1440265-1454925 GCA_011952105.1 Coreoperca whiteheadi | reverse complement strand
CCAAACCCCAACCCGCCCTTCAGCTTGACTTTGACCTCAGCAGCCTGATCTGGTGCCACTGGAGAAACATCAGCCTCGTCACACACCGAGGCCACTCACAGTTATGGGATTAAAACACCTGTAAAACCACCGAGACTGCAGCAGTTTTAATGGTACTGACTATTACTGCTCCTGCTGCCACCTACTAGTGATTGGTGTGGTGATTTGATGTCTAGACTTTTGGGTCAGACGTTCCAGAACCTTCCGGTTTGTGACTCATGGACTCAACATGTGTCCTGGTCAACCAACGAGTGACTCTTCTCTCTCAGATGGTTTAGTTTGATTTGTTTCATTTGAGTCCTGAACAAGATAAAATGAACCAGTAATTCACAAGCAAAAAGCAAAAAGACTGGAATAAACAATGCTATTTTCTTGTTTGGCATCTTGTTACCGTAATCGTCTTCCGACGCCACACAGTTTTATCTTGACAGCGCTAGGCTGGGAAGCCACTGATGTAGGTTCAAACTGGGCTGAATCCGGTTTGCGAAGTTAAAAGCAACTGTTATTTCAAAAGAGTTTAATTGGCCAAGTTTCGATGTGTTACGCTAGCTGCTCTGGGAGACTGTACTTAGGCACAGCGGTGCTTCGAGTTAAACGCTAACATCAGCATGCTGACATCCTCACAATGACAATGTTAACATGCTGATGTTTAACAGGTACAATGCATACCATGCTAACAATTGCTAATTAGCGCTAAACCCAAAGTACACAAAGGATCAGTTCTGCAGGTTATTTGGTCACAAACCGAAGTGTTGGACATGTTAACATGTTGACCTGACGGTGGCGCTGGATGATCAGCAGAGTTATTACAGTTCATCCCGAGGGGAACACGAATGTCTGCACCTAATTTCATGACCATCCATCCGTAGTTGTAGAGACATTTCGCTCAAAACCACAAGTGTCAACCTCATGGTGGTGCTAGAGGAAAACTCAAGAGGGTCCCTGAAGTCAGGGTTAATCCTCTGGGGAATACGAATGTCAGACTTTCTCATGTCAATCCATCTTTAACAGTTGTATTTCAGTTTGGACCAAAGTGGTGGAAAGGCCGACATCCAAAAAACAAAAAAAAACTTTGCCCATTCAGCCCAGTTTCAACCAAGACCTGCAAAACTCAGAATAAGACCAATGTTATCGCTAATGCTGTAAAGGCTACTTCAACTTCTACTGTTACTACTAATATTATTATAGCTGTTACTGTGTTAGTACTGCTTCTAACCCTGTTGGGGAAACAGTTCACCACGTGACTTTCTGCTTTCGTTAAATGACTGCAGAAAGAGCCCTGGAGCCACGTCGACACTGATAAAGTAAAAGTGACCCAGCTCTTATCTTCCTGCTCACATGCGGCGCAGGTCTAGCCTCGCAGGGGGAACTCAGAACCCTCCGCCGTTGGGACCTGGCAACAGAAACACGGCTCCACAGTTACCAAGTTCGTCCAAACGCCGTCTAGAACGCTAAAGTGAAGCGATGTCCTAGCATGCACTGGGCAAGAAGCAGGGGACAACGTGGACAGGTTGCCAGTCTATCACAGTACTTAAGCCTTAGAGCTTTTTGATATAGTTTTTCTCTTGTTTTTATGAATCGAAATTTAGGTTTTGTGATTTTGAAGCCACCTAGCAACCTCATAGCAACCATCGCAAACAGCTTAGCAACTGCTCACCGATGCCTTTAGTAACTGTGTACCAACCCCTATAAAAAGTGTGTGAACATTCATTCTTGACCTGGGAAACAGTTGTCTGATGATCCCCCCCCCCCAACCAAAAACCCCTTAACTCAACGTCCACCTACTAGCCTTCTCTGTCGCTTTTAAGGACATCTTACGGGTTGAGGCCTGAGGATGGGTGTGACAAAGCTGCACAACAAGCAAATGGAAAGTGGAATTTGAGTTAAGATTTTATTTTATTTTTTGTCAAAACACTCAAATTTAAACATCCACCAACATAGGAAGTTATGAGCAACAAGCTTGCTTAGCAACCACAATTTTCTTCTGAAAATTCGACCTCTTCTGAGAAACGTTTACATCATGTTTCCAACGTTTGTCCCCAGCTGTCAAACTTCATTTAGGATTTCTGAAAAACACGTGGTCCTAAATAATCATCGCTCCTGCTTCTGTTTGTGTTGCAGTGAACGAAATTATCGACAGAGACATCGGCAGCCTGAGCAGCAGCGCCCAGCCCGGCCAGTTGGACCAGTACCAACAGTACGACTGGAAGTCCAGTGACGCTGCCTCACCGTTCTGTGGAGGCCCTCAGTAGTCACGCCGCCGCCTCAGGGGACGACCGCAGTGCTTCTTCTACTGTTCGCTTTTTCTGGACAAAACCAAACAGACGGTCGCACCAGACTGATCTTCAAGTGCCTGAAACGCCTATCGGCCGCCCCTGACGGGTCTGCGGGCTTGTCTCATCGGGGTACCGCGTCAGATTACCGTTTCCTCGTCTGTCTCAGGAAGTGTTTTTCACTGATAAACCAAAGATTATTTTCCAGCTTTTCATAACCGAATTAAAAGAACTGTAGAATCCGACAGAAGGGCTGTAATTCAACTGCAGCGTGAGCAGTGCTGTCTTTACACAGGCTCAAGTCGCACAAAAATCATTGTTTGTCATTATTTATTGGCCAATCGATTAAGAAATCTATTTTTGATACTCTGGATCTGGTCCAGTAAAAAACCAAAGTCCTTCAGCTGATCATTTACATTTTCATAGCTTGGTTTTACTCTGTCAGGTTTACATTTCCGTCGCCGAATTACAGTAATGCTGTTCAAATTGAGCTGTTTGAGTGTTTTTAAGACACTATTATAGAAATGTATCATAAGGTTGAAGTCGAAAGAAAGGAAACTATTGGATGTTCTGTGTTTTTCATATTTAATGTGATGAACGATGAGTTGTAATATAGTTTATTCTGCGTTAAACCGTCTCGATAAAGGATTTTAGGACCGGCGTCGCTTTCAGAGCTGACGCATTGTCACATTGTCCTTCCCTGCATGCAGCAATATATTAAAGGCACTTTTCAGTTCTCAGAGCTGTAACGTTTCATTACAGGGAGGTCAAAGGTCAGAGCAGCTGATCTTGGCTGGCTGCAGGAATGTTATTAAAAAGGGTAAATCGCAAGCTGCTGCTTGCGCTGCTCTAGAAGGGTAGAAGTTAGAGATGCGGCAAGAACGTGCTCTACTTTAGGCCTCAGTGTTTGGCTTTAAGAAATCACATTGTTTTTGGATTATTAAACTACCATTTTCAGGTGCAAATACCTGTTCATTTAATGCCTCAGGCCCTCTATCAGCACTCTTTTTGGATCCTTTTTTCTATAAACAAGTTCACTGCAAGGATACCTACTTTAAAGCTGTGAAGTGACTTTTTGCTGCAGATAAAACACTGTTTTTGGCAGCATTCTTCAGACAGACCTCCTCACTGATTTAGGCGCATCCCAGAGACACAGCATGCATTACACTTTAACCGTGGAGCAGCAGGGTTCTGCCCTGAGATTCAGTAATGATATAAAGTGATATATACCAAAGTGCACCTGTGACCACAACTAACCTGTGATGTCACGGTGTCCTGGGGTACAGTCAACATCACTGCAGCAGGGTGAGATATTCTACCGCTGGACGTCTGCAAAACAAGACTTTTAGCTGCTGTTTTCAGCTCAGACCAACTACTCCTGCTAAATAAATAATAATAAATACCGGTTGGAATCAAATGTGGGAGTTTCTTTGGTCTTTTGAGGACCCTGAAATGAAAACTGTCATTACCAGCACCCAAGGAAGCATCCAAACCTGAATCTGCTTTCCTTTTTTAATGATCTTTGTTCTGTTTAGATGGACAAGCCGCAGTGAGGATGAGACTAATCCTTTAGGCTGTTCAGTCATTTAAAGAGCTGCTGGTCCGGGTCTGTCTGAACAAAGCAGAACTCCTCCACAGCCGAAGCCGATCCTGCCGCCCAGCAGCTGATCGCGCAGGTATAAACCAGCACCGTCCCAAACTCCAGCTCAGCCTCCGCGCCGCCGCCGCCCTCCCTCTGCAGCAGACTGACCAGAGCCGGCATCAGCTGCAGCTCAAAGGTCCTGGGTCCACCGCAGGAGCCGCACGCCGAAACCACCTGAGCCACGTCGGACGGCGGCTCGGAGATGAAGAGCGGCTTCCCGCCGCGACAGTACCGCAGGATCTGCTGCGGGCAGAGCGAGATCTTCTTCATGAACCTGGAGAAGACGGCGTCTCCGTGGCGGGCTTTCGTCTTCTCGTACTTCTCCTGCCCGCCGCCGCCGCCCTCCAGCTCTCCCACCGCCGCCCCTTCTCTCCTCTCGTACTCCCTCAGCAGCTCCTGAGCGTGACGCAGGCCGTCTTCCTCTCCGCCCAGGTCCGACTCCTCCACCACACTGATGAAGAGCGGGCGGAGGGCGGGAACGTGCTCCTGTGACTCTCCCAAACTGAGATCCTGAAGCCGGCTGCTGACATCAGCCTCACTGGCCGCTGCGCAGAAAATAAAGGGAGGGAGGGAGGGGGGGACAAATAAGTTCCTCTGACAGAGGGCCGCTTTCTGCTGCACTCAGATTAAACCCTGATGAAATGAGATCAGACAAAGACCGGTGCGCTGCTGGTCGCTCCCTATGACAGCAGCCACATGTGTCTTAATGTATTTATTTAACAGTGAAGAGCGGACAGGAAATGACAGGGGAGATGGGATGAGATTCGACAAAAGGTCCCAGGCTGGACTCGAACCAGTCCAAGTCCAGAGGCCACCGGGACCCAACTGTGAAGTAGTTTGAAGAAAGTGCGGAGGAGGCCTGGAGGCACCTTAGTAACGTAACGCCTCAGACTGTTGCCACGAGTTAATCGGATGTTAAAAGTGCACTAATGAGTTATGACCCTGCCTTAAAAAGTCACAGCCAAGCAGCTGCTTTTCCAGAGGCAGGAACACTTTGAGTTGTCATTCTTCACACGCTGCTGAGTGTGTCCGGGCTGTTGGTGGCCACACATCTTCTTCCTTTATTCTCAATAAAACAAAACCATCACATGTTACTAACAACACTCAGACTGCTCATCCAGCCTTACCCTCCGCTGCCTTCTCTTGGACCTGGCCGTCCTTCACACCTCCTGCACCCCCCTCCTCCACCCCCCAGTCATCGGCGGTGTCACACCAGTCAGTGGCCGACAGAGGAGCCTCGGCGGGCCGGTCGGGTGTCCGCGCCGCCGCCGCAGCCTCCAGGCACTGAGAGCGGAGCACCCTCCAACCGTCTGACCTGCCGCTGCACTCGGCACCTGGGCACGCGAACAGGTGGAGGTTTCTGTGGTAGGGGGAGGCCTCCAGGGGGCAGTACACCTGCGCGACGTGGGCTAACGCGGCTCCGCAGCGGCCGCAGCGGGGAGGCTGGCGGGAGACGCCCGGCAACCAGTCCGGCCGACCCCCGACCTTGTTGGTCAGATACGAGGACCGGTGCCTCTTAGGGTCGAGCTCTCCATCACACAGGCCGATCAGAGTTAACTCCCGGGCGCGTGAAGCCATCGCTCTCCCTCACATGGTGAAGACGCCGAGCGGAAGTGAAAGTCAGCGGTCCGTCACCGAAACATCGCCGCCAGCTGGATGGTGGTTTAAGTTGTGAAAAGACACCTACGCTGTTGTAAATACGTCCGAAGAAAGCACTAAAACGGGAATATTAATCAAATAAAGTGTGTATATATACACCCAACGAAACGGTGAAAATGTGGAGCTTACAGGTTAAATGTGTGAATTAGACTGAGAAACGTTCCTACCGGAACTCCACACTCCCGCTAGTGACAGTGACGGGAACAAACCGCGATATAACATCCGTTCAAGTGACTCGTGGACACGTTTGCGCTTGTTTTAATTAATAACGGCCTTCATTCAGTAGAAATGAAACATGCACACATCTGTTTAGTTCTGTGACAGGATAAAGATAAAGCTCCGACAGAAATGTTTCCTGATAGCGAGCACAAGTACAACATGCAGCCCACAGCTGGCATTGCATGGAAGGAGAAAAGCACCAAGAGTAAATAGAAACAGCTTTTTACCAACCGATCACATTTAAAGATGCCTTCATGTCTGTTGGGACATTTTGTCAGAGATACTCTTTAATCCCGGAACTTGTCATGTTTTAAACAACTGTCCCTCTGATCCGAATCATCTTTATTGGCCCGTAGACTACTACGTTACATTACTACATTACATTACATTACTACATAGGGACATACAAGGAATCTTACTTGCTCTCAGTGTGCTTACACAGAAATATAAATACAGCTAAACAACAAGGACAAAAGCTCCACAAAGGTACACCTGAACATTTAGCTGTTGTGTACAAACAAGTAGGCGAAAGAAGATAAATATATATGTATATAAAATATTTCAACAATGAACAACAGAATAAAATGTAAATGTAAAGACACACTGTTTCTGTAAATTGTAAACAAACCAACCGTTCTGGAGGAGCTGAGGAGAGACCTGCGCACTGATGGGGTTACATCTACTATCTAAATTCATTTTAACGTCAGCGTCACACCTCTCCCTCTAAACGACAACAACTATAACGCTCCGCTTGAAATGAGGCTTGTCTTCCTCCTGCTCTTGGCCCCAATACACACATTGGTTTGTTTTTGGCAAAACGTGCCAAACTAGTGAAGTTACCCAGAACTTCACTAATTCAAACCTTAGTCATGACGACGCTGTTATAAAGTCCAAGGAGCTGGTTGTAGACCTGCGAAGGGCCAAGGCACCAGTGACTCCGGTTTCCATCCAGGGGACATCGTTGAGGATTACAAGTATCTGGGTGTACACATAGACAATAAACTGGACTGGGCTAAGAACACTTAAGCTCTGTACAGGAAGAGCCAGAGCCGCCTCTATTTTCTGAGGAGGCTGAGGTCCTTCAACATCTGCCGGACAATGCTGAGGATGTTTTACCAGTCTGTGGTGGCCAGTGCTGTCCTGTATGCTGTTGCATGCTGGGGCAGCAGGCTGAGGGGAGCGGATGCTAACAGACGCAATAAACTGATCCGTAAGGCCGGTGACATTGTTGGGGTGGAGCTGGACTCTCTGTCGTTGGTGTCAGAGAGGAGGATGCTGGCTAAACTACACGCCATCCTGGACAGTGTCTCCCACCTACTCCATGACGTGCTGGTCAAGCAAAGGAGGACCTTCAGCGGAAGACTCATCCTCCCAGAATGCACCACAGAGCGCCACAGGAAGTCCTTCCTGCCTGTGGCCATCAAACTCTATAACTCCTCCCTCTAAGTGTTAGTCGACATGACCCTATGTCACTAAACTGGACACCGATCATGAAGATCTCTGCAATACTGGACATCATTTGGGAATATTTGGTGCTTAAACTACTGTGCAATACACCCTGTTTTAAATTTAATATGGGATACTTATTTATACTTTTAGGGCGGCTGTGGCTTTGTGGCAGAACGGTTGCCTGCCAATCAGAAGGTCAGCGGTTCGATCCCCCAGCCATGCATTGAAGCATCCTCGAGCAAGATACTGAGCCCCAAAATGCTCCCGAAGCTGCGCCTTCGGTTTGTGAATGTTCTCATATGTAAGTCGCTTTGGATAAAAGCGTCTGCTAAATGTAATGTAAATGTAGTACGGCTGTGCAACATCCTCCGTCCCATTATATATTGTTAATAAGCTACACGCAACTTGACAGTTCATGCACTATTACTTTATACTGTAATATTAACCTCAACCAGTTAACCCTCTTTGTACATTATACTTATTTAAATGTTAAATTTCTACTTATACCCACTCTGTACTTACCTGTATTATAGTGTATTATATTTTTTGCTTTTTGCTTAGTACTTCCATTCTTGTGTGCACTGACGTGACAGTGAGCTGCTGTTACAAAGAGTTTCCGCTCGGGGATTAATAAAGTATTTCTGATTCTGATTCTGATTAAACTTGTATTAATTATTGCCAGAAATGTGTAACACAAACTAAGAAGACAATGTACCAGCTGGGACGTGGACGGTAGAAATCAATAATTCCATATGTCTAGAAATATATTTTACAAGGAACAACAACCTTTTACTGATTATATGACAAGGCATTCCTCTCAACCAGATTGACTGGTCAGCTCTGTTTTTTTATTATTACTTAAATGTTATTGTCATAAAGTGCTACTGCAGACTTAAAATATAAATAAATGCAAACAATGAATAATAATAAAAACACTCAAAATGGTCTGCCTTTGTTGCATTAGATCTGTTGTTGTTTTACGTGTAAATGTTCAAGTTAGAAAAAGCAAAGTAAAACATATTTTATGAGCTTTGATTTTGTTTCGAAATGTCTTCGGCTGATGGGAGTTTTATTCTGAAAAAAAAGAAACGACCGGAAAAGTTGTGTCGTGTTGCTTCCGGCGCTTGACGTTAGCCGCTGAGAAGCGGAGCGACGCTGGCGGCGCTTGTGCTGTCTATTGGGATTCGAGAGATTTAAAGAGCGACAACGGAGTCTAAATTGAGTTAAAATGCTCGTTAAATTTCAGATTTGCCGGCTTGTCCACGAACTCTAACTGTGACTATAAAGAGCAACGGTTTATGGGCGCTAGGCTAGCTGGCTAGCTAGCGTTAGCCTTGAATGAACCTTAACGGAAACGACGTTAGAGGAGACTCACTAGTTATCCACTTCATTTAACTCGCAGACAGGTGTGGCCGAAACAGCACCAGCAGTGACCCTGCTGGCCGTGCGCCCCCCCCGCCCACGGTCCAGCCCGGAGGAGACCCACAGACACCCGTTCCGCAGCTCCGGGATCAGCCGCCACATCGGTGACGGTGGCTGCGGGTGTTCCGCTGTCCCTGCGGACTGACCGCGTCTGTGTTTGGGTGAGTGACACTAAACAACTAAGAACTAACACCAATGTGCTGGGCCTGCAGCCTGGGGCCTGTTTACAACGGGGACAGCCAGCTGTAATAAGCTGCTGCATGTCAGTCTGCAGCTGTAAGTTAGGCTGCTTCACCAGCAACATGAGCGCGGTGAGCCCGTTTTCACCAGCTGACACGTTGTGGCGTCTCTCTGTGTGTGCAGGTGGCGGTAAACACGGCCTGCTGTGTCTCGCTGCTCATCGCCGAACTCGTCCAGCGCGTCGTGTTCGGGTCGCTCCGCGTCAGCGGAAAACAGGTCAGTGTTTCTGTCTGTTGGTTCCATGTTAGCATCACCTCCAGCTCCGGATTTCTCTCGGCTGCCACCTGTGATTCGGGCCTTTTTAAAGGGGTGAACAGCTGTTCAGTTTGTCAGCTCACCCAGATGGAAACCTTCAATTCTGGTCAAACCGTCACTGAGTAAAATTCAGACCCGAAAACTAAGCACATGGAAACATGTCTGTAACCTGCACAGATGGGCGATACCGGAGCGCCAACGCTTCCTGCGCTGCTGTGACGTCGCCGTTTCGGTACTTTGTGTCGGGTGAAGAATGTGACGTCACGAGACTGATGGCAACTATGTGATCGGCACATTAGTGGGACAAGGAGAGAGCAGAGTGACCGAGAAATACGAAGATGTACACCAGAAAGACATCATCTTTAAGTATGAGAACATTCCCTCCTGATACCGAATAATAACGTAATAAAAGTGATCGGCTAACTGAATGAGTGTCGATCAGTTAAGTGTCACATAAATATCGACCATGACGTTATAACACCTGAGCCCACAGTGACACTGGGACTAAACTACACCAGTCACATTCATTAATATTTCATGGCGGCTTTCTGGACAACGTATTTATTAGCTATTTTACTGCAACGTGTTGCACAGTAACATCTACATTTAATGCAGCGCAAAAGTATTACAGATTTAACAATAGCACGGAGGCTTCTTTGACTTTTAAAACCTTCCTAAATTTGATGAAGATAAGTCTGAGGTCCTTCTGTTTCGGTCCCCCACACTCCATCAGCCCTCTCGCTGCTGATATTGGCCGTCTGTCAAACAGCATCAGTCAGGCTGCGAGGAGTCTCGGGGTTATTTCAGATGCTCACCTCAGTTTGGACGATCAAGTTAAAAGTGCTGTTCGGTCGTGTTTCTTCCAGCTAAAGATGATCTCAAACATTAGGTCTTTTTTTTTTTTTTTTTAATCATTTGCTGATTTTCAAAAAGTTATACCTGTTTTTATTTACTCCCGACACTTTACTCGGGTCCCAGCGGGGGCTCCCTCCCCCGACTGCGACCAGTCCAAAGCGCTGCTGCTCGACTCATAACAGGGGCGAAGAGGCTCGATCACATCACCCCTGTGCTCGCCTCCCCGCTCACTTTTAAAGCCTTAAACGATCTTGCTCCTAACTACATATCCGACTTACTGACTTGGTACGTTCCCTCTCGACCCCTGAGACCCGCAGATCGGGCCCTGCTGGTTCCTCCCGCATCACGGTCAGTGACAAAGGGGGATCGGGCCTTCGCCATCAGAGCCCCGACACTATGAGCCCTCTGCCTACTGAACTCAGACACAAGTCTGTTGCCACTTTTAAATCTCTGCTTAAAACTGCTCGTTTTGTGAAAGCCTGTCTGAAATTTTTGATATATTTTTACGGTTTCAATTCGCTTTTATTTAATCTTATTTATTTTATTGTTTTGACTTCCTCTTTGTTCTTTGACAATATTCTCCTTTCACCCACCTTTGTATGGTTAATGTTCCATGTCCAAAGCACTTTGTAACATTGTTAGGATAAGTGCTGTATAAATAAGGTTTATTATTATTTGATCGCTCACATATGAGACTAAAACTATCGGGATCAGAGAGGTGTTGCAGTGCTTCGGCTCCAGCCTTGAAGGGATGCTCTAAGTTTTGCAAACCACCAGACGTCACTGAGTTTGCTGCGTTTGAAGGTTTTAAAGCAGCAAAGCTTCATAAGGCTTCACTGCTAAGCTGTAACCAGTGCTTTTGCAATCTGTCTAAAATTAAGTAAAAGTATTTGGAGAGCGTCTCCCATCGACGTCTTGGGGTCAAATCCAAATAAACGATTTGTTTCCTTCTGCAGCACTTGAAGGACAAGTTCTGGAACTTTGTGTTTGGCGTCCTGAGCGTCCAGACGGTGGAGGAGGTGGCAATGTGGTGGCTCTGGTCCTCCGTCCTGGTCCTCCGTCCTGGTCTTCCTCCAGCTCCTGCCTCAGCTCTGCAAGGACTGCTTTGAATATGTAACGTTCACAAAGTCACACACACACACACAGCTGCAGGCACGTCTGACGATCACAGTATTTAGATTTAAATAATTTTCATGTAAAACAACCACACAAAAGAAAAAGAAGTTACTCCTCAGTTGTTTTGTATGTGCGCAGCAGCACTTCTCTGAGCTCCCTGCTCTCTTCACCAGCCACGGGCCGGTGCTGCTGCGGGGGTCTGGCTTCTCTCTGCAGCCGGCTGGCTCGCACTCAAGGCTGCCGCATTCATGGCTGCTGAGGTGAGAGACCCCCCCCCCCCAAATACATTGCATTTAAGTCTTTAAAAGTATAAAAAAAAGTCGTGAAATAAGTCTTATTTTATCATTATGGAATTCCATGCAGGGTTGGGAATTAGGCCCCGCCAAATGCAGGTGATTTAGTGTAGTGGGGGGGTAAATAATAATAATAATAATAATAATAATAGATTTGTGACGTTCAACAACGCAGATTGAATCGCGAGTCTGCTTGTTTCACTCGGACACTTTAACAGGAGACGCCGAAAAACAACGTAGCGTCTCATCTCAGGGGTTCATATTTAAGGTGTGTTGACCGATTCACGACGTCAACTCACGCGTTGAGTAACACGCAGAACACAGTCCACCTTAAAAGTAGTTGCCGTTTGCCTTTGGGCGGGAGTCTGTCGCTAGCTAACGCTAACTAGCAGAGACAGAAGGGAACAGTGCTTCCGTCCAGGACTCGCTCCTCTGACACTTTCTTTATTTGTGATGGTTTTACAAAGAAACGTTACAAAGCAGCCCGTTGGACTCGGCCAGCTCGCGCTGCGGCCACAACGGCTGCCGGAGAGGAGAGCTAACGTTAGCCTGTTAGCTTAGCTCGACCTCTGCCCGGAACTTCTCCTCAGAACGGATGTTTCCAACGGCTTCATCCCCACAAGTAAGCAAATTAACTCATCCAAAACACAACCTGCTTGCGTTCATTCGCCTGTAAGTTGCTGCTTAAAGCCGTGCGGTCAGTTATACTAATGTACTTAAACTCGTCACCGAAGGAGCAGCCGTTACATACCGTGCGCTCAGGTACTGGAACAAACAGCGTCACACCTGCTGTGTGAGAGAAGGCTAGTATCTTCTTTAAGAGTTTAAATAATAATGAAATAAAACAGCCTGTTGCGTGAATATAGCACATCTGTATTATCTGACACATGCAGTTCTAGCTGATCTGAAAAGGCTCCCTGACCTGTTTCCATGTCCAGTTGTGTAACTTACATCCCATACAGGTGTAACTCTGTCACCAGTATTTATGTTGTCTGATTGCAAACAGGGGTGCGTGTCCTGTAAGAATATGGGGAGCATAATCTGATATAATATCTGTAAGATTTCAGGGGAAGCGTATTTCAGTAGACTAATAACGCTCCCACTACAGGAGCATTTTATATTTCTCCACTACTGCCTCCATGTGTTCTGTGAGTATACGAGGAGCGTGTTGAAATACTTTATTATTTAAGATTTCAGGGAGACTGAGGGTCGTGCACATGTGCAGAACAGCTAAGCAGCTCATCTTGACAGAACGCACGTTAAGAAGGTGGCTGATAGATTTTTTTTTTAAAAAGTCAATTTCCAACACCCATTTCAGGACATTCTGTATTCTTTCTGCTTTCCTAAAAAAACGTTTTTCTAAACTTCCCTTTACGTTTAATTTCCTGCTGGGCTTTTTTTCCCTCATTCGTCTCATTAACAAAGTTCAAGGTTCTGCTTTATTGTCATTTTACAACACAGTAAGGTTGTCGTGATACCAGACTTTTAAACTTCGATACAGTACTAGTAGAAAATAGTCCTAGGCACGCAAAATAGGATAATATTTCCTTTTTTTTTAATCAACAAAATCCCTGCGATCGATTCTTAAATGCTTTTAAAACTAAGCTGAGAGCAACAGAGACTGCATCAATAACATGCAATTGTTTTTCATAACCTGTTATTTTAATGCTTTTTGTACGTTTAACATTGTGTAAATGTTGCTCCCAGGGTTCCCTTGGGAAAAAAGGTTTTTAATCTCAATGGGACTCTCCTGGTTAAGTAAAGGTGAAATAAAACTAAAATAAAACAACCTTTACACAGTGCTGGCACCGGTAAAGTCACTGAACACATGATGAGGACCAGTTGATTTTCTTCCCTGTTTCATTTGTGCAGCCTTGGGTTGTGAATCTGATTGTAAATTTTTTAGAGCGTTGATGCTTTTCAATACTATGATTAACTGATAGCGTATCGTTTTAAACCCATTGTATCGATACTTCGGAACAACCCTACAATACAAAGGTAATGGTGATACTGTGCATAAGAAGAAAAGCTGTATCAGAAGATCTTAAAACGCACCAACATTTGGTTTTACGACCCCTGCAAATCGTCTTGCTCATATTTCTGGTTGAACACGTAGTCTGATAGTTTCCAGTTTGAGTCACGTAGAATTTGTTGTTGCATCAATGGTGATGAATAAAGTTTCCTCCAAGCTGATCTGCCGTCTGTGTTTCAGTGCATGTCGGCGACGGTCATGACCACGCGCGTCATGTTTCGGTAAGTGAAATAACAGATTTTCACACTTCCTGATTGCAGATCAGATCAGGTGGGTGTTAATGCGACGGCCTGCATGTTGTTTTTCTGTACCTACCTGCAGGTTCTCCATCCACCTGTGGGACGGCAACCAGGAGAGCAGCTGAGAGCAGTCGTTGACTACACCGACCTGCTGATGGAGCCGCTGCTACTGGGCCTCGACCTGCTGCATCACGTCCACATGCTGGTCAGTTTACTTTTGAAGGTCGATTTACACACTAATCTCGTAGAAAACCTCCAATTCAACACATTATTCATTTAGTTTACCTAGTTTGTCCACGCTCGCAGTTTTAAGGTGCCTGATTTTATTCTCAGTTTTATTTAAGTTCTGAAGAATGGTTTATGTTTAGTTTTTATTTTAAGTCTTCTTCTGTTCCTTTGGGCTGCTCCCTTTCAGGGGTCGCCACAGCGAATCATGCGCCTCCATCTAACCCTGTCCTCTGCATCCTCTTCACTCACACCAATTAACTTCATGTCCTCTCTCACTACATCCATAAATCTCCTCTTTGGTCTTCCTCTAGACCTCCTGCCTGGCAGCTCCAACCTCAGCATCCTTCTACCAATATATTCACAGTCTCTCCTCTGAACGTGTCCAAACCACCTCAGTCTGGCCTCTCTGGCTTTATCTCCGAAACATCTAACATGAGCTGTCCCTCTGATGTACTCGTTCTTGATCCTGTCTGTCCTCGTCACTCCCAAAGAGAACCTCAACATCTTAAGCTCTGCCACCTCCAGCTCTGCCTCTTGTCTTTTCTTCAGTGCCGCTGTCTCTAAGCTGTACAACATCGCTGGTCTCACCACCGTCTTGAACACCTTTCCTTTCATTCTTGCTGATACTCTTTATCACACAACACACCTGACACTTTTCTCCACCCGTTCCAACCTGCTTGCACTCGCCTCTTCGCCTCT
>CM022474.1:1420281-1430680 GCA_011952105.1 Coreoperca whiteheadi | reverse complement strand
GTATATACATACATAAACACAAACATAGATACATACATACATGTGTAAACACACACACACTTACATGCCTATACAAACATACATACATGTGTATACACACATACAGACATACAAACATGCATATACCTACAAACATACATGTGTATGCATTCACATATGTGTATACACATACATACATACATCCATATATACATGTACATAAATACAAACATACATTTGTATAGATACATAAGTACATGTGAAAAAACATACATGCATACATCCATATATACACAAATACAAACATATAGATACATACATACATGTGTATAAATAAACACACACACGTGTGTATACACATACATGCATACGTACATGTATAAACACACATACATGTAAATACATACATACATGTGTATACACATATACATACATAAATAAACAAATATATACATACATACATGTGTATATGCACACATACGTATACACGCACACAAAAATGTTATAGGTAAATACCTACACTATACAAAAATACATAAATAAACACACATATATATATATACACACAAACATATACACACCCACACACACACACACTCATAAATACATATAGACAAACGCTTATATATATATATATATACACACACATGTATATACATACACATACATAAATACATGTGAAGAAACATACATACATAAATGTGTATATGCACACACGTGTTTACATACACGCACACATACATGTTATAGATACATACATGTGTACACACATACATACATAAATATACACACACAAACACATATATATATATACACACACACACACACACACATCTTTTAGTTCGGTTCACCCGACCACACCTTAATCATCCTACCAAGAACGATTGCTTCAAGTTGAAGTTCATTGACTAAAGAATACATACATACAAACATAACATTTCAGGAGCTGGAACAAGTGGATATTTATATTTACAAGCACAATCCGTCTCTCTATAAAGTCTCATGAACAGTATATCTCAAGTTTATGTCACACTATGTATGTTCAACCAGCTCAAACATACATACACACACACATATATATTTACACACACGTATATATACATATATAATAAATAAATGACTAATTATTATAAATTAAGACTTTTTTAATCCCGTGGTGACATTCTCAAATTAGTGCTTATAGTAAAAAATAAGCCTAATCTTTACCAGCTGCACCATTAAAGTAATGAACGAATTAATGCATCAATAATTAAAATCCAATAATATAATATATAGTGAGCACTCTTACTTTTAGTACTTTAAGTATATTTTGACGCTAATAATTAAAACTTTGAATGCAGGACTTTTACTTGGGTATTTCTACACTGTAGGTTTACTATGTTTACTGAAGTGAGAGACCTGAGTGCTTCTTCCACCACTGTGTAATTCTGATTAAGTGTAAACACACCAAAGGGAGCTGTAATTTTATGTTTCCATTTGAATTTGGTGAATTAATTTAGCTTCAGACCCAGTCAATAAGAGTGATGCTCACTTACGGTTGTGGGTGTTTAATAATGCCTTGCTCAAGGACACGTCATCCACGCAGCAACGGCTGCAGAGGGAAGTTAAAGGGATGAGTTTAAAGGCATAATGTGCCACAATTTTTGTTTGTAACTCAAGAGACACTGAACCAGCCATTACAACCATCGTCTTCGTCAGAGTTCTGCTGAGGAAGATGATGTTGAAAGCTCCAGAAAAAAAAGAAGCTAAACTAACTTTTTAATGCTCAAAAAACTTAAAAAGCTAAAATCACGAACTGCGGCTGTCTTGACATTTTTAAATTCATAATGTTAAATAAATGTCCATGTCGCCTTCTTGCCCCCATCATTATGAAGTTGAATATACATCCTCCGGCCAGCAGGGGGCAGTCACACTTCACTGTGGTCTGCAGCTCATCGTGTTTCCTGCTGAAACAATAACGTTTGTCTGTCACCCATCTCAGCACCCAGAGGCCTCTCGCACATTACAATCGCTGCAGGCAACTCAACATTATAATTTCTAATTACTATAATTATTGAGAGGCGCTTCAAGGGGAAAACAAAAATCTTTATTTTGTTCATGTGTAGCTCTCACAGCCGCAGAGAAAATCTGGCTTTTTCTTCTGACTAACAGAATAATTAAAGGAGCGGTGGATGAAGTCTTCAGAGGCTCCTGATGAGGGGAAAGTTCAGTACAATATGTCTCTTATATCAGATGTATCATCATTTAACAAACTTTACATTACTACAACAAAACGGTGAACCATAGTGTTGTTTATGAATATCTGAATTCAATTTAAAAACAATCATATACTGCATATTAACTCATTAATATCTAAGAGGTGCGTTTGAGTCCGTACAGAAATATTGGTGATTTTCAGATGTCTATTTGTTGTGTAGCCCACCTAAACACGACCTCCTAAAGTTATATATTCTTAATTTTCGGTGTGATTTAGTTTGACATTATGAGAAGGTGGACATTAAATCTCACAGCAGCTTTGTGAGGCTGCACTCGAACCTCCCTTTGAGCTAACTGCTGACATGCTCATGATGGTTTTCCAGGTGTCATAGTCACCATCTTAGTTTATCGTGTTAGCCTGATTATTATGTTAACGTGCAAAGGTCACTCATTCCCGTTTCCCGCACCGCTGGACGTAAAGGAACAGATGTCGGCATTGAACCTCGGCAAGCTGCGACGAGTGGAAGTCCACCAAAGGTTGGTCTTTGTGACAAGATCTCACGCACCACGCTGAGCTGTGGTTATATGCCTCCGACACACTAGCTGTTTGTTGGCCCAGCACGACCCAGGATCGATCTGTCGTGTGTATTCATGCGTAAAGATGGAAAACACGGCATCACAGAGGCTGTCAGGGTATCATGTTGCTTACTTTGCTTTCTTGTGTCCGTTGTAAACCAGAGGTCAAATGTCTTATTAGACGTAGATCACTAAACTATCCGCTAAGACCGAACATGCTGTGTCTGATAAAACAATGTGAATTTCCTTAAAGTTTTATCTTTCTAATACATTTGTACTGTTTTCGTAGTAATGTAGCGACGCGGAGACGTGGCTCGGCTGATGTTGAGCGCCCAGCTAGTCCTTCACTCCATTCATAGCCGTAATCCTGTGCGAACCCAGGATCGTTAGCCGTGCTAGCTTTAGCCAGCAGCGTGGCTCTATGGATGGGGATGACCACTTCGGTCTAGACTTGATGCTAATTAGCTAATGTTAGCACGCTCAAATGCTGAACTAAGAAGGGGAACATCGAAACGTTATCATTAATTTAACATTTTGAAGGCCACGGGCGGGAGTTACGCTTGTGTATGTGGCACAGCTTCATGCTATATTGTTTATAGCACGTTAGCATACTGATGTTAGCGTTTAGCCCAGCGCACCACAGTACGTCCTCACAGAGCAGCTCGTGGCTGCAGACTTGTCTTATTTATGCCTCAAAGGTAGTGGACACTGCAGACATGAAACTACTCACATAAACAGCCCACTGACAGTGGCTAAAAAAGAGGTATGTTGGGGCATGTTTCTTAATATTTAATCTTATTTTAGCTCATTTTTAACTTCTATTTCATTTTACCTGTCTGTCTGTTGACTTTCTTTTCTTTTATATCACGTTTTGATGCAAGCACTTTTGTCTTGTCTTGCTGTTGAAAGGTGCTACACGAATAAACTTGCCTTTCCTCGACAGGTGTGTCATCACAGGTAGCAGAGTCAACCCACCTCACATTCTTCTGCTTTGTCTCATTTAGGGTTTTCGGGCCCCAGTAGCGGACGGCGACGGCAGCCAGGCCGTAAACCCGAACTCCAGACACCCTTCAGAAACCTGTGAATGTCGACACAGACGCCGTTCATTGCCAGTGTGAAACTTTACAGACGTTCATACTTACCTTTATGTTTATAAATTCAGCCCCAAGGATGGAGCGCTCAGCATCTGCCCACACAGGACTCAGTTTGCCACCATCATACAGGGATGTCCCTTTAATGTTTCAGGTCGCGGAACACTGAAGGTTTGATCTTTCCCATGCTCGCCTACTTAGGATGCTTGGAGAGAACGTTACTCACCAGATCTCGGCAGGGTTTAATCAGACTGCAGGTAGCCAACTTCAGAGGTAAAAAGGCCCGGTGAAGGTGGAGAATCATGGGCTCCTTGATCTGTGTGACTCAGGGAGATTAGAGGCGAGCCGGAGAGTTCAGTCACGTTGTCTTTGGCCTGGACTCGGCTGTTTCAGCGCTCTGATGTGAAACGGTCCACGTAACGCAGTTTGTTCTGCCTCTTCCGAGTCTGGGATCCCTGACTCACGCAGAGGCTTTTTAGGGTTCAGCCTGACGGTGGGCAGCGAGGTTCAAAGTAAAGGGCTGCGAGTGTTTGAAGTAAATAAACTGACAGAAGTATTCTCTGAAGCAGTACATAATACACAGTCATGCAAGGGTTTATTTTGACTGAATAAATTTGGGACATATTTCACAGACTGCTCACTTGCGGCTGTGAAAAACGACAGTTCTTGGCTGATTGTGTGTCGGAAAGTGGTTCTGTTGCACAAAGTAAACCTTATCTTTAATTAAAGGACCTTGAAGGCTGAAAATATATAAAAACTTACAGAGCAACATTTTAATAAAGTTTGTCCTTGTTTAAATTATGAAGTGCCTAATCTTCTGTGTTTCAGAGTCTGTGGTGAAACGCAAAGCTTTCACGCACAGAGTACATCTCTACCGTGTCATACTATGAGCTACAGATGCTACATACTATATATGGCCGAAAGTATGTCAACACATAGCTACATGTGGTAGTTGAACATGTGATAACCAAAACCGTTGCCACCAACGTGCTGCTCTAACAGCCGCCGATCTTCTGGTTTCGGTCTTCCCACCAGAACCTGGACGCAGGCCTCGGCGTCCCGGTTCATCCAGAAGGTGCTGGGTGGGGTTGAGTCAAGTTCCGCCACACCAAACTGGGGAAGCCATCTCTTTATGGAGCTGGCTTTGTGTGTGTGGGGGGGGGTATTATGTTGAAACAGGAAAGAGAAAAATAAACTGTTGACACAAAGAAGACTATTTTCTACTGCAGCATTAAGAGTTCCCTTCATTGGAACTAAGAGGTCCAAAACCAGGAAAGGAACTGCGCCCGGCGACCTGGTGTGCTGCTGCTCGGCCACAGAGACCCATGCCATGAGTCTGCCGAGGTTCATCTCTACTGATTTCCTAGGGACCTTGGAAAGCAACAAAGTAGTCTCAGAACCAGAAAGGACTTTTGTTCACCACTCTGCAGTCTCTCTGAGGCCTGTAGTCAAGCAGCCCAGTCGCCAGGATGAAATGTAGGTATTTCTGCAAACCACGGAAAACGATGAAACGCACTTGCATTTTAAAACATATAATACGTATCATATCAACATTTCTAGTTAAGATAACTTCTAAGAGCAAAATTCCGTACTCTGAGGAGGAGGGGGGGCAGATGGCGGCGAGATTGGTAGATTTGTAGCCGTTAAAATTGTGGCGACAAAACCGGCCGTTTTAACCCAAATCTTGATCTTTTTCATGGCGCAACCAAGTGGGCTTTGTGCCTAAACCTAACCAGAGCGTTTAAAACGTAGAGATTCAACGTTTTAAATAATGTACAGATTCAACGTATCCATGGTTTGTAGAAACGTATAATGGCGAGTCAAGACCACTGGATCGAGTTTGAGATGAGAAAAAAAAAAGCCCCCATTCAATATTCTTTAAAGTGTTTCTTACTGTTCATACTGAGAGTCAACTGGGGTTCAACTTCGTCACTCGGTGCAGTCCCTCGGTTTGGGGAGTTTAAAACGTGACAGAAACAGGAAATAACTAGTGATGAAGTCTGACCACGTGCTCTGTAAGCTGAGCCGCTGGTTTAACTCGAGGGGGAAAAGGTTCTTATTCCTTCAGAAACACTAACTGAGGCGTTCTATATGTAAAGGTGCTTACATTTCATATATGAATTTGCCTCAATGTTTCATTATTTGAAAAAATATTAAACAACATTTTTCTTCGGTGTCAGAGTGTAGGCCTATGATTAAGTGTATTATGAGACTATGAGAGTCTGATAACTTCCCAAATGTTTGTGCATGAAGCCACACATCTAACGCACGGATGCTGGCTTGTTTCATGGCAAAGACACACTATGGAAAATGAGCATCACCTGCACGTGGCTGTCCACCGATTGCAGGGTTGATGTTTCGATCATCAGCTCTTCACGTCCGCACGTTTGAAGCGACCTTTCGAGCAGCCGCTCCTGTTGGCGAGGCTGGCGCCCTGCGTGGTAGCTCGCCGCCATGTGTGTCTGAGTTTGGGCGAGTGAATGAGAGGCAAATTTATCAAGCCGTTGAGTTAAAAGCTCCATGTGAATGTAGTGCAAAAGGTGTATAACAGGTGCAGAACAGGACTCGTGATATTAAGGAACCTTTCCTCTGAAAAGCAACAACTAAACTTGCATTCAAATAAACAAACAGTCTCAGAACCTGGTCTCCATTACCCTGTAATTAGTACCAGATTGCCTCATTTCTTCCAGGGAACATACAAGGATAATAAAGCTTCACGGTTTTGTCTTTCACCCTAAAAGCCAATTCAAGTCCAAAAATGCCCACGAGAAAATGTCTAAATGTTGCGTTATTAGAGCAGACTTGAGAGCGACCCGTTGCTGCTACATTTTACCAGGGCAGAAATGTAATGACCTGTCATATATGTCAGCGCCGCAATAAAAGCCACTTATCTGTTTAAGCTCATCCCACTCCGCTGCAGATGCCCGAAGGATGAGGTGAAGAAAGCGCGGCTGTTTGCTTGATTGGATGCACCTGTTGGCAACAGGTGTGGCTCGAGAAGCTGAACGCACCAATTAGAAGGTTGATACTCTTAAGCATGAAGAAGCACTCAACAAACAGAGGCGTTACTTATGCCAGAGGCCTGGACCACGAAGCTGCTGAGCCTAACACTGATGTTCCTGAACAACTGATATCACGAAGCTGGTTATTAACAGTAGTGGAAGAAGTACTCAGATACTTTACTTAAGTAAAAGTAGTAATACTACAGTGTAAAAATACTGAAGTACACAAGTAAAAGTCCTCTATTCAGCTTATTTAAAGGTTCAGTGTGTAATACTGAGGAGGCTCTATTTGCAGAATAAGTGTGTTTTGATTAGTGTGTAATCACCTGAAAATAAGAATCGTCGTGTTTACATCACTGTAGAATGAACCCTTTAAATCTACAGAGGGAGCGGGTCCCCTTCCACAGAGGCCGCCAAATTTCTACAGTAGCCCAGAATGGACAAACCAAACACCGGCTATAGTTTCTCCGACGCGCTTGGAAGGGGAGGGTGAGGCGAGCGGTATCGAAATGATTTACAATTTCACCACTAGATGCCACTAAATCCTGCACACTGCTCCTTGTTTTTAGTAACAGTACATGAGTATTAGCATCGAAATATACCCAAAGGTACCCAAAGTAAAAGTACTGACTATGCAGCCCTCTCTCTCTCTCGCCGGTGTTTGGTTTGTCCGTTCTGGGCTACTGTAGAAACGTGGCGGTGCGACATGGCGGCCTCCGAGGAAGGCGACCTCTGTGGATAAAAACGGCCTTATTATAAAGGTAATGAAAAATCACTCATGAATATTATATTCCGTTTACTGCCAACAGCTCCTCCTGAATGTGACACGCTGGACCGTTGAAGCAAAAAGTCTACATTCAACGACGTGAAATGTAAACAATGAAATCCAACACTCTAGAGTAAGGAGCTGCAAAAACACTAGAAATGACGTCCAAATATTCAAAGAAAGGCTAAAAGGCTATCGATACATGTCTTTAGGGTAGGGTGAATATATTTTGTTGATGTTGAAGTAACCATCATAAATATGTGATGCGCATAAAAAAAAGTTAAAAGGAATGTCTAATGCAAGAGGAGAGGAGAGAGGAGGACGTCCGACGAGGTTTATCGGACCGAAACGGGTGGATTATTTTTCCGGACAGCGGAAAGTATAGTTTTTATTTCCAATTATCATCACAAAGTCGCCTCATGTTATGCTGAGCGGCAGTGATGGAATAGGAGCGGGAAGAGTCTGGAATCCTGTCGGGAAGCGAGAGAAGCTAAAACGCGGCTGTGTAATATCACCCGGAATGGAGATGGAAAAAACGGGAACAGCAAAATTATTCTACTGATCCGTGAAAACTCTTTTTGTCCCTGTCAGGATCCCGTGGAAATGATGACTCAGTCTTCCTGTGGTCTGATTGGTCGGGCCGTTTACAGGTTGTGAACTGACCCTCTGAAATCAGCCTGCTCCGGAGCAGGTAGGCCCGGCAGCGTCCGTTACCCCGGTGATCTACCCCGGTGATCTACCCCGGTTGCAAGCGAGCCGGCTTTGTGATACCAGATAACACACCGACCTCGTCCCGCGGCCCTGGCCCCAGAAGAACAGCCGTGTTGGAAGAGTGACGACAAACAAAGGGATGTGTTTTCCTCGCTGACGTTCCAGTCGAGGCTTTCATCACTGAGCGTCAATCCGCAACCTTTCTGAGAGGAACTTGTCTTTCTGTGAAATATATCTGTACTGTACACATTACATCAGCCAGTGAAGTTAAATCTTTCAGAGCGGAGAGACGTCTCTGCAGTCCATGAAGGGCAGGAAGTAGATCCATCACCTTCCTTTAAAAAAAACCAAACCTGTATGACGAAACCGTTGATCATCTCTTCGGAGAGCCGGATCAAAACACCGAGATCAAAACAGTTTGGAGGTTAAAGAACAAACTGAAGAAGCCGGAGAGAGTGGAGAAACAAGACGAGAGCAAAGGCAGACGCAGAAAGAGATTAAAGAAAAGAAAGCTTTAATTTTAGCTGCTTTTTATGCAACGTGCAGGGACGCTACAGGAGAGGTCGTAACACCACGGCTGTGCAGCTCGGGGAGTAGTACTAACAGTAGTAGCAGTATTTTCAGTAGTAGTCCTGCCGTAGACCTCAGCAGTGACGGTAGTTGTAGTATTTTCGGTGGTATTCCTACCGTCGGCCTCCGTGGTGATAGTAGTAGTATCATGGATAGTTCTAACATAGGCCTCAGTAGTGGTAGTAGTAGTGAAAGCAGTAGTATCAGTAGTAGTAGTACTACACTGCACTCCTATTCCAATTGTGACTCAGCGTTACAGCGAAGAACAACAACAAAAAATGAATTAAAAATTCACAAAACAGGTGGTGACTGTTACCAGGGCATCTGCACAGTTAGTGCAAATTTAAAGACTTTTAAGACCTTTTCAAGAGATCTAAATGGAAAGACGAAGACTATACCACGGCCAACAAAGACAAATACGACAACTCAAAACTGTTTTCTGTAATAGTTTCTTTACTGACTGTAGCACACATTTGGTGAACAACAGGGTGCATAAATGTCAGCTGTCAGACACGCAAACAGCTTAGATAAGCCACGTCTTGTGTTTTGGGCCTGCAGCTGCAGCCTCTGTAGCAGCAAGGAGAAGACGGAGTCACTGGAGCAAGCGCCTTGAAACATTTCAAAATAAACGGCAGAAAGAACCAGCTGAACAGCAACCGCAGCTGGCACCATATGAGAAATTAAAACTGAATAAGACGAGCGCTAATGTAGAGGGTGACGCCGCACCTCAAATAACCTCAACATGTACGCCTCAAAGTACCATCAATAACATAAAATATCCACTGCAAATGGGAACAAAATCAGTAACAAAATCTGTATACAAAATTATAAAGATAAAAAAATAAAGTGCCATTTAAAAAATAACAAATAAGATTGAGGTGTTCAGAGAGTTTGCTGCCTTCAACTCCTCCTGCTTCTCTTTGGCCCGTCTCCTCATTGTGTTAGACTTTGTGTGCGTCTGGCATGCAGGCCCAACTGTTCACTCCTTGACGCTCTGTTCATGCTTTCGTCAAACCCGATGACAAGCTTTCCCTGGTTAATCCGCGCCACAAGCTCCTCGTTCACACATGGAGCGATGGCGAATCGCGCAAGACATTCCGACTTGTCTCTGCCACGACTAAACGCGCTCGCGGCACTCCGGGAGTCCGGGAACGTCGCCTGGAAGACGGCGTGAATGTCACCGTTTGACGCGCAAGATCGGTGGCGGCCGACTGTGCGTGAAAACCCGAGCAGGTCCGCCTTTAACGTGGCCGTGTTAGAGAACGTACTGAAGTAGGCCTGCACGATAAATCGTTATAAAATCGCGATCTCGATTCACCCTGTTCACGATTTTAATTTGAAATGTCTTCGATTTAACAAAAAAAATTAAAACTTTGGCCTCTATTTTGAAAGGACAGCCCTCACAAATGTCAGGGCTTCACCCTCAGCCAATGACAAAGCACCTTTTAGTCACGTGTTTTGAGCGAGCGCTGTAGTACGGAAATAAACAACATGGACATTAGTGGTGT
>CM022474.1:1382147-1417149 GCA_011952105.1 Coreoperca whiteheadi | reverse complement strand
CAGACTCACTCACTTGAGATAAATGACATCCGTTTATCTAGAAAGTTTTGAGTTTTAGTGAATTCTATACAAGTGAATGGACAGTTGTTTCTGCTCGAGAAACTTATCTAAAAATATCGATATATAAATCTATCTCTATGCATGTAGGCTATATGCACACACACAGTTCCCACTAATGATGATGCCAACACTGTACTTACCGACTATCATGGGATTGATATGGAAACATCACACGGTTGTAATGCTCTCAGCGCCCTCCTTAAGCGACTGCGTGCCATTTAAATGCTGGAACGCAGTTAGTGCGTTTCCAGCCACCTGGTTTTATGCACATTTTCAATTTGCGCATTAACAGACCTGAGCATAAATGTTGGAAATTTTAAAACAAACTGGAAATGCTGAGGTGGAAAATCTGGAGCATTAACAAAAAGAAAGTGCGACACAGTGAAATGGAAACAAGCCGTTAATCGTGTGATCAAACGGCACATTCCCACATGGGTTTCCATCGTTAGAGCTTTGCTGCGGAAGTTTTACTCCGAGTTTCTCTCCAGAAAAACAACAGCACTTGTCATTTGTTAAAACTGCTTGAAATGACGGATGTTAACGTTCAGACAAATACCAGAGTGACGGCATCTGTAAGATGAAACGTTGCACTTTCACACCAGAAACCAGAGTTTGTGTCCTACCAACAGTCAGAGCTTGTTTTCTGTAGTTGTCAAAAGTTAACCAGACCCTGACCACAAATTATTTCCCATTGTTATGATATTCCGCAACTTTAGCCGAGTGCTTTTATTTGCTTAAATTTACTTAGAGGAATAGAAATAGCTGCAGCACCCCCTGACATCACAAACTGTCCTTTTTATTTCCGTTTAGGTACGGGTTAAATGAACAAGATATGCTGTGTAGCTTTAGGTCCGCTTTAGGGGAGCTGGGAGGGTTTTTTTCTTTTACCTTGGCCGGGGCGAGCCAGGCTAGCTGTTCCCCCCTTTGTGCTAAGCTTTCTGACGCCATCTGTGTAACAAACGCACAGACATGAGAGCCGTATCGATCCTCTCATCTCACTCTCACAAAGACAGCGAATAAGCACATTTCTCAACATTTAGGACTTTTAGACAAACATTTGAACAGACCTGAACCGCGTTGGTGGCAAATCAGCAAAATGCACATTGGTCGTTTCTGAATGATAAACCCATTTTGTTGTCGGGGTGTGACGGCTCGGGTTGTGCGGCTTTTACCCAGCTTCGATATCTGTCCACTTATGGCAGATTGTGTTTATCAGCTACTGCGGCGCGCCACGAGCGGAAAGGAGGAAACGGCGATTCTTCTTCTCTCTCCATTCGCTCTGACGCCATGAGACAAAAAGCTGGGCTCAAGCTTACACTTGAAGCTCCTGAACAAAAAGAAACAACGCCGATTCAAAGGATACTACGGCACGAGCAGATGCAGCCTCCCAACGTTTGCTAAAATAAGCAGCAGAATCCAGTTTCCAGACAATGGCACACTCCCCTTTCTCTCTGTCGGCTCATGCACCAAAGTATGATTTTGAGAGCTGCTTTTGCGGTGCAGTGGGACTGAATGGAAACAGAAAGATACCCTATTCGACATGGAGACACGATAGAAAATGTTCGGACGTTTGGAAGCTGAACAGGATTCAATCGACCCACGGCCAGACTTGGAAGAGTCCTTGGCTGGGTCCCAAAGGACTGCTTCATTCATTTACTCACCGCTCCCTATTGAGATTCCTTTCACGCATGAATCCCCATCATTCGCGTCTCGACTGAGGTGTGGAGTCGCACAACTGTCATTTTCAAATCCATTATGCAATGCTTTGCATCGTGGGATTGTTAGCGGAAGGTAGCGTACATGCCGTAGAGCTGTGAAGTGGCGGGAGCTATTTCGGGCGGCCCTTGTTTTCCGAAAGTCCCACTCACTTTTCCCAAAGTTAGGTGACTCACAGCTGGAGCGCTCCTACGCCTTGGATGGCCATGACACTCTCGTGGTTGAATCAGCCAATACAAAAGATGAACAACTGGTTCTTTTCATAAAACATCTGGGAGGAATTCAGCTCTGACTCCCGAAGTGCGTTTGGGGAAGGAACAGCCAACCGCAGAGCTTCAAAGTGTGTTATGTGTGGCGGAAACAGCAGGCGGAAGCTACAGTTTACGGTTGTTGAGAAAACTGATATAATCTGCAGCTCAAATCGGCTCACTTTCAGATTTTGGAAGCGTTCGGCAACTATGGCAACGTGGTTCGTTCACCCATTTTCGCTACAGTTCTGTTCCACAACGCTGATTTCATTTCTGTGGCGGCGGCAAATAGCTAGTTTGCTTGTATTCTAGCTAGTTCCATTGCTAGCAAATTTGCCATCGGCCACCGAGTGTCCACTAAATGACTTAATATGATCAGTTGAATGATTAGCTAGCTGTTGTGGACCGGGTCATACAGTATCTTGGCTAACGAATTAACACCAAAGTCCTGTTGGAGTGCACTTTAAGTGTGATTTCTTTAGCATTAATGAGGCTACCGTTCAAAGTCAGTTTAATGAAATGTACTGCTCCTTCGTTAACAACCAAGTCAATGTTAGAAAGGATGTCAGAAATTAATTAAATGAGCTTGCTTTGTTGTCCCGGTAACCGCGATTCCAGATATGCGTGAAAGAGAACGAGATTGCACACTGAAAAATCTCTTTTTTTAATCAGCAATTTCGAGACATTTTCAACCTCTAATTTTGTGCTGAAATAGCCCGTCATTGTTTCATTAATCCTGAAACCAATGATTAATATCACGATGTCTGATCAAATGAAATGACTAAATATACATCCAGATTAGGATTTTAAGTGCGGAAAATTGTGTTCACACGCTTTACTACGTTAGACTACTTCAATACATACTACGATACAACATTACAGTCTTGCAGGAGCCATTAATTAATCATCAACAGACCCTGGAGGTCAGTCACATTCAGCTGCTGCTGGCCGTGTTGAGGAGAGGTCAAAATGACATCTCATTTAAGATTCGGACCTGGAGCGCTGGTGTTTGAACCTCCCCGCTGTGAGGGGAGATAAATGAGCGTAACCAGGCCTGGAAGAGGCTTTCTATCCCCCGGACAGTTTGCTCAAGGACAACAGCCGCTCACCGACACCTTGAACGCCATCAGGACCGTTTTCTCGGCGAGAAGAAAGTACGAGGGAGAGGACTGAATCATCCTGCAGAGGGAGGAATGGAAACATCAATGTCAGGTGTCACATTCAGGGAACAAATATCAGAGATGCACACATTTATGAGCCAGTTATAATATATTTAATTATGAAGCCAAGTATTTCATTATCTCCCTGCAATATTATATCATGGCTCGCAACTTATGAAGGATGTGGAAGAAGACTTTATGTAATTAGAGAGGATTTATTCTGCTGTGCAGATATGGATCTCTGAACCCTAATTCAACATGGATGGTAATACTGGCACTTTAATGTTATTACTAGACGCTTTAAAGTCCAATAAGGGGCAATTTTTTTCCCCTCTTTCATTTGCTTTATCTAACCAGACGGTGACATCTGGAGATAATGAACTTTAATTTCTGTCACAGCTGGGGGGGGGGGGGGGTACTTTTATCGCAGAACTTGTTTTAAATATTGTATTTTTCAACACAAGTTTCAAATTATTCAAGAGGAGCTCATCAGCTGTTATCTCGCTAAACCAATATTTTTTTCATTGTCGAAGCATAATGTGCCGAACGGGATCGGCCGTGGTGCTGTCTGAGGAGCTCACAGGGATGAGACGTATCAAAGCGGCACGTATGCAGCAGCACAGAAACCGCCGGAAGCTCACGGAGAGACAACGCAGCGGTCTAATCTCTTTAATACACTCGGTTACATCATGCCCTACTGCTGCTGTTTTTCTGGGTGTGGGAACCTTTCAACCTCATCCTTAACTCGGCCGGGGCAAACCGCATCCGTGCGGGCCTCCCGATCGAGCACGACCTCTGACCCCGACCTCAAGAACCATACGGAGTGCGGCCCCCGAAGCTTTTTCCACTCCTCTCCGACCGAGAAAGACAGGTGAAACGTAACCAGTTATAAAGATGCTGTGACTGAAGCGCACTGTGAAATACATCAGCTGCGTCGGTGTTCCTTTTTTTGTTGTTGTTGAAAATTCAAGTGTAATTCCATGACAGTTGAAGGGTTTAACTTGCCATTTGCAGTGAGTTTCATCAGCAGGTTTCTTACTGTGCAGGAAAATACATTTTTTGTATCTCCTGCTAGCATCATTAGCATGAATTTATGGGTGGTAGGAGCAGGAGGAAACGGAGGCTGCTGTACTGGAGTTTGATAGGAGAAAATGCACAATTCCAGTGATTTAAAACAGCGGTAAACGTCTGGTTTTGGTGTCTGTCTCTGAGAAACAAAGAACGAGGGCTTCTTAATAGAGAAAAATGCACCGGGGATGAGGAAACAGAGACCAGTTTCTACCACAGAAGCAGCAGAGACATCAGCATCACATCGAGCCGAGTCAGCTGGGAGCAGCTCTGTTTTGTCTTACTGTCCCACAGACGCACAGCTGAATCCGCCATGTTTACTCGTCTTTCCTCTGGGCGTCTTTCTAGAAGCATTCCGGAAAAATCAGACATCCTTAACTGAAGTAGAAACAGAGGCAGGCTGAGGGAAAGAAGGTTCAGGAAGAAGTAGATTAAACGTTACCGTTTAAATAATTTCCAGTCAGGGTCTTCTAACCCTCCCGGAGGAAATACAATTATAAAACTTGGATCGTTAGGAATTAAACAACTCGAAACTTCGTGAAACTGCACTCAACTCGTGATAACTTATTGTTCTAATCTTGCTGTGGAGGTTTTGGTCGTTTAAGAGTACTCTGAAATCTGCTGAGTCTGCCTGAATAATAGGCTTTAATTAGTAAACAGTGGAAATCTTCCCTTTATTGTAGCCGATGGTTTGTTAAGTTGCTTTTGTTTTAAAGCGTTTCTTAAGTGCTAAGCAATTATTGTTATAATTAAGAAGGTAATGACAAAGCACGGCAATTTATAAAAAAAAACAAAAAACCTCCGTTCCGAACACGAAGGTCGCCTGCAGCTCCCCCGCTGAGTAAACCTAATCCCGGCGTGCAGGGAGTTCGGCTCAGCCTGACACTGAACTAATGACTAACGAGCTTCTCTTCCGACACGGTGAAGCCCGTTGGCTGACGTGCCCACCAGGACCAAATAAATAAATACGTTATAACTTTATTTGATGACAATAGATGTGTGGAATTTTATTTTATGAGGGAGGGTTGATATAGGTTTGGTCTTCTGTGCATTAAGTGCTAGCCAGTGGCAGGCGAGGCGAGGAGGCCGCTTGCCTCTACCTGGTAACTCCAGGAGTTGTCGTTAGGGTTGAGCGATTACTCCGGCTGAAATGAGTGTCCGGTACGGTTTCTTAGTCCCACATTCCAGACTCAAACATTTCCCCACAGCACTCGACATCCAACCTAGCTACTTGATGTGATGAGCGTTTTCTGGGCCACGGTTGTGGAACAATTTAGCTCTAGAAATGAGGTTAGTAAGTCTCTTCTAAAAACGCACCTGTGCTCCATAGCTTATCATTCATTTTCCTTTAGTTTGCTTTGGTTTATGTTTGGTTTTATTCTTTATTTTCATTTAGTTTTGTTTAAATTGGGGTTTGACTCTGTTTTACTGTGTTTTAGTTGTTTATCGTTTGTTTTTGTTTCTTAATCTGATCCATTGTACAGCACTTTGGTCAGTCATGTGGCTGTTTTATAACGGAACTTGAACGTGAGCATCATCAGAGTAAAATGTACTCGTAAACTTGCTCTGTAAATAGTTCTCTCCCTCGTGTGATCAAAAACTTTGCCTTGAAGCTAAATTCTGAGGCTGTTCTGTAAATAGCTTTCTAATAAATGTAGCAGCTTCTGATCTTCTATATCCCTGTTATGTGTCATGTTTCAGTACTGGGAGCACCACAAGCAAAATTGAATTCCATTAAATAAAACCCAGACTACCTGTATTTTTGCAATTTGCGTGATCCGAAGCATTAAAGTAATTTTAACCAGGCAACAACTCTGAGGGGGGCACTTTAACAAAGAGCTTCTTTCTGAAGCACCAGCAGCTACAAATATCCATCAGCCAGTTCTTCGACTTTATCTCACTTAAGTATTTTTTGGTTATTATTTAGGACTTTGTGCTCTGAACCAGGATTTGACATCAGCCGGGGTCGAGTCAGAGTCGGACAAGTATCAAGTTGCTGCGGTTCCTCCCCGGGGGCTCAGCGTGCAACCTCGGACCCGCGGAGGTATAATTTCCACGGCTCTCCTGCGGGCATCAGCCGAGCACCAGTTTAATATCTACTGCAGGGCTGGATGAAACGCCTTCATCCGCGGGGCTCCAGGGCCCCGCTATTCGCGAGCGAGGTAAAAGGCCTCGAAGTGCCGGACTGACCCTGCACTGCGCTCCGATTAGCATAATTGCATCTCAAACTGGTCGAGATCGCCGTGAGAGAGGAGCAATCAAACAGTCAAATGAGCCGTGGGGCGCTTATGGACGGCGCCAAGATTTCATTAGTGGTCCAGAAAAAAAACCTGGTGCAGGGCAGTAATGGGGCAAGCCGTTGTAATATGCATGACCACATGACATTGATATGGGGATGAATTTCACCCCCAGATTGGTTGGTTAGATTAATTCTCCCAGTGACTCTCAAGCAGCACTCATCTCATGCTGCTTTTGAGGTATCTTTGGACTAATGTGGGGCAGGGAAGGCTGTCAGCTTAATACTGACTTAAGGGAGACGAAGCAACAGTGAAACGGCAGCATCAGCAGGAAGACGAATCAGAACGAGGTGGATTGTCCTTGAGGATGAACGCCACATTGACGTGGGGTTGAAAAGATGTTCCCATTATCTTTGGATTTACCGCTCTGACAGAATTCTTAGATCATTTCACGCATAAATAATCTCCTTTGTGAAGATTTAACACGCAGAACAGATGCAGTGAGACAACAAGTCTCAGCCAGGTGATAAATTCAGCATAAAACCACACATCCACAGAAGCTACGATATGATCTCCCCGATTTATGAATCCATGGGTGAGTTGAACCCGTTCGCCGGTTGAGCTTTCATTGAGCCCCTCGTCAAGCTTCTGTGCTCAAACTGCGGCGGACAAAAGCAGATGCTATGAGCCCTAGCTAGCTAATTCATTTACCTTCGGCTGTTTGACAGGCATTTTCATGTTTCAAACGGATTTGAGTTTAAATCCTATAAGAGGGCCTTAAATATGCACCTGATGGCTAGATATCGCCATCGCGCTAAAAGACTGAGGCTAAGCTAACAGGTCCCAGGCAAAAAGACAACATCCTCACCGGTCGAAGATCCATGCCGAAGACAACCAGCATTGTTATCGTAATGCAGTGTAGAGCTAGTTGGTCGTGTTATAAGTACGATAAGTATGGAAGATCAGACTCGTACTTCATTCGATCAACTGTGTTTGGCTGCTTAGCTCACGTGGACCAGCAATAAAGCATCAAACGCTTTGAGGATGAGGAGACACGTAACGTTATATCTCGGGTAATGTTGGCTGGAGGGTAAAGTCCCCTTTCAGTCCACTACACAGCAGGACAGAGCTGCTGATTCTCTAATTGAAAAACTAAAACACTGGAGTGACTAATGGTGCCCCTTTTGCAAATGTGTGGTAGTAATTAGTTTCCTTTATATTGGAATTCCTATTGTAGTCCATCATTTTACTATTTCGTATTTTAAATGCATTGTAGCCTGGTGCGTGGGGGAGCAGAAATATCCTTTTTTCCTGCTTGCCGGGATATTGGTTTTTTGTACATTACTAGGAAAACTCAATAGAGAGAATTAGATAAAACGAAACAAAAACATGGAAACAACAACCGAGGAGGGAAGCGCAGCGCAGCGCAGCACAGCACAGCACGCAGTTTCCTTCCCGTTGGCGTGGTGATCCTGCTCGTCTAAACAAGGCCATATCTCACCACGGTGACGCCGGTATCCTAGCAGCTGCAGCCGGCAGCGTTTGTTGGCCTGGCAGCAGAACAGAAGCTTAGAGACGCACACAGAGATAGACCGATGAGTCTTTTCAGCCCTCTGTAAATAAGGTAGATGCAGGATGTAAAGTAGCAAGAGATGTACAAACACATGCTGCTTTACCCAGAGTGGATATTACTCAGGCAGGCTTTAATTCCCGACGCACAGACAGTCATTTTGCTCTGCAGGGCTGCAGTTTAATAACCTCAAACATAAACCTTAAATGTCAGATTCAGTTGGCACAGAAATGCACATCACATCTGAGTGAATTAATTATGCAGATGCGAGCCCGCTGTTGTGCATTGCCTCAGTGGGAGGGTTGAGTACACCTGCATTTAGCCCCACTTGTGCCTTCCAGGGTCCCATTACGGCGTGACACAGCTGTTAGCATCGCAGAATCAACAGCCACATCTGAGAGCTCCATTTGGCCGAATTTACCACAAGTGCTCCCTCAATTTGATTTATGCAAATCAGCGATGCGCCTCTTAAAAGACGGAGCTTTTCAGCCGTTTGAGAGCCGGGCAGAAGTCAGCTGTTTTGTCTTGTGTGGCTTCTCTCTAATTAAGACTTCAGATAACCTGGTTGACGTGGGAGGCTGAATTCTCATTTCTCCTCTCAGAGCATTTAATAAAGAAGGAAATATTCATGGGATCAGTGTGAACTATCAGCAGCCCTCTGGCTCAGAGGGGACAACACATGCGACGCAAACAAAAGCACAGGGAAAATAGATTTTTGGATAATGACAGACATTGTTTTATCCCATCGCACTGGAAAATAATTGAATTCACACTGTTATCCTCAAGTGCAGTGGAGAGGTCATGAACATGGAGGTCGCACTGAGAGAAAAGACATGGATGAGGCTTTGCTACAACAACATCCTTAAAGGGGAATACCGCTCAATCTGTTTTAAAATGTTTCCATCGGACACTGTAATCAGGATCTGTTGACATGAACGATTGTCTCCCAACAGGTGCCGGTGGTCAACATCAGCCGACGTTGCAGAAAACGAAATGTCTCGACTCTCCCGGTTTGTTCAGATGTGAAGGTTTAGTACAGTGAAACAAATGAAAATTTTAAGAATAATTTCAGCAAAGTCGCAAAATTATTCAAGAATATTCATAGTAAGTGAATCTGCGAGAAAAGGGACGGGTTTATTCTGTGAATGTAACCTTAAACGAACAGCTCAACATACACCGGGATGGTAGCAATGCAATATTGTTGTTTATTTAACACGAGGGTTTTTAGAGACTTTTAACACCATTTCCCCCGAGCCCGCCCCGGGTTCAAGGGAAGCCGCTAGACTGAGTGAGGCTAATTGGGTTGAGAAGGAACAACAAAGACTACAGCCAATACGTTGGAAAGGTGACATTAGAAGAGCGCGTGGGTGGATATCATTGACTCATAGTACGCACAGGAAAAAAAACTTCATGGAAGGGTTTTTTTAATGCTGTCACTTCACTTTTCTAAAATCACACGGGTTTAAATCTAAATATCAAGGTTGGTAGTAGATCCATTTACCTTAGATTATCGACAGTGTACCCCAGGAGCACTCGGTGGCCACAGACCGAGGAAAGAAATCCTCAATGAAAGAGTCCACTGAAGTTTCCAAAAGTGCAAGTTCTGTCTTCAGATCGCTCGTTTATTCGGCCAACAGTCCAAGACCAAAAGATATTCAGTGTACAGAGATATAAAACATGGAAAAGGAAGCAAATCATCACATTTAGGACGCTGGAACCAGAGAATGTTTGGAGTTTTTGCTGTTGTTTCAGGTGTAAGTCGGGACCTGCAAACCGTCACAGGTCAGACTCCCTGTCGTCTGGTCTTTCTCTGAGAGAGAATTGTTCATGGACTGTGGCAAAATGAACAAAGCACAAACGTAAAGTCGAACAGTTCACATATCAGCAGAGAAACTATCTGACTCCGAATCAGAGAATCCGTTTTCTCCTGGATTTGACATTTTAGAGAAAATAAATTTGACACAATGTGTGGTTTGAGTTACAGCTTTGTACACGTCTGTCCGTCCAAACACTGCAGCTAACGGACACCTCACATCCGTTTGGATTTAGACATCACCACAGTCACAAAAAGAGCGTGTGTGTCTTCATCCCTCTTCTTCCTCAGTGTCCAGCGGCCCTCGGTTCGGGGGGAGAGACGGTTTGATTTGCTGCCAACGATTTGGTGGCCAGATGATGTGAGAAGCCCGACCGTGAAGCAGCCCCATAGACACCTGGGGGGGGGGGGACAAAACAAAACGCTACTCAGGCCACTTTGTGAGTCACGTTCCGCACCAACAAAGGCGGTAGCTTGCCCGAAAAAGAAGAGAAGCAGAATTAAAGATGTGACGGTCAGGATGGCAGCAGCACTCGTTAAACATAATCTGGGATTTATGGAATCATCCACTGTCAACTTTCTCAACATCTCGAAGTTGCTCTGACAAGTGTTTCAAGTTTATATAAAGCCCTTCTTTCTCTTTTTAAAATTATTGTTTTAATGTTCTTTAGAGATGCGCAAAAAGATTGTTCCCAGACTGTCATGCCACTAATAAGCACTTCTTAGTGTTATTGTGAGAACCATTTGTCACTAAAGTGAATTAAAAAACAAACCCACAAGTGATTTGATTTTGAATCCAGAAAAGTTATGTAAATTATTTCGTATGAGGGATTTTTGAATGTCGATTGTCCGTATATTTCGATTTTTTTTTAATCATAAACGGTATCACTTACTTGAATGATCCAGCACGTTAGTCCCATGATCAGTTCTTCATGTGCATTTCGATGCAAATTTGAATCCAAATTTAGACAAGAAATGTCCAAGAAGAAGAAATGTCTGTGCCAGATGTGTGTCCATCTATCTATATCTTTTCAAGTTAAAAAAGACCACATATTGAGTGTTGTGCAGCCTTGGCGTGGGCCCTGTGAGCGCTTTTTAGTACAACAGCTGAAATGAGGAAAGCGCGACGCGCCCATCTGCTTTTAATGATTTTACTGGAGCTACAAAAACTGGGGACTGAATGTATGCTGAAGAGCTTCACTATATGCAGAGGAGAGTTTATTTGGGAGGATTTTAAACAGTTTGATTTACATTCACAATCAGGTCCAGAGACTCGCAGACATCAACAGCAGAGATAATTAAAACTGGCGAGCCGACAGCTGAAGATCTGGTCGCACACTGTTGTCCGACATCGTCCTCGCTGCATCAATTAGAGTTGCTTTGCATAATGTCGAACAAACACACACACACACACACACACGCGCGCCAGCAAATGTCAAATGTTTTTAATGACTCCTGTTATCTCTGAAAAGCTGGCGTCTATATTAAAAAAAACAACCAGCGAGTTCATCTCCATCTTTGGAGTAACCTTGAGACAGCCGGTGCGCTCCGGCTCGTGGGGCGACACGAGCCCGGCTGGAGACAGACAAGGAAGTGTTAGATTTAAGGTTGTCCTCGCTTTCTGTAGTCTGGGCAACAAAAAAGAGAAAGAGAAAAAAGCCTCCACCCCCGCAACAACTACAGGTCAAGATCCAGTTTAATAACACGAAGTAATGAAGCAGCCGATTAATATTCATCTGCTGCAGTTGAAGAGCAGGTCAGTGGGCTGTTATCTACTAAGGCAGGCAGCGAGACATCAAGAAAATAGAATCAAAATGTATCCAGACTGCACATTTCATACAGCGGCTAACCTGGATCAAACCAGCCCGAGCACCAGGCCTCAAAGCTGTGAGCGCTGACAGCGGCGGCCGCAGGAACTTTTCTTTCTTTTAACCTCAAGACACGTGATACAGGCTGGTCATGAGCTGGTTACTGGTTCCTTCGTATGCTTCCTGGTTATGGTTTCCTTTTTAACAAAGCAACTGCACTCATGAACGTGTTTTTTGAGCTGTAATACTAAATAATATCGCGGTGTGCTGTGACGATACACATCAATGCTGGCGTTAGTGTTGACATTCTTACCAAATTTATGAAAATCTGCATTTCGTGGGATGAAAATGGCTCAACACGCAGTCTACTGTATTTAAATGACCCGGAACCTTGCAAGGCCAATGCTCACAGAGAGTCGACTGTTTGGGACTAACTTGCGTCATGACATTTATATATATAAAAAAACAGTGTTAAGACCCTCTAATCAGATGTGGCCGACACCCCCCCCCCCCCCCCCCACCTTTGAGTGGGCGTCTGAAACAGCGCTCATTTTCTTTATTCAAATATATGCAGATTGAGACGCATCATTCATTGGAATTTCAGCAAGTATTTGCTAACCCTCTTAGTATTTTTCCGTTGTGGTTCGGACTTCTGACGGCTGTAGAAGCACCACCGGACTGCAGTTACACTTTAAAGACGTTTAAAAGTTTTTCAGGAATGCGCTTCTTTCATTCACTGGCTACTTGTATAGTTCCTTGTTTCCTTTTTTCTTGGAGTCTTAGTTTGGTTGCATCTTTGGGTCCCTGGTTTTTACTTTTAATTCCTCTAATTCTTATATGATTCATTAGTTTCTTCTTTGTTTGGTTCCTCTTTGGGTTCTTTTGTTTCTTTAACGGGCTCCCTCTTTGTTTCTATTGCTCGTTTGTCATTTTGTCTGTTCCTTGGCCCCTCTGATTAAGCAGTTATTTTTTAGTTCACTTGTTGGTTCCTTCTGTTCTTCTTCAGCTCTTTTTTGGCTCATTGGTTTCGTTTTTGGTCCATTCTTAATTTTATTGGTCCTTTGGTTCCTTCTTTGATTGAGTGTTTTTTTATTCTAAGGCTCTTTGGCTCCCTGGTTCCTACTTTAGTTCGTTGGAAGCTTTTTTAATTCCTTACCTACTTCTGTTTTTTCATTTTCTTTTCCTATTCAACTTCAATTCACTGGTTCCGTCTTTGGTCCCTTGATTAGTTCTTCATTTTCTTGGTTCTTTTATCCCTGGTTCCTTCTTTGACTCAGTGGTTACTGGTCTAGTCCTTTGGTTTCTGTTTTGGTTCCTCGATTTATTCTTTCTTTGGTTCCCTCTTTCCCCCTTCAGCTCTTTCTCTTTCTCTTGTTCATTGTTTCCTTTTTTGTTCCATGGTTCTATTTTTGTTTTTGGGGTTCACTGGTTCCTTCTTTGATTCAGTGGTTATCCATCTCGTTTCTTGGTAACATATTTGATTCTATGGTTCCTTGGTTTATGGTTTTTCTTTGGTCCTCAGTTTCCTTCTTTAGTTCCATGGATTCCTCTTTAATTCCCCAGTTCCAAAGAAGAAGGAACTGGGGAACTGATTCTTAGTTTTTTTGGTTCTTTGTTTCCTTCTTTTATACACTGGTGACTTACAGTATAGTTCCTAGTTCTTTCCTAAGATCCTTCTTTTTTTCAACTCTTCCTTTGGTTCCCTGCTTCCCCCTTGGTTCATTCTTCATTTTTTTTGGGTCTTTGGTTCCTGCAGGTCCTTCAGTCTTTGGTTTGTTGAATCCCTCTATTGTTCAGTTTTGTCCTCTTCAAACATCTCTTTGGTTAGTTTTTTTTTGGTTACTTGGTTCCTTCAGTGGGGGCTTGTGTAGTACCTTGGTTCATATCCTTTAGTTCCTATTTTTAACCTCAGCACTTCCTCTAGTTCATTGATTCCTTCCGACCTGAGTTTCCTTTGTACATCAGGTATAGAACTCTGAAAGGCAGAAACCTCAGCAGCTGGCTGAGCTCTGGCTGACTCACCGGTATTGATCAACACCCCCCATCAACAGATGTATTGTGGTCATTTCGTGCTTTGGGCTCAGTAAAAATCTTATTTATTGCACCTTTAAAAGCTTTAATAGGCCATACTTCCCACAGCGTGAGATCGACTGACATGAACTCCTGACTTGTCCGTGCATTGCATTCAGAGTTTTCCTCCATTTCACATTTTTAAAAGTTTTGAATTTCTCAGAAAACGGTTTTCACCTCTGAACAAAAGAAAACTCTGAGAAAAGCAAAAAAGCCAGCCTCACACTCCATATAGAGTTTACACCATATACTGCATGTAGATGTTGTGGGCGGTCTTTTGTTTGTTTTGGACTATTTCTGATCGACCCATAGGCTGAGTGCATCATTTGTGGGAGCTGATGTGTTTCTGAGTGAAAACACTGCGTGGTGGGAGGCAGCGAGCACTGCAGGCCAGATTTAAAAAAGAACATATTGAAATGAGACCTCCTCGCTGCATGGAATATATCCCTGAATATACCCCATTGATTTTAGCAGTTTTAGTCATGTTCCTCCTGGTATGAATATTTGGTGGCGACATTAAACTGTCAGATGTGAATGCACAGTGTGACATGAGGTTTTCCGCCAATAAAAAGAAACATAACGGTGCGGAGGCCTGGCGGGATGCTGCCGCAGCTTCAGCCATTCAGCAAGAATAAAGAGATAATGTGATTTTGTGAAGTGCATGATGATGATGTTAGGAGGGATGGAAGCTCACAGCCGCTCTTTAGCCTCACCTTCAAGGTGCTGTCCAATAAAACGCACACTAGGAGAATGACAAAAAGGGAGACGAAGACGGAAAGACCACTTCTACCACACCTGGTAAAAGTTCATTTTGATGTCTTTGCCAACATGCAGCACAAATCACATGTAAGTGAAAAAAGGGGAAAATTAGCCTGGTTCCAGACCGCTGAACGTCCGCCCACATAGACAGTTTGTTTTGTGAATTAATCAGGTCTGGTGTTGTGCTCACTGTCGGATGTTTCCCTGGTTGGAAAAACAACCGAGCCAAGCCGAACTTTGGAGGTGGGACTGGAGAATTGGGGGACGTTATCTCCCGGTGCCAGAGCGACATAAGTAGTGACTGAAAAATGGCTGCTAAAATGGTGATGAGCCTGGATGAGATGGACGCAGCTGCACGGGTTGTTGCTAGTCGACTTACGGGACTAAAACAATCTTAAAATCGCGTGAGGTTAACTGCTCCTACACAACTGAAGAAAACCATCGGTGTGAATGGCTGGTTAGGGTCAAATAACATAATAATCGCAACAGCGTTACAAAATGATTCCTTCCAAACAGGTAATGGTCAACAGAGTGAATGATGGAGTGTAATGGAATGGCTATTCAGTGAATGAAAATATATGTTAGCCAACCGAAGCATTACGTACATTTTACGGGTTTTTCAAGTTTTGAGATTTTTTAACTTCAGGATGTTGGAGCACGTTTTTAGGACACACAGGATGTGCTGGAATTGAGAGGAAGTACCGCAGTTTATTGCTTCATTATCCTCACAAACTATTGGGTTGTAGGCTACATTAAGCTGATCATTCATGAGAGGAAGTGTTTTAGTTCACTTTCTGTGATAATTATGCTGATTCTTGTGTATTTTTTATTTTCTTTTACAGTAAATAAGCAAAAATCTATTACCATTATATACGTGGCGGTAAAACTAGCCTTTACATTATGAAAATTAATTAAATGTTAATATTAAACTTACATATATGGGATGAGCGCTATTGGCTCGACTGAAGCTGAAGAAATCGAAACGCCCATTACTGTCCTTTTGTTATCGTGTGAATTTTACACGAGAACACGAGCAATAATTGTGTGGTGTAACTACCGACTGCTGCCGCTGCCGCACACAGCCAAATGTCTTGGGAGGAAACTGTAAAGCCAGAGAAGCTCTGCGGAGCTGCTGGTCCGTGTGTTCTGGGTTTCACATCTGAGGGGATTTTATTCTGAGCTCCTCGGCTAGATTCCTTTCAGCTGGAGATCCGGGCCTTCTGTCTGGTGTGTAATGTGCCATCCACAGCAAACAGTGCCTTCTCTGCTGGAAGTTTTACACCGCTCAACCCGAGAGGGGAACTTCAAACGGCTCGCAGAGAGGAGGAGTCAATATGAGGACGATAGTGCTGTTTCTGCACCAGAGCGACGAGGGGAAACACGGCGTTAATGAAATCCTAAAGTTTGGAGGAGAAGCAGATGCTGCAGTGTCCGTCGGCGAGGACAAACCGAGTCGCCAGACACATCCAGATCCGTTAACGCACTCGTCTTCTACGCCGACTTCAGCGGCAATGCTGAAAGGCAACGCGCGCGCACAGAAAATGCAGAATCCGTCGCTTCAGTTTCTTTAACTGTGAACTTTTGCTCCAGCCAGAAGGGGGTGTAGGTAAACCTGGCTCAAGTCAGATTGGACAGATAAAACCCTGACCTATGACGTACACAACACGCCCTCATACCTAAACGACAGAGTGGGGTCGATTGTCAACGACACCAGAAACGCTTCAGTACGTTACGTGACGTTAAACACGTGATTAATGTTCTGAAACGACCGCAGCTTGGTTTAGGCAACAAAACTACCTGGATAGGTCTGTGAAAAGATTGTGGTTTGGGTTAAAATAAGTCACTGTGTCACGTGACTTAGCGACGTTTTTTTTAAAAACTTTAAATAAGTCAGCGTTGACTTGGTTTCACACGGGAACACGAAGCCTCTTCTGCTGGGTCACAGTCCTGTGTCTGTCGCTGTTTATTCTACCGCACCCGACTTCCTCCTTTGCTCCACTTATAACCACAATAAACGTAAATATGATTTGCAACAAACTGCTTGAATTATCGACTTATGCGGCCGTTTTTCTGGGAGGACAGGCTGGACGTGCAACACACACACACACACACTTATTCATCCATGGAGTTTCACTACAAACATGGTTTTCCATTAGTTGAATGGAGCAGTTTTAGGGTTTAATGCCCTGCTCAAAGGCACTTTGACAGTAGCTATTGTGAGGCTTACTTCACCTTCCCATTCACTCCCTTTTCTCGTAGTCATGCTATACACATGTGTGACCTATCTTTCTTTACTTTCCAGTTCAGGTACAATGACGTCATGATTACTTTATTGTTATTTATCGTTGTGTAACTGTGCAGCGGCTCTGTATCTGTAATGCGGCCTAATGGGAAGAAAATGTGATCAAACTGTCAGCTACATTTATGAAAACTTCAGGGATGTACAGTGTGGAGAGTTTGACTGGTCGACTGGGCTGATTTCGCGTTAACAGCAGCGGGTTCGGGTCATACCGGTCCGAAGCTGTTGCTGTCCAGACTGTGTCCGTGATGATCCCCCTCGAGCCAGAAGTGACCGTCAGGAACGCGGACGTATCGGTTCTTGTAGCCCAGAGTCCTGAAAAAGGAGAAATAAATAAGATTTTGTTTTTAAATCAGGCTTTTGCAATAAATTCCCCCCAGGCAGTGAAAGCTGACGATATTAAAACAGCCGAGAGTTTTTGTTTAAAGATGCACGATTTCCTTTTAGCGCCATTAGCGTAACCAAATACTAACATTTCCTCTCAGCTCACAGAGTGTTGAGATTCACAATATCAATAATGAGTTGAAAGACAATTTAGTCTCAGTCTCAGTGGAAAGCCTTGAGCAGTGTTTGCTTTAAAAACGCACACAGAAACTGTTATTTGTGTCTTTAGACCCACAGCACAGCAGCTGTGTGAGGCAGTGCTTCCTTGCAATGTTAACGTGCTGATGTGCGGCAGGTGTGATGTTGACCAGGACGAGGCAAGGCGGCGCGTCGGTGTGGCCGCTTTGTTCTTTTACGTTAACAGTGTCTGCAACACAAACAGAAGCATCAAAGTTGAGAGAAACGGACTTTCAAGGTGGATTGGATAATTGCTTCATTACCTCCGACAAGAGAAAGAAAAGATCAAGATTCAGGGGAAAATTGAGGTTAAGGCTCCTCGTTGATGGCGGATCAAATCTCCGGCACAATTATCGCTTCCATCTCATTATCGTTAATCTTGAGCCTCTAAATCATCCCTGTGGCGTCACTTCCTGCCGCCGCCGCCGCCGCCTTATCGCTCAAACAAAGAACTGATCCGAGGACACATTCAGACTAATAAGGGTGGAGTGGTGGTGGTGGTGGGGGGGCTGTTTGTCTCCTCTTGTAGCTGCTTCAATCAGGTCGTCGTGTTTATGAGGAGAAGGTCCAACGCCCTTCATCATCCCTCTGGACTGTTATGGGCCTTATCCAGCCCTGATTTATCATTTAGCAGAGGAACATTGTGAATTATAGCCTCAGTGACTTTTTAAATGGAAATTTGTCTGCGATTCTTAATGCGTGTGTGTGCACCGGTCCGGGAGGCCGGCTGACGAAAAGGCCTTGGATACATAAATATTGATTTAGCCACAGCAGCTGAATTTACTGACTCACAAAAAAGCTAAAAAAAATTTTTTTAAAAAGCAAAACAAGCTGGGACCTTTTTGTAGATAAATGTAAAAGAAGTTAGAGCCTATATGACACCACTTCTCTGCTACATTTAAGAAGGAACAAGTGTGAAATCTTTACAGAACCAAGGACGATTGACTTCACTGCTTTTAGCCTTTTATTTAAGCAGGTTTGGTCTGCTGAGATGAGGAATCTGAGCAGAGCAGCCACAGGAAAAACAGTCCTCCCTCGCACACCGTTATATCATCAATCTGTGGTTCTTAAATTCCTCCCAGCAGTAATTTTGTGGTGAATTGCTGATATTGTTTTGATTAACCTTTGCTTCATTAACCTGCATCGCATAGCTCTACCTTAATTAGCAATTTTCTACTATGTGCCAGGATTCCTTTCAGTAAGCCTCAGTGAAAAGTGTGACCTTGGTGTTGTTCCCACCCTGAAATTAGGGGAAGGAACTAAGTATCAGCATCAAAATGTACTTAATACCAAAAATAAAAAGTACTCATTATGCAGAACAGGCCATTTCATAATGTCGTATCACTGGAGTAGGATTACTGATGCATCAATGTGTAAGCGTCACTAACGTTGCTGCTGGTAAAGGTGGAGCTCATTTCAAATAGTGCACAGTTACAGTCTTTCCGCTACCTGGGCGCCATCATCCGCCCGAAGATCCGAGGCTGCAGAATCAGTGACGTGTCGTTTTATTTCCTGCTTTATTTAATTTCCCTTTTTATTCCTTGTTATTATTATTGATTTTATCTTCATTTTATTGTCGGGTATTTTATTAGGCAGGCTGAGATCGTCTGTAGCTACGTTAGAAGATGCTACGTGACATAAAACATTAACATAAGACAGGAGTGCAACAAGCAGCCTTCAGGGGAATATGGAGCAAAATAAGAGCAACTATTTTAATTAGCTATTAGCTAGATCAGTGAAGTGAGCCCAATGTGTAACGTGAACCTTTAATTCCATCTCCATATTATGTTTAGGTTTTAGGTTTGTCTCTTCAAGAGGAACACTTTGACGTGGAAAGGTCGAGTACCGTATTAGTGGGGAAGTTGGTTCAATTTTAATTAAATTAAAACCCTTTTGCCAGGAACTGCCAACATATGTGATGCCACAAGACTCTGTTGGAGAAAACGGAGGCGGACTCGCTGCGTTTTGCATTTTTACATCCCGCTGAGGAATAAGAGAAGAGCGCAAACCATCATCTGAGTATCAAGGTTCTGAAGAATGCACCCACTTCCCCACAAACACTGTACTCGACTTTCCACGTCAAAACACCAAGTCCCTCTCGAAGACACACATATGAACAGAAATCTACCATTTCACAGGTTACCCAATCAACCAAAAAACTAATCAATATATCGATTTCAAAGGAATTAAAGGTTCACATTTCTCGTTTACACACTGAGTCCACTTCAGCTAGCTGCTAGCAAGCTTTTATAGCTAAATGCTGCTAAATTCAGTTATTTTTCTTTCTATTCCCACGACGGCGGCTGAGCTTTATTGGAGTCTCAATCTCATGTGTCGAGGTACTGTGAGTTTTACATAAACAGTCTGGGTTTAACGAACGCACCATTTCCATACGGTGATCCAAACTCGCTGCTGTCGTTGTCACGGGGGGGAAGCGGGTAGAGTTACACTCCGTTACACAGTTCCTACTTCAGAGAGACGTGGACTTAAGTGTGAGTGTGTAGCCAAAATGCTTTAGAGTTAATATGAGAGACGTGTTACTGATTATCTTTTTACTTTTACAAAGAAACTTTGGCGCTCATAAACCCTGTGAATCCAGCCAACATTTTCTTGTTATTAAAACGTGTGTCTTCCAGTGAGGCCCCAGGCTCTTGTTTCTGGCGGTTTAACCCGGACACGCTCATCCATTCCTGGACAGAGCAGACATAGTCATCCGTACCAAAGTAGCAAAAGAACAAACGGCGACGCCGAGGACGCTTCAAAGAGCGCCCAGATGCTACATACTGCCTTGTTATCGCTGCCTGAACGTGTGTTTTTACTGAATCTGCGCTTCGCCGAGACGACGAGGGGGATGTTTCACTAAGGCGAGTTAAACGTTCACATTTCTCCTGAACACACACGCACCTCCTTTCATCAGTGCTAACAGCAGCTGATGAGTGTTGCAGGGGAGTTTGACGGGAGTTTAATGAGGCAGCGGTCGACAGCTGCTGACAGCTCCACACGCTGGATTAAGACAGTTAAAGCTGCTCTGACCTGTGTGTGTCGTGTTTGACTGATATGTGCTCCTGAAGGCAGCACGCGCCTCATCCTGTCTTTGGATTCAAGCTGCCAATAGCCAAACTTTTCTGTCAGTGTTCATTATCTTTGAATTTGTCTGTTTTAATAATGAGGAGTTCCAAACCTTCCAGAGTTTTCCGCTGGATTTTAGTGCCGACAGGGTGACGATGTTTCTGAACTGTCATTTCTGACATCACCTGACGCACACTACCGCCTCGGCTCAGGGCAATTCGATGAAAAGCATGTGGACCGAGAGATTTACGCGTGACTGGATTTCATCTTTCCTAAACAGTGCATGCAGTGTTGCTCAAAGAGTTGACGTAAAGTTCCAACACTGCCGGCGTCAGAGGTTCAGTTCTGTCTAAAGATAATCGACTGATCATTTAAGTCACTTATCAAGCAGTGACGCTAAACATCTGCAACATTGTAAACTGAATATCTTTGGGTTCTGGACAGTTTGATGGTATCACCCCGGGCTCTTGGAGCTTCTGATGGGCATTTTTTGGTATTTTATAGACTAAATGATGCATTTAAAAAAAGATCTACAGCCATGCTAGCGCCTCATGAGGTTGTAGTGGGGCACAAGAGCTTTGGCACGCTAACGTGCTCACAATGACAATGCTGAAGTCAAGCAGATATAGTGCTTACCACGTTTACTATCTTAGGCCCCTTAGGACTGGATTTATTTCTCCAGGGCAGGTGGCATGTGGGTAATGTTTCACCCCCGCCTCAGTTATAATACTGGTTTTCAGCGAGCTCACTGGTCCTCCCATAATTAAAATCCTGTCCGGGGCGACGTCATTTCCATTTCCATACATTTCCATCGAGTCATTTTTTTCTTTGTTATTTTAAATCAGCTCAGTGTGAAGTCAAAATGTTTCTGAAATCTACAGGAAACGTGCTAAAAACAACATATAGGCTATTTAGAAACCAATATGACAGCAGAGCAACAATCAGGAGCTCATCACATGTCCTTCAGCTACAGGTACGTACTGCCAGTCAGTGCGGAGGTTTTTAGAGACCAAAGAGGTGGACCGCCCAACCAACGGACCAACACCTTGATTCCAAGGAGCCGCGAGCATGACTAAAAAGCCATACGAAAACCAATCACATGACACTTGGTGATGACACTGTACTGGGAGGATCACTGAATGAAGCTTAGCTGGCCAGCCTGAACGCCCTGCAGCAACGGAAGACAAATGTGCTGCTTCTCTTTGGTTTACTTTTTTTTTTTTTTTTTTTGCCGTTAGAAAACGCCAAGTTAAAATTTGAATGCCAGGTTTTGGCAATTTTGATCAAAGCCTCTGCAAAATGGCAGACGGTATCTGTGCTGTGTTTACTGGCCTAAGTGCAGAGTAAGTTAATTTCCAAAATACTGATGAAGACCTTTCCTCACTATTCCGTGAGTAAAGTTTAGGACGTTTGCGTTTTTGTGTCACTCTGTTAGAGTAGGAGTGACTTTTCGTGTCAGTGATGGCAGCCTCCTGCTGGAGGGGGGCCTGTATAATGGCTTAACAGACAAATAAACTTTATTTATGTGTTACCATTAGTCCATTGCAGATTCTCCTGCACCATGCCACAGTCAACACTCCCACTTAGTTTCCTCTGGCCTGACAGCGACGATGGGAGATTTACGTGCGGTATAAACCTCTCTGTTTGGAGATGAATCCGTAAAACAATCCCCTCTCTCTCTCTCGGTGGCTGACGGTTATGTGGCAGGGAGACGGTGAGGCCCGAGTGGCCGAATTAAAACCGCAGCGGTGATTTACGTCTGGCTGGCCCCAGTAAGACAGCACAGGCTGACAGCCAGCGTCGTCAGCGCCGCCTCCGCCAGGGAACCCATCACAGGCCTATTAATTCATCCCCTCCCCAGCCGGTGACCTGTAATTCGAACAGTGGCACCCGACACAAACAGCTGTCGGGACGAATCACATGATGATGGCGTGTTATGATGCCGGGACCACGCCTCTGTCGGCCTGATGCCCTGCCACTTCCCCTCAGCCTCACCAGCGCTGCTGCAGCCTCAGACTGTGGAAATGATCAGATGTGTTTCCTCTGTTTGTCACTTAGCTGGATGATGTGTTTTGATCCACCATGTTGGGCTGCATTGCGTGACTCCTAACATCTGCATCACGTAGACTCAACGACTGCAGAGGAACATGCCCTCAGTAGTTTATCTTCAGAGACCTAAAGTGCCGTTTATATTCGATCACTTAAAGATTGTTTTTAGACGTGTGTGACTTTGAAATGAATAATAATTCGTGTAACTACCATGTTCAAATTCATAAAATGACATCTCCTTCCACCCGAATGAAAAATCCTGAATCTATGTATATACCAATATTGTTGATTTCAAAAGTTTATCTGCTGGTAACAAGATGTCTCCTGCTTCACAGAAAAGTTCTCTCTCAGTTCGCAGCCTTTAATTGTGCAAACACACTTACGTTTTGACACAATACTGTGTTTCTCCCCTGGAAAGGTTTGCTGTCCTCAAACTGAGAAGCACCTGATTCAGCTGCATGTTTGCCTAGAGATGAGCGGAGAAGCCAGGTTCAAGTTTCTCCTCAGCGTTTGTGACCCGGAGGCTTCACGTTTCCACATCGCACACGTGTGAGTTGCATACTGGGCCGTGATTGGCTTCCAAACAGGTAGTGACGTCACACACAGTCGCGCAGGTACGTCCAGGCGTTACACGGAGACTTAAGGGGGGCTCAGAGAAACGTTCCCCTCCTTCAGCAGATGGATGTGAAAACAAGCTCAACTGTTTTCAAATTACGTTTAATGTCTTGTTGAGCCTGTTGTCCTTGCTTTTAGCCATATTTATGTGTGTACACAGAGAGCAATGAAAAAAACGGAATCTAAATTCCTTGTATGTGCACACACACCTGGCCAATAAAGTGGATTCTGATAAAAAATAAAATCAAAATGAGCGCGTCTGCAGATTCCCCACATTTGCTGAAATGAAAGAGTCGGCTCATCCAATTTGCAAAGAAAGAAGTTGTGGTTTTATATGCTGCCAACAGCTGTAGGGACTATTTCTTTGGTATAAAGAAGTCAAAGAAAAGCGATCTCAGGGGACTATCGGTGTGGATTATCCAGAGTTACTATAACACAATCTGATGGATAGACACCAGCGTCTGAAGGAAGTCGTTCAATACCATACCACATCAGTCTGGGCTTATGCGTGACTGTTTGTGCAGGTTTATGTGAAAGCGCATTTTCAGATAAAGATTGGGGCATTTTTGGGCCGATCCACGATTTGTTTTGCGATCAAAAAAAAAAAAAAAAAGACGGACACGACAACAACCGCAAAGATGAAAATCGGAGAGAAGCTGTAAACCAGTGAAGCTGGTTTCTAATTGCTGATTGTTTGCGTTGGTTATTTTCATTCTTCAGCGAGTGTGGAGGCTTTATGGACTCTCTTGGCCCTCAGCTTCAGGAGAGATGACAGCTGATCAAGATGACTGACAGGTGTGGAGGCGGGAACTTGACCAAGTTGATTTGAAGGAGGACTAAGAATAGGCCGAACCTTAAATAAAGCGTCGCTGAGCGGTGAGTCACACGGAGCACAAGCCTGCTGCTTCTCTGCTTCTGTGGGTTGAAACCTGCAATTCTGCCGACGCACTCGTGTCACAGCGGGTGTTTCGCTTTTCAGTGGAATGAAAACGCTGCTGCTCTGACGCCACAGTGTGACCTCTGTGTAGGGTTCATTTATTTTACAATAGACGCGCGAATTGAGAACAAAACCTTAACAGCAGCCAAATGTCCCTCGGTCAACACATTACAGGATGAATCCCTTTAAACTTCCTGAAAGCTTACTGCCATCTTAAAGGGGAGTGTAGACGTGTTTAGCCTGAACATGAGGCCAGTTCGACCCTGTTTAAGGTTCTTGTGATTGGATTGTGATCACCTCCCCAACTCCCCAGTGTCCCAGATACGGTGCACTATATGGTCACACAATACTGTAACTCATTAGTGAGGAAACGTGACTACATTTGTCTTTTGTTAAAACGGTGTCAGAACCGAAGGTGGACGCCGCGTGACGTTAATGGTGTCGCAAATTCAATTAAATTCAACTTTATTTATACAGCCCAATATCACAAATCACAATTTTTCCTCAAAGGGCTTCACAGTCTGTACAACATTCGACACACTCTGTCCTGAGACCCTTAATTCCAATAAGGAGAAACTACCCAAAAAAAAAAGATAGAAAGCTCAGGAAGAGCAGCAGAGGAGGGATCCCTCTCCCGGGACGGACAGACAGGAGATAGATGTTGTAAGTACAGAATAGATTCATAGCAGAAAATCATAGTACAAAAATTATGATTACAAAAGTGTGGGATGTAAAACATACGGGAAGATGATGGGTCCAGACGGACCACCGAGCAGCTCCAGGTGGAGCCCAGCGAGCAGGACCCGAGCCACTCGTCCCCTGCACCAGAGACACAGCAGCACTGCCCCAGCAGGTCGCCATAGTAACAGATCCGGATTCATCTCCGGACGCTAATGTTTGTTGGGAGGAGGTCGTGGTGTTTCCCACTGATATTCAACATTGGTTTTCAGCAAGAAAGCCGCGATCTTTCTGTTACCGTGACCACGTAGTTTTTGTGCCTAAACCTTAAACCCTGCTTGAAGCTTGTTCTTTTGTAACGGCGAAATACCGTTTGGAGACGATAAAGCATAATCTCACCTTTGTGTCACTTGTCCAGTGCGGCGCCTTCTTCATCTCATTCATCTTCTTTATCAATGCACCAAGCTGCCATGGACTCATTACTGCCCCCTAAAGCCGGACCCCATTGGCTACAAGGGGCACCAATGAGCCGATTCTATACTCAAAAACAAACTTGGACAAGCCACAAAAAGGTGAGATTTAGGCTCCACTGAAAGTGCTTTCAGACCGTGTGTTTCAGCGTTACATGAGAGAAGGCTTCATGGGTGAGGACGAGGTGTTTGAGATGAGAAACCTGAACCACAGCGGTCACATGAATACCTTCTGTAATAAGTAACGCCACTGACGAACGATATCGTCCTTATCTGAAAATCAGACAACGCTCATGTGTGTCGTCTTGGAAGTAAATTCTTGTCATACAGCGAACTTTCACATAATTAAAATAAGAACGACAGGGGCTTTAGAAGTGTGGTCGACCGAAGACCAGCTACCACAACAAAGCAGCAGAAAGGTAGACATTAAAGCATTCGAGGTTTGTTCCACTTTCGGTATGTTTATTTCAGATTTAAAGAATCCTAAAGAGATGATAAAGAGTTGTTTTTTATTACTAATGCATGGCAGTTCTTTTCCCAGCCTGACGTAAGCTTTTACCCTGTTTTATCCGTTTGCTTAATATATTGACAGTTTGCATTCTGTGCTTTTGGCAGGTTTTGTTCGGATTCTTTGTCTGTCAAAATACAAAATTATGAAGAGAATTTGAAGTGTATCCGGCCCCTCAAGATTTTCACAACACAGGAGAAATAATAGCTCGCTAAACAACCTTCGAAAAGGGTTCAAAATCCATCGGCGAAGAGTCAACAAATATAGGAGAATGAGTACAAGAGAGAACAAGGTTTCAGGTAAAATACACCGAAATGTGTTAGAAAACTTTGCACAAAAAGACCAAAACATGGTGGCCTGTAACTAATGATCACATAACCTAAACTACACATTGTATGCAGTAATACAACGGAGAATAATCCCCTCTTCAGTGGACAGTCACACGTTTAGTGGTTTGAGAGTTCGCAGAGTCTGTGCCAAGGTTTCGTGTTCTGACGCCCCCGATTAAAAAGGTAAATGTGAAACGAATGTGCAGAGCGACAGACTGGGGACACGATGGGCTCTGTCATAAATAAAAAGCCGTCCAACAATCAGACGGCGAGTTTCGAGACGTTGCTGTGTGAGAGCCAGCGGCCCGGCCCGGCTCTGTTCTCCTGCTGCGCCTCATTATCTGAACGGTGGAGCTCATTTCCTCACGAGAACGCAGAGTAACGGGGCTGAGGACAGCTCCCACCTCTTCCTGAAGCAATTCCAGGGGGAAGAGCATGACTCACACACACAGTCCCTATCCGACGCACTCACGCTGAGAATTAAAATAGCTATCTGCAACCTAACCTTAACGTGTTCTTAATGCCAGTTCAAATGCAATTCAAGGCCACTTGTCAAGCCAACATTAGGCTTGAAAAGTTAAAATACTCCAGTGACGTCTGCTTCAGAGCAATCACGCAGATCTCACACAGGGGAAATAACAAAAAGCTTAATCTTTTTGAACTTGGAAAACATATTCGGCACTGAAATGCTATATATTCGTAATAAGATCAATATATTCGTAATAAGATCAAATCCGCTGATAATATCTGCAACAAGATATGTAACAACAGAAAGAAGCTCGTGGTGTGGACCACTTGGAGATTGAGATCATGTGACAGACAGTAGTAGTTAGTTCAACTGAACTCTTCTGTCACTCTCTGTCTGCTGCATCCACTGAAGCACGGCTAGCGTTAGCCTCCAACAGCAGTTCAAACAGGCGCAGCCCTGAGCAGCATCTCGGCCGTCACTGGAGGTGGAGGTCTTCCACTTCCAATGACCTTTCAAATGCCACATGTTGTACTGGAGTCACTGTTACTGCTTTCCGTGTCGGATAAAAAATGACCCTTCGGCCTTCGACCCGAGTGAAACTCAAACCCCAGGTCAATTGTCGTGGGGTAACTAAAACAATAGATGAACAGCTAAAGCACAATTCCTGACCCGAAGGTAAACAAAAGGGAAGCTCCTAAGACCGGGATTTGCTGGAATCAGGTATTACAATAAGGACGAAGAGCTTTAGACAACAATAAAATCTGTGTTTTTAATGCTTAATGTAAAGTAAAAGCTTTACTTGCATTGGCAATGTTTGTGAACTTCTGTATCCAACAGCCTACTGAGTATTCTGCCTTGTAAACCAGTCGAGAATCAGAAGCAGGTTTACACATACGAGGAACTTGCTTTGGTATTTTGGTGCAAAACAATAAACATAGTAGAGATATAAGAAATATAAAGCAAGTACTGCAGGTCAGGAATCATAAATACAAAAAGTTAAATATGAAAACTGACAATAAGATATTCAAGAATATAAATATCTATATAGATATATATAAACAAAACAATAAAGAATATGTACAAAACACATAAAATGCTTTTTCTCAATGTATAACTCAAACTCTAAAAATGGTAAGAAAAACTCCCTGATCAGCAGTCAGACTGAGTTTTCACTGGATTTAGTGTCTCACCACCTCGGATTAATTTCCTCTAAGATTCCCTTGTTGTAATTCTGTCTGTGCTTCAGAGTCGGCCTGCACCCAAGCTGTTTTCAGTTCGGCGCAAAAAAGAAAATAAAAACAAAACTTCAGCTTGACTTGGAGTTGAACACCTGCCACGGCGCTCTCAGCGGTTTGACATGTCGGTTTCATGGTGTGCTGCACCAAAAATCCTTTTTGGTTTTTTTGGTAATCTGTTCACCCATGTGCGCGAACACCAGACACGCGGTCTGGCCACTTCAAATCTGCTGTTGCCATCGCCCAGCCATGCAGAGGCACTGCGGTTATTAATGGAACGAAGTCATCGTCAAAAATCAAAACAGTGTGTCCGAAGTTCTGTTTAGAAACGTCTCAGCGGCAGCCATGACCGCCAGGCTCTACTGGATCACTAAAGTACCAAAGTGCCTATTTGAAAGAGCACTGATCAAGCATCACACTCCCATAAAAACAAGTATCAAAATCGACGCAGCAAAACCAAAAATATTGCCTTTTATTCTAAAATCTGGCTCCTACGTTATGCAGCTCAACCACAGACAGCTCAGTCTGTGCTCAGGCTGCAGAGGTCCGCTGAGCTCGCTGCTTCCTAACGCCACACCAGCACATTGGTTTTCATTTTCTAACTTGTAGTCCGCAGCCCCAACCGACGCCGACTCAGGTGACATCACCTGAGGACACTTATCAGACTTGACACAGCTCTAAAGGCTTCATACTAATGTTTTCATATGCTGCAGAACTCCCCAACACCTGGAAGCACTCGCTTCTGATGCATGGATGTGGTTTAAGGATGTAGCTGACGGACTCCTGTCCGTCAAACACCTGCCACAGTGATTGGCCGGACAGGAGGTGAGCTGTTGATGAGATTGAACACTCTGATTGGTTCACCAATAAATCCTTCCTACTGGTCGGTTGATAAGGACGGTTTACAATATGGAGGACAATCGATGCCAAAACAAGTCTTTTTCCCCCCCCAAAAAATAAACTACACAAAGATAGTAGTTGCGTTTTCAGACATCTGTGACTGAATATATGTAAATAAATTAATATGAGTGTCTCTTATTTTGTGCCTTAAACATTTTCAGTTTCTTAGTAGAATCATAAGAGATGTATTTCTGGGATGATTCATGGAGGTAGTGTTTAAGGGATATTTTAAGGCACTTTGTGCATAGTTTATTGGGGTCATACCGCAAAAGTTGCATTCAGTGTATCAACACTTTATTAAATATCCCCTGATTGATTACATTGCGCTCAATTTGACAAGTACTGGTGCTTTGACATTGCTTTTAGTAATCGGTCTGAGGCTGCAGTAGATGGTAAAAACTACCTTAAACTGAGAAGTAAGGGGTTGTGAAATGAATGGCAACTGTCTTTACGTTTATAATTAAATAAAGGGGAGAGAGATTGGAGAGATTAAGGGTAAAGCGGGTCGTCCACACACCGCACAGTTCGATCCCCAGCTCCTGAACACATGTCGACGTGTCCTCGGGCACTGGACCCCACACTGCTCCCGATGGTCGGGCCAGCTACCTCGCTGCCGCTGTGTGCGCTGACGCGTGCACATTGTGAAGCATCACATAAATGGATCGTACAGTAAATTCTTTTCGACGGATTAGGTTCATTTTTGGAACGCAAGAAGAAGAAAAACCTGAAGCGCTGAATGAATAAGCTGCTGCTTCCTTGTGTTCGCCATAGTCACCCTAACCCTCCACGTTTCTACCTTTAGTGAGCGTTTTGTGTTTGTGCAGGAACCCAGCAGTGATTTACTTTTTCCACAAGGTGATGCCAGTTAATCTGATTAGAAATCAGCGTGATGGAGTGAACCTCTTGACTGCGGAGTGATACGATTAGATGCGAGACAGCTGTGCTCTTTCTGATTAACAGGCTGCTGCTTCACATCAGGATACCTTTAGTTTATTACAATGCAGCTGTGATGTAAAAGTTATATAAAGCATATGAGCTCCTTGATCAGTGTTAGAGATTTTTCGGTAATTTGAGGAGGGCTGCTTCCTACCTGATGAAGTCTCCCTCCAGGCCAATGACCCGCTTGATGATCTTCTGCTGGGGATTCTTGGGGGACCTGAGGGAACAATAAACATATATAAGGCAATGAGCGTAAAACCCAAACAGGGAAACACAGCCAAATAAAAAGGGCGATGCTGTGGGAACAGCTCTGTTCAGGGCGATGGTGTCTGTGCATTCAGGTGTAGTTTAAGATCTGAAGGACTGATACGATGGATACATTCTCGTGTTGATTAAAGCCTCTTGTTGGATCAAACCCAAACTGCATGTTGGACAAGCAGAAACCAAGGGTGTTTTTCTCAGCGTTAGAAATGACACACTTTTGGGAAAAGCATAGTAGGAAGTAGGGGGGCTGACAGTCTGTTAGGACGATCTCCTGCTCCATTTTACACTAACCTACTTGAACTTCTTCACCTGGGGCAACCACCCGCTGCCCTCAAACTTGGAGGTATTGACTGTCGCCCCAACTGCTTCCCACTTGCCAGGAAAACAGCCGCCGCGTGTAAAGGCGTCCAATAAAACCAAGAGAACGACATCCCCGACAAAAAGGACGGGAAAGCTTATAGCAGCAGCTCCGGTACCAGGTACATGGTCGTAGGCACATGCGGTACCTATGACCCCTCCAGTAACCTTGCAAAGGTAAAGAGCTGGTCAACTGTTCCACAACCAGGAAAGAGTCTCCATCTGAGGTTCAAAGGATGAAGCCTGATCGTTTTCACTTCATTATTCACTCTGACAATGTATTCATGTTGTTTTGCCCTAACCAATCAGCAGTAACTGACGTATCCGTCCCGCCATTTCAGAAGCTGTGGTAGCAACAGCTCGGAGCGCAAGAAATAAGCCAATTTAAGATTTGTTATTTCGAAATTGTCATCTTTACGTGTTGCCATTTTTTGTTTGGAATGGACTCTTTAGATTAGGTTGTTTTTCCAACTATCAGCACAACACCGGACATTTTTGAATAGCTGAAATAAACTGGAGATGTGGGGTCGATTCAGAGATCAGGAACCAGGCCACAAAAAAAGATTGTCGAATGTCCTGGCAATCGGCTCAAGCCTCCTCCTCCTTCTCCAGGCATATTCTTTCTGAGCAGTGTGGTCCCACAATAACTGGAGTACATCCTCTAGTCCCCTATCTATATCTATAGATAGATATAAGGGATGCGCCGAAATTCAGCCGAAATATAAGAAAGCGCCGAAAATAAAAGCCGCGCCTTTCCCACGCTTCCGCCTCACTCGCGCTGTCATTACGCAGCTACGCATCAAAGAGCTTTTGTTCAAAGAGAAACCTGCCTCTTCTGTTTAAATTAAAAGCAGACCAGTTTAGTGTGTATAGTTATGTTGTTTGCAGTTAGAGGTGGGATTTAGGTCTTTTTCTTCTGTTTGTGCGCTGTTGTTTTGTACAGCAATTTCAAATTGAAGTAACAAGTATTTCTTGCACAATTTTGTTACAAAAATAACTTGAAGAATAATATATTGAGTTTTGTTATTGTTAAAACAATTATTGCCTTGTTATTTAATTTTCTTTTTCAAAAAACGTTTTTTTTTAATAAAAACATAAAGAAAAACATTTTTTAATAAGTTTTTTAACGAAGCCATTTTCGGTTTCGGTAGTGGTTTACGGCCAAGTATTTTCATTTCGGTGCATCCCTAATACATTTTATATATATATACACACACACACACACACACACACTCGGTGGTGCATAATGTTATTTCAGGTAAACAGCCTTTTGGATCACGTTGAACTACCCTGTCCGGGTCAATTTGGGATCTGGACCTTTTGGTTTGAAAATGAAATCAGGCAACTTTTCCACCGATCAGGATCCACGAAGACCTCGATCTCAGGGTGAATCTCGTCTTCCTCCTCCTCTTCTACCTGTTCCTCCGCCGCTTCTTCCTGGTCTTCCTCCTCCTACTCTGTTTCCCTTGACTCCTCCATTTCTTCCTCCTACTCATCTTCTTCTTACATGGCTCCTTCTCTTCCTCATCGTCTTCCTTCTTTTCTTTCTTCAACCCCAAATCCCCCCCTCACCCCCCACCAACACACGCCGCCCCCTCCTCCCCGTTGCCGTGGGGATACAGGGGATCATGACTGACTGACAGCTTGCTAAGCCAACCGGATTCACCTACAGCCTCAGAACTGAACACTCATTGGTCGTTCTCTGGGGAACTGGAATGTATCAATGTGTGTATTAGTGTGTGTGTTCGTACTGTGTTTCTGTGTGTGTGTGTGTGTGTGTGCGTGATAGAGTGATGGATGATCTCCTCTCCAACAGCAGAGGAGAGGAAGGATAGAGGAACGACAAACACAACCTATCAGTCACTCTCAGTGTCTCTCTCCCCTCTTTCCTTTTAATTCCCTCTCTCTCTCTGTCCATCACTCTCTCTCTCTCTCTCTCTCTCTCTCTCAGCCTCTGACAGTGTCTCTCGCTCCCCCCTCTCTCTCTACATCTCTCTGTTGCTGTGGAGAGGAAAAGAGAGAGGACGTTGGTTCTTGGAGATACTCGAGGAAAACAGGAAAATAGCTGCTGCTGCTTCTGTTGGATGTTGACATGCAGCGCTGCATGCCTTAAATAACACACACACACACACACACACACACACACACACACACACACACACACACACACACACACTCTCTGAGCGGCTGCAGCCATGCCAGGAATACCTGCTAAATATCTGCTGCTGCATGGGACGTGATGGATAACCGCTTCTACTGGTGAGTGTCTCATCGCTATATGACTTGTGTGTGTGTGTGTGTGTGTGTGTGCTGGGAGGACTGCGGTAGTCCTTGAGCGCTGTGGCGGCTCAGCCTGCGGTTCTGACAGCTGAGGGGAATAAGAAAACAGGGCTGGGGATTTTTGTCGCAGGTTTTAAAATGCGTGCGAGGACGCTGCAGCTTCTCGAGCCCTTTTCCTGTTTTGTCAGTTCAGAGAGAGAGAGAGAGGGGGAGAGAAGACGCTGTGCCGGAGTCGGCAGAGTCGGGTCTTGCCGGTGTCACTCCACAGGTTCATCCCCCCCTGAAGTCAGAGAAAGGCAGAATGTGCGACTAGACCGAAAGAAGCAGAGGTTGTTGTTTTGTTTTGGGGGGGTTTTTTTTAAAGGGAGGAGGGGCGTTTTCATCTTTATCAGGCAGGCCAAAGTGAGGAGAGGCAGGAAAGATTCAGGGACGACATGTGACAAAAGGTCAGGACAGGTTTAAACCTGGGGAATCACACTAACGAGCTACATGCCCCCCAGGAACCTGACCCACCGGGACGCTTCCGGAGCGCTAACGAGGCGAAAGTGCCCGAGCCTCGTCAGCTCTAGTTCGAGCCGGCGTGGACAGACGGCGTATGCTGGTGTGAGATGTGGCAGCATGAGTCAGGGGCAGAGCCCGGCGCTGCTTGCATCTGGACGGGTGCAGTCGGCGTTTGGATGTGCAGGTCACAGGATTGGCTGCCGGGCGAGCTGCTCTAACGGGAGGAAACACGTTCCCACCACTGCCTGCCTAATTTACCAGAACCTCCGTCTCCCTCCCGCCGCATTTAAGCCTCGTTCATAATTAACAACAGTGCACTAAGGCGTCTTTAAACGTGCACGTTGAAATTCAGCACATTTCCACCACGGCAAAACGGGGGTCAAGTAAAAGGGGTCGGAGCCCGCTGGCGGCGAACAAACGCTCTATTTTCTCACGTCAACATGCAGCAGCGTCAGTCTCGCGGAGGCTGAGCGCCGGCTGTGGAGACTTTAAAGACGCAGCGCTCTCCAGAGCTCCACAAGTAACACGTCAACGTCCATCCTTAATTTTCAGGGCATGATTTCTCAGAGGGCTCGCAGCACATGTGCTCGGATTAGGCTGCACAAGCAAAGCAGTCCACTACATTTATTTATCGGACAATAGCGGGAGGATGACTCCAATGCGACTTAGTGCTAATTAAATAAAGACAGTAGGCCATTTTCTCTGGATATTGACTATGAGAGGGGAGCAGAGGAGGAGAATTATGTCACAATTTGGGAAAAAGCAAGGTTAATCTTGGGAAAAGTCAGTAGAAATGCTGTTCTCTCGCTGGCGTTACTGTCTACAAAGTGCTTCTTGTTTCTAATCATCTCTTTTGTTTTCTATGTGAAGCTTCAACACCTCTTCGCACAGAATGTTTAGCAGAGAAGCATCAGGGCCTAGAAGCAGGGCTGAAGCCAAGAATACTGAAGTGGCAGAAAGTACATGTACTCAAGTCTTGTACTTGATTATAATTTTGTGGTTCTTGTACTCTACCTGAGTATTTCCATTTCACGCTACTTTGTACCTCTACTCCACTACATGTTATAGATGCAACTACACAACAGCACGTGAAGCAGTTTACATTCAAGTAGTACCCACATGTTGATGCATCAATGATAATGATTTAATAATATGCTAATCTAACGCTGACAGGGGCCATTCTTATACCCAGTAGCATCCATGATAAGTAATAATCTCGTGATACTTCTTCTGTTCTTCTGCTTTAGTAACGATTCGAATGCAGAACTTGTACTTGTAATGGAGTATTGCTACTTTTACCTTACTTACTTAATGTGCTGGATGTCTAATCAAAGCTTTTGTATGAGATGTAGGATTTTGAATTTTCTTAGAAACAGCAATATTTCCTCCATTTCTGAAATGGATGCTTGAGGGAGAATTTCTTGGGAGACAAACACAGTCTGTAATAAATAGTGATAGAAACTCATTTGTCACATAGATGATGATGATGTACGCGTGGCTCCATCTCATAGTCCTGCAGTCTGCACCACCACCTCCAGAAAACTCACGGTGTTAATGCTACTATCTAAATTCTTTACTCTCGCTGCTACGATTGGAGCGTTGTTGTCTGAACGAGTGTGTGTTGATTCTGTCCAAGACACCGGAGGCCTCTGGTGGGGCCCGCCATCCGTCAGAACAGAGCAACACATCAACGCAGTCTGAAAATGTAACGCAGCACCAGCATCAGTTTGGTATCCAGCGACCTGTCAGAGTCGATTTAAAAACCCATCTGCTGCCGCCTCCTCCACACCGAACACACAGGTGGCTGTAGCTCTACACGTGTACCGCCACGAACCAACAAACAGAGGTCACGCCGTCAAACCGGGTGTGTGTTTACAGTGTGTGCGTGCGTGCTGCTGCGTGAGTGTGTGTGAGGCTAATTAACAGTAGACGGGGCTGCTGATTAAAGAGGGAAGTGTGACTCGTGGGAGTCGGGGACAAGTGCGAATTCGAATGCTGGCGATGCTAACAAGGACCGAGTGCGGCGGGGGGGG
>CM022474.1:1276268-1381966 GCA_011952105.1 Coreoperca whiteheadi | reverse complement strand
GGGGGACAAACAGGCGGCGGGGACTCACATGGGACCGGTTCAATGGGAAATCAATGGCTGATGGAGGGAGGAGAGAGGGAGGGATTTAATGTAGAAATGTTGATCTTATCTGGGTGTTTTGGCGGCGGTTTCAAGCCAATAACAATCAATAATGGAAAAGAGAGAGGGAGGAAACAGGAAGCAGGGGGTACGCACTGTTCTGCTCACGTCTCGGCTGATGAGAATGATTCCAATCGATTTATTGATTCTAAATAATGTTACGGGATACGTGATTGTATGGATCCAAAGTGCAAAATCGAATCCACAGTGTCACATTCATTGCACCTTTTGAACAATATCCTTTCTGTTTACAGACTTTCGACAGAGTCACTACATGTCCCAACCGGGCACGACACACATAATATATTCTTATTTCCAGGGTAAGTTAAGCTACTTTGCCGTCAACTAGCATGTGCGCGGTACAATACATGTTCTAGGTTAAGCTTTTATAAAAGTTGGATGAAATTTGAAATCATTTGAGATTTTCAACAACAGAATATCTGTATATAAACGGACAGACGAGAGTGTCAGTGTGCCGGAGACATTCATATTGTGTTCTGTCCAAAATGTGATATTGTATTGGTATTGTATTGGTAGTGTACAGCAAAACTGGTTGAAATCACTGTAAAGGAGTCTGATCAGCCATGTTGGAAGCAAAGTGGTTCGAACACTCATTACCAACATCACCGTTGGTAATGAGTGTTCGACCTCCAAATGGATCATCGGGATCAACGGTTGGTTTGTTTCCAACCTGTCGGATCTGAACCGCTTATGTTTCTCGCTTTGTCAAACTTATTTTTTACTAGAGAGTAGTGTTTTTAACGCAGTAAAAGGTAAAAATATGTGGATGGATGTTGTACAAAAGGCCAGAGACTTGTCTCCTACCAACAGTAAACATTTGTTTCTTTTAAACATGAAGACGATAATTTCATAAAGTAGTGTTAAATTTAACCAGATCGGGTGGCAGATCAGTAAAACACGTGTTTTGTAGGCTGCCAGGAATTTTGAAAGTTATATTTCGTTATTTCAAGGCAATAAAATTTAGCGTCTGAAACTCTTGAACCAGCAGAGACAAACTGTGAGATCTTCACAGAGAGAGGATCAAGAAAAACCAAGAAAAACCCAAAGCAAACCGCGCAGAAGGAAGATATAAATCCCCCACCTGCTCCCAAGTTTAAGTCCAGATTGCACCCAGTCTGACACGAACACCTAATTATTCAGTTTATTTAATGATGATCAAGTTATTAATGCCCTCTGAGTTCTCTAGAACCACAGCTGTGTGTGAGTCCTGGATGGGGAATACAGTAATGTTAGGAATCCTACCTTTCTCCTTATGTCATTGCTAATGCTTTTCAAAACTAAAGAGACAAAAACAACCAGCTTTATGTTTTATATTTGGTGCATAATCAGCAGCTAAAGAGGTCCTAGTTTACTGTAAAACGCAGTGGAAGTAGCTTCCTACAGCAGGAAAATGACCACTTTCAGGTGTGCGCAGACCAACCCCGTCTCCTAGAAAGGACATTAATATCCTGTACGTATATAACGTATACTAATTTGTTTTCCCAATCAAACTGCGGCAGGAAACATGATCCCCGCCTGGAGTATGCCACAGTTTGTTTAATGTGACTGAAGAGTGTATTTATGTATTGCACAGGAGTTGGGACGGGTGCACAAAGTGCAGGATTTTGACTTATGCATCAAAAGGACTTTGGTTAAATGTTAATAAGCATGTTCTGTCTCGTGCTTTAAGCGCCTTTCTGTGTTAAACCAAGACCCTGATCTTTCTCTATCACCCTGAACAAGTGCCGTGGGCCTAAACATAACCATAATAAAGTTGAATCAAGCTTTAGTGGCTATGAACGGATATAGCGTTTTATATTTTAGCAAAAAAACGAATTAAAATCTTTGTCAAAGGGGTGCGAATAAAAATGACCTGGAAGCAACAAAATGTCGAGTTGCAGTCTCAACAAAGTCATAAGTAGCCATTAGCACCTCTAATGCTGCAATGAATGATACAAGACATTCATAAAATCGCCCCCCCCCAGAAGTTGTCAGGGACATTTTACTGATACGTTCAATAGCAACTTTGTGCGACTTTTACTTTAATTACCAACATCTCCTCATTATGTTGATGACAAACGTGATCTGGGAGGGTTTTTACGTCTCCTAGAAAACATATCTCGATGTTGCACATTGGTTGTATCTAAACGTAATTTCTAGGAGACAGATACAAATCAGCACTCTGCTCCTTTAAAATTTCTATTGGTTTGTGTAAAACTGAGTAAACCTCGGTGGTAAAATGTGTTGATATTATTATAAAAAATGATCAGATCCCCAAATTTCAGGTCCCTGTTCAAGGTCAAGGGGGAAATCTGCGCGGTCAGACGCTAACAAGTAATTCAAAGACAACATTTTGGGCATTTGTTATTATGTGGGACGTTTTATAGACTAAATATTAAATAAAAAATATCCAGGTATTCGTTTCAGACCCGATATTCATCAGCATTAATTCAAAACTACTGGATGAAGAACCTACGGTTTGTTCTTTGTTGAGTTATTTGGGGTAAATCAGCAGCAGGTGCTTTTGTCTTTGCGTCAACATAACGTGCCAGGTGTTCTGTAAATTCACCTGTCTCAGGACCTGAAAGGGCACCTGGGCGGTAATTTCACCTGCATTTATGCAAACTACTTCGTTCACAAGAGTGAAGTCACTCGCGCGCCCGACATCAAAGACCAAAGGTACGTCTCCACTGGTCCATGTTGGCTGTGCTCCTGCCTCCCGCTCATGCATAAGTACGTAGCGTATGTATGCAGCGATGATACTTACATGCCTCCTGATGGCTGAGCTTTGGCATCCAGCTCTTAATTCTATTTCATACCGAGACTCTTATGAACCGCAGGCCTGTACAGTTACTGCGGCTCTCAGCAGGAGCAGGTGGGGGGAGTGATGCTCCTCTGCTGGCGAGTTTGTTGCCTCTTTCTTTCTTTCTTTCTTGTTTTTAATGGGCACTTCCTCTTTCTGTGAGGCAGTGTTGGGATCAAACACGTTACGTCAAATTGGCAACTACAAGGCAACTTTGCATGTCGGCAGCCCCCGAAGGCCCCGAGAGAGACGGGCGTCTGAGTGCTGTGGAGTTCAGTTCCTATAAATGTTTTCTAAGTATGGAGGACCAAAGTTGACTATTGTAGAATTAATTAAACGTTAATTGAACGAACAAGTACAGAGATTACAGTTGGGTTTCCAAACATCAACATTTTTGGTATATTTCATTTAAAAAAGACCTAATCAAAGTTACAAAGAAACCCAGAAAATGATACCTGTATCTGTAAATGACTTAATTGATCGATTCCAAATTCCTAATTTTTAGCTTTTACTAGATCAAGATTCATGTTTCCTTAATATGGAAGAATTTTATTTTATTGTGGGTTTTATTTATTTTTTTACATTCAACATATAAATTAAGGCTCGTCGTATTTATCTTTTATGGTAAATTATCATCAATGTGATAGATTTTTATCTTTTTAAAAGTAACAGACAAATAAGAGATGCTTTTATTAAAAGCATGCTTTTATTTTAATTGTCTGTTTCTTGAAGATGTATCTGCATCCATCAGATGGATGGATCACAGAGGAAAGAAGGAAGAAAGTCTGAGGTAAAGCAAAAACATTATTTAATGAATTGACTATTCGTTCTCATTCCAATGACTGACCTTTTATTTACAGTCATTTATTCTCTACCAATTCATTTACGTTCAGATAAGTTTTAGCCGTCTTCTATGTTGATAACAGGGAACTAAATGTCCCCTTCTTTGTGTGTTTGAGGCGTTACAGAGCTGACATGTCATGATGTCACTTCCTGCTACAGCTGCCATGAAAGCTGAACACTTTTCGTCTTTGTAACTTGGCTCCATCCATAACCATAAAATTCACCAAAGCGCTCTCCTGAAGTCATTTTTCAGATTGGCCTGGCTGTGATCTTTGCGGTATAAAACCTTCTGCAGAGTTCCGTCCTCTCGGGCCTGCTGTTATTACAGACGTGTGAAGTAGCCACGACCCCTCGAGACGCCACTTTTGTTGAATCGCGACGTTCGAGGCTGTATTTTTAGTTCTGTACGTTATTACAAATGTCGGGAATGAGGTCTTCAGATTCCGTGACTTTCCGTGTGGAGCAGATTTCCTGCAACAAAATACATAATTTGACATTCCCAAAGAATTCCATGCAAGTGTTTTCTGATGTGACGCCCGCCAACGTTCGATCTTCAATACCTTCAAAAACCGCTACAAAGGCGATTCATGGGAGTGTTTTCTGACTCACCACTGCCACGGCAAAGGTTTGCTTGGGTTTAGGCAGAAACACTTGGTTACGGTTAGAAAAGGATTGCGGCCATGGGAGGAAGAAAGCTCTAATTCCCCACCAGCGTTCATTCTGACAGCAGAAACTAATTTGGACAAATGGAGAAGTCTCAGTCGGCGCAGACACTCTTCACTGTGATTCAGGCACAGAAAACGAATGGATTTTTACATCAAAATCTTGTGTAGAGCAGCTTTGATAGCGCTTTTGAAATAAATTGGTTTGAAGTTGAGATCTGCTGCCTGAGATGTCCTTGAGAGGTAAAAGCACATTTTGATAGTGCAAAGGAAAAACCCAGTTTTACCTTGCCCCCAGGGAGGTCAGAGGTCCAAATGAGGGGTCAGAACAGAGCTGCTGGGTGTTCAGTGTGTTTTTATTTTTTATTTAGTAGGACGAGGAGTTGAAGGACAGCAGCCTGCTGTGGTCAAACTGAGATTTCCAGCTAATGGAAAAAACGCAGCAGCTAAGAAACATGACAGAGTATCTGATGGTCGTTAGACCGTCCATCTGGTGGGAGGAGAGTTTTTAACAAGAAATCTGTACAGAAGAAAAGGTCAGCTGCATCGCAGCCACAAACACAGGTGTTAATTACAGACAAACTTTAGACTGCAGCACCAGCAGTCCTGAGTTCAGTTTGACGCACGTTCTCTCTGAAAACACTGTTCATTTACTAGCCAACGTCTTGGATGCTTTCACAGCGAATTCTAATTGACAAATGTGTCAGATCTCGTTTGTTTATTCCACAGTAGATTCATGATGAATGCATAAAGGAGGATTCTTATCTATAGGATTCTTCTGACACTGCCACACCGACTTCCCGTCTGACTACAAAAACAAACGTTTAGTTACTGTATGAAGGGGCAGATAGTTTCGGTTGTATTTGTGCAGGTTTCGGGATATTTGTCTCATCCCAACACAATAGAGGTGAACTGGATTGAGTTTGTGGTGCTCATAGCATTGAAAAATTACATTTTGAAAATGTAACAAACAATTCTTTACAGAATCAGTATCCCTGTTGATAATCGACAGACATCGCTGTGAACAGCTTTTACAGGAACTATTTTATGGTCGAAAGTATTCACAATGATAACGGTTCACGGTGACGCAGTATCTATGGATTGGTTTTAAGAAAGAATAGTTTTTATGTCGAATGCCACATACTAACATTCCATTCTCCTCTTGTTTTAGCGCTCAGGCAGAAATCTCAAAACCAAATCAAACCAACTATCCGCCTGGATGATTGACTGGTTTAACCTTAAAAGAACAGTTCGACATTTTGGGAAATACGGTTGTTCCCTTTTCTGGTGGAGAGTTAGATGAGAAGACTGAAACCACTCTCGTGTCTGTCTGGCAAATATGAAGCTTACTGTAGCTTAGCTTAGCACAAAGAGTGGAAACGGGGGGGAACAGCTAGCATGGCTCTGTCCAAAGGTACCAAAATCCACCTACCAGCAGATCACTGATTAGCACGTTACATCTCGTTTGTCTAATTTGTACAAAAACCTACAATCTGCCGTTTTAAAAAAGGGGAGGGCGCCGTTGCCAGGCAACCAGTGGAGACCCCAGGAAGCCACTGCTGAGAGCCAAGAAATGGTCCAGCACGTAACGCCCCAAAAAAACTGTGAATTAGTGTTCTTACACTTCGGCCTTTGCACGGATTAAACAAGCCAGTTATAACGCGGTACTTAGTGCCCATCCTGCTGTGCATGGCAGGTGTTCTCAAAGTTTTCTCGGTCATTCAAGACACAGTAGCAACAGTTTGGAAGGGCGACATTGGCTCAGCTGCCATGAAATCAGGACCAGCTTCTTGTTTTTACCCTGCAAAGTCCAGTATATCCAGTGAACTACTAAAACAGACATTCTGTTTAGCCATAATTGAGTTCAGCAACATGAGCCCCCCCCTCCCTCATAAATTATGGTCCTTTTGTGACAACAGACAGTATTGCTCGAGATCAATGGGGGCATTCTGGTAAACCTAGTGGTTAAGACACGTAGCATATTATCGCAATGCCCCTGATTAGATTCCAGACAGGGACTTTTGTTGCATGCTTTCGTCTCTCCCGTGGTCATTTTTCGTGGTCTGCGGTCACTAAAGCCTGAAATGCAAAAACCATGAAATGGACACCTGAAAAGTCCTGGAAACTACTACTCTATGGGAAACGAAGCACCTCAGGCCGCACCTTTGGGTGTCACTATAAAGTACAACCAATAGACTTCACAAATGTTTGAACTGTCCTACCTTTTTGACCGTCCTGTCTAATCTCAAAGACTTTCTGAGTGATGGCCCATTGGATACTCTTAAAAACCTGTTTCAACAGGAATTACATCACATTAAGGAGGCAATGACACCATTTCATGGGACCTTTAACAATCTGTCCAATTACTGCTTTAAGGTGAAAAACTTTAAATCTCCACAAACGGCAGCTCCTCGGGAACAGTTTTTCTCTTGATGAAAAAAATGTACTGTGACATTTTCTCATGAGGCCCTTTGAAAGACGTTTAACACGGTGCTCTTCATCTGTGAGCCATCAGTTAAAGCAGTCCGTGGTTTTCGTCTGTGTAGAGGGATAGCGGCGGGACGTGTGCAGCTGTGTGTATCAGCGAGTGTTGAATAAAACATGGTGGAATGGGAGCACTTTATGAGACGTCTGCCACATTAGGACGCGGCGCCCTAAGAGCTCCGGCCCTCGGCCTCTCTCTCTGCTGTATAAGAAATACATAAATATTTTACATTTGGGCCGCTTTAATCCATTCACAGAATGTCAATACTCAGCACTTAAAAAAGTGCTCGGGCTGGCAGTCCTGCCGGGTTAAACAGACCTGCTCTATGGTCTGTATGGAGGTCGTATAATGCATTACTAAATACTTTTATCAACAACTGGGGATTTTTTTTCTCTCCCTCTGCGTTGGAGCGTCTCTCTAAGTGCTGCGCTGACAGAGTGTGAGCGAGAAAAGCTAACGCCACCGCCGGATCGAGCCCACTGTCCCCTCAGCAGAAATCCGTTCTCCTTCAGGAAATGCAGAGACCACAACCTCCGAGGTCCCGACGTTTCACGGCCAATACAGCTTTGTGTGCCGCAGAAGAATTCCTCTGCTCTTCTTAATAATGCACAGCTAACTCGGTCGCTAATTGGACAATAACTTAACCATCAACTTCTGTCTCATGACTGGCCAGACTTTTAGGAAGGGAGGGATTCATTTGATCTGGGAAAGCCTGAATGAGTGTCTCTACTCTACTTTTTTTTGGTCAGTCCTAATATTTTATTTTGTCACAAAAATGACATGATATTGAGTTGAGGGCTGAAGTGAGAGCAGCAAGAAGCCTAGAGAACATTTGCTTTAGCCTCAAAAGTGATAATTTTGTACCCCCCAAAAAGGGACTTAACTGGATTTTAACTTTAGTTAAAGGACAACACCCTCCTTCATGAGATGAAAACCTCCTTTAAGCTATTGGGTTTATAAAAAGCTAATCAAATGAGCCTATCTTCATTACACGGAAAATCCAAAATTGGTCAAATTCAGATGGTAAAAATCCAATATGTGAAATTCAGATCTGAATAAGACAAATCCTTCTTTGTTCTTAAGTGGTACTGAGAAATGCCAGATACCAGCCTTACGTTCTGACCGGCTGTGCTCCGAAGCTAAAAGTATCATACCAAAGCTGAGCTAAATCTTCAGCTTCAGACATGTAGTGCACAGTGGTTTTTTGATAGCCTAAAAGCAGTCAAAACTAAGTATATTGAGGCAAAAGCTGTACAGGAACCACTATGTAATATCCAATAATAAGTGTTAGCTTTTAATTGTAGAATTAAAATCACGACAAGATGCTAACCAATCCCCCCCCCAAAACCACACACACACAATGGAGGACAAGACCTCAGTGTCAATGGCAGCGCAGGAGGAAACTACTGATGTCTTTCAGGACATATTGTTCCTCCTGCTGTTCAGCATCTGAATCACTGCTGCCAATTATGTTACATTTGTCAGCGCAGTCTACAGTGAAAGGAGAGGCTGCTATCCTAAAATTTAGATAAAAACGTGTACCTCATTTACATCAAATTGTCTTTTGAGTACAAAAACACTCAAAACCTGGAGAAGCGGACGAGGAATCACCACATTTTTGCCGTTTTTCCCTCATCCACCATATAGCCATAACAGTAACTCTATATTCATAGCATCATGAAAGCCAGCCGCCACTCTGATCTCCATTTTATGCAAGTGTGTGCGTGAAGGGGGAATGAGGGAAGTCACTGCAGGCTCTTATTGTTAAGTAATAAGAGGGAAATGAGTTTGCGGGCATCGCGGAAGTAAACAGGAGAAATTAAATTAGCGTACGGCAGCGCCTCCTGAGAGCACACTCTCCAACCAAAGGAGAAAACATCGACTATTAAACACTCCATTTAACATTCAAACCATGCTCGCTTCATTAGCATATAAGTTGTTTTTGTTGTTACCTAAATACTGTACGTAAATGTGTTGTTTCCATCTCTGTGGAGAAGCATTTGCATAATACTATAACGTCAGATACAGTACGGCAGCTTCCTCCTCGCTCTGGGCGATGGAGATGGATGCCTGCAGGGGTTTTAATGAGTTGCATAAGAGCAAAACACAGTGGACCAAGGAATGACTGCAAACGGAAGCGAGCCAAGTAAGGATGATAACACGCGAATGTGAGGGGGGAGGGGAAAACCCCCAACAACTAGCCAATATTGCCTAATTATATATTGCCTGAATGAAGAGTTCTGTGATGTAAAGGAGGAGTGATTTGTTCTAACGATCTTGTCACGGAGCAGCTTGGATGTAACTGCGTGAGGTGTTTCACACAGATGGCTGGAGAGAGGGAGAGGGAGAGAGAGCGCGGTAGGGCTTAAACAAAACAAAAGTTCTATTTCCCAAAGGAAAAATGCTTGCATTTAATATTATATATAAGTAAAGGTAAACAGAAGAACAGTGGTTTTGTGTGAAAACCACTGTTTGAAATGGATAATTATTTGAGTACAAGGCTAATAATATGTTTGTCGCTGCCTTCCAGGGCGATCCCATGCGAGTCTTTTCTGATCTGACACCTCTATCAACAGGACGCAAATGACTGTAACAAAGATCTCCCTCCGATCTGCCACGTCTGCGGTAAAGGTTCAGGAACAAACACTACTTGGGGGATAGGGTTAGGGAATGATTGTGGTCACGGTTAGCAGAAACCAGCGTTTACGGTCGGTCGGTTACAGGATGTGACCTGGGTAGGACCCGTTTTCATTCATTTTTACGTTTATCAGAAAACTGCAGCTTCTGCACTTGGCCACATTGAGATTTCGATAATATTTCGATTAACTGTGCAGCCCTAATTTTTTCATGATGTCCACAAAAAGACCCAAACCAACACTGAAAGTATGTCAGTGTGTTTGTATGACAGCCTGATATGTCTTCTTCCTCTGATCTCAGATACACCGTCCTGCTGCCGGAAATACAAAAGTGCCTAAATACTTTAGTAAAAGTACTTTAGTTGCTGCCCAACTTTGAGACTTTCTGTACACACAGACTGCCATAAACAAGCTAATATATGCATGAAGTGTCATAGCTCGTCCTCATCAGCAGCCAGCTGCTCCAGACTTTACCTACAGCTTCATCTGCTGTCGTACACCCAGCAAGGTCACAAATTAATCAAAACATCAATATGTGCAGTCAACACAGGCAAAGCCCAACGTGGACCTGTCACCTGTACCAACAACATTGATTCAGTGCCCCATGAATTATGCAAAAAGCAGCAGAGGAGTTGCAGCACAAGACCTGCAGCAAGCTCATTTGACAGATATTTTTGGAGGATCTACAACTCCTCGAGCTTGTGTGTATCAGCTGTGGCAAACCGTCTGCTTGTTGTGTTGTGTGGGTGATTTGACAAGTGTGCGCAGGTGCATTGTTCACACAGAAGAGAGGTTCAGGGGGTGGTGAAGCTCTGTTAATTACAACGGGGTGGGGGGGACTTGCAATGTTTTGACTCTTGAATCAACATACCTTTGAGCATCATCTCAAACACGTTTACTGCTTTGACTGAACAGGCAATGTAAAACATCAGCCTGTCTGCCAGAGTCCGCTCGCCATATATAGAGACTCAAAAGGACCGTTTTTGGTTTCAGACCTGTCAAATAATATACATAAGGTCAAGTTAATCATAACTTACAATTCTGATGGTGCGAGGAAAGCAATAAAATTAAATGAGGCTGAAAAGACTTAATAAGTCTCAATGTTCCTAAATGTCAATATGCCTTCATATCTCAACAGCACCGTGTTATATTGGCCTTTTGTCTCTCCTGTCTTCCCAGATGGAAACTGACACCGGTGACAGCGACGGAGGATAATAATGATGGAAGGCAGAGTGATTCTTCCCCAGCCAGAGCCACAGCATTTTTCAACCGCCCCTCTGTTGCGCAGCGCCGCTCCCTGAAGGATACATCGACCTTGACATATCACAGCGTGCATGACAACCTGGCACGGACCGAACGGAAAGGTTGCCTCTCTTTGCCAAAAGCTAGAAGACAACAGGGCCAAAGCTACGGGGACCAGGCGTCAGCAGAAATCCACTCTGTCTTGCTGCAGTAACAAATGAGCTTTTATTTGTGACGTTAACAGTGCTAACAGCTGACTCCGTAAGGCCCAATTACTGGCTTGGGGGGATACGGGGCCAAGATGAAGGAGACAGCAGTTGTGGCTTGTTTGCTGGCTGAGCTGTCTCTGGCTGCTTTTGTTCTGGCCTCCGAGGGGGCCTCTCATTGCCCTGCATTGTGTCGATGTGAGATACGACCCTGGTTCTCACCCAGCTCTATTTACACGGAGGCTGCCACTGTGGACTGTAATGACTTGGGCCTCTCAATGCTGCCCGAGAGACTCCCTTCAGAAACGCAGGTACTGCTGCTACAGACAAACAACATCATTAATGTGGAGAAAACTTTGGATTACTTGGTCAACGTCACTGAAATCGACTTGTCTCAGAATAACATTTCCTCGGTGAGCAATGTTTGTCTGGGGTCTCTCCCCCAGCTGCTGTCACTCCACATGGAGGAGAACTGGATTCAGGAGCTATCTGACAGCTGCCTCGCTCTCCTGCCCGGCCTCCAGGAGTTGTACATCAACCACAACCTGATTTTCTCCATTAGCCCCGGAGCCTTCCAGGGCCTGAGCAGGCTGATGAGGCTCCATCTCAATTCCAATCGACTGACAAGCGTCAACAGCCAGTGGTTCCAGCATCTCCCCAATCTGGAGATACTGATGCTCGGAGAAAACCCCATCCTTGAGCTGTCAGACATGAACTTTAAACCCCTGGCTAACCTTCGAAGCCTCGTGCTTGCCAAGATGAATTTGACTGAAATTCCGGACAATGCTCTGATTGGCCTTAAGAATTTGGAAAGCATCTCATTTTTTGACAACTTGCTCAATCGAGTCCCCCGTGCGGCGCTGACGCGAGTCCGGAACCTAAAGTTTCTGGATTTGAACAAGAACCCCATTGAGAGGATCCAGAGAGGCGACTTCATGGACATGATGCATCTCAAGGAGCTTGGCATCAACAGCATGCCTGAGCTCGTATCCATCGACAGTTTTGCCCTGAACAACCTGCCAGAGCTGACAAAAATCGAGGCCACCAACAATCCCAGGCTGTCCTACATCCACCCCAGGGCCTTGCGCAAGCTCCCCAGGCTGGAGACCCTGATGCTGAACAGCAACGCTCTGAGCGCGCTCCACCGCAGCACCGTGGAGTCCTTGCCCAACCTGCGAGAGGTCAGTCTGCACAGCAACCCCATTCGCTGCGACTGCGTCATCCGCTGGGTCAACATGAACAGGACCGCTGTTAGGTTCATGGAGCCCGACTCCCTGTTCTGTGTGGAGCCTCCAGAGTATCAAGGCCAGCACGTCCGACAGGTACATTTCAGGGAGATGACAGAGATCTGCCTTCCTCTGATCTCACCTGGGAGCCTCCCGGATCGGGTCGAAATCGTTAAAGGGAACTCTGTGTCGCTTCACTGCCGGGCGTTCGGAGAACCAGAGCCTGAGATCTACTGGGTGACACCATTGGGTGACAGGGTCCTACCTGGGAGTGTGTCCGATAAGTACTACATGCACCCTGAGGGAACCTTTGACATCTACGATGCCACGGAGCAGGAGGCTGGCTCATACACCTGCATTGCCCACAATCTTGTCGGGGCAGACCTCAAGTCTGTGATGGTTGCTGTGGACGGAAACATTGCCCTGCCTTCAAATCAACCTTTACATGTATATATCACATCTGTCCAGTCTTATTCTGTTATGGTTTCCTGGGAGAGCACAGGTGGTTTGGTAACCCAACTACATTGGTCCATTTTAGCCGATGGTAGCGGTCTCTTGATGCCATTCAAAGCCAGGCTTCCTGCTGATGTCAAAGAGTACAGCATCAAACAGCTGAACCCGTCCACTCGCTACCAGGTTTGTGTTGAGGTCACTGCAGCACAGCTTGGATACAGCAGGGACTGTGTCAACGTGACCACAAAGGAGGCAGCGGTCCCGAGGGGGAAAACTGAGAACTGGGACAGTCTGGTGATGTCTACTTGTGCTGTCTTTTTTATTGTGGTTGCCGTGGCTTGCTCTGTCATCTATACGTCCCTGTATAGCCAAGTGTTTTACAGGAAACTGATAGCAGACCCGGCTGAAACACGGCTGATTCCCAGCGCTCATTCCTCCTCTTCTTCTCTCCTGGAATTTGGTGTGTCTGGGGTCAAGGTGAGGGCAACTGTAATAGACTTACAGGACGACTCAATGTAAGAAACGTCCTTGTCTGTAAAAGCACTTTGGGATTAAGCGAATATGAAGAGTGATGGACACCGGACAATGTAATTTACGTGCCCTCTTTTCACGACTTTTGATGGGACATTTTGCTCTGGAACTTGGCTGGGTGGCATCAGAGGAAAATTCATACGCATTTACGTAACCGGCTAAAAGCAGAGACTATTTTGTATTTCAAACTTGTGTTATTATAACAAGCTTAATCAGGCAGATATCTTGACTATAATCTACATGCCTACTGGTCATTCATGCAGTGCAACCAGAGTAAAGCACAGCACAGGAACTGTTCTGTCTTAAGTACCTTGTTGAGGCTTGATGTCTGCAAAAAGCATTTTCTTTGCTGTGTTATATTAAACGGTGCCAAGATAGTTTATAACGGCAGAAAAAAAAAAACTTGTTAGTCTAGTGTACAATTAAACCGACTATAATGTATACAATTTTATGAACAAATACATTTTTCATTAAACCTGTGTGGTGTCTTATAACTACGATCTTTTCTCGTTAAATTTGGACGCTTTCAATAACAAAACGTGTCTTTTAAAATGTGTCTATTGTCAGAAAATGCTAATTATGAAATGCAAAATATTAATTCGTATGGATGAGGCTCATATATCTTGTTGTGTCCGTGTCTGAATCATACAGCAGCAGAAGTGTGAGATCTGCTGTGGACAAACAAAATTACAGCAGCTGCCCTTCAAGGCAGACGCTCTAACACTGTTAGGGAAATGCAATGCAATCTCAAACGATGCGACGAGCGTGTGATATAGTTTGTTTGTGTGTGTGTGTGTGTGTGTATGCATGTGTGTATGTGCCTTAATAGGAGTGCGTGTCTGTAAAGTGCGAGGACATTGGCAAACCCATTGACTTTGAATTGCATTATATTCTCTTTCATTAAAAATCCAATATGGAATCCCAACACAAACCTCAGTGAGGTGATGAATCGGCGTCACGAGCAAACTGATGGGATGCATTTATCAGCGGGACTCAGTCATAGATCAACCGGGTTTCAGCACCTTGGACAGGGCTTTTAGAGCGCGGCCATTTGTCACCGCCACAGGAGCTAAAATATGACCCATTAGAGGCAGGTAGTGAATAGGTCAGCAAGAACGCAGCGCCCAAGCCAGCCCCTTTCCCCGTGTGACCCCGGAGAGACGCCGTTGCCGTCGCAGGAACAGCTCAGCAACTACTGGGCTCGTTTGTTAAGCGCCTCGCATCAAGGAGACAAATGGACCACAAAACCAGGACAAAGTAGTTTCAGTCCCAAACAGGACAGGGGACGACAGCGCCGGACGCCTCACAGTGCTGATGTTACTGATGTGCTGTGCTCTCCTGTACACGATAACCCAGCCTGGGTTCATTAGAGAGTCTGCTGCTTCAGTACTGTAAGGTGAGGAGCATTCTGGGTATTTAGTAGAGCAGCTGTATGAGAAAAGAAGGATTGCATAAAAGGAGATGGCAGCTCGTTTTAGGGTGCTTTCACACCTGCCTCATTTAGTTTGGTTGAATCATACTAAGGTTCGTTTGGCCCGTTGGTGCGGTCCGTTTGCTCAGGTGTGAAAGCAGCAGTCGCACTAAAAGCGGAACAAAACACGCGTGCCGAGACCTGCCTGAAGAGGCGGTTTCAAACGAACTCTGGAGCGGTTCGTTTGTGGTGAGAACGTGATCCGACCTCGAACCGACCCAACTGCGAAAAATACTGATCATTTTTGGACTAAAGCAGCTGCCGTAGTGATATTTTCGGAAGATGAGCGTGTCAGGGTTAAGAAGAATGAATGCACGCCTCCGCTTGAAGTGATGAATGATGCGCGCTCGCCGTTTGCATCAGAATGTTGTTTTCAAGCCGCCTCCGCGCTTCATTATAGAAATGTGTTGTCTGCATATTGTGGTGGATAAACATGGCAACAGATTCTGAACAGGGACAAAAGCAGCCCGCGCAGGCGTCTCTCCACAGTCGCGTTGTCTCCGTGTTGTTTGCTGCCATTTCCTCTTCTGTTGGAATTTTCCCGCACGTAAATTCTGACCAATCGAAAAGCAGTTTAGGAAATACGCCACGTCCAATGAGTGATGTGGATGTTGTCATGTGACTGCGTTTTGGTTCGTCATACTATGTACAGAGTATTTGTTTGCCCTTGGTTCGGCCCAAATGAACCGAACTAGAGATAGGAAAGCACCCTAAGAGGCTTTTAATTTTCGTTTGCTTCCTCATTTGTGCTGCTGGGTTAAACTCTGGTTCATCCCTGCTGAGCGGAGGCAATGATAGGTATATGTGTTATCCTCACAGCAAAACAAAAATAGGAGATCCGGACAAACTACATGCCAATACACAACCAAAAGGAGGAAAAAAAGGCTCCACAAAGTGAGTAATTTCCCATCGCTGAGGGCGCACACACAATATGTTGTGGCAGATCCAGGGGGAATGTCTCGAACAGGAATAGTTTTCCACGCAGCATCCACACCAACTGGCAGGTTAAATTAAATCTACCCAGTGAAATTGAAGCCGGGACTCAAATCTGCCTCGTCAGGACTGCACACAAACTAACAGCACAAAACCTCGCAGGCAGCCCCTCAAGACTGCAGAGTTCACTGAACCCCCACAGCACATAAGAGTTGAATAATATCATGACAATTTAGCTACTCTTAGAGGCTTAACTGGTGCCGTGACCTGAGGATAATGCTAGAGGAAAGGTCACTGGGTTATTGAAGCCAAAATGGTTGATCATCTGAGGAGCATGAATGAGCTCTGTAAATTTCAATGCAATCTGGCAATTAGAGTATCTTGAGATGTCTTGTGTGGGAAGTTGACCTTTTGGTCCGGAGGGTGGTAACGCTAGAGGAGGTCAGAGGGTCATAGGACATTTTAAGATTAAATCATCTGGGGACCATGATTATCCAAAACATTTCTTGTGGGAGAAATCCGCCATCGGTTTTTTAATATCTTGGCCAAAAATGTTACATGCTGCGCCTGGGTGTTCATGCTGTGTTCAAAGTGGAAAGGTTCATCATCTGGGGAGCAAGAAAATGTAATAACAATCAGCACAGTAGATTTTGATATCTGTTGTGTAGAAGTGACATTTTTGGCCTGATGGCGGAACTACAGTAAGGGTTAAGAAGTGACATTAGGAAGTTACATCCTGTGGTGATCATGAACATCCTCAGCAAATAGTAGTAGAACTGCGACCTGACGTGATGACGCGAGAAGAAAAGTCAGAAGATCTCCAACGTTATTACAACTCATCGTCTGGGGACCATCAATGTCTGTACCAAATTACACGGCAATCTATCCAATAGTTAGATAGTGGAGGTATTTCAGTCTGGACCGAAGTGGTGGACCAACCCCCCAACATCCGTACGGCCACGCCTGTAGCTTGGCTAGTAACAAATATTAGCAAACACATTAGTTACTTCAATCTGACGTGAAATTATGTAAAAGTTGTATTTACATGAGTACTGGGAATAAAACAGATTTTTCTGGAACTTTAAATTCCAAGACATTTCAAAGGCTGTTAATGATTTAAATTACTTTCCAGGAGCGTCATGGTGGTTCAGCTGAAACTACAGGTGTATATGCATGAATCCACAAGGTGGTCCAGGACCTTCTTCTGTCATTGTCTTTCCCAGCACTTCCCATCTCTTGTAGCTGGGACCGATCCAATAAAAAAAAAAGTGCCAAAATTATAAAGTCATTAATTTTGGAGATATTCTCACATTTTTTGCGTAGGAAGCCGGTAATATCCCCACCACACGCCTCCATTCATCACAGAGCGACACGCCGTAAATGAGATGCTGCTCAACAGAATAGATCTTAATAAAGATGGTGGATGTCATATTGTGGGTGTTTGAGTTGAATCCTGCGTCCTTCAGGCAGCAGCCAATCAGAGGTGGGCGTTGCTCACCCGCTGCAGACTGATTAACTCGCTGATGATTTTCCTCACGGGAACACGCCTGCTTGTTAATACCGAGCACGACGAGCGATCGGTTACGGTTTACTCTGCAACTGCATGATGATGTATGTGGCCAGATTTGGAGAATTGACCAGTTAGCGTACGTACCACTGAGGAAACTGAGGTCATGGCATCTGTATTTATTCCTGGGGATTTGGGGCTTTTAGTAACTGTTTACATTCTACAGTTACAAATATACACATGGTGGGTATTTTAGGATTGACTTCCCGTATGTTTAGACCCAGCTTATTTACATTCGACTGCTTTTAGTATTTTTGGGCTGTTGGTGGGATTTCAAATCATGACCTCAGTTTTTTTTTAATCCTGGCTTCATTCAATATGAGATAAAATCACAAATGTTCTTTTTTCCTTTCTTACCCATGACTTCTTTCCTTTTTTCGTCCTTCCTACCTCCCTGCTGTCCTTCACTGCAGTCTTTCCTTTCTTGTGTCCTTTGTTTCATCCTCCAAACCTTATTCCTCCTTTCTCTTTTCCCTTCAGCTTAACTTATTCCTTTATTTCTTAGCCCAATTCCTTTTCACTCCTTTCTTATCTAATTAATCTAAAAGCATGATGGGCGAGCAAGGTCTTGGGTACTTTTGATATTTTTAACACATTTTATGGCAAATACTTGTTTAATTGAGTTGTTTCAGTTGATTTTTGACTGCAGGACTTAAAGTAATAAAGTATTTTTACATTGCGGTTTCAGTAACAGATTTGAGTTCTTCAACCATCCCTCAGAAAAAAACGCTTGCTCATTAATATTCCACAACGAGGAGGCAGTAAACAGTTATGACATACTTTGCAAGTGAATGAGGATATCTGTGGCCAGATTTGGGTTTATCCTGCCATTTCTAAACTCCACATATTACTTATCATAGAAATAAGTAATTTCTTTTACGTGCAGTTAGAACTTCCTAATTCAAATTGACAATTTCAATGCACGGTGTCAAAACTACCCACTGAGATCTACTGCGGGGAAGGGTTCACACATGCTCGAATATTATTTTAGTGCATTTGTCCACTTACTTGACTTGACTATTTTCTACTACCAGTCGTTGCCTTAAAGGTTGTGAATTAATGAGCTGACTCAATGGGCTCTTTGTGGCAGCAGGAGTCAGGCCCTGAGGTATTGGATCAGTTTGCTCCTCCTCTATCAGTATTGTGAGAGGAGTTAAAGCAGCTTTGGCTACTTCATGACGGAAATTCAAAACTCCTCAGCTGCTGCAGAATCCTTCCTCTCGGAGATGCTGCAGTATGTTTGAGGAATAAAACAAAGGTGGTGTTGGTGAGGCAGCGACAGGCTGCTTTGTGATTTGAGTCGTCGTTGTGAGAGAGGAAGATCAGACACTCAACAAAGACTGAAGAACAAACACGATGCTCATCTACATCTACACTCGATGTTGGCAATACAATGAAACCACAAAAAAACAAGCCCAGCCGTCGAGCTTAATGAGCTCTGACTGCACGTTTAGTCCCAGCTGAATCATATCTGTAGTCATTATATATGATTACATTACCAGTGTTTACCCGCCACTCTTCCTCCATTTCATTTTTCTGCTAATAATCCATGAAAACAGCCTAACGATCCCGGCTGAAGTGTACTAATACCTCTCATTACAACACTTCCACTTTTAAAATGTCCCAATTCTCGGCTACGTGTAAAATACACTCTGCTTGAGAGCAAAACTACTTTTCTCGTGAATTATTGCCCCATTACAAACATTTGGTAAGTAGGCCAGGCCTTCGGCTTGTTGCTTGGGGTAAGTAAAACAGCCTCACATTTATCTAGCTTTCCTCATGCAGAACCTCCTGGGCTTTAAGTAATTATTCTTGCGCTCACTGGCCCATTAGGCTAAAACAACACCGCTGACTTTGGGTGATCTTGGAACAAGGAGCTTTTTGAGCTTTTATTATTGTTTCATGATGGAGAGTCGCAGATGGTGAGCGTGCACTTAACCTCTGCTGATAAACCGAAGCAGATAGCAGTCACTTACAAGACACGGCTCTTTCCAGTAGAGAAGCAGGAACCATCGAGGCTGATTTATGACTTCCTCCGACTTATTTTTTTGTTCTCCTTGGCTCTGGGGTGGCTCTTACAGTTTTAATCTTTTGCAGGAAACACTGACTCAGGACATTCTGTTTCACATCCAAACAGATGCACACAGTCACAGTGGAAGCTGCCAGATACAGTCAGCTGTAACACACTCCTGGGGGTTCAGGACTTTGCTCAAGGGCACTCCAACTGCTCACATTTCTTTTTACTGACCTTGATGTTCCATTTAATTCAACTAGCGGTAGCTTTTAGGGCTGGTGTTTCCTGTGAATCATTTCTCACAGTCTTCATCAGCATATGATTTCGCTTAGTTTATAGAACGTTTTTTCTGCCGAATTATCACATTGTTATACTAATGAAGTGAGTTCCAGTTTAAAGCTCTACAAAAAGCTGGTATTATTTTGTTGAACTACTATTTCCAAGGTCAAGAGTGAACTTTCACACTCTAAAAATGATGCTGTATTTGCATCTCCAGTAAAAAGAGCACAATCCTTTACTGAGGATTAAACACTTGAAATACCTCCATGTGAACCCTGTGTGAGTAACGTGAGTTCTTTTTTTGCATCGTAAGTGCTGACAGTTAGCGTACAAGTATATGATGCAACATGACGTTAAACAACTTTGAAGCATCAAACTAGAAACCTGACGGGTAACCTGAAAACGAGCCAGACTGGGACCAGGCTAGTCTAGGGGCATAGGTTTCCACGGCAACTTAAATCAGAGTTAAACGGTTAAAAATGTTAAACTGGTCCTCTTGCTTTATTAAAAAAACCCTCAGATCTATGCTGAGAACAGCGTTATTGGTATCCACAGGCCGCAGACGCTGGCAGAGGAGGATGTGCACCGGTTCGCCAAAACCCCTGTCAGGACGTGGGCTCCAAACACCAAAGAAAAGCACATTCTCATTATATCTGAATCCAAACAAGTATCAAAGAAACGGCAACACACACACGTCCAACCGCACCTGTGCGCGTTCCCTCCTGCGCAGCCTGAAGAAAGATGATCCACGTCTTATTCAGGTGTGCCGAGCCGCCAAACCCATCGCTAACCCCTTCGATTGTGGAAAACAACGATGCTTCACTCTAAATCATACTTTACTTTACTTTGACATTAAGGCATTAGACAAGAGAAAGTTATATCTGTACTCCTAAGCCTCTGGATTTCACACCTGGTTCGGACCCCTGGGGAATCTGAGCTCCACTGGATGCAAACCCCGGCGCAGAGTTTTAGGTGAATCGGAGAGTTTTCTGGACCACACCTGAGTCTGACAGCAGCTTTCGCACTTCACTGACCTCTCTGGGAAAACAGCCCTGGGTCTGAAAAACATTCTCCAGAAAGAAATCACCCTCAGAAGTCTCGCTGTCTGCATACGAAGCGACCACGCGTGGCGTTCTGACCGCATCCTTAAGAAACTGAGCTGAAGACTCCCCGCAGCGAGCGGCCGGGATCAATCGAGTCTCGGAGGATGTTTTTGAGACTAAAATGCCACAGTGAAAACTGAACATGCTAGTTTGGCTTTGCATCATTAACAGAGAAAATCCTGATGTGAGGAGGAGTTCACAACTGCAGCTAACGAGCTGCTTTCAGGCCTGTTCATCACCTGTGGATTTGCCACGGCTCCCTAACCTCCCTGTGGCTCCTTTCATCTCTCAGGTTCCTCGTGGCTGCCATCAATGGCAGAGGGAGGGCGTGGTCTCGCTCCGGGAGAGCGGGGCCGTGAATTCCCTCATCCTCCACCAAAGGCTGCTCTATGATTACACATTCTGTAATGAATAATTTACCTTTTCCTAATCACCCAGTAAGCTGCTTCATTTAAACACTGGCTCCCTCCTAGTGCAGTGATTAGAGCTGGGAGCCAAGGTGAGGGAGGAAGATTAGAGGAAAATTAAGACCGGGCTGCTGTGAGTGGTGCCGTCCTGCCGAACGGCGCTGCTCCGTTAGCTCTGCTCATTACTGCTCGGCCAAATGTCATCGCCATGCACAGCAGGCATCTGCCGAACAATTGGCGCCATTATCGGGACAAATACCTCCACTTTAAAGCTTCAATCTCAGCTCCTCGTTTACATCTTTAAAAAAAAGATTACGTGAAATACAAGATCTCATGGCTCAAAGTGAGTCAAACTAACGCTCAGAGTTGTTCCTTTGAGAATAATAGCTTCTTTTATGGATGTATTTTGGTCTCAGGTAGAGCTTTTAAGAGTGCATTCAGCTATGGATGTTTCAGTGATGCAGGACTGTGTAAACATGCGTCGGGACATGAAAGCTTTTTAAGAGCACTGATCTGACTCAGACAATTTCAGCGGGCCGGCTGGCAGCACTTTTCTCAGCGCCGGTCCGTGTTCACACTGATGGCATTCAGACTCGGGGGAGAGCGCGTCGGTCTAAGTTATTCCTCAGTGGAGCTGCTCAGTGGAAGCTTGACACTGGGAAGCTCCAACTGACCAATGACAGAAGACATTTATAACCACAGAGTAACAGGCAGGTGGAAATAAAAGTGCTCAGGCTGAACAATAACTGTTTTTAAAATTAAAATACAAGGGTCTGAGTTGGTGTTTGGAGGGTTGCTTCTGGTACCAGTGAGAAGATGAAATAGAATCCAGGACGTCAGGGTTGTCTGTACATATTTGATGGTTACCCCAAAACTCGAGGAAAATCTGCACTACTGAATTAAAATGTCAACTGAGGAAGGTCCTGCATTATTACTTAAAGTACAGGTTCACTATTTTATAAGTCTGTCTTGAAACCATAGTTGTTCTTTGACCCACATGAAAATTGCCACAAGTAGTTGTGTAACAAATGAATGGATTTTGTTCCCCCATCACCTCCATCGGAAGCACAGGGAGGTGTCTCTTAATGGCCAGTAAAGACAGGAGGAACGATTACAGGGAGAAAAACCTGCTCCATTGTTCATACGGGCTCCTGACTATTGTCCTGTACTGTACTGTACTGAGATCAGTTCATGTTGTGATCATATGTGTCAAAACTGAACGCTCTTGTTGCAGTATTTTACCTTCTATTGGGCTCACTTGGTGGATATTCTCACGTATTTTTCAATGGCAATGTTTTGTCCTGGGCACAAAGTTGAGCCAGGTTCCAGTTTTCTGCTGGACCATGTGATTTTGTCAGGATCCCCGCTGAGCCAGCAGTGTGGTGTCACTGACGTTACCCAGTCAGTATTGCTAAAGTTCATGATTTCATACTTTATAGACTCCCACAACAAAATACAGAGACCTTAAATTATTGATTAGTTCAGCTGCTCTGATTTCATGCTCCCATGCATTACTAAGTTCAGTTTCCTGCTACAAGAAGATGCTTTCCACCACAGTTTGCTGGTGCTGAACTTATAGTCGACCAACAATCTGATAATTGATCAATCATTTAAATGGGATGCTCAACTTTGAAGCCAACACAAATGAGAAGTCCTTAAAGTGCAATCGATGAAACTGTAACAGCTACTGAGCTTGCAAGTCACCAGATGCATCTCCATGACAACTGGGCAAACTCCATCTGCTGATGAGGCCTGGGTGGTATGGTTGAAGTGGAGCTTGAGTCAGAGATTCGACTACATCGAAACAGAACCACAGATCCGACCTAAACTCCGCATAAAACGCGTTGATACAGCTGTCAAAAACAAAACAAAAACGGAGAAATGCTAGCATGAGCAGCTAATGCTACTTCCATAGAAATTCAGGTAATAAATGAACCACGTTATCATTAAGATAATGATGATAATGATAAATGCCTCAAAAATATCCACCAGTCTTTTTCCAAAAAAAGTCCAGTGTGACCACCACCGAAGCAAGATCTTATGTTCAGCTTTGAACCTTTTTTTTTACTAGCAGCAGGATTTATGTGAAACGTTTAGTAGGAGATGACGTGTTTCTCAGCTCCTGTTCACTACCATGCTGTAAATCCAGCCTGAAAAAACTATAAAATCTCTCCCCAAATCAATCAATCGGTGGCTGGAAGCTTAAGCCCTGAGATAACAATCCTAAAGATGATATAACTGTTACAGCCTGGGAGATCAAACAACCCAATTATCCATTTATATCCTCTGAAATCCCCAATCTATTAGGTAAGAGCATGGCTAAATATAGACTCAAGTCAAAGCAACAGGCCTCTGTGTGCATGCAGCAGTAAGTCTGCGATTCAAACAGAAGCAGCGTCTCTAAACACGACTCGTGGCCTCAGCGCTGAGAAGCTGATACGAGAGAGACCTCTACAGAGACAAGGCAGCCAGGGAAACAAGCAACTCTGATATTTGTACCAAACTGCAGGCAAAATCCATCCTTTGTTGATAAAAACCTGTCCAGGAATTCAACGCCGAAAGCCCAGAAAACTCTTTACAACCCCAGATGCCTCTGCTGGGAACAGGAACAGGAACCTGGAAGGCATACCAGGGGAAGCGTGACTGGATTACACCGACACGCCCGAGGCGGTTCTGAGCACTACAGCCGCTCAGGTTAGCCTGAACATAGAGGGTCTAATCTATCAAAACATACATTACATGTTCATGTTACTTTTAATTGTACTAGCAACCTGTGAAAGCGGCTATAATCAATACTTCTATATTAACTAGCACATATATCTGGCACAGATGTGTGATGATCAACGCCTGTTCAATAGCCTGATAACAGTCAAACTGGGTGAAGTTACAGCATTTAGCAGATCAAGAGTCAGACATTTGAGTTGGTGGACACCAAACCAGAGCTAAATGAGAGTGAATATAGGACTTACATTTGCTAGTTGGCCAGAAACACATATCTGTGGGATGTGTAAAAAAGGCAAATATTTGCTAACACGTCTGCCCTATCAATTTAAAAAGGTGATTGTATGTCAGTGTTGTGTTTCCGCTGCCCGCCACGTGGCCAGAGTAAATCTGTTCGTGCAGGTGTCAGTCAAACTACACTGACACCCTCAAAAATCCCCACAACAGGAAAAACAAAGTAGTGTCCAAGGCGTTTACTCTACTTTGTGCTAACAATCTGAACATCCCAGTTACAGTATGTGACACCACATCTGTCAGTGAGGACACAACATGATGATTTAAAAGAGTTACTAAGAACTGCTAAGTGTCCATTATATAGCTAGACACAAGGTTTACTCCCAAAATATGTCAAAAACACATTCAGCTTGAGCTGATGTTGTGTGGGTTAAAATGTCCGGGCACAATCCAACCTCAGGCCCCAAAAATGCTGAAGCCTGCCCTGCTTAGGGGCTGTCTCCCCCTGATTCCCGTCGGTCGTTTGGTTCAGACCGGTCGTCGGCTCGGTTGAAATCGCTGCTCGAAGGACTCCCAGCTTGACCTGACGTGTTTCTACCAGTGAGTACAAACCACATTATCTCAAATATCCAATCCAAACGGTCCCTGACATCCATGCATGTGAAGGGGAAGAGGCAGCTCAGAGGAGAAACAACCTGAATGTCTGTCCACCGCCTCGGTCGCAGTGTGCACGCCGTTCGATTTGTCACCTTACGTAACGGCAGGCCGGTGTGATCAATGCGAGAGTCTGGACTGGAGTGAATTCTGCCTGCTGGATAAATGCTCCAGGGATCGATGACATAATGACTTGCCTGAGTTCATCTGCTCCAAGGTGTACTTTTGGAGGCCGAACAGTCATTTCCTCCCCTCCTATTGAGTGGAGTGTACTGTAGCAGGAGACAGCGCTCACTCCCGACAGATACTCTTTACACTTCCCAGACAGGCGATGTAAAGAGAAAATAGATCCATCAATCTCCCCTTAATGCTGAAAACCTGATGAGAAAACATTCGGCGGACATCGAGCTGAAGTGTAACAGTTGCCGTCCTGGGGTGAAAATGGCCTGAATTCATCACCGGACGAAACTACTCTCGGAAAAAAAAACAACCCTGCAGCACGCCACGACGGGCCGGGTTGCTATTGTCAATAAATGTTTAAAGCTACGCTGTGAGGTTTTAGAAGAAGCTAATTTAAAACTATTCATGGTCCAGAAGAGGGTGATTTATCTTAGCACTGAGCCAGTGGAGCGTTCAGAGAGGAAAGCAGCATCCAGAGAGTGCATGAAGCTATAAAATTAGCTGTTTGGCAGCATCTCGTCTACCTTCTCATCAACACAGGCATAAAAAAAAATAAAAATAAAACTCCCACCGTACCTACCTCACCTTGTTCAAACGCTTGTTTTGTTTTGTAGTAAGATGAAAGATTAATTTCATTAAACTGACTCAGCAGCTTCTCTGCACCTCTGGACTGGAAACTCACCAAGCTCTTTAAAGCTTAAAGCTTTTTTTTTTTGTTTGTTTTTTTACCAGCTGCAAATGAGCAGCGTTATTATATGGTTCTTTTTGGTATCACAGCAGCCACCGCAGAACCCTGAATGACAAACGGTTGTAATATAAAAGTCCTGTCGGCTATCTGGTTGCCACGGTGTTTTAACAGCTCGTAGAAGTGATTGAGTTAAAACTACCAAAGACCAACGAGCCGATTATCAACAAGGGGCCGAAGGAAGTTGGTGAGGGCAGACCGTACGGTTGTTTTGGGTTTTTTTTAAATGTCAAGAAGGGTGGAAGTTTGTGCATGCAAGAGTGCAAAGCACTCCATGAGATCCATGCAGCAGGCGGCCCAACACATTGCTGGGTTTAATACTAATAATAAGAAAAATACAGAATAATAATCATAATACAATTTTTTTGCCAACACCAGTTAATTTTGTATGCAGCATTTTTATAGAAATTGACATTCTTTAATAAAATGTTAACATAAATCTATATGTGAATTGATCCAGGCCATCTGAAGGAATGATGCAGCCATAAAAACAATCATACAGCTTCAATGACGATACACAACACGCGTGATTCTGTCACACAGCGGTTTTACAAATCCGAAAGGAGAGTGAAACAGAAAAAATGTAGAAGTTTCAGTTGGCCAGAGGAAAGTGTGACTCTGTCCTGACTGGGATCTGTAAGTGATTTCTTTGTATTTTCTTTGAGTCAAACCCTTTCAGGATCGCTGGCACACGGCTTCACACTGGACGAGCTCTACCGACCTCAGCATGATGAAATCAAACATGTTTAAAACATGCTGGCTGAGAAGAACGTCTACAGTCTCAAACAGGAGAACTGCTAGAAAAACAGAGAAAACCTGCCTGGGAATTTAGACTTATTTGATGGACATCTGCTCTTACATTACTACGGTTTAAATCCTCAGTTTATTATGAAGTTATATTTAAAGCCCATGTGCCAACAGCTTGAAGTCATTATAGCAGCCGTCTAATTATTATGATAGCAAAGACAAATCAATGAAGATTCAGTAGTGTCCCTGGGTTGGATCCATAACGATGCTCGCCAACATCTAAATCTTTTTTAACTGATGCTTATCTTTAAGGAATTATATTAAATTTAACATGTTAAGTGAAATGTTGACGTTGCACAATGTGTTCTGAGATGAGCATACGTGCTTTGAATTCCAGTGATTTTGTTTGCTATAGTAGTGAAGGTCCAGCACTTGTCCCCCCCGCGGGATGTTGAAAGATGGACTGAAATATTAAGCGGACCATATTGAAAGATGGAGTCGGCGTCGGAAGAGCGGGAGGGAGGAGACGCACCAATAAAGAGAGTGGAGGTAATAGAGATGGGGGGTGAAAGGGCGCCGCGTCCCTCAAAGGAGAGTAAAAACGAGGTCGAGATAAATCACCGCTGGCTGGAGGTCTGACGCCGGCCACCCCCTCCAGATGGCCACGACTCCTCCAACAAAACTCCTCATCTTCCGAGTGAGACAACAGACGCACACAGCGTTCATGACACAACCTTGAAGATCCGAAACAGCTCGAACACTCCTGGCAGGTTTTGAGCGAAGGGGGGTGTTAAACTGCACAACTTCCGGAGAAAAGCCCGCCGGGGGCCAACCAGTCAGTAGGCCGATGCGAGCGCAGCCAACTCTGCCAACAGCACGCGCACGTTTTGACGTGCTAATGAAAGATTCCTTCACATGACTTTACCGGGTGTGTGCTGAATTACTCAGTACAAACATGCTGTTCACTCAAGAGGCTACAGATGAAAGGAAATCAAACTTTCTTTACCTGATCAAGAATGTTTAGAGGCTTTACGTTGTGATGCGACCTTGGGTTCTTGAAAGGCGCTATCAAAAATACATATTATTATTATCAGTAATTTTTATTCTTGACCATATCTACTATATAGAAGATCATTAGCATGAACTAATACAGGCTGAATATGGATGAACAGTGATATAAAACGATATTTTCACTTACATTGTTCACTCGCTGTTTCTCTGTCAAACATCTGACGTCGACGGTGCTGATTTCAAATGTAAAAATCCAAAATTGTTTTACATGATCTTACTAGGAATGACTTGCACCAGCTGGACCAGAAGCGGGACAACTCAAACATCACACACTTCATTAGGGATGTCCCAATCAAGTTTGTTTAGCCCCGATCTGAGTCCTTCAATACTGGGTATCGACCGATACCGAGTCCAATGCGATACTTATATTTACCTGAATGTGACTCCTGAAATTGACGCGACAAGATCGGCTAGAGAGAAGACATCTCACTCTGTTGCCGATCTGACTGGATCACTTTAACCGGACAACAGCCAAGTTTAGTTTTGGCCCGTTATCAAGTTATTCACTGCAATAACGTTAATAAGTAACGGCTGATACGACGTGCCGCAGCAGAAGCTGCTACCTGAATGTTTTGTACGCTGAGATTTGCTGACAGTTACAGTCAGAGCTTAGCAAAACTGTGTAACGTTATCTTGTCAATCCGGGTGTCAGAACCAGTGTGGACAAATCCATTCACCCACTCCTAACTTTGTACATGCTGCACTGTAGAGGCTGGCTGTCATTCAGGAGAGCGGCAACACTAGCAGGCTGAGGAGGAAGGAACGCAAGTCGAGCTCTGCGAAGAAAGGACGGGATTTTGATCGGCTTTGTTTAGGCCGATACGATCCATTTAAATAAGCCCGGATCGGCTCGGGACATCGCTACACTTAATGAACCTATTAACAGACAAACAGCAGCTGGCCCAGATCTGAATGGACTCACAGGACATGAATTTAGTCATTATTTTTGTAAGTATTCTGCCATGAATGGAAGCGTTGAGCAAGTGTAAAGTTTGAGCTGTTGGTGGCGCTAGCCAGAAAAAAATAAAGCATTTAGCATTCATCTTTGGAAGACTATGCACGTCTGTACCAGATTTCATGGAAATCCATCCAAAGCTGGTTGAGATATTTCAGCCTGGACCAAAATGACGGAATGACCAGCCAACTGACAGAGCCCGCTAGCGGAGCTAAAAACATGAAGCATCAAATACGACTGCAGTCAGGCTGCTTTGCCAGTTTCCACCTCTGCTGAGAAGCAATATTCTGATCACCACCTCCATCTGCGTGCAGTCGGCTGCATGAGGAAATGAAGAAATCAATTATTGCCTCAGAGTGATTGACAGGTGGCAGAGCAATGAAATCAATGTTATTAATACTATCCCGCGGAGAATAATTAACCCCAGCAGCACCTCCTCCACCCCCACTCTCGACCCTTGATATGCGCCTCTGTGTTGCCTGCTGCCAGTGCTGTGACTGACATTTCCTGGTCAACATGTGCGTGTGGGCTGGAGAGATGTGAGCGTTGATTTTGATCACCGCCATTATCTGCGAGGGCATTTAAGTGCCCTTCAGGAACATCAGATAACCGTAACAATTAACTCTTGCGATCGATAGCTCCCTGGCGCCTGTGCAGGCCGGCTGGCTGGCCCTCCAGCTGCAGGTTACTGAGGGGAAAACACAACAACACCAGCCTTCTATCTGCAAGTCGGGATGTTTACAGTAGACAGAAAACACCTTTCAGTACTCACATTTTAGCCTGAAGTCAAAGCAACATAATGAACTCAAATCCCAGGCTGCCTGTCGACTGAATCAAAGCAGTTATTTCTGTTATTTCTTTAATCTGACGAAGCGACGACGTCTCAGCCTCCACAGATTCTCATTAAATCTCTTTTTCTTCTGCTAACCTGCGAGTACGTTGTCAACGTCCTGGAACAGATTCCTCCTTCTGCTCATTTAAAAAGATGTGTGGAAAAATATCTGGGTTCTCGTCAGTAAAAATCTAAACTTGCACGATGACAAGAATGGCACAGCTATTGTTTTCCAGAAATTCAAGTTTTAAAAAATGCTCGGGTAGTTTCGCTGTCTGTTTACAGCATCGTGTTTTACTTTTTCAACAACATGTGAATTTAACAATTAAATGTTAGTACTGCAGTAATCTGACTGCTCAGCGTGCAGTAAGACTAAATATTTTAACCTCATTAGCTGAGCTCATGAAAACACACAACTCTGGATTATTTACAGGCAGGAGGTCCGAGTGCTGAGTACAGGTATCAACAGGCATTAGCACGGACGTGGAAAAGAAATACCAAATGCATAAATGACAGGACAGAAATGTGACATGAAAGAAAGAAGAAAATAATAGAGCGCCAGTGAAAATGGAAAAACATAACAGCTAAAAAGGTATTTTAAGTCTTTTTAAAGACTTGATTTTAAAAATCATAACCACTTTGTTGCCTTTCAGTATAACTAAGCCACAAGCCCTGAAAACTAGACAACAAAATCTGTTTGTTTGTCTGTTAAAAAACGAGATCGGTTCTTGAACTGAAGAACTTTGGGTTCAGCCAGAAAATTCTCTTGTAATGTTACAGCACAAACACAGCTCGGAGACGTCTGGCCAATCGCTAAGACTAGGTGCCCAAAAGTCCTGCCTCTTAGACCTAAAGGCTTCAAGAAAAATCAGGTAATGGTTGATGCCCCTTTCAGAGAAGAGCTTAATGTCTTTTTAAAGGTCTAATTGTAGAAACCCTCCTCTTCAGACCATCTGTCTCCGTCAGATGTCTGGCTCCAACTACTGTTCTGATGTTTCCATCAAACAGAATTTCCCCCCAACCAGTTAAACTGTTGGAGCCAACTACTAAGACCTTACTTTCTCTTCCTGGCTCCGTTTAGTGGTTTGGCGTACGTTTGTTCTTCCTGTGAGTAACTGGCGTATGTAGACGATATACTGTTACATCCAGGTATTTTCTGAAGCTGCAGCCGAGTTTGAAACATTCACCAGTAAATGTCAGGTTTTCTGTCAGATCCTCAGAATCAAAGAGCAAGGCTTTCTGTCTAGAGCCGCCATTTTGTACCGACGCGCATCACGACAGGGATGAATCCATCAGAGAAGAAGAAGAACACAGAGAGCGGCTTCTACGCCCACAGAAGCAGGAAATAGACCACAATGCAATGCTGCAAGAAAGGTTGTGGTTTGAATAAAGCTCTCTCGCTTGTTTTTGCTCAACTGGGAAATCTCTGAGCGGTGCTTGTGGTTCTCTCCAGCTGCAGAGAAAACCGCAGCTGGAAGGAACAAGCGCACACACCCCTGCACCCACACAAAGGCATTCTGGGAAATGCAGGAAATCACACAGTAAAGTCAAAGTAGATGAATCAATCTGAGAGATGTGGATTCGCCAGAAAGTAGATTAAACCCTCCTGGACACAGCCCAGGACCCAGACTGATGACGTCCAACATGGGAGGACATCAGAGGTTGGCGTGGAAGGAGATTTATTTCGCGCTCGCTTCTTTTCCTCAAAAGAGCATCACAGACGTGAAGCCCGTTTCCTTTCATGTCCTGTCACAAGTTAGAAAACCATTTTCATCAGAGAGCGCGGCTGCACTCGTTCCTCTTCCTCCCAGGGGTGACAGCTTATTTATTCAGAGGGGCTCTTTACAGGCCGGCCTCTGTGCACTACATGGCAGAGCTGTGAATTCATAAATGGCAAATAGGCTCTAACTGTCAACCCAGGTGCCCAAAGGGGAGTCGAGCAGTTAGCCCGCCGCTCAGCTGGTCCACACTCCTCAGAAAAACAAGAACTGAGGGTGTAGATGGTAAAGATGGAGACGGTTTGCTCTGAATCAGAGGGCGCCTCCTGGGAGCTTCATTAGGAGATCTGTAGCCTAGTTTAAGACCTTGTTTAAAGCAATCATAGACGTGCAGAGCCAGATTGTGATCCCAGCGGGAAACAAGCTGCGTTCTTTAGCTGCAACCAGCCGCCACGGTCTCAAGGCATGGTCACATTCATCTTCAGTCCAACGCAAACCACGTCCCGCATGCCCCACCGAAGGAAGACGTGATCACGGGTACAAAGAAAGAGGTAATAGAGAAATACTGAGCAGAGGGATCATAAACTGTAACCAGTCAATGAGAGCAACGGTGCAGTTTGCAGTCTGATAGAGTAACAACCCCTAGAATGACTCCTCCATTTTCATTTTATTTTACATTTAGCGACTTACATATGAGAACATTCACAAACCGAAGGTGAAGCTTCGGGAGCATTTTTGGGGTTCAGTATCTTGCTCAAGGATACTTAGACGCACGGCTGGGGGATCGAACCGTCGACCTTCCGATTGGAAGGCAACAGTTCTGCCACCAAGCCACAGCCGCCCACAAGATGCATCAAGCAACCAGGTCTCCTGGAAACCTCATTTATATACCACTAAAGACTTTTGCCAAACATGTTTTTGTAAGAAATGTATATCATGGATTATGTTCACCTGCAAAAATATTTCGAGTGAAGGAAGTGCTACATTTTTGTACCACAAGGAGGTCACGGGGCGACGGGCAGGGTGGATGGCGGCCGTACAATGAGCAGGACTTTGACACTGAAGACCTATCTGAAGTCCTGTGTGTGGTCTGGTTTGGGCAGCAAAAGCACTTTGGTTAAGGAAAGGCCAAGATGTTAAAACAGTAAACACGCCCTGTTATGTGCCTCAAGTCTCCGTTGACTTTTTCAATATTTAACCACAACTTTTCCTTAACGAAGAGCGGTGACTGCCTAAGCACAACCATAACATACATTAGTCTTGCCTTAGTTGCGATGAGCGGATGTTGCAACAGCAGACGCTGTATGGAAAACAATATGCTGTTAGTGAACATTTGCAGAAAAGCTTGTGACTTAGAAGATGCATTCATTTAAAACGTTTCCTCATTATGTTGATAAAAATGCCATTCTGGGCACATGTCTCTCAAAACGTATTTGCTGCTGCAAATTAAGGCGCCAGTATGCTCTGTCAGAAACGCTTAGTTGGGCGTTCGTGTTTCTTGAGCCGTCGGGCTTCTTTCTACCCTGATCTCAGCTGTTAACGTGGCGAGTACGATGTTATTATTGCTGATAGAAACGATGGACAAAACCATGTTTGTGTAAAACATCTCTTGCCTTGGCGGTACGCAGGGCTTTAGAAATACCCAGGTCCAAAAACCTGAGCTTGCTAGGGAATACATTTGTATTATCCTGACCTAAATATCTGCATGTTAAGACGCTTGGACTGCAAAACAGTAGCTATAAAACCATGTCAGGGGGCAGTAGCACTAATGATATGTCCAGCAGTTATAAATTATATACACCTTCTTTATTTCATCTCTGATTTATAGAAATGTCTCAAACAGAACATAAACGTTGGCAAAATGTGTGTTATACAATAACATATTCATACAATAAAACTATAATTTTACACTGTTTGTGTTGTTGTTAAGCTGAGCCATGAGGTTCCACTGTAATTACAGAACATACACGTCTCTGCGGGATCGGGCCAGTTTTTATTTGTGTTGAACAGCAGAGGGGCATAATGCTAATCCTAACGTGGGCACAGCGGGCAGTACCTGCTCTTCCTCTCTCGTCTCCATCACCTTCTCTCTCTCTCCTCGTCTTGTCCCGCATCTCTTCCCTTCCAAAAGCTGAGCTTTGATTGACGGAGTCTTTTCATTTCCGTCTGTCTCAGTGAAGAACGTAAACTCAGGGTGGACTGATATTTACATGTAAATGTTACCGGCCTCCGCTAAGGTAATCTTACGAAAGAAAATATAAATATATAAGGGCACCTCATTTCAACATGAATTTAAACCCTTTACACAAACTGAATTGAAACTTTCGTTAGACGTAATCTAAGGAAGTGTCTGTAGTAACGGCGGGATCATCCGCCTCACCACCACCACCCTAACCGGTAATCTTGGCATTATACGATATCTTTGCCGCACAAAGTTATTTCTTTAGGCAATTAACCTATTTGCTCCACATCGAGCCCTTCAACTGACTTTGTGTGCACTCATGCAGACTAAGATTCACTTTGCATCGAGTCTGAACGCACTTTAAGACTACAATGTACAGAAGAACAAATCCGTTTGTTCTAAGTTAGTTTTCAACATCACACGTTTAGTCGAATGAATAAAAACGGAGCGCGATATGGCGTGCTGTGCAGCAATGGATAAAAAGCAGCACAGCTGATGTCTGCAACCGGGATTAGTTCGGGTCAACGGGCAACGATTAAGCGATCAGACTTCAAATCTGCTTTGTCTGAAACCAAAATCCGTTATTGGATCTTCTGACAGAAAACTGAATCTTCCAGAAAATCTCAGAGGAATTCTTGTTTTATTCTCTCCTGGATTTCACAGACAGTCTTCGGGGGGAATCCTTCAGCAGAGAGCTGATGGCGTCTGATGTCCTGATCAAAGCGCCTGGTGCTGATTCTGACCTCATGAGGGATGAAAAGCATGTCAGGATTTGTCACTGCAGAGTCTGAGCCTCCTGTTTGAACATCACAGTCTAATCTCCTCTGGAGGCTCTGGATTCTGATGAACACTCAGAGAACTTGTTTCCCATTTTAATGAAATTATCCAGGTTTTAAAACTGCAGTTTTTGGGGTTGTTTTTTTTTTAATTTGCATCTTTTTTTGGCTGCGGGTGAGCTGCAGGTGGTGACAATTGGGTGTGAAAACTGCCAGCTGGGTTGATTAGAATATCAGAGATTAAAACTGTGGGGAGAAAGCAACAACAACAACGACTGCAGTGGTCTTGGAAACACAGAGAGTGCAGGTGCAAAATGTGACTGACAAACGGACCAGGAGGAAATCTTGGTCGGCTGTTACGATGAGGTCAAGTTTAAACTAAAAGGGGTTGAGAGCGACGACACAGAGGTCATGTGACCACAAGGTATCCGATAAGACTCGGAATCAGCAGATACTCCATATTAAAAAGGACTGGGTTCGGGATTGGCTAAAAAGAAACTATACGGTGACATCCCTGGTATGGATACACAATGACATGCTTGCTCGTAGATGGACAGCAGGCGCCGGTGGCGGAGAAAGTATTCAGATCCTTTACTGCAGTAAAAGCAGCAATAATGCAATTACACATAAGTGTAATTGAAAATGTAACTTCAGTAAAAGTACTTTATATAATATCAGCAAAAGGCACTCATGATTCTGAAGAATGCCCCCTGAGTGTAATACTGTTATATATTTTATAAGCTCATCATGTTTTGTGTGGAAAATCTTAATCTGTAAAGTAACTAAAACTGTCAATTAAATGTAACAAGTACAACATTTACCTCTGAAATGTAGTGAAGTAGAAGTATAAGGCAACATGACATGGAAATAATGAGTAAAGGCCGAGTAGCGTTTTGTTCCGTCGCTGTGAGATGAGATATGAGAGATAAGCGTGTCGCAAAGAGGACACAGGACTTCAGGGCAGATCCACACCGCTGCAGCAAAGCGACATGAATTTTAATTTGAGTTGGATTCGAAGAGGAAGCCTTCAGCGAGGAACCCTCAGCACCATTTGGGGCAAAATACTTGACGCGATATTCAGGAAGAGGAGGAGGAAACGGAAGAGCTCTTCCTCTGGAGGATGATGGGAAAAGAAAGAGCAACACCAGGAAGAAAGAAGAAGAGGCTCGGGGAGGAGGAGGAGGAGGAGGAGGAGGCCCTGGCAGGATCAGAACCACTCAGCTTCTTCTTCACTGATGATTTCTCTCTGGGTTTAATTACTGCCTACACACACACACACACACACACACTTCATAGTGCAGCTTCTTTCCAGTCTTTCTATCAGATTTTTCCACAGAGCTGTCTATTAAACTCTTTCTGGCAGGAAATTAAAGAGTTGGTTTTCAGGGGAGAACGTGATGCAGAGGAAGTTAGAAAGGTTCCACGCAAAAACTGATTTCAGGTCAGGAGTTCAGCTCAGAACCAAGCAGCGACGCGCTTCTTCCTGCAGCCACCATTTTGCTGCATCGAAAAACATTTCTTTCAACTTGAATCCAGTTTATTTTAGAAACACGTATCCCAGAAGGACTGATGGCGACAGGGACGGAGAGACACTCAGCTGAAAAGACAACAACAGCAACAACAACAGAATTAAACTGTGGAAGACGGCAGAGGATTGAACCAGAAATCCATCAGCTTTCAGAGAACAGATGAAACTTTATTGATCCCTGTGGGGAAATTGGGCCTCTGCTGCAGCAAACAGCTACAAGGAAAAGTGATAAGAAAAATAGACGATGAAGAAGAACAGAGGAGTCAAACGTTAACGCAACTGACGATTACATTTAAAAAAAGGAGGCAAAACTAGAACGTAGAACCGACTGACGGAGCAAATGAAACATCGCTGTCAAATGAAAAAACTGCATCCACCAAGTTCCCTTTACATAATGTCCACTACTCGTTGTGGTCACACTTAAATGTTACCCATACTTTTATGTTTTCTTATTTCTAGTTGTATAGTTTTATTTTTGTAAACTGAAAACATCATGACACTGCAGTTGTTGTGCATATTTTACCATTTTCTTCACCTACTTGTGGAAACGGTGTCCTGAGCTTCAGGCCTTTGAGTGGGAGTTTGCCATGACATCGGTTGACTAACAACTGTGGGCCGCATTGCTGGGAGACAGGCTGTCAACGTCCACGATGCGCTCCTGACTGCTGAACCTCACACAGTATTTCCTACTAAATGGGCTGCATTTATATAGTGCTTTGGTACCTGAGCGGACAAAGCCCTTCACAACATTGCCTCCCATTCACACACCGCTCATCGGGAGCAACTCGGGGCTCAGTGTCTTGCTCCAGGATACTTCGACACATGGACAGGAGGAGCCGGGGGATCGAACCGCCAACCCTGGGATTAATGGACGACCCGCTCAACATGTCCACATGGCGTTAGCCGTCAACCTCGACGACATTCAATGTTGGGGAGGACCTTTTGTGTTGGTCTTCCACTCAAACTGGAGGCTAGTTAGCCCAGCTTGCCATAAGCACTGACTCCCACTAGGCATTTTCTTTCCGTTCATGTTATTTGAACACCTGCTGAACAAACACACGTTCACCCTCAGTGTTACTCACCAGAAAGGATTGTGTGTGTCCTCGAGGTCTAACAACCGTGTCGAATGTTTTAAATCGTGCCTTATGGACATGCTTTTCTAGCTACAGGAGCATCTTCTCCTCTGCCTCTCTCAGAGCATCACTGCCAATCAGCGGAACAGCGTGAAACCAACAACGCACGAGCGCGCGGTCCAAAACTCTCCGGGCTACCTGAGGGTGGTCTGTCCAGTGCTAGCGGTAGTGCCAGCTGTGGAAATGACCAGAATGTCAAAACCCACAGTGACAAGTTCTCCTGTAACCTCAGCACGCACAGCTGACGTGAACAACAACACAAAGGAACGTATTGAGCGCTCAAACCACAGCGTGTCCAGCTGGTTAAATGTCTGTCTGTCTGTTGGAACTGACGTGACATTGCAAGCTAGTTTTAGTTTGTTAGCCTGTCCACACAGATATTGCACAGATTAATTACCAATACTGACAACATCATAGTGGGGAACACTAAAAAACAAACTAAACACTTCCGTTCCATCTTTTTGCGAAGTTCTGACCAAATGGTAAATGGACTGTACTTTCACACTTTATATCACATTCACATTCATACACTGATGGCAGGAGCTAACTGCCCATCAGTACAAAGGAAACTTTCCATTCACACACTTATACACCTCGGGAGCAAGGACACTTTGACACGTGGGCTGGGGGAAGCCGGGATCGAACCCCCGACTCTCCGATTGGTGGACGACCCGCCCTGCCACAAGGCCACAGCCGCCCCTCAGAACTACACGAGTCAAAACAAACACCAAGGAGATATTTGTATACTGCTACATTCAACAGCAGCTTGACGGGTGTTTCTTTCTCCCCCCTTTCAGCATTTTTGTAAACCTCCAAACTGGTTTCCCTCGGTTCCAAAAGAGCTTGGATTTGCAAGGTTCAAACCAGTTCAGCTCAAAATCTGACAGAAAAATATACTAAAGAAATTAGAGTTAGAATTAAGGAATAAAAGGAAACCTACTCTTATCTGACATTAGCTAGATGAAAACATTGTAAAAACAGCCTGTGACTGAGACCGTACACATGTAACAGCACACACACACACACACACACACACACACACACACACACACAGTACAGAGATGTGGGCAGCACAATAGAAGCAGCCTTGGACACTGCCGTTGTCGTGGCAACTGCTTGCAAGAGAGTCCACACACCAAAACACACACACACACACACACAGACACACTTCAAAACAACCTCGCCTACACACACACACACACACACGCACACACACACACACTCATAAACAACATTGCACCTACTGACAATCGCACTCACACAGGTCGACCCATAATGCCTTGGAAATCCGGCGCGCTGTGTGTGTGCATATACAGCATACGGACATGTATATGAGCCAAATTGTTTCTGGTGCTACTGATCAATAAAAATGACTCGCTTCGTGCCACCTTTCACACACGCTCAGATAAACATGGACGTGATCGCCGTGCCGACGACGAACTTAGGGGAGATGGTGATGCGTCGGCCGACTTGTCCGGCTGTTCGTCCTGAACAAACCTCGTGTTCTGCCCGTTTAAAAAAAAATAAAAAAATAAATCAATTAATTCTCGGCTCACATTCAGCTCGCAGCAGCTTGTTATTCGACTCGAGCGTTTCAGCGCCAAGGAAGTGCTCCGACTCCGTGACTTCCTGTCTCCACTGGAAGTGGGAAGGCGTCGCGTTGTCCTATTGGCATCGCCTCGCTCCAGTGACCAGTTTTAGGACAAAACTGGACAGCGTGAAGGACCGACCAGAGCGACTTTCTTCTCCTGCAGTCTGGCAAACATTGACTGCTAGATCAGTTCTCCGCCCACACGGCGCTGGGATCAGCTGGTCACGTGACTGTTATAATAGCCAAGGTGACCGGTCATCATGTGTTTATGACAATATGTCATTACACAAGTTGTCTGAGAGTGGTAATACAATATTTCCAGAGCCACAGTGGAGACTCGTCTGGTTAGGTACACACGGTCCAGTTTCCCATGACATGGGATTATTATTCTGGATTACAAGCTAACTATTCCAAATGACAGTATCAATAATAGATTCAGGTCCAGCAAAAGTAAAGGGGCAACAAGCCAAACAGGTTGTGTGCGACTGCTCTGGACTGGGGTGTTTGGGTTGCCAGATGGACAGGTGCAATACTTTGTCTATAGAGACAACAACATTTGTCATTTTACAACGTCTGCTGAGAATCTACATAAATCCAGAATTATGTCAGTCTGAGAAGGCGCTAAAGTGAGTTCAGGTGGGTCGGAGCCGCCCTCTCTGCTCAGTAATGGATGAGTGCTGTCCAGTTCAGAGCTGCGTGAACCTGCACGGTACACTCCTGCATTCAAATGAGCTGCAGGCTAATGGAGAGGGAGCTCTGTCCCGGGGAGACGACACCGCTACAGTACCGCAGCGGTGGATTTCTGTCCAATTAGAGCTGACTAATTGCCTCCTTAGACACGGAGCATCACTAACTGTTTCCAGTCCTTGCAAACACTAATAAGAGCGACTGTGACACGGCCATTACTGCTTAGATTTATATCCAACAATTACAATATGTGTGATGTGGGTTGAAAGGAAATAAAAGCAGCCCCGCACAGCTTAATGCTGAGCCATTGTCATGACAGCAGAAGATAAATTATGGGCATTATTAATGCACTATAAAGCCTAAAACCACAATAAATATGATGATGAATAACGGCCCTTAAACAAGCGAGGATTCTTAATGAGCGATATTATGGCGGAGAACTCGGCCCTCTCGTACGGCCCCAGCAACCGCTCTGTTAATCCTGGAACTGTGATGAAGATATAAATGTCAACTCGGATATCTGTTGACTTTCGGGCGTTTAATGGGGTATTCACCAGCCAGGCCTGTGGTCAATAAACATCAAGAGGGTTCAGTCGGGTCATCATCATCTTCATCATCCTCAGAAACTCACAGTTGTTATTGATCACGGCTCCTCTTTTTTAAAGAGGTTCAACTCTTCCTGTTAAAGCTGCCATGTGGACTCACAGTTTGACTCCACGCCAAATGTTCAACGCCTATTTCTGATTGGACAATACGGCGAAACCAATTTCCCTTTACATTTGTTGCCTTGACTTCTATTGAGCATGCAGGAAAGGACGGTGATCAGGGAGACGTTGAGGCCATTTAGAACATCTGTAGAACTCCAAACAAAAGCTCATCCCTTCATGGCCAGACAGAGGAGACATTATCGAGCTGAAGGTGTGAGCTTTCAGACTTGTGTCGACAATTTCAGAGACGCTTAAAAATCTGATTTTTACGCTACCAAAGCCTTGGAGGAGCCGTAATTGCTGCGGGGTGGGGCGGCTGTGGCTTGGTGGCAGAGCGGTTTGTCCACCAATCGGAAGGTCGGCGGTTCGATCCCGGCTTCCCCCAGCCACGTGTCGACGTATCCTTGAGCGAGATACTGAACCCCAAAAATGTCTCAGGAAGCGGCGCCTTCGGTGTGTGAGTGTGCACGTCGCTTTGGATAAAAGTGCCTGCTAAATGACGTCCATCCAGGGGCAGTTACTTCTGAGCTCCTCGTTTTAAGCCCTGGTCATCTTAAACAGCTCCCAAACTGCTGAAATCTCGTTCAACGAGACATATTTCATCACCATGGACAACCGACACACACGTGTTCGGGTTTGAAGGGGGAAAAACAACATAAGGTGACCACAGTGAAGACATAAAGAAGTGGTGAAAGCATATGACCTCAGTCAAACAATAAAACCCATCTGCCCATCGGGACGATATCAGCTCCATAAAACAACTATGAGGTGTAACATTACAGTGTCCTGTGGACAATAACAATAACGCCGCTGTTGTTCAGGAGATAAAGGGATGTTACACACAAACTGCGTTTCCAGGTGCTGGTGGAGTTCTACGTGTGAGGAAAAACACTCGCAGAGACTTGTAGAAAGTGGCTGCTGCAGGCTACATTAGCCGCCGCTAGCATAAAACAACCCAGTTTCAGCCCTAACTGTCGGAGGGAGGGGTGCATTGTGGGTACTGTAGGCTTCATGTTTTGGCGGGTAAGGAGAATGCGGGGAATAAAGCACCACCACATTACCCCTATTTTAGCTTCTCTCCATTGGCCCCCGGAGCGTTGTCGTGTTGATTTTAAAATTCTTTTGTTTGTTTTTAGGAGTTCAACTGGTCGGGCTCGGCGGTGTCTGTCCGAGCTGCCCCACCCTCGCGTCCCGTCTCGCTCTCTCAGGTCGGCAGATCAGTGCTTGCTCACTGTCCCTAGGATAAAAGAGAAAGCTTTTTCTGTGGAATGAGCTGCCGCTGCACATCAAGCAGGCGGACTCACTTTCTGTTTTTAAATCACATCTCATCTCTTTGGCCTTTGACACAGTCTTGAGATGGTGACTTTTATTCTATTGTATCTTAACTCTGCCTTTAAAGTTCTAGCTTTTATGTTGTTATTTTTATGTTCTAGCACTTTGGCCAACTTTGTTGTTTTAAAGCGCTATATAAATAAATTAGATTGAGATTTAGATCCATCCATCCATCTTCTCCCTCTTATCCGGGGAGCAGAGACGCCCAGACTTCCCTCTCCCCAGAATCTTCCTCCAGCTCCTCCGGGGGAATACCGAGGCGTTCCCAGGCCAGCCGAGAGACACAGTCCCTCCAGCGTGTCCTGGGTCTTCCCCGGGGCCTCCTCCCGGATTCAGATTGAATAAAAAATGTTGATATTTCTGATTTCGCTACATCATTTTTGATACTTTTTGACTAAAAAAAAGCTGTCCATCGTGAGCCCGACAGTGTTATAGGAGAGACATATTCATGGTCTCATTTGATATTATATCAATTTGTAGAATTGGAGTGCAGACAAATCTATAGTTTGATGTGGTTAATGATCAAACTGTAGATGACAACAAAGCTGGAAAATAAAAGCAGCTGTCTGGCAAAACTTTGATTCTTTCAGGTTCTATTATTCAATAATCTCCTGCAAAAAGCCAGTATTTTTACTAGCATCATAACTAAATGCTTCCTAGAAGCTACCACTTGGCATTGACCTAACGGAGCACAACAACACAAAATCCTTTTTCACTATATTAAGTGAAGGGTGAATAAGAGGAGGAAAAGAAGAAAACTTTGTCAACGTGCATTAGAAACGCATCTTTTTGCATATTCCTACATAGTCACAAATACTGTACATCGTAATGGCAGATGACAAAGATTAACGCCTTTAAACGTTACACCAAACGAGATCAGCAAGACACTGCCTCATGTTGGAAAGTGGTAAAGATGCCAAGTCATAGCGAGAATTGGCCTGAAATTCACATGCTGAGTCTGCAGCTCAAATGGCACCAGTTTGAAAAGAACACTTCAAGCGTCATGTGGGCTTAAGCTGCTTTCTACGCCACTATTCTTAGCAAAGTCTCTCAGAGCCACTGTCACGTTGACATCAGAGATTTCAGGACTGATGCATTTACAAAAAACAGCACCAAATGTGACAACCGGCATGATTACCAGACTATTTTGGGAAGACCTCTGACTTGCATCCTGCTTCAGCACCAAACAGAAGTTGATTAATTAACAGACGACGTGACACATCCAGCAGCCGCACGGATGTGACGGGACGACTTGGCTGCATCTCATCCACGGATTCTTGGACGCTTTATTTATTTAAATACGTTCACTGAAAGGATTCCAAGTCACACGTGAGAGCATCCGCGCGCAGGTCTGCACATCGTGTCACTTTCATCCCAACTTCTGAGGCTAGCGCCGCGCTCATTAACACATATGTGATGGCATGTTAATTTATGAAAAAGGGCCTGCAGAGAAGCCCTCTCCCGATCACCGGTTATCATCAGGGGAAGAGCGGCTCGGCAGCGAGGAGAGTTTCACACCAACACCAAAGTCACATCTGATGTTTAATGCAAGAGGCCATGATTTCATTGGCGACGTTCGACGCTTTCATTCCCTTCCCATCAGTCTGCAGTGTCAGCCGCCAGCAGCTCGGCCCGGCTTCTAAGCAGCCTAGTGTTTTAAAGGGGAACAGTTTGACGATCACACGTGCCCAGTCCCACGCCTCATTAGCATAGAAACAACTTGCAAGATGAAGGTAGAAACAAAGAAAAATGGTTAGTGAAAGAAGCTCTCGGCTCATCCCCTGCAGGATCACATTTGCGGCGAGTACACCTGACTTCAGGAAGAAGGTAAACAGGAAGAAAAGACAGGGATTAGGGTTTTAGAGATGAAGTCCACTATAATCCAAAGTCAACATTTACTGCTGTAACACCAAATTGCAGCTGCCCTGTTAAGACAGGAGCTCGGCAGGCCTCTGAGCCGAGCAGCGGAGACGAACAGGCCAAGCGGAGCAGTGGTCACCTCGCCAGCCAAAACTATGCCGACACGGATTTGTTGAGGACAACGAGACTAAAACTAGAAACGAAATGCTTTCATGCACGAATAAAGAGAAAGAAGACAAATTATCTAATTAATGTTTTTGCGCCAAGTCTTGTCCAACCACCTGCACGCTTCGGCAGAACCACACACAGTATTCGGGACACTTTGACATGTGGCCTGGGGGGGAGCCGGGATCGAGCCGCCGGACGTCCAATCAGTGGACGACCCGCTCTCCCTCTAAGCCACAGCCCCCCCGCAAAGATTTATCTGCAAAGTAACTCGTAACTCCAGCTGTCAGATAAAAGTAAAAGTAACATATTTGCCTCTGATTTTTAGTTAAGTACTAAGTAGCAGGAAATGGAAATCAAGTAAAGTACATAGAAATGCTGCTTTGGTAGTAGTAGTAGTAGTAGTAGCTTTGTAGTTCGTTAAATGTGTGTACTTCCCACCAGAGTGCTAATGTTACTCCTGATACAACCACTACCTGCTGCACTTCTCTCACGCCTGCCACAGTCACGTTTTTGTATAAATTCTCTGGGCAGCTGGATGGAAACAGCGAGCGGCTGGTGAGCCGAGGAGCAGAAAACCGATGTGTTCACGTCGGGAGCTGCTATCGTTTACTTGCAGCGCGTATGAGGTGGATGGGCGGTCCGGTTAACCGCCTCGCGGGGAGCGGATTACACTGAATTGTTGCCCTGCGGACGTGAAAGAGAAAGGAGGAAAATACTTCATCTGCCCCTGCAGGGAACAACTCAGTCCAGATGCCTGAACAGCAGGAGCGACTTCACCACCACCACTCTTTAATACAGAGTGTGTGTGTGTGTGTGTGTGTGGGTAAGCATTATCCATGTGGTCATGTTCGAGGAGCTGCAGAGCTGCGGACTCAAAACACGCACTAAAGCAAAGCACGGGACATACATACACACTCACGGAAAAGCATGTTTCCGTGTTAATGTGGAAAAACTTTAAAGCTTATTTCCTAGGAAGTTGGCAAAAGGAAGGGGAATGCAGTGTGTGTTTGGCAGATGGAGCTGTGTGAGGACACGACAAGATTACATAATGAAAAGAGCGACAGTAAGTCTCGTGGACGTGGCGTCCATCGGGACGTTTCATTACTGCTTCACACCTCAGATGGCATTTATGGCATTTAAATGAATGAATTTGTTCTCCTCAGCCCACAAACAAACACTGTGTGTGCTTGTCTGTGCGCTGCCCCCTTTTATTTATTTATTTTGTCTGGTGTCTCTGGTGGAGATAAAGGAAGGGAGCAGCAAGATGCTGCGCTGCATCTAAAGAAGACCAAGCTGATCCTGCTACATCACGCTATTTGTTTCCATCAGCCTTTAACACATCTACTTTTCTGAGGCAGCCAAGAGGACTTTCTCTCTTTTACTTCATGGGTTTCCATCCAGGTTTTTACAACTTTAATCACCACTTCAATCAGGGCTTTAATCACCCCTATTAGACTTACCAAAAGAGAGGATAATTATCCCGACCTACTGTATGTTGGCGTGGTTGTGGGAGGAAGAGTTCTTTATTACATCTAATCCAGGAGTTCTCAGAGGTGAGAAGTTTTTTTTTTTCAAAGTTAATTTTATTCCTCCCAGGTCAGACATTCAAAGTAATGTGCTTAATTATCCGTTAACTGTCTTTTTACGAGGGGCTGACTTTCAGCCAAAAGAAGCGGTCAGATGAACTGGAGGGAGCGCAACACATGATGGAAGAAGTATTAGGATCCTTTACTTAAGTTAAAGTACCTATAAAACAATATAGAATAACCTTTTGAGGGTAAAAAGACCTGCATTCAAAGTTTTACTTAAAAAGTATTATCAGCAAAATGTACTTAAAGTATCAGTTCAATTTTATTTATATAGCGCCAAATGATAACAGGTCTAGACCATACTCTTATACTCTATAACATTACATATATCTAAAGTAGAAACGCTCATGGTCAACAATGGCCTCCTTCACTGTTAGATCATTATTTATATCAGTGGATTATTATTACTGATAGCTTCATAGGTAAGTATTACCTTCTGTAATACCGGGTAATTTAATCTGTACTGCTGCATTATATTTTATGAGATGATCATATGCATTAAATAAGCAAATGTAATCTGCAAAGCCATGAAATAAATGTAGTGGAGTAGAAAGTACAATATTTCCCTCTGAATCCTGCCAAAGTAGCATAAAATGAAAACACTCAAGTAAAGTAGAAATACCTTGTTGATCGTAATGTCTTGTTTTGTTCTGAGATCTAATTAAATCAAAAAGCAAACTAAATCATTCATGATAAAATATGTCTTCAGAGACATTTTTGGATGCTGATATCGCAGGCTTCAAAATACTAATTGAATGCCAAGAAAAATAAATAAAGCGCTCATTTTGAGTGGTATTTAAGATCCCCGAGGGCGTATCGAATGGATTGAAGGTGCCGTTTAGGTTGTTTCTGATGGAACCGTGTGATGTTATTTTTTTGTATTTTCAGTCACACTTTTAGAATTGAATTTCTGTTTAATTCTGTTTTTTGTGACATGCAGTTTCTTGCGGTATCGGCCTTGTGGTGTCTGTCTTCTGCCTGTAAGTCATGGTTGTTGCTGCCCATCTTGGAATATGAAACAAAAACTACGTCAGCCTTAGTCTAAAATATGGAGTGAGCCCACGAGAAACCCATCTTTAAAGTGCCGATTTTAGTACGAAATCGGATCGAAATTAGTCAAATCAATTCAGGCGAAGGGCTTTCTATTGACTCGCAGCGATCAAAAGGAAGTCCAGATACATTTTGCATTAAATATCATAATGAAACTCACATCACAGGCGACAGACGCGGACTAAATTCAGAGAACATTATTACAGAAATGTGAGATTTTCTTTATCTCCGGCGATAGAGTTTAATCTCGGTTTGTCCTCACTCGTGCAACATGGCGGCGTAGCTCCTGAAACCTCAGGCAACCTCTCTCCGGGCCGCGCCGCAAAAATCCCACCAGAGAAAAAGAAAAATCGGCATTGTTCCCGCCGCCCTCTCGTGTTAATATCCCAACTTGGTTAATGGGTTGTTTTATCAGCACACAAGCTCTGATTCATGGCTTTTAATGAGGAGGAGATCCTGGCAATAAATCGAGGGATAATTATGTAATGGGACACGATTAGCAAGTAATGCACTGTCGCTGTCATGCTGCTGCCTCCTTTCACAGCTGGGACATCATGGGGCAGATTAAGAAGATCTCTTAAAATAAAAATGAAGAAACAGCCTCTCTCCAGGCTTACAGTAAGCAGATTTAAAGAGGCCGGGCCCTTACAGACGAGGGGCCGAGAGCAATCCACAGTCACTGAGGATTTATATTTAATGTGTTACTCAGTGATTTATTATCCACTTGTGAGAAATGATGAAAGATTTCAGTTTTCTCTGACAAGCCTCTGTGGCCTTCGCGGTCGGAACAGACGTCATTTTAAGTTGGTGGTACGGCAGATGACACAAACATCCACTCAGATACCAACGTGACGTACTCTCCACATCGCCTGATGGATTGGATGAACGCAGCAACCGTTTGTCTTCTGATCCTCCGTCATTCGCTTTTTTTTATTGGAAAAAACACACGTCGGCGATTCTGGACACTTTGGATTTTTTGCGGGAAGGTTTGGGAGAAATTTCGCAAATCAAATACAATAAAGCATAAATACCTGCACCTGTTATTAGGTGGCGTTTTGAAGCTTCAATTAATTTGCAGCATAACTCTGATGCTTCAGCGTTGCATTCAGAATCTGAACAAGGAACAGGTTTGTCGCCATGTAGGTTTTCACAAACACGGAATTTGCTTTGGTATTTTTGGTGCATATTACCACAATAAACATATGTTAGAGAAAATAAAAATAAAAAACAAAGTACTGCAAAGACCTTGTTAATGTCATAAACATTGTTAATGTAAATATATCTGTATGTAAAAAGAAAATAGCTGTACAGTGTGTAATACGAAGAGGATGGAATGTGCAAAAGTTCGCATTATAAAGAATATGTGCAATTCTTACAGGCCTCTGTTTTTAACTTCAGTCTGGTCTGTCTTAACGTTGAGCAAGGGCCTAAATCTGAGACCCGAACCCGGCCCCAGGCTGTGTTTTGGTTTAATGTTTCGTGCTTTCTCGTCTCCTCTCTGCCTCCAGACCTGCAGAGTCTGGATCTGTGATTGCGGGCCACCTGCTGCTACAATTAATATTATTATGTCTTTTTTTACTATTATTACCACTACCATTCCATTATTAACATTTTAAAATTCTATGTTATATCGCTCTCTCCCTCCCGCACCAAATGGCAGCGGCAGATGGCCGCCCACCACCACCGCCGAGTCTGGTCCTGCCCGAGGTTTCTGCCTCTTCAAAGGAAGTGTTTTCTCGCCACCGTCACCGAGTGCTCGCTCATGGTGGGATAGGTTGGGCCTCTGTAAATAATATTAGAACGAGCACAGTCTAGATCCGCTCTATAGGAAGAGTGCAATGAGATAACTTCTGTTGTGAATTGGCGATGTATAAATAAATAAAAGAAAAGCTAGCTACACTCTCTTTTCACACCCCCACCATCACCACCTCGCTGCTGGTTATTATCAGCTATGTCTTAAAGCAGTTTCAGTTCGAGAGCAGCACCGTCTAGTTAACTCTGTGTTTAACCTGATCCTCTTTCCGCCAGAGGAAAACACGGAGCTGCCTGCAGACATTGTCAGACAACTGTTGACTGACAACAGCTTTTTGATTTACATCCAGTTTAAACAGGTGCAGCGTTGCTATTTCACCTATTAAAATCCACCTCACTAGTGAGTAGGATAACAACAATTTACATGGGCAAACCAGCAATGTTTGAACCCACAGAACTTTATTGTAAGTCAGTCTCCTGAGGTGTCGAGATATTCAGGATAAAATACGGGAAACTGTGAAAATAACGATGAATCATCCAGAATATTTCCAGTTTATGTAATAATGCAGACATGAAACTATTCTGCAAAGGCTTCAGAGAACAGGCCGGCACTGGATTTGAATTACAAAAAGGGTTCGTTCAGCCTAATTACAAAGAAACCCACATTGTACTACTAAGCTCTAGCTATGTCGATAGTTTGGTTCCTTTCCTGTTTCAACATGACAATGCCCCCCCCCCCACCCCCCCCCGTGCACAAAGCTCCAGAAATAAATGGTTTGCCCCTTTTGGTGAGGAGGAACTGCTGTGACTGCTTCACAATAAAAGCTACCCCATGTTTCACCTGTTGAATGCTTTTAATGTGAAACAGCAGCAGAAGGAAACGTTGAGTGTACACGTATGCATGGTTCCCCACCAATCCCCTGTGCACGTGAAGGCTATTTGAATCCAGTGCGGGAAAGGGCGGACTCCACCGCTAACTATGAAAGCTTCTAGGCCTACATAGAAAGGTAATAACTGAATGGAAATTGTCGGGAGCAGCTCTCCGTTTAAAGGGTCCGATCCTTAGACTCTCAGCTGGTGGCGGGGAGACACGCCTAGCTTCTAACTGCTTACATCCGAGCGTCCACCCTGCCTCCGAATAGCGCTTTCGCGTCAGTTACTAACACGAGCCGCGCTCGCCTCTAATCTGGGCTCCTTTTATGGTGACAGGATGGGTTTTAGTGGCTCGGATGTGAGCCCCAAGGGACGGTTAATTTCACTGGCTAGAGTAACCTGTAAGAACCTGTTAAGATGTCAAACACACAGTAACTTTTTACCACCATCAATGAACTTATAAATCAATGTCACACAACTCATACTTTAACTATAGTTCGATTCGTTACTGCAATAAGCTTTGGCAGGGGCAGCAGTAAACAACTCAATTCAAATTTCAATCTTCAAATAAATCGTACAGTAAAGAAACGGCTGAGTCCTAAGTAGACAGTTGTCCGAAGGAGAGCGCAGAGGCTGTTGTCAGACCTCTGAGTCTCTGAAGAAGATCTCACGGCTCCCCCAAAATGCTCTGAGTCTCTAGTCCTTGCTTCTCTGCCACTGGGGCAAAAGGTTCGTGCTCAGTTCCTCTGACGGTGACAAAGTCCTCGAAGTCCCTTTCTGTCGATGGTTAATGGTTCACGTTCTCCTTCGCCATGATGTGGTCTGATGAAGAGGCGCAAGGAAATAACCACGATCCTCTCTCTGCCTCTCTTTTTTATATCGGCCTCTATACGACACACTGAAACTCTCAACTCTCACCCACATACTGACGTTTCCCCATCACACACTTCCGCACATGCAGCTGTTGACACGCACTGCTATCAAAACACTCTTACTGACATTTCTTATGATTAATGCCGGTTACTCTCACGTATGATGGTAGAGCAGCGCACAATTTTACCATAATCTCGTAATGTGTAATAGAATTCACGTCATGATTTAGATGTAATGTGCAAAGCAGGGGTACAATGATTATTCAGTTCATTTTATATAGCCAATTTCATAACAGAAGTCACCTCTCTTATAGCAGGTCTAGCCCGCACTCTTTATAATATTATGATCTCAACTCACTAGAAAAAAGACATGTAACGGCTATTGCTGTATATATATTGATTCAACTTAAGGAGGAATTCATTAGGGACAGCTTTATTGTTGTCTTCTAACTGGTTTGATTTGGAAGTGTAGCTCCTAATATTTGAGTCTGTTTACCAAAGCCAGTACAGCTTTTTGTCAAAGCCCAGCCCACGCTTTTCCAGACTCCTCCTTCCCTAATTTGTGATTGGACGCTATCATCGAAACATGCTCGTGTGCCCTTTAAGCAGATGAAAAAGGGAGCACGGTGGGGGTTTGAACCCAAGTCTTGTGAAGGAAGGCTGATCTCTCTGAACAGTAATTAAGCTCCCTGACATTTACCGACAAGACAGGAATCAGGGAAAAAAGACATTGTTTCAGTCTTGAGTGAACTTTATTTGTTTTCATGCTTTCCATCTGCCGTCCTCGTCACCTGCCCCCCTGCCAGGCCTCCCGGGGAGAAACCTTTCCCAAATCCTCCCGGTCCTCACACATCAAACCAGTGTTTATCCGCCTCATCTGCCCAGGCCGCCGCAAATAATGACTTCAAATTGCAAGTGCCAAGCATCAACTGTGGCGCATGGCTAACACGGCTGCGTAGTAATACGCCTCTATCTACTCATTAGGCTGCCAATTACCGTGAGAGGACTAATTTCACACAGACGTTTAATGATGTTCCACCATTAAAAAGAGGCCCAGCTGAAAGCCTCCCAACGCTTTTATCAGTGAGGAGTGGAAATCGAGGAAGGTCACATCAAATACAGAAGGGCTTTCAAATCTGTGAAGTTATATATCAGCTGCACCAGGTTGAAAGGAGGAAGTAAGAAAGGAGCTGACCACTTCCTCCCGTCCTGGCGGCGGAGACGAAAGGCACGCTGATCAAACACGCCCAGGCTTTTAACTCGTACAACGACCAAACTCGCGTACGTGGCTAAACACTGTGGCTCTGAAACGAGCAGCCTTTTAACAATCACTGCAGCTGCTCCGGGTCAATCTATAGAGAGGAATCCGAGCTGGGGCGGAGTCAGACTGACAGCAGCAGTTCAGCACAGCTGGGACGCCCACTTTATTTCAACCAGCACACTAAGCATACGGGTCACTGTGAATACAGCAACATCCCCCGAGTTCCTCCTTTGCTCCCGACAGACTCAAGCCATAATTCCTACGACCACTTTGAGGGCGCCGTCACTTGAATGTCAACAAATGTCCTTTTTGGGGGATTTGCTGAAATGACAGATGTCGTCATTTTTTTCTTGGGAGGACAGCCTTGATGAACGCCGTGAGAGGCAGCTGAAAGCTCTGAAAAGGGGCTGGTATGGTGACCGAAACTTGAGTTTTCAAGGTCGAGCTTATTTTGTCTGTTGAGTTGGGAAGACTCAGTAGGGTAAGTTGGCACCCTGTGATTCGTGACGCGTCCAGACGTTAGCGGTCTCGGGCTGAGGCGTTTACTACACAGTTATCAAGAAGGTGAGGTATGTTTCCAATACCAGCGTGACAGAAAGCATTCCTTCCCTGGATACTGAAAACGCTTTCAGCTGGAAAGCAGGAAAAAACGGTCTTCAGTAATGTTGATGTACTCGTAAAAAAATATGCTCAGTATTTTGCACAGTCCATCATCTTTGTTTAAATACACTGTGCAGATCTTTTCATTGTAAAAAAACCAAAACATTTTTACATATTTATTATTATACCACATTTTGTATTGTACATTTCATAATTTCCTTTTTATGATTCTTGCCGTTCGCAGCACTTGATTTCTCTCTTTTCTCTTACTATGTTTATTGTTATGCACCGAAATACCAAGACAAACGAAGATTCAATAAAGGTGAAGGGGGTGAGATTGTTTTGCCCGAGAATTTGTCAAAAAAAAAAAAATCAGCATAACGGCACACCGTCATCACAAAAAATATTACTCCGCCAGGTGCGTGCCTGCGGTGAGCAAACAGTTTGGTGAGCGCGGCGAAAATGCTGTTTTCGAAACGTTAAACGCCAACAAACGTGGACTGAAGCTGAATATTTTGTTAGATAAAAAGCCCGTGTGATATTGCTTAATAGCCAGAACTGTCTCCCTTCCCCGGAATCGCTCCATTTGGGATGAAGGTGTAGCCAGCAATTTGGAGATGAATGTGACTAAAACCATGGAACTAGTTACAACAAAATCCCAATTCAAAATAATTCACAATAAATAAATAATAATATGTATTTATAGAGCACTTTTATGTAGAACCCATTTATAATGTGACCTGGATTTAGAAAAGTGCTCTATAACTAACTTATTATTCGAAAGTATTTTGAATTGAACCTAACTAGTTCCATGTTTTTAGAGACATTCGTCTCCATATCGGTCCACCAGGGATGGAAACCCACTACTGGAGGCTGCTAGAAATCAAACAAACTGTTCTACTCAAATCCAGTATTCAGCAAATGTGTTTTTAGGTATAGACGGCATGTTGGATTGTTACTTTTCAAGCGAGAAACACCTTATTTCTTTTAAAGAATGCGTTCAGAATGTATTCCTATTACAGGAACTCAGCAAACAGGATCTAATGAGCTTCTCCAGAGACACACTCGTATACACACACACACACCTCCCACACGGAGCGAACACAAGGCCAGAACATAAAACCACAGATATATCGTCCTATTCACTGGAGAGATGAGAGATGGAAAGTGTGGGGAAGACGGACCGAGAGTGTGCGTACGTGTGCGTGTGTGTATGGGGGGGTGAATTAAAGCCTTTGGCTGCTCTGTTTGTCCTCTACGTGGCCCCATCCTTCATCAGTGGAGCAAAGCCCGGACACCGAGGATCGCAGATATTTTAGAAGATAAATCACTCCGACCCCCCCCCCCCCCTCTCGTGGTCTGTAAAAGCACAGGCTTACAGCGGCTTGTTACTTAGTGCAGAAGTGCCACCAAAGTGCATGTAAAGTAAATGTGTTACTGGCACGTGTAGAAACACACACACCGTCCTGCCGCCCCAAACACTCACTCCGGCACCACATGTGGGTTCATCCGCCGCTGAAAATAGTCCCAAAACAAATGAGCCATTTCCTCCCGTTTAAGTAACATTTGATAAAAAAATAAAACTAGAGTGAGCAGCTGTGTTAGGAAATGTATTGAGCCGTTAAAAGTAACTATTTTGAGCGATTTATCTTTCAAAGATTAACGTCTTTTAGATCTGTACATGTGTGCACCTACATCATTGTGAGTTTGGCTGATACAGCAAATTCTGTTACTTTTGCATGGTGTTTATCATGTTTAACTTTGGTAACATTCACAGTCTCTTTTTATTCATAGACTGAAGCACATATTTTAGAGGTACAGGGGATAGGGTGTAGGTGGGTACTGGCATTGGGTCTGTATATATGATTTCCAGATTGTAAAGATGTAAGACTGACATATTGGCACATTTGGTCTCCGGCTTTGATGAGACTGTGTGCAGGTACTTAATTGAGTGCTTTTTAAAATCGCCTCTGCGTTCCCACTGAAGGAGATCAGAAAGTCAAATAACAAAAAGAAACAAACAAACAAACTCAAAAGATTTACATCTTCAGCAGGAACCAGTGGGGTTGGAGATGACAGCTGCAAGACAGGGGAGGAAAGAGACGCAGTAGCACATTGTTGGTTTTGGGTCTTTTCATGCAGTTTAACACTCAAAAAACAAATAAAAAATAGAATAACAAGCGCTGTTTAAGCACTAAAACCTGCAGCAGAGCACCAGAGTCGGTCCAGCAGCACAGCCTGCCGGCACAGGGACTAAAAACATCTGGTTCCTGCCAGGCCCCCTTTATCCACACCCCCTCCTCCTCCTCTCTGCTGGCTATTATCAGAAACCTACAAACCATCTTTCTCCTTGATCACTGGCCGCTCCCATCTCTTGGTCTTTGTCTTGTTTAATTAAAGCTGTGACAGGACAGTGACAAAAAAAAGTGGAGCTGCAATTTATAACTGTGACATGTCTTCCTGACTGAGCCCTTGTTTCTAGCAGACCGAGCACTCAACATAATCAAAACTCTCCATTGGAGGGCGGCGGCAGTCTCAAAGATGGATGAGCCCACGTGACTGCAGCCTTCAGCCGGCTGTCAGAGGAAAACTATCCCCACCTGCCCTCTCCCCCCTGTTTCCTCTAAACAGTGGGAACTGTACAGGGGAGCCCCATGTTCTCGATCGCCAGGTTTTGTATTTAAATCTCCTTTCAGTTGAGAAAAACCTGGGGCTGGTCGGTCACAGTTCCTCCTGGAAAAGACTGGTGACACGGCCCACTAGGACAAACCAGTTACGATGTCACTGCTCGCCTCCAGTGACCAGGGCGTGGACATATTTCTCGACAACGGATGTTCAGTTCAATTTTATTCCTACAGCCCAATATCACAAATCCCAATTTGCCTCAAACGGCTTTACGATCTGCAAGTCTGTTGAGGGGAGACTTTTGTGAAAAATAATAATTCTCCCAGAAGCCTGTATGTCAGTCACATGTGTTGAAAATTTGAACCAAAATTAATTTACAGTTAGCAGACGCTTTTATCCACAGCGACTTACATACGAGAACACTCACAAACCGAAGGCGCAGCTTCGGGAGCATTTTGGGGTTCAGTATCTTGCTTAAGGATACTTTGACGCATGGCCGGGGGATCGAACCACTGACCTTCCGATTGGCAGCGAACGTTCTGCCACCAAGCCACTGCCGCCCCATTGGGGAATTGGGGAAACGTGTTAATCCTGCCTATTAAAAACTGCTCTTGACCGTTAGCTCATGGGTTAGAGCTGTAATCGGCCTTAAAAGTCCGGCCCGACAAGGACCGACCCCGACAGAACTCGGCCTGAGCCCGACAAGTACATTTTGACTGACAGCTGTTTAGAAGCCCGAACCCGTTTACAGCCCGACATAATTCAAATGTGCGCAGCTTTCTTCTTCTTTGATTTTACTGGCGTGCTACAAACCAACTTTAAAGGTGTATGCCGCCACCTACTCTATCGGAGTGTGTGACTTTTTAACACCAAAAAAAGAGAAAAGAAATGATATTCTAGATATTTCAAGCTTCACGTCTTGTTGCGTGTGGCACTTTTTAATTCTAAATTACAACACGACCAACTTTGTTTAATAGTGTCTTTGAAATCCCCTTCTACTGTTCAAAGAATAAAGAGGCGCTTCATATTTGTAACGTCACACAGACACATAGAAATACATTTGAGGACCTTAAGTACAGAGTTCAACCCTGGTTTGGTCCAGATGTTATCTTTGTGAAACCATCCGTTAATATTGCGGGTGAAGTTAACAGCTACAGCACGATGTGTGTTTCTCAGCTGAAATTAAAGCCACTCTTCCTGGTAGGATTCTCGTTAAGAGGCTTTGAGGAAACAGCTGTCCAGCTTCCATCCCAGAGTTTACTACTTCAATAAAATTACAAGGAAAATGGACATTTACAAAAAAATAAATACGAGGACAGGCGTTTTCCTACTGCTCCAATAAACTGGAAAGCAGCCTTGACTAGGGCTGGTCCGAATACCATTTTTTGAGCTTCGGTAGCAATCAAGATGGAATATTCGAAGCTTCCGGGGGGGGGGGCGGACTGAAGATATTTCTCTAATAAAGGCAGGAATCCTCTCCGAGAACGGACACAAAAACAACACACAGGTCAAGTATTTTCCAACCAAATTAAGTGCACATTTTTATCACGTGTAAAATGACTGATTAACGTGGCGGATGAGAGCGCTGTATATATATATGTAACAATATGCGAGGCTGTATAACGTTTATTACTTACCGAACTCAGGTGGTTTTTCAAACATGTCGTGCTGTTGTGGTCGGCCAGTTTCAAACCGCATTTTCTGCACACGGCCTTTGTCTTGTCCTCACTCAATCTAAAGTGCTCCCACACAGCTCAGGTCACAGATGAACTGAATCATGAGGTTTAGGTCTGGGCGAGTTTACTGGGACACGTGACTTACCAGCAAAATCTCACGTCTGAGTTTTAACTACTCTGCTACTATATTGTGCAGTAGATTCATTTAGAGTTATAATAACGGGTAAAAAGACTAATACATTTTGTTTTCTATTATTCTATTTTCCACAATGTGAAAGCAACGCAGCTTAACCCGAAAGACAAGCGCAGGCGCTTCTGTCCATTAAAGCCCCGGCAGGTGAGGCTCTACAGAGAGAACACACTGCAGCTGCAGGGAGCACTGTAAGTATAAGTGTAACAATGTTGGCTTCCTTCAACTGTCCCATCCTATTAAAACAAGAGTATTTTATTTCGCCAGATTTTAACATATATTTAAGATAAATAAATAAAAAATACCGAATATTCGAATCCCAAAATTGAAAATGGAATACCAACCCACCGAACGAATACTTGAATATTCCGGTCCAGCCCTAGCCTTGACACCGATATATTGAGGAAATGTCTTACATTTACATTTAGCAGACGCTTTTATCCAAAGCGACTTGCATATGAGAACATTCACAAACCGAAGGCGCAGCTTCGGGAGCATTTTTGGGGTTCAGTATCTTGCTCAAGGTTGCTTCGACGCACGGCTGGGGGATCGAGCCGCCGACCTTCCGATTGGGAGCGGACCGCTCTGCCACCAAGCCACTGCCGCCCCACTTACAAATACCAAACCAAATAACTAAATTACGATAAAAATAGAAAAAGGAGTTTCTTCGAGTACGTTCGTGACTATTTCAAACAGAAAGATGGGTGACAAATTAATGGAAGATTCTGCGTTAATTAACGGGGAGGCTAACAGATGCTAATGCTTCCACACATCAGACCGGCACATACTTCACGGACAAACGTCATGGCCGTGCCACCTTGTGGGGGATAGAAAACCTTTCAATAGCTGACAATGTACTTTGGGTTAGAATTTTGACAAGTTTGTATACACCCCTTTCATATTAAACAAGCCTTTGTTTTATAGACCTGTCTAATAACGATTTTGGGACCTTGCCTGAACCGGAGCGTTCGTGATAGCTTGATAAATCAAGGTTGAAAGGGTCGGTTAACTCCTTCAGTCTTCCCCCGTCCCGACACAGCAGCCGGACATTGCTTATCCAGAGATCAGCGTGAGGCGAACTGTTGTCTGTAAATAACCAACTGTATGATCGTGTTTACTGCTGCTGCAGCCGATGACCGTACAGCAGCCTCCCGCTCAAGATATAACGTTAGCTATCCATCAGAAGGCAGCCGCGGGCCATTTGAACTGGGATGTCGGACTTGCCGAGTCCCCAGGTGGAAATTTCGACTGCAACGCCCCTGGAAGTCACGTGGTTAACGTTGTGCAACGGTCGTAGTTTGGTTAGGTTAAGGCACCAAAACCACTTGGTTAAGTTTAGGAAGAGCTCAGAGTTACGGTTAAAATAAGTAAGTTACGTTAGTAGCTCGCAGTAAGTCACGTGACTTCACTACCGTAGGTAACTTACATACGTAACTTAAAAAAGTCAACGTTGACTTTTGATCTGTCGGGTCCTCGTGGCTCCCTTTCTTTTCGTTGGTATAAACTACTAAAAGAGAATGAGAGTTGTTTTTTTTTTTAATGGTGCATCTTCGAACGTGGTATCCAGTTCTCCTTAATAAATCCATGGCGATAACCGTTTTGTTAGCCGCCTCTTTTCAGCAGAAACAAGTTGTGAACACAACACTGACGTGTCCTTTTAAGTTGACATGGAGAACTTCTTAGCAAACAGCTGCTTATTCGCAGCAACACGACGCTTCACAAGGAGCCGTGTTTGTGTCGCCCGATGAACGTCAGTCCAGTGTTCGCTCTGTGTTTGGAAACAGCCGGCTCTTTAGCTGCTAAACGCAGGGATTCACTTTGAGATACAATCAGCTCCTCCAGGCGTACTCTCATACCTTAGACAGGGGCGACATGTATGAGACTGACTACGAGTTAGAAATACAGATAAATGACACCCTGTCGCAGCGACTCGAGACTCGCATCAAGTCAGAGCACAAGGAGCTGATTGAGAATATGACGCCTGAGCAGGACGCCTTCCGTCAGAGAGCAGAGCAGGAGACCAGACTCTTGCTACAAGAGGCCAGTGAGAGGCAGAAGAGTCTGTCCACGGAGCTGGACCACCTGAAAATCCAGCTCCATGAAGAGACCACGAAAAACCTCGAGCTTGTTGCTCAGCTTAAAGCTGAAGAAGAAGTCTGTCAGGCCGTCCGCACAGAAGCCGTCCAGATCATGAATGAGCCGATGGAGCGGGATTCTGCCTGCCGGAGGAGGAGCCCCCCCGCTGTTTCACACGACCACGAACTCGTGGCGGAGGACGAAGTCTGCGAGGAGACGGCTGCAGAGAAAAAGGCAGGTTTCTGGAAAATGACCCGCCACTTCCTCGGCTTGAGGAAGAAAAGGAAGACAAGACGTGACGAGGAGTCCACATAAATCTGTGACTCCAAGACGGGAATCACCGTAAGAAGATTCTGCGTTCGATTCCCGGTCGGGGTAATGCGGAGTTCCCCCAGCGTTTACGTGGGTTTCCTCCGGGTGCTCCGGTTTCTCCCACCATCCAAAAGTATATGTTAGTGGTTTTTAACACTTTTTTAATTTTCAATCTTAGAAGACAAAAACAATAGCAACTTGACAATAATATAATAAATGAATAATGCAATTGACAAAACATTACGGAGATGAAATACAGTATTGAAAAAACAAAAAATATATCAAGTTATATATATCAGTTCTCATTTTGAACGTATACTACCACCCTGCTGGGTGTTTTGTTCAACTTGATGCATTAAACCTTTCAGTTATGTACCAACTACCTGTAAAACACACTTAGTGCAGAGGATAACTCAAGTGTTCATGCATTAAATGGTCACTTTTGGAATCAAAAGAAATAGAGAAAATGATTGAGGACCTGTGGTCTCAGTTTCAGAAAGGTTGGTGAGCCCTGGTCTAAAGAATGGTCCTAAATAGTTCTAGTTATAGTCAACGTATGTGTCAAACAATAGTGTGAATCTCCACTGCTGACTACACTGGCTAGGTTTTGTAAAATAAGGACGACAGTTATGTCTGCCTGTAATGTCCTCCCTCAGGCTCTGAATCAGCCAATAGCAGGACTCCAGAGGTGACGTGTCATGGCTGCATCATGACCTCATCAAACATTGTGTCTAATAATAATAAGCCTCAAAGTTTGGAGCATGCCAGAAGAAAACTGACTTAAGATATTCCCCCTACTGTTATGTGGGCAACATCTATATGTGCTATTTGGGAAATTATTCATAAATATCTCATAAAGTTAAGGAAGGACATGGTCAACATTTTTAGTGGCAATTATCTGTGGAGGGATCCAAAAAAAAAAAAAGAAAGAGTTTGTTAATCATGTGCATGTTTAATTGTTTGTTCTTCCACAACACTTGCTGAACAGTTTACTGGCAAGTTTATATATTTAGAACCATGTTGATTTCTATGTTTCAACCCGGATTCCTGTATTTCACAGCAGTAAATATAGATGTGGTTAAAATGAACATTAGGAACAATCATACTAATGTGAACACTGGACTGTATCCATCATGTTATGAACTTTTTCGTGCTGTAGGCAGTGTTGGAGACCTCTATTATCAATGCGACTTCTAAGACCCAATGAGTCACTTTGGACTAGCTCATTTGAATGAAGCTCCCGCCGGTCTCCTGCCACCTGTGCACCAAATTGCAACACAGACGGGTAAAAGCCAACTTTAAAAAGGTCAGAAAAAGCACCAAAGTGTTGCGCCACCGCAAAAGCAGAGCCCAAGGTCTTTTTGAAAAGCGGAAAGCTGAGTAAAAGTTGCCATGTCACTTTAACAAAGACAGAACAAAGATAAAGATGCCAGATAATTATAAACAATTTTCAAGGATTACACCAGTGGTTCGAAACATACACGGGTTGGGAACCCCCCATGTGGACGCCCCTGTCCACATGCTTGTGTCCAGAAAAACACTGAATTTCCAAAACACCCAGCAGAGGGGCTGAGGAGACCTGCGGGAGGAACAGAACCAGCCCTGACCTGAAACCAAACAGAAGACAGAGCATAAACAAAGCTTCCTGCTCGGGTGTTTAACTGCTAAACTAAATCCTTGCGGGTACCGATTGGTTTCCTATCCATGGTCAAAAAACAAACCCCAAAAATAGAAAAGGATAGAGAAAGTGCCGAATCAAAAGGCTGTTCACAAAAAAAAAAAAAAAGAGTTGTTGTTCAGTGAGTCAGGGAGTGGGGGGCAAGCAGCTAAATTATAGAGAAGATTTCTATTGCAAGAAGCCAAAAACAAACAAAACAAATACAGGCAGGCATTCAGCTTCCTGCAGAGCAGCCTTGACAGCAATCTGCAGCTGCAGTTTGCACTATCAAGATTCAGAGACACCCTGCTGTCCGGCTCAGATGAGCTCCCCGTCGGAGCAGAAATAAGAACAGCATAAATCAGTCGCCTGGGAACTCCAACATGCTTAAACATGAGGCCCGGCTGAACGCGAAGCTCAGGAGCAGCAGCGGACGGCCGCTCAGTGCAGCTCTTGGAATAGCAACCCAAGGAGCATCTATCACAGCACGGAGGGAAGAAAAGGGACAGGATCCACTTTTAATGGCTTCCCATCTCTATTTTGCCTGTTCCTGATTATGAGGGGGATGAGGTGATTGCTAATGAGTTAGACAGATCTGCGTGAGTGTTAGCGAGGGCCGGTAAACAGGCAGGACGTACGAGCTCCTTCTCAGCCCACCTCCGCACAACCTGACAGCAGTGACACCGATATGAAACCCACGCAACACTCCAGTTAATGAGGCCAACACGAACAACATGACTTAGGGGAGTCTAAAGCCAGGGCCTGTCGCTGCGAGCGCCCAGACCAGAAGCAGGAATGCACCGCAGGTGTCCTGACGCACAGGAAGACCTGTCACTGCGCCGCCCGCACAGGAAGCACAATAAAGATAAACAATAAAACAACGCACTAAAATTCAAATGAGCCGTTCCCAGAGGGAGAGGCTGGACCTTTTCCTCCAGCAGTTTCCTGTTTGCATTTACATAACACCTGTTAAGAGACGATGACCCAAAATACTTTTCTGGTTGGATTTTTTTGGGGGGCAATTTTCCTTCTCCACATAAAAGATGTAACGGGGGAAAAAGAGAGCTGAGGTGTACCTGACTTTCGGCAGCAACTTTGCCCAGAGTCTTCATTCATGGGTTGTGACAGCAGATAGCGGCTAAGAGCCTCCTTTAGCGGCTAATTGCCGTCATTACCTCCTCCAAGCTGCGGCCGAATGGGCAGCCGGCAGGATGGGGGGGAGGCGGCGCTGCTTTGCTGATAAAACAACAGGCGTGCTTGGCAGCGTAATGACAGCGGCTTAAATACTTCAACAAAATGCTTGAAAAGGCCACGGTCGCCCCACCGAGCCACTCTGATGTCGGAGCGCCTGGAGCGACGCCACCAATCACCACCTGCCCTCCGCCATCGATCCGCGCCTGCACTCTGCTCGGCCTTCACAGAGACGCCGTCCAGCTCAAAGCCTGTGTTTTATGCTGGTACTTTCCATTGATTTGGGAAAAGTATCCACAGATTTAATTACACGAGTAACACATAAACTGCCCAGTGCCAATAGTAGTTACAGGCTGGGAAAAATACAGCCGTGCCCTGTTAAAGTAATGGCCGAGGCAGGATTTGTGAGACAGTTGTGGAGTGTGGAAAAGATTTTTTTTTGCCATTTGCTCCGGCTCGCTGTAGAGGGACACAAGAACACCAGGCTGCTGACTTACAGCTGTAACTTGGATGTTTAGAGAGTTGCCCTAACGCTGTGGTGTCTGTCTGTCTGCTTTTCAGCGCTTTAAAAGTACGTCTTTGACTTTTTGAGTTGTCCGAGATCAATTGAAGAGAAATGAGCTTTAAAGATGAAAACTGGTGTTATTTACGGTTTGGTTTACAATGTGGCCGTCTTCCTCCAGGCTATATGTATTCCCAGTTTGCCACATTTAACTAGCCAGGCCAAGGTCAGATTTCTTTCAGCGGTTTAAATGGCTCTGGTGTTGAGCTCATTGATGGCTGTTTCCCGGCTGGAAAAACAGCTGATCCAGTCGGAGCTCATGGCGAGCCGAAGTGAGACGACCGGGTTCAGTTCCAGAAGCAAGAAAAACCTCATGCAAAATCTGATACCTGACACTTGTAATAACGTAAATAACTAATCCAGGCCTGGAACCCAAGCGTACTCGACAGTGTGTCGGGTTTGTTCGCTCCATATGTTTAGAACGCTGAGGAAGTTTTTTAAAAAAACAGCAGAAATTTTAAAAAAAATGACTTTAGAAGAGAGAAGCTGTTGAATTTTATGGATGTGCACGAAACCAAGTTAGGGTGACGCAAGTAGCTGTGTTGCCACGCTGGTAAATGTTCATGGGAGCTGTAGTTTCCTCTGTGCTCCCCACGTTATCGTAGTTTAACTTAAAAAAAAAAAAAAAAATCACATAAAACTTCTAAAAGCATTTGTCCGGGAATATGAACAGTACAGGTTTGTTTTTTTTCCTGGACTGTTGCTCTTATTTTGTTTGTTATTCTACTAAACTGTTAACAAGTCGCTGCTGTAAAAGAGCAGGTTTGCTCAGAAGGTTTGATTAAATAAATATATTTCTTGTGTAATGCAATGCACATCCTTATGTTACTGTATTTGGCTGTCTTTTGTACCTGCTCTGTTCAGCACTACAGAGTACTGTATATGGACGGAGTGACAATAAATCCCACCTTTACCGATGATCAAAGATTTCCTCCATTTTTTATTTACAAAGACAACCAGCATTTTGCAGGGAAGCTTTCATGGATCCAACTGATCAAACAGATGCGTGAAATGTTCTGCCAAAATAGGAGCTCCATGTTTTCTGCCTTGAAACAATTAGCGCTCATCACTTGAAAGCAGACAAATGGAAACGTGGCGGCGTAATAAAGCGGTGTTTTGCAGACAAGTTTTACAATTACAGTTTAATGTTTGTGATAAAAATGATATGGGAATTTATTGGTGCTGTAATATAAAAACACCATTTGCAGTGCATTCGCTGTAAGTGCTATTTGCTTACTTTGAGCGACTATGGCACATTACCTGCAGTTCATTTTAATTGTCTTTATTTTTCTCTCAACTATATAAGTTGGTAGATATACTGAATGAGGATCTCGATGACCATAAACTGTGGTTAAAACCTTGTTGCAGGTAACAATAAAACCTTTGGATGCGCTGGGGCATGAAATCCAGTTCAAAATCCTTTAGATTCTAATCCGGGTTTAACTGAAACCTCAACTGAAACAGGTAAAGTGCAGTAAAGGAAACAACTAGTCCTCCAAACTGAAAGACTAAACATGGCATGTCATTCCAAAAAGATGATTCATGTGTTTTCTGAACCACGACGGTTAAGTTGAGGCACAAGCAACTCGGTTAGGGTCAGGAAACGATTGTGGCTCAAAGACACGTTGGTAGGAAATGGGATTCAGACAAGTTTCCCGTCATACACTGTTGTACCAACCATCATTCAAAAATCTCTGGCGAACAAGGTTTTGTTGGCAATATACAACCCTGTCTCCTAGGAAATACGTTTCTATGAAACTAAGTTGGTTACACAGTTACGCTGTGTTGACAAAGGGTGGATGGTGGGTGGGCAAAGCGCCGGGCTCGGACAGCAGAGACGGGGGTGGCAAGCAAATGAAATAGCATGTCTGTAAACGCCCTACTGATACGCTCAATAGCAACATTTATGCGACACGTCAATTATCAACATTTCCTCATTTTGTTAACGGCGTTACGTTCAGTTGTATATAAACGCTTTTTCCAGGACACAGGGCTGCAGGGTGAAAATCAGTGCGTCTACGTGCACTTCAGGTTCACAGCCAGGTTGCAGTCGGCTTCGTCCGGTGAGCTGATTTCGTAGACGTCGCATAACTGAGAAACCTGGTTTCCGTACATTCAGGGACACTTGATTCCCACGGGTAGATTTCTCCTGGAGAGTGCAGATTTCTTGGCCATGTATTCTGCAGGTAACGGAGTTCCTTATCGGCTTTTTACAAGAACGCACGTGCAGCACAAAGACTACAGTCAGTGGGAGAGTAACAAATACTAAAGTGACGAACACATTATTTAAAATCCATTAATATTCTTCTTAAATGGAACATTCTGCATAATGTCTACTTGTGGTGCTTTAAGTATATATTGATGCTACTACTTTTACTAAAGTAAGGCAGAACTTGTACCAGTATGTCTACTTTTACTTAAGGAAAAGATCTCAGTACTTCGTCCACTACTGATTTACAGTAACCAGGTCGCTACAGTGAATGTAAACGTGTTCTTCGATTAAGTAACTTGGCTCCTAAAGTGCATGTAAACGCACTGACTGTCACACTACTTCCATCTTTCTGTGAGACCATGTTCATTATTCACAAGTTTGCCGAAGCTCGTCATCAGGTAGACGTAAACTTTGGTCATTTTAGACGTTTGAACAAACAGCCAGTGTGGTAGAGGTCTCAAAACTAAACAAATGGTGTTATAGCTATGAGTGAATGGGCGAGGCCACAGCTGACCGCAGAGATTACATATCTTGCGTCCCTAATGCTGGGAATAGCTTAGAATTAAATGGAGTCGTCCAGAGCGGCAGGAGGGAAACAGCAGTGACTGAATATGACAAGACCGTCACAAAGGAGGACGACTTGAAGACATCGCTGGTCAGTCAGAATCAGTCTTCAGGCGACAAAACCAAACTTCAGCGAGAGTTCTCGGACCAGACATCTATGAGGGGTCTCATTAAATTAATGGAGCATAGGAAAAAGGCCTTGAACGCCAGTGGTGTGTTTCCCGCCCCACCTCCCCCCTTCTGATTCAAACGATGCCTTTCAGGGTGCATCTACTTAATTATTGTGCTGCACTACTGTCTTCATCTTGCGTTGTATCCGTTTGTTGATTCGACTCTGCAGCACAGACTCAAACAGACTCGACGGCTAAAAACCTCCACCTCCGCAACTGGAAATTCACATCCACACCTACAGGTGAGCAGGGAAGCTGACTTGCCAGTCATTTTCACCCAGGAGAAATCACACCAATTGCCATTTGGAGAATTAATTCAGTGACCTATGGTAATTTTAAGATTCATTTGCTCGGTGTTGGCTGTGCTTGAACTAGGAATGAGAGCTGCTCTCTTGTCCCTTCACTCATGCAAAATTCATTTTGGATAATTATCTCCAAGCCTCCCCCCTCGAAAAAGACAAAAAAAAAAAGGAGCATCTAATGACTAAATCTTTCCATTTGGAACGTGATAATTAAGATCAAACATCTGATCAGGAGCCAAATTGAGTTTCTTTGGCTGAGCGGCGCAGAGATTAATCCATCTACAGTAGCTGCTGAGAGGAGAGCAAACTCTGGCCTTTTTCAAAAGGGCCTGGAGCGATTTTTTTTCCTAATCTGGCTGCACTGACTTCTCTGTTCAAGGTCAACGCTGCAATGGATTGAACTCCCAAAAAAAAAAATAAAACTAAGTATCAACTGAAAGAAGCACTTCCCAAGCCTATTCTGGGGTTGAGGGGCTGAGGGAGGTGGGTGACTGCAGGGATCAGCTTGTGTCCGTCCATCTGTTTGTCAAATGTTATTTTAGACATGTCTGACGGGGCCGCTTCAGTTTCTCATGTTAAAAGTACGCTAATTGGCCCAATGGGGGTGCTTACAATCAAAGGTCAACCTTTATTAACATTGAAAGGCCATAACTGCTACGTTACCGCAGCAACACAACATTCCCGGATGGTGCCTTTAGGGGCTTTGTTCTGCCATTTAAACAGCTACACTGACCGACTGATTGAAGGCATGAAAATTAAAGATGAGAGGTATTATCCATTTTTCTTATTGACAACAAATCCTGTGAAAAAGACCAATATGGGCTCAAACGTGGGTCAGTAAGATTTAGAGCCTGTAAAATGATTTACAGAAAGAATAGTTTGAACACCACCTTTTGTAAACCGGTGGAAAATAAATTTCTCGGCCTGAGAAATTCTAGTTATATAAAATATCTGATGTCTAAATAAAATTTGTGCACAAATGACTGTAAATCGCTGAAGGTCCAGAAAGACTCCACATGTTGTGGCAGTCAGTGGAAGAGCAACTTCAGACCCAAACGTTTGCTTTGTGTTTGCCGTTTGGTTCAGACCTGCAGTAAAACAGATCATGTATTTCATTTCAAAGATTTTACTGTCAGTAGGAACCAATGGGCAAATGTGATCTTTGAACACTCAAATCTGCACCGTTGACCAATTGCAAGCCGTCTTGGCAGCGTTGACCTTTGAGTTAGCCAGAGCGCAAAATAGAGGAAGCTGTCACAGCTTCCTTGCTGCGTGTCACCGTGAACAGACGTGGTGAACACACAGCTGTGAGACAGGAGTCCATGCTACAAGCACATCTTTTGAATAAACTGTGTGAAGCTATTGTCCCGTTAGCGACAGAGCTGAAAGCTGGCCAGCTCAGAGAGCTCGCAGTGTGGTTTCAGGGCCTGCCGTCGCTCTGGAGTGTGATCCTGCCAAGCAACGCTTTCCTTTTTATTGCACTTTGTCCTGGGAATACCAGTTGCTGTACTTTTGTGTCGCTCCTGTTTCCATCTATATTAAATGGAAATAATATTTTAGAAAAGGGGTGATAATGGATCTGAAGTGTCTGAAAATGTACATTCTGCTTCCTTTTGATTTTTATTTTGAAAAATTAAAGAACTAGAGATGCGCATTAACTCCTAATTGGATGAGAACAAAATGTCAGGGGAATGTAACGTCTGTTACGTTCAAGCCAAACGGGTTCACGCTGGCGGAGCCTCTCACCGCCAGAGAAATCTCTCTGTATACGGAGCTTTTGAATCTGGTGTCTGTGGCGACATTCCCGCGCTGGTGCACTGATATTGATGCGTTTTACACCAACCAGCGACGATCTGGTTTGGTATGACATCATGGGTATGGTCGAATGCTTTTAGCTGTGCCGCTTCCTGGTACGACGATGTCTTATATTAGTTTGAAACAAATATAGTATTTCAATCGGTGCTGAGCTGACTTTGACAAAACGTGTTTTTCTTTTTTTTGTCGGGCAGCGCACAGGAGCTCAGCGACCTCTGGCTGGCTCCTGGCGGCTCTCTGCCTCTCTTTGTTTCACCTCCTCAGCTGTGAATCTCACGGTCCACGCTGAGTCGAAAATGTGCAATACATTCCATTTCTTATTCCAGCTTTTAAGACTTCCACAAACCAAACACAGCACTGATGTATCCAACTCAACTTCTGTTTCCATATAGCCGAGAGGCAAATATAATGGCTGGTGTAGCTGCTGGAGGTCGGGGCCAGATTACCCCACAAGGGGGCCCCTTGAAGGGAACTATGGATGGAGGAGGCAGCGTGTTATAAAAAGGCATACTTGGCTTTTTTCTCTTCTCATACTTTTAAATTACTCATGAAAATTGTAGTCACTACACGAACATTTGTCTGGGAACTGTGACGTCTGACCTCCTTCAACTGACGGTAAACTAGGACCTAAACCACATTTTACCCTTTGCCTCATTAGGGGTGTGCGTGTGTGGTGTGTGTCTGGATGACGGCGACGGCCGAATATTTAAAAAGCAAACTTAATAAGACAGGTGTAATCAACCCCGACAGCGGTCATCATTCCGCACACATCAGCTGCTATCACCGCCTCTGTACTGCCAGATATCTTAAACCCACTTGCCAATATGTAATCGTAATGGAGTCACAAGAAGATGTGAGGCAGGTAAACAGCCGGCGCGTTGACAGCAGCACCGTGATGAGAACACACACAGGGGGTTTTATCAAACAGAAGCATCTTTGAGTGAAAAATAAAACAGAGAGTCTCTGCGAGAGCGAGGCTTTCTGTCAAAACAACAGCTTCCTGATGACAACACAAACTTTTTAAATACTGTCAGTTTTCTTATGGATTTAGAAAAAAATAAATGGAACACACTCAGGTTTCTTTTAGTAAACAGGAAAACATCCCACGGCTAATGATGGCGGCTGTGCCGTTTGATGTCATCTGGGATGCTGAGGCGAAAAACTGACTGGTTTCCATGACGGTGGACGGTTGTTCATTACCTCGGAGACTCACACACACTCACAAGATTAAAAAACCCACATGAAGACACACAAACCACCACACACACACAAAGAAAGATACAAACAAATTTCACGAATGCAGTGTTTTATAAAGCGCAGTCTCACACATGAACACACACGCTAAAAATAGAGAGGAGGGTACTCAGTAACACGCAAGTGTGTCAGGCTGCAGGGTAATGAAGAATTTCACTTTGCTGTAGTATGTTGGCTAAATTTACTCAAAAGCAAATATCAAACATGCTATAACTATATTTGAGCACTTGGGCGCGGCTGAAATAAACTGTAAACAACATTGTCACCTTTTAAGTGGCCACGAAGAACTTGTTAGCAAACGGTTGCTTATTTTGGAGTCATGTTTCTGGCCACCTGATGATCCGTCTGAAAGCCCGATATTCTCCCTCTGTTCGCTCTGTTTTTGGTCTCCAGCAGCTCCGGAGGGACATGTTAACCCTAACCCTCTGTAGCTGCTAAACGCTCCACTATGTCCCCCCCCGCCGGTCTCTGGCTGCGTCTGTCTGCTGCTGCTGAGTGGCATTTCATTTAGTGCACTATGAGAGACACTACAGGCAAAATTAGGAACTATCTAATTAAAATGATGCCAACAAATCAAGCCCCTCGTGTCAACAAAAGTGAACGAGTCCTGACAACTTCGAATCTTAATCTGTGATTCATCACAGAGCAAGAAAGTCACCTGTGTTCTTTTCACTCAAGTTTCATAATAAGTTATAAAAAATATACTTTGCTTTTATCAATATCGAAGTTTGTTGGTTTAGATTGTCTAGTTATCACTTTCAGAACTTATCAGGGGAGGAAGCCGGGATCAATGTGAAGTTGGCCCAAAAGTTTATATTAAAGAATCTGTCTGTCTTATTGGGTTATATTGCATAATTTAAACAAAGAAGAAGCAGGTTTTACATAAATTAGAAAATAAGTTGAAAACAAAACCTAAAAAGCTCCACTGGCCCATTTGAGACAATCCCTAACTTCATTTCCTGCCTCCTGTCAAGCTGCACAAAAGGTGACAGGCTTTAATGTTGCCAACAATGGTAAGAATGGAACCTGTGGAGTATCAGTCAACCTTTATTCTGCAATAAACAGCTAATCTGGTAAACGAGTGACGAGGATGAACCTCGCTGAAAGTCTGAATATTGAAACCTGTGAATACTTCCGTGTCCTGGTTCCAGACCTCTGAATAAACGGCCAAAATGTGCCATTTTCTCAGGTGTTGTGCTCAGTGATGGCTGTTTCCACTGTTGGAAAAACAGGTCGAGCCAATCAGAGTTTCGCAGGCGGGATTAAGAAGGGGGACTGCCTGTGTCAGAGTCAGAAAAGTGGCGATGGAAAAACAACCACAACACATGGCCAAACACAGAGGAGAAGGACGAGTCGCTCACCAACACTGACTGACGAGATTCGCCCAACATCACCAACTACTGCTCCGAAAAATAAACCAACACTTCTACCCGTTTCTCCCGAAACCGAGCACCCTGAGCTCCACCTGGCTTGTGAAGTGTTGGTTATTTTGTCCACCCACATAAAGCTTGTACCTTATCAAACGACATTACAGCTCCGTAAAAGTCATCTTCATAATTACATTTCTTTACTGAGCAGGATCAGTTCCAAACAAGTTTAATTTCACACCTTTCTGCCTTCCCTCGGTGCCTATGAAATGTTCCCAGTATGTTTGAAAACCACCCCGCTTATCTTTTAAACGTTGCCATCTTTCTTGTGATTGTTTCATTCCAATCGGCTGCTCTGCTTTTATTCTTTTTTTGGCCGTTCGTCGAGCTGGCGTTTGTTCCGACAGTTTGACGCTTTTGTTTTTTTTCTGCCAGATGTTTTAGAACTTCTGCCTAGAACACTGTGTTTGTGGTCCTGTTTGTTTGCTCTTTGTTACTCGGCAGGATCTCTCAAAAACCTGTCGACAGACTTGAGTGAAATGAGACTGAAAAGTGAGAACGTGGCCCAGAGATCAAGTCGATACGTTTTGGTGCAGATCCCGGATTAGCTTTTGTAAGGATTTTCACCCTTTTCTCATGAAATACAGAAATACTGTTTTCCAGTATTAAAATAACTTGGGGTTAAGGACCATGCCATCTTGAGGGAGGTATGCTCTTTTTCAAAGAAAGGCCGTAATGATTTGAATTTCAACTGAATATCTAATTATAAAATTCACATTTAACATTTAAAAGTTAAATCAACATTTATTTTAAAACTAAATATTTAGTGCCAAAATATAAAATACAGAATTTCTAGATTTGAAACGTTTTACTTTGGAACACGTTTGTTCAAATTCATGTGGTTTGATTTCCACTCTGTGACATTTACAGACGGTCAATCGGGTCAAAAAACTCACTTGGTCACTTTTGGATCCAAAAGTTCTAATTAAGCCAAAATTCAAGATGAAATATTCAAACTTCAACATCTCGGCTCTAAACTTTTTTCTCATGGATGAAATGAACCTGATGGGACAGAAGTGTGATCAATTCCATTCAGGTTCTATTGACTATCCTTGGCATTTCTTTGCTTCCACGGTTGGCTCCATTTTACTTCATTGACTCTGTAAATTACATTGAAACGTTCTTTTTTTAAAGATGTCACATAAATAAAAGTTATCTGACTTACACATTTTACGTCAAAATGTCATACAGTTGGAGAGACTCTGCATCTATCTGTATTTGTCTTAAACTCACAAAAGCCCCCCCATAAACCCCGGTGCTGCTCCTGCAGACACTCGCAGTCAATAAAGATAAATGTTTCTGAAACCTCGCAGCTTGTGCCAGTGGCATTACAAATCCTCCCTGCCCGCCTCACTGCCGGACTTTGTTGGCTGGGGTGGGGTCCTCAGAGAGCCGGACTCACTAATGTGATGAACAGGCCTCAAAGGTGTCAGCGTGAAGCCTCCCACTGTTATCTCTCATCTGAGCTGGGTAGCGGGGAATTCGGAGGCGATGCGCCGCTTAAACGATGAAATATGACCAGTAGCCTGAGGCCCCCAACCCCACCCCCCCCCACAACAAAGCCCTCCACTCCCGCGACAGCCCTGCTTTAAACATGACAAATGACAAAGGCACACCAAGGGCAGCTCTGTGCTAACATGAGAATCCCAAGTATCTAAGGAATTATCCCGCTAATCTCCGAACAAAAGCGATGTGCAGGCCTCAGCCGGCTGCACATTTATATTCCACCTACGCTGTGAAACTTTAATGCAGCATCTGACTGGGATAGCCTGCAGTTTGAAAACTTCTAGCATCAAATATTCTCCGCAGTCTGCATGCAGAGAGGGCGTGTAAACAGGAATAATCCATATGAAGCAGATCAAGGCTTGTCATGTCGATTCTCACAGCCGTCGTCTGTAAGCTTCTTTCTTCTCGCTCGACTCCTGGCGCAAACTGCCACTTCCACTCTCTCTCTCTCTCTCTCTCTCTCTCTGTGCTCTGTACCAGTTCTGTCAATCATGTCACCCTCGCTGCATCCAGACAACCTGGCTTCCTATCACCCTCCTCCTCCCATCTGTAGTTTCCCTAAGTTGCCGAGGCAACAGGCGGATGCTGCACCATCAGTCATCTCTGCCTCTCCTCTGCTGGTGGCAATGCAGCCGTTCCCTGTGGCTGAAGTACAGGCCACCCAGTCCTCACTGAGTACAACCTGTAGTTTAGATGATTCAGAAGCTGACATTTCCATAGTGCACGAGAGGGGAAGGAGCCTTTGCCTCAGTTGGGAAACACACATTGATGAGCGCAGCAGAGCATCAGTGTCACAGTGGCAGCCGTTCTGTGAGCCTCTTCCTCTGAGGATGACGAGGCGTTAATCTCTCCCAGCAGGGTGATGATCACAAGACGTTCATTCACGTCGGAGCTCATGTTATCCATCAAATCAAAATGATTTAATCCATCCAAATGTTCAAATCAATGTCAGGTCCTTCACCGTGTTGTTTTTTAAAGCGTGTGATCATTTTCTAACGAATCAAACCGCTGTGGTGGTGGGTCTTCTACAGCTGGTCTGACCGTGTCGTTTGCTCTTCCGCTGAATCCCTCGAGGCGTCGGCATCCTGGAGGCCTCCTCTTTCTCATCCAGCAGCATCCCGGAGGTGTGACTGGCATTACTACCTTCTCTCATTTGAAAGCCAACGATTTCCTGTTCCGGGGCCATTGATTTTCATTTGCATTGCTGATGGATGCGAAGCCGCTCGCCAGCGTTTGGAACTATAAAGGCTTTCTCAGCTTTGTTTATTTCTTTCCAACAGTATCAGTTTATTGAAAGGTCTCGGTCGACACTGACCAGTTCATGTTTGAAAGTCTGTCATTTTGTACTGTGTTTATGTGTTAGGTTAAGTTCAGGTTTCTGATTAGTGAGTTAAATGTCTGTCTGTATTTTTCTTGTGGTCAACAAATTCCACAAAAAGACCTAAATCAACAACATGTTCTCTCAATACCTCCCTGACTTCCTGTCTGTAGATATCAGCTCCAAGCCCATTGGTTACCGCTGAAGACATAAATCTCACAAATACAAAGATACATTTTTAAAAAAGGCTCCGTCATTTCCTAACACAGCCGCTCGCTGTAGTTTTTAATCAAACAAACAGGAGGAAGTAGTGCATTTGTTGGGGACTATTTTTAGCGGCCGATGAATCCACATGTGGTGCTGTGAGTGAGTGTTTGGGGCAGCAGGACAGTGTGCGTGAGAGACAGAATAAACTCCAGTGTGTGTGTTCAGAAGATACATCAGGCCCTGATACTCACACAGTGCTTGTTAGTGGATACATTCATTGTTAGTTTTGGTCTTTTGATGGGAAAAATGTAGAACATTGCGAGCCTCATCCTTTAAAATGCTAGCAGAAAAACAGGATTAAAGGCAGATACTGATGCAGAACAGAAGGTGGAATTCAAGGGCGCTTAAATAAAGATGGCTTGAGCTTTTTGTGTAGAGAAGGCCACAGACAGACGGTAACCTGCATCATGGCTGTCTAAAAAAAGCCCTGAAGGATTAATCATCCATCTCAGTCTTCCTAAAATCCTTGTCTGGATAAACCACCGACACCACCTGACCGTGCGACCGCACACTGCAGCTCCATTCATCACAGCTCTCACCGCAGAGAAGCAGGTTAACATGTAGGCTAAACTAAAACTCCCAGCGAGCAGGTTTGGGCAACAGACCTAGAGGAGATGTAGTTCTCTGAAGACTTCCTACTGGGCTGATGAGGTCTGACAGCACGAGCTGCGGTTTGCTTGTAGATTCCTGAGTGACCGACGGTAGAAGCAGCTGTTCATCAGGCCGTTTCAAAGCCTTAAAAAGGTTATTTAATAAAAAAAGGGAACTCCAGCAATTTAACAGATAAAAGTTCTGTTTATTCGTCATGGGAAGTACAACTCAGCCTATGAAAACAGCTGTATAGTCTTCTGTGTCTCTCGAGGACCAAGTCCAAGAAAATAAAGATGATGTCATAGTGACGTCGTCAGAGTTATCTCACCTTGGGCTCAGAGACTACAAGCGTTTACCTGGCAGAGAGGGCCTGACAAGAAGATGCTACTGAGATGCATTATGGGAAATGTAGGATTCAGCATTTTTTGCATGTTGACCTAAACTAAGGAATAAAAGTCAGGATATCTCGGCTTCTGCTACTTCGATTTTGACCATCTTTTTGTAATCCGTCTCCTGGGGGGCGCCCCTGTAGCTCACCTGAGTCCTTACCGCAGCGAGCCGCGTTCGAATCCAGCCCGCAGGCCCTTTGCTGTATGTCATCTCCTCTCTCTCCCCCTTTCCTGTCTACATTCAGTTGCTGAACGCAAGATAAAGGATAAATGGAAGTGGAATACCAAATCGCTGGAGTGGCCCTTTAATAACTGCCTGTATTAATATAAAAGTTTCATTTTCTCTCTGTTTTGGGTTTTTTTTTTCCGTCAACACAGACCAGATAAGTTCTAAACCCAAACTGACATACTGTATGTGCACAAGTTGTATGTACAATTAGCTTGGTAGACTCATGGATATATGCACTCAGTTGGCAAAGGTTAGCAATTATTGTCAGGTTAGCCGAGAGGTAGAATTTCTACCTGCCACCTGTGAGACGTGAGACATCGCAGTTAGCAACGTTTTCATTCACAGCAGCTCCGAACGATGCTCGTCTTGGGAGTTCCCCCAGGTGAACTCTTACTGGTAACATTTGAGCTGATACACTGTATAGCTCTGAACCAGGACATTCAGTATTTGGGTCAGGTAGAAAAATAAGGTGTGCTACAGCTGTTATTTCATTGTGCCAGATACAGATTTTTATCAACATTTAAAAATTAGATGACCTTCATCAGGAACTTAAACCCAACTGCCTGATAAAGACAAACATTAAAGAATACTTTAAAAACATTAAGAAATGACAACAAAATTCAGTTCTATTCAGCAAAAGCTGTCATCCAGTGAAAAACTCATTTTGTTATCTCAGATATTAAATTAGAGTCATGACTGAGATAACAGGGTTCAGATAAATAAGCAGCCACAGCCACTTTGTCTTTTTGCGCTGTGAGCGACCAATAAAAGACCGATTGTTAAATGAGTACAGGTTAACTAGGTCTTTACTTCTCCAACACCAGACAGCCAAGTGTTGTTCAGACCCACAGCAGATCTTAGTTTAGAAGTTTACAGAGACACCAAATATCTTAAGACAATGGATTACAAGGTAGATGTGTACAAAATGAGGCACAGTACATGTAGAATATGTCGATTTCCCGACTCAGCCACACAAAAAAATATAAGGCATATTAAATATAAGTGTCATCAAGCCATAGTTTGGCTCAGGAGCGAGCAAATACAACATATACAGTTGTCACACGGTGCAGGAACATGTTCTATCTGACTTAACCTACTTGAGAGGAAACTTAAGGGGAAAATTGCAAACATCAGGGGTCATAAGCTGATTAGTAAAAGTAATCAGAGCCTTGGTGTGCATGGAAACGATCAGCAGTCTGGATGTAAGAGCTTAGCGCTGACATGGAAATATTAGCTTAAATTTACTCAAGGTTTATGTCATCTTAATTTGTCATCATTGCCTTGAAAATGAACCGCTGAGAGTTGTGATTTAATGGACCGGTGTTATGCAGCGTATTGTATTGCAGTAAATTTGCTCCCTCTATAAAACCACGCATTGATTTAGCTGTAAAACTACACTCAAAATCCCAGTTATTGGTTATATAACTCACAGATATAAAAAGAAATTCCTCAGCTAATTCTTCACGACAGATCGCTGTTTGGAGTGCAAGCTGACAAAATGAAAATAAATATCAATCTGAGGGAAACTGAGTTATTATTAAAAGTTAAAGAGCAGGGATTCCTGTGAAGTCTTCAGCGTGTCGGCACTTTCCGTTTAATTCCCAACCCTGGTTTTAATGCTGCACCACCACACGACCAATTAATATAACCGTGTTAAAACACTGGTGACACAAAGCCTGCTGGGAGCTCGGGGTCCAGAGGAAAGCCTCCCAGCAGCAGCAGAATTAGCCTGGATCAAAGCTCATTTCCAGTGCTGGGTAAAAGGATGTGGAGCAGCTGTGATTTCCAGCTCAGCTCCACGTGTCGTACTTAAACCTGTTTACACATTCAGATTTACTGATGCTGTCCGGTTTAATGTTTTCTCCTGACACGGGGAAAGCGAGCTGAGCAGCAACAGTCTGCTCCTGCAGGATGAGGCTCAAGGGCATCTCAGCAGCAGGAGTTACTGAGGGAGAGTGTTACATCTTTTATACAAAAAGGACCCACATTCAACCTTTGACACCCAACACGGAAGTGACCAGTGTAGGAACCCTTTCCACCCTGTCTCCTAAACAATTATTGACGTATATACGTCTAATTTGAAAAATGAACAAAGAAACATTTGCATTGGATGTTTTTACAAACTGTCAACGCAAAATGTTCTTACGCCACGTATCTTCAAAGCGTTGACTTTGAAAGTATGGAACACTGTCTGCGTAGCTGAACTCTATGTTGCCGTTTTAACATGGCATAATTGTAATCGCATCATTTTTCTGTAACGTAATTCCGAGGTCCTGGACTGCCAGTCCAAGACCTCAGACGAGCAATCCGTTCACAAGCCACTTTCTTGGCCCTGATAATGTCAGCCATTCCCCTCTAAATTACTCTGGCTGAGTCCATGCGGTCCAATCACTGTGTGCAGGTGAACTATCACACTCCTAAATATTTGAGCTTCACTCCATTAAGTCTGGAACTGAGCTTCTGCAGGCAAAAATGGAAATTTTGTCTGGAATCTTACTGTTCTGTCATGAAATATAGATCACTTAACAAGACAACTTGACTAAATCACAAGACCAAGACTGTCAGTGCAGCCAAAATTACTTTGTCAGGGTTAGGAAAAGATCATAGTCGTGGTTATTGGAAACTAACGCTGAGTGTTGGGGCTCTTAACCGCAATAGTGTCAAAGCCAAGTGGTCTCTGACCACAATCCCAAGATGTTTAAGGTGCACTAACATCAACTATTATCAATATTTGCACAACCGTTGGAGGTTCTTGTCAGGCAAAAAGTCAACTTGGCTGTGGGTCATTTCAAGGTCTTTAACAAATAGCCAGTGCTGTCGTTTTTCTGGTGAAGACAATCTCCTTTAGTTCGGTTATGTCAAAACACAACACATATTAAAACAACATCTCATAACGACATATACTTTGTGCAACATGCGTACATTTCCACTTTCCTTGTGGATGCCTACGTAAACTTAATCCAGAATAGCTCAGAAATCAAAAAAACATCTATTGAAGTTTTTGGAAATTCTGTTTCATGTAAAACTGAAAGGGCACTCAAGGAGAGCACAGACCTCCACCAAGGTCAATAGTCCAGTCTAACACATAACGTCCTTGGCGGAGGTTAAAATATACTATACTACTTTTTCCACTGTACACAGTCTGTGTACTACATACCAGGAACACCTTACTATATAATGCAGCAGCACCACTGACCACACTGACATAATGTCAGAGAAACATTATAAACCTCAAAAAGGCAGTATTTATTGCAGGGCTGGTTGTAGAAGTGTTCCTGTTATTGTGTCCACCCCCTCTCTATGAAGCTCTTTCTGAATGTTTCATAAAATAAAACAAACCCACATTCAACATCCAACTGTTTAGTCCGTCATCAGAATGAAACTAAAAATAAAAAAAAAGCATGACGTGTGTCTTTATGTCTCAGCATATAAAACTGCCCCCTGACAGACTGAAAAGAGTTCCTTTTTCCTTTTCTTCCACCTGCTGCCTTTAAGTGTGTCACTCGCTCCGGCGGCAGCGTACAGCCTTCATTGTGCCCTCAATATGTCAGCTGGATAACGGCGCTGGGAGGGAGGGATCTGCCGCTGCTAAACGGACGGACGAGGAAATATTACGCATGGAGGTAATTCCCAGCTCGCTCGGGGAGGAGACCTGTGTGAGAGGCAGACTGTCGGCTTTGATGTGGCTACGAGGGAGAGGAAGGAGACGAATCCCCAAACGGGAACATCATCCGCTGTGGTTGGAAAACGCCAACACACTTCCTGTCGCCCAGCATGCATCGGAGCAGAGAGTAGGAGGGGCAGAGAGATAGAAAGAGAGACAAATTGGTTTACCTCCTTTATTAAAACAATGAATTTTATCTTTCTAATTACTTGGATATTATGAATGAAAGTGTGCAATGGTAAAACAGGAGCATGTTCTAATTTTCCTAAATGAATATGGTTTGAACACAGAGTAGGGAGTACCGTACTTTCAACTGCAACTACACCTCCACTACTACCTCAACTTTGGCTCCTAGCTCATTTAAAAAATGCAGCAGAGAAGCGAGGGAGCAATGACGGTAGGAGGCGTGGCCTTGTGGCTACGTAGCGGCTGTTGCGGAGGGTCAGGCGGCGCAGAGGAGAGCGCTCAGTGTAGCATGGACAGCGACGTAGAGCTGGTACTCAGTCACGAGAAGCTACTGTCAAGACTCTCCCTTTGTCCGCTGGAAAGACGGGGAGTCTGCAGGAGCTTAGACAATCCCGAGAAGCCCATTTATGGCCCTTTGAGAGAGTAACTGTGTGGGTACCCGTGTTGTAGCTGACATAGTGGCTCTACTACGTGTGTGTGTTTCTGTGGGGGGGGGGGTGGGGGGTGGACGAACAGTAACGTTAACTGCGGTAAACAGCATGGCTACGGCTTTGTACTGCCAGTAAATAATCTATGCTACCAGTACAATCTAACTACTCAATCACTATACTCGATCCGCTCTTCACTAATACTCCTCTCCACAGTCTGCAGAGCCGGGAGACGTTGGTTTTATAGGAGAAGGTGGGGAGGGGAGGTTGGTTGGTGACGAAAGCTGCCGCCATATAGGTCACTTAGAGGGAAGTCTGGGCGTCTCTGCTTAGACTGCTGCCCTGGATATGCGGAAGAAGATGGATGGATTACGGAAGAGCCCTCCTCCTGCATGGTAAGGCTCGCTCCAACCAGGCACCACCCCTTGCCTAAACCAAATTATTTCCTTTATCCAGAGTTCATATGAGAAAAAATAAGTGCTCTGGGTTAATGAGATAGAGATCCAAAGCAAGCGCTTCGCTACGGTTTCCGGCCGCGGACAACTATTACTATGATTACTATTGTCTGCTGTGGATTGTGTAGACTTAGCCTACATCCATTCATTTAGGCCACTGACATTTTCATCCTTAAGTAAAAGCACAATTTTACTTGCAGGATTGCATTGAAGAGCGAGCAGAGCTCTAACGTGCTGTCGTGAAAATCGGTTAATCCATACGCTGTCTTGTCTGAATCAGAACGTCTGGTAATATAAGGCTCGAGGGAAAATCAGCGAAGGGATGGGAGAATCCTTTCCAAAATGCTTTCAGATCCATCCTGTCTTGCATTGTCTTCTCCTGCTCGACACTGTCCTTTACGCCCGGGTTTGCGCGCCCCCCACTAAAAGTCACCCAGTCATGTTTCAAAACGGAAACTGTTCACACTGGGTATCTAGAAAACTGCAAATAGGCTATTCAGCTTAACAACAACTGTCAAGTCATTTTGAGTCATCTGTCTCAAGTCAAAGTCAAGTCTTTTCTCAATGTAAGTCTCAAGTCCTCAAATCTGTGACTCGAGTCTGACTGGCAGAGGTGGGTCACATGACTTGACCCCAAACAGAACTAATGACATTCCTCAGCAGTACTTTGTGTTTACTGCTAATTAGCAAATGCTAACACGCTAAACTAAGATGTTGAGCACAGTAAATATTATACCTGCTGAACACCAGCATGTTAGCATGCTGTGGTTAGCATTTTACCCGAAGCATCGCTACGCCTGAGCCCAGCCTTGCAGACTGGCTGCAGACTGAGTCTTTCCTTCTTTAAGACTATAGCCTCTGTGGGCCTATTTAATTAGCCAGGCTTTAATACCAATTTAATGGAAATTAGTTCAGACCGCTCCATGAATTCCATGTGAAGAAGTCTTATAGATTAAGGACTCCCAACTATTCTCTACCATCTGTGCTATGATTCTAGTTTGTTCGGAGATAAATAATGTACTCTAACTTGTCCATGTAAATACAGCTGCTCATCATGTATATGGTCTCTATTCCCACATATGACTCACATGCTGCAATATATTTCCAGCTTGTATTTTTAGATGATATATATTCTCCATTTACTATCTGTCTGGTGTACTTATACACTACCTAATAATCTGCTGATCCATACTTTCATTTCAAACTAACATGTAGCAACTTTCTCTAAATTTTTTCCCTTCCCGTGCTTAAAGCTTTTCGGCTGCTCATTTCAAACTGGACCAGTGGTGCAGCAGTTGTGGCCTCTCCAAGTCTGAAATGTTTTCCGTTTCATTTTAGAGCCTCCATCGGGTCAATTACTCTAAGAACTGAAGTGTAAATGCTCAAAGAATTTAGAGTCATTTGAGGTGTACGAGCTGAAAGCAGCACAAGTGTCAGCCTCAGTGTATGTGCTGAAAGGAGTTAAAATATCGAAGTTGAAGAGTCATTTGACGCCTAAGAATTTAAAGGAATACTTTGAAATTCTGGGAACTTGTTTGCTTTCTTGCCAAGAGTGAGATGAGAAGATCGATACCACAGAAGGGGGATTTTGAACTTTCAACAGAGCCACTAGCTTTTCCTTCTGCTTTCATTCTTTATGCTAAGCTATGCTAATCAATTCCCAGCTCTAGATACGTATTTAGTGTACAGACAGCACAATGGGTTTAATCTTCTCATCTAACTCTCAGCAAGAAAGCGAATAAGCGTGTTTCCCAAAATGTCAAACTACTCATTTAAAAAGAGGAAATCGAAAGACTTAAAGCAGAGACTATCCTTTCATGACAATCACAAAAATATGTAATTACAGCAAATACCCCGAAACAACGTTTGCTTACGTTCAAGTGACACAAACCCCTCTAGTGGCCATAGTAATTATGATGGGGGCAAATGAAGAAGTCAGGGGACGTTATTATAGACGGATGGGTCAACAAAACATTGGACTCTAACATGGGAGACAGCTGTTTGGACAGCGTTGGTTTCTTTTAACCCTGACCACGATCATTCACTAACCTCATAGCGGTTATTATTGTAACCGTGACGACGACTCCTCTCCTAACCCTAACAAAGGTTACTGCAACCCAAACCAGGCTCATTCCTTAAATCTGACTAAGTTGTTTTTGTGTCTAAACCTGACCAAACCTTAACCAACGCATTGTCAGATCATCCAATGGGTTAATTTCTCAACGGTGATTTGTAAAGGTTTTGGGAGGCACAGAGAAATGATGCCATCGTGCCAAAAGAGGGCCTCAGATCAGAAAACGCTTACATGTGTTGGTGTAAAACGCATTGACGAACAACCTGTTTTGTTGTTTAATTTGGAGGACTTGTGAAAACAAAGTGATTGCGGACGGTACTGGTATTCAGAAATGATCATAGAATCATGGCCTCACGTTCACCGTCATTTCTTCTGGATGCCAACCATTTTTTACTGAAAAAAATACCAGTTGAAGTGAAGCTCAGATAAACTGAGCCCAGGAACCATAGTATAAACAGTCAAGTCAGGTGCGCACACACGTTTGTCTTTCTATACTTGTGAGGACCCTCATTGACACATTGCATTCCCAACCCCCAATCCTAACCAAAACCTAATTCTAGCCTGAACCTTAAAACCAACTTAAAACTTTTGTCTTAACAGTCATTTGAACTAGTGAGGACTGGCCAAAATGTAGTCACAGTAGAGAAATGTCCTCACTACAATGGTTTAAAACTGAAACTGGTCCTCAAAAAGATAGCAATACACACAAACATGATGGCGCCAGTGTATGCGGCGAATCGTCTTCTTAGCGTAATGTTTGCCTGTTGTTCCTGGTCCGACTGCTGTTCCTGACCTGCCGATGGAGCCCCTTCAACCGTGGCGGTTGCGGGTCCGTAGAAGCAACGTGGACCATGGGAACCTTCGTCTGCTGGACTGTGCTTCATCATCAGCCAGCGAGGTGCTTATTCTTCGTATGGCTCTGATTAATTCTAGGTCGGTAGCAAACGAGACGTTCCTGCTTAATGACTCCTTCACCTCTCGCGAGTCTGCTGGCAGACTCCATCTGACATTTCCTATACAGATCTAAGTCGCAGCTATTCGAGTTAAACTATCGTTTTCGCGTGCTGTGCGCCGTTGTGTACTGCCCACCAACGTTCAACAAGGATTATATACAGGGTTATGCTGACTTCTTGGCAGCGATTATGGTAAAATATAATCGTCTTTTAATTGTCAAGGATTTTAATATACATGTATGCTGTGAAACCAGACCTCTGGTCAAAGACTATGAATCTCATCGACTGTCTTAGTCTCACCCAATCGGTGACTGGCCCGACACTTGAAAAAGGACACACAAACGACCTTGTGCTGTCTTATTGCTTATGTGTATTTATCAGTGAAATTTGTGACACAAGTATATCGTATCATCTGCCGGTTTTATTTACCGCTACAGTCCTGTCCTCTAGGGTTACAACTTATGTTCCTGCACGGCTCCTGCATGCGATTAACCCTCCAGATACGTCACAGTTTTCAACTGCTTTTAAAGACTCTATGCTTTACACACTGAACCGCTGCTGTGATCTCAGTGCGGAGGAGCTTACTACACCTCTTTGATTCCACTTGCACTGACATCTTGGACTCTGTTGCTCCATTTAGGACTAAATGCTTAAAGCCACTTTCAGAGCGGTGGCTGAACGATACTGAGAGAAGCATGTAGACGAGCTGAGAGGAAGTGGAAGGATGATAAGGTCCAGGTCTCCTTAGGAATGTTACGAGACTGCTTAGCAAATTACCAGAGCGCCGTTAAAACGGCAAAACCACAATTTATATCTAATCTTGTCTCTAGTAACAGACATAGGCCTCAGGTTCATTTCAATACTTTTAATTCTCTTCTAAATCCCCGTGACTCTGCTTGTATTGTGCCAACGCCTACACTCTGTGAAAACTTTCTTAAATTTTTTTATTGGAAAGATTTCTGCTCCAAGGTCTTCACCCAGTTCCTTTGCCTTAGACCGTTCAGTTCCTCCTCTGTGCCCAGCTGTCTTTCATCAGTTTGAGCCAGTATTACTCTCCTCACAATCAGAGGTGGTTCATAATATGCGGCCTATATATTGTCCCTTAGACAGCATTCCCTCTCGTCTACTAAAAGACGTTTTTAGTACGGATGGGTCTAGTATTGTCAGTCTTATTTCAGGGTTTGTTCCAGCTGTAGTGCAGTCTCCTCTGGGTCTCTTCTCTCAGGCCTATTTCTAAGCTACCTTCTCTATGTAAAGAAGAGAGTTGTTTTTAAATTCAACTGAAAACATTTTTAGATAGTCACAGCATTTATTAAAAGTATAAAAGAAACCATACCATAGCACTGAAACAGCTCTTTTAATGATCTTCTTTTAACTGTTTTAAACTGCCGGAGAGTCACTCATTCCAAAAGGCATTACAGTGTAGGAAAACAACCCCCATGATGTAATGAAAGATGAAATTTCCTTGGCTCCTGCTGTTAGTGGCACATGCCAATGGCCTTTCAAAAGGTCTAGTTTAGTCACAAATTTTGCACTTCCCACCTGATCAATGCAGTCCTCCCTATGAGGCATTGGATAGCAGTCAGGTGTGGTGACAGCATTAACCTTTGTGAAATTTGTGAAAAATCTATCAGACCCATTGGCCTTATCTGCCAATAGACATGGAGTGGCCCAGCTGGAGCATGCTGGTTCTGCTATCCCACGCTCTGACATACACATCTACCGCCTTCTCCATCCCCCACATCTGAGAACCGAGCAACTCCACCAGATCTGCCTGCTGAGTGTCTGTTAGTAAACCCAACTGGCTGTCTAGATGGTTCAGAAACTCAGAATTGTTAAGTCTGCCTGTAAGAATAGGCTCACATGGAACATAAAAGTCTTCTGAATTCACCACGACTCCAACTGTGGCTACTGCTCTTGGCGACTCCCACTTGAGACTGTCGGTGGAAAACGAGTCACCTTTTTCCTCAGAGGCAGGGCGAACAGTTTACATGACACCACTGTGCCTTCTTCCTTCTCTCTGGTGTGTATACTAAATAATCTCTGTCTGACATACGAACCCACTGAGGAACCAATCCAATGCCGAGTACAGGAGATTTTCCACCAGTAGCGGTACAGGTTGAAAAAGGCGAAATTCTCTCAACAATGAAACTCTCAGTAGCCCCAGTGTCCCGCAAACTCTTAACAGGTATCTTGTCCTTTCCATCCAAAGACACAAAACCATCTGAGACAAAGGGTGCATACGTCTCATCAATACATTTAACATGGAGCTGTCTTCAATGGAAGAACCACAGACATATCACTGCTTAATGCAGAGGACACTAGGCCAACGACCTCACGTATACACTGGAATCCGGTGGTTTTTGAGCAGCCTTACTGACTGAACAGTCCCCGTTGTTTTTACATGCATGACATATCCAAGTTGAATCAAACCTTCTATTTGTCCCTGGAAGATGCCTTACAACCACCTGGGTGGGCTCATTGGGGACCCCTAGAGACCTACTAGGCCTAAACCTGAAAGTCTCCCTCTGCTGCCCTTCTCCGTGGACTTTACCAGATACTGAGCAACTAGCATGTGTTAAAACATATTCATCGGCAAGGACAGCAGCTGCAGATGCTATCGTCACTTTCTCTCTCATTGATGCAAGTAGCAAGGTGGGCAGGTACTGAGCTTTTAAAACTGTTCCAACACAACCGAATCACACGAATCCTTGTCCCCCTTCTTCCAGTTCCTAAATCTCTGCCTGTATGCTTCAGGAACTGGCTCATATAACAATCAGCAGAACTAAGGGAAATAAAAATTCTCAGGGCCTTGCCTGTGAAAATACTCTGCAGCATTAAACTTCTATGAGCATCCGGCCATCCTCCAACTTCTGCCACACGCTCAAAAAATACAAAAAAATGTGTCTGGGACGCTCTCATCAAATTTAGGCAGAAGACACAAGCTTTCCGCAACATCAAAACCCGCAGACTCACTTCTTCTGCCACTTAACATAAATGACTCGTGCTTTTCTCTCTTTTATCAGCTCCAAATTCAATTGCTCTACTTTTACTCTCTCCCCTTTCCAATGCTACATCATCCCCAATGCTCCAGCTCAAACTCAAACTGTAATGTCTCCATTTCTAGTTTTTTTTTTTCTCCAGCTGCATAAACTGTTCAATTATGAAATCCCACCAAAAGGCTCGGAGACCATTGGAACTAGTGGAGCTCCCAAGCCAAATGCTACTAATGACACAAACAAAAATAAGCTGCCCAGACCCTAGAAACGTCTAGTCGCTGTTAAAGACCCACCTCTTCTCGTTTGCATTGACACCTTGATTTCATTTTCTGTTGTGCTGCAGTTCATTTATAAAGCTTATAGTTTTCTTTTCTCATATATATTTGTTGTTAACTTTTATGAGCGGAAGAAGATGGATGGATGTTTGTTTATTTGGCGTTTTATCCTGTTCAGCACTTTGGTCAACAGTGGTTGTTTTAAATGTGCTTTACAAAGAAATTTGACATTGACAAACACTTAAAACTGTCCCTTGCAGAGAGGAATTCATTAATTCTGAATGTTTAGCTGGTAAACAACAGTGATAAGGTCCCTCTACTCTCCCTGCTTTACTGTACAACACCTGATTATTTACTAGCTAATTAGCAATCGGCGAGGCCATAAATCTTAACTGTAAGAAGATGTGAATACTTCATTTCCTGCTCTGCTGAACAGGAATCTGACCAGATATAAATATATAAAACTAGCTGCTGCGCAGTGAGACGCCACAGCTCATTCCACTCATTTCCTCATTCACCGTCTCTTTATAAAACACGCTGAAGGAGGCAGCTGCGTCTGACGCATGACAGCAGATTAAACCATGTGAGCAAATATGATAAAATGTGTGAAGCTGTGTGATCACACCGTACGAAGATGCGGTGAGCCTGCTGGGTATGACTGCTGGTGGAAAGCAAAGTCTAGTTAGTTTTATTCTTTTTACTTGATTTAAGGACTTAAACTGATGAAAACATGATAGTTTTCACTTTTAAATCAATTATCTTCTAAATGTAGTCTCCATTTTATCTCCTTTTTAATGTCATTTCACTTAAGTTTATGGATTTAAAATGAGCTTTTAACCAAATTAAACCTTCAGTTTCAATATTTAGATCAATCATCCATCTTCTTCCGCTTATCCGGTATTTACTGCCCCAGCAGTCCTACCACGTAACCCGACTTCAGGACTCACCCCTCCACGGGACAGCCCCGCCTCCCGTGCGATGGGCCTCCGGTAAGCACAATGTTTCGCAAACCCTAAGCACGACCCGTCTCTGGTGTTGCCTCGCTTCGGCCCGCCGTCCGACAGCTACCTCCAGCGCACAGGTCGTGCCGGCATCCGCGCTGACCGAGGTGCCAGAGGGCTACCTGGTTGATCCAGCCAGTAGCGTATGCTTGTATTTAGATCAATCAGTTAAAGCAGAATCAATATTTTTATATTAACAATGGATCAAATGATGTGGCTGTTTAGCATCTTTTACATGTTTTGGTTTTATGCCCCTAAATGTACTCAAGATCCAGCTGGAGTTCCTACTGTTTTCCCTGTGTTCATTCATCCTAGACATGTCCTGGCTTCATGGTAATCACCACTCCCCTGCTTCACCTTCGCTGCAAGCTGCACACCTGATTCTCATCCCCATCAAGACGCTGCAGCATATCTACCCAGGCTCTACACTTCAGACTTCGCCAGAAAACGTATCGGCGCCACGTCAAGAGTCTTGTGAATGTTTGCTTCTTGTTTGGCTTATACTTACCTCTCCTCCACTAACCACCACGCACCCTGCCAATCTGCCTCTCGGCTAGCTCTCAGTCTAGCCACTATTTGCAAACAAGTTTGCCTTTAGAAAAAGTGATAACTTATGTTTCGGCACCCACAGTGGCCAGAAATAAGCAGGGACATTAAAAGATCTAAAGATCCAGCCCAGCCAACTAGTACATAACTACCCAAAAGGGTGCATGGTTTTCATGGAAATCCTTTCCAGGTGGCTCCGCAGACCATCGCCCCTCTCAACATTCTTGTATAGAGAACACCTACACCATAGAATGTGACAGTAGTGCTTCTGTCAAGTGCTCATCTTTAGTAACACACAAGACCCACAGGAAAGGCAAGAAATACAGAACCAGATGCGGTCAAATGAACAGCAACTTTGTCCAGAAACAGTAATCTCATTGAAGACACTGTCAGACCCTTCCTTGCTATGTGATGCCGGGATGAGACTACACAATATTTTTGCCTTTCAAGATGGTCACTGTGTCAGATTAGGCAACCATCGAGTCAGATTTGGCCAAGAAATGTGGCAGACCCTGCGTAATCAAAGCTTTCCATCTTTCACGACTTGTTGGACACACATAGGGACCAGCCTCACGGTTTCACCTGATAGCATCAACATCATCATCACTCTTCTGCTTCACCCTGTTTGCGGCTGTGTGCTGAAGAGTGCTCTGCGCTCCTATTGGTCAATGTCACCAATCTCATGGTAGACGTTGTCCAACTAAGCGAGAGAAGGCAAAAAAAAATAGCCTAGTCTTTTTGTCAGGACATCATGAGGCATCCTAATTGCTGCATTGGTTGTCTTTCTCTATGAAACACGACAGGATAAAACCAGAAACTCTCAAGCCCAATGCTGGTTTTCATTCCAGACGCCTGTTGGGCCGGGTCATTATCATCCTGATGTTATGTAGTCTGATGCTGACATAAGAGACTCATTTTGTGCGGTGAAAGTTTTCAATCTGAAGGTAGACTTCTTTCACACATTCATTTCTCTGCTGACGTCTTATGTTAATCAAAGAGCAGGGGTTACACAGTGAAAAACCTCAAGATTTATTTATTCAAAACCTTTAGACAAATGAAACCAGCTGACAAAATGCAACAAAAGTATAATTTGTCATAACATCACACACTCAAAGAAACATAACTTCATTACCCAACGTGCACTCTCCATCCTGTCGTCTCAAACCAAGCCCCCAGGAAGTGCGCCGTGCTTTGAAACCAATTTGACACCGCGGCCAAACCGTGGAATTACAACTTCTGGGTCCGTCACGTGATGCACGCTGGCCCCACAGGACTTTTTCCTCCCATAGACTTACACCGTGAATGAAGCGACTGCAAAACGATGGATAACATAGATTTGAGCTTTGCAACCCTCGCGAAACGTTTCACTCTCCGAATTTGATCCGTTCGGTCCAATAACATTTGGAAAGTCTAGACGAGTCGCACGTTTAAATCATTTTATCCCCATTCAAGTGAGCGGAGCGCCGACAGAGTCTCTAGTGCGCTTGCTCTGGGGCCACACAATGCGGAAGCATATGCCAAAGATTCCGGGTAAATTTATATTAGGAGGTCAAAGGTTTTTAGCTTCATGCGCTACTGAGCAGCTTTCACAGGAATGAACGGAGCCCCGCCTCCGACGCTGTATCCAGTTCTCTTTATACATCCATGTCTCAAACACAAAAACAAGGCTCATTTATTTTATTCCTTTGACTTTCTCTCCTTGTTATTTCAGCCTTGTTGTTTTTCCTGCGTTTCTTCACTCTTGTCATTTGCATCTCTGTTTGTCGTCTCGTTCAGGTTGAGATGTTTTTAGAAACCCCATGGGCTTTTTGTTTCCTCACCTGAACAGTTTGTACTTCATTTCCTCTTTTTTGTTTTTTGTCCCCCCCCCAGTGAGTTTTAGCATTTGCGAAAAATCAACTAAAAAATACTAAACATGAGGTTTTGGTGTCGGTCCTGATCTCTGGAGACTTTGGAGACAGAGGCATGTAGTTAAACAGAGGAAAAACAACAAGAAGGAAGACAGTCTTTGGAATGCACTAAAATAACACTACTTATTAAAATTAAGTGCCGCAGTGCTCACAGGGCTGATAAGTCTCAATGCTGTCAGGACAACTCCTATGGGAAGCTTTTTAGCTCCTGATTTAGTTCTGAACCTGAATACTGTTTGTGTGGTGGGTGAAACCTACAGCAGTCAAGCTTATACTTCCTCTAATAACCAGGGAATCACGTTACATTCAAGTTTAATGTTCCTCAGTTTGCTTGTGGACCTAGGAATCCCTCAAGAAGCCAAAGACAGAAGTTCAGCTCTGCTGCGTAAACCACATCAAATCTACACTGCAGGTTGTCCTTTCCACACAAACTCAGCTTCTGAAAACACTGATTGAAAAACAGAAGCGGGATATCCACTGGTTTCCTCAAAGCAAAATAAAAAAAAATAGTAACAGACACTGCGCCTGAATTTTCAAGACAAAATAAAGATGTGAAGCTGTGAAAAGATTAAATACAAAGAAGAACAGTAGGGAGTTAGAGAATACATTTCCTACAGAAAATCCGTGTGAGAGCAGGCAATCAATTAAGTTAGATTTAGAGTTAGATTTTTACTTTTTGAGAGTGATATGGCTTGTCGCCACAATTTAACAAAGGTATTATATGTGCTCGTGGAGTTAAAACTGTAGGACTGAGCAGTTTTTAAATAAACAAACACTGCCCAAAACTCTAGCTGATCACATGACACACATTGCTGAAGTCCCACGTCACTAGTCCCTTTCTCAAATTGCTCCAGAACTATCAAAGACATCCCAACACAGAGGACAACTTTGGAATTTCCAAGTCTTGAATGTTTTAAAAGGTTTGAACGGAGTCTGTATGTAGCCCAACGTATGTCAGAACAGCTGAAATATCAAAGTTGAGTAGGTTTGACCCGAGTTAAAAACATTCCTCTCATGGAATTCCATTTTAAAACCAACAAGTACGGGCACACACCTCCTGAATGAGCGGGAAACAGTTAAATGTTTGAATGAAGCATGTAGGACTTGTCAGATGCCAAAAGACATACGGAAAACAAAATGGCCAAACAGAAGAACCATCGCTCTCGCACACTGGAACCGCATGAAGAACCACAAAATAGCTGATGTCACAATGTAAAAACTTTACACCTGAAAAAAGGCTTTAAAAAGGGTACCCTGTGGAGTTCGACCACAAGCAGTGCTTTGTTTCAATGAGCACGTCCCTGTTTTGTTCGTGTAATGCACGAGGACACGTGCATGAGCACGCAGTGACGCGACACCCATTCCTGCTGATGGTTTCACACTATCAGAGACGTTTTAGAACCGAGACGGTTCACATGAGAGCCATTTCCTGTTTCTGTGTCACGTGGGTTTCTTCACGGCCTCGCCCCTTTGGGAGACTAGTGGTGGGTCCTGAGTCTATTCCCGTTTTATGACCGATTCTTTCGCCCCAAAGACCCCAAAGTAAATATCAGACCCATTTTTCACAAGCCACACATCCTCCCAACATTCTGACAGTAAAATGGCATTTTTCAGATCAGGTGAAGATTAGAGGATAGGTTCAGAGAGTTAGCGGTTATATTAAAGTTTGTTATCTACCGATACCATCATGCATCACACACAACCCAATGTGCTTTCATCTCTCCACACGACGTTAGGTTACGTTGTGTTAGGTATGGCTACCTGGCTGGTAGGAGACGTGCTGAGGCAACGGAAATAGTAACATAAAATTATTGAGTTACTCATTAACTTGTTACCTTTGAATTTTAGTGACTTTAGTGGAGAGGTTTGGCATCGCATGAAAAGATTTCAGGTGTCAGAATAAATAAACAGCGTCAACTGTAACGTCCAGGGAAAACTGGACAGTTACAGTTTGCCTTCTCTTGTCTCTTTAGTTTGAAACGTCACACAGCAATTTTCTGACAAATTCTGACTATTGGACCGATTATAGTTCTATACATATTAGAGTGGATTTGCCGTTTACTTTACTTATGTCACCAGGTAGTAGTTTCAATCCAGGACCCCTCAGTGTCCCCTTTCTCCCTGTGTTGCCCACACCTGTAACCTTGGCAGCGTTAGTGCCTTGCTCTACTCCCCAAGCACAGTGTCGGCATTTGTCCAAGAAACCACAAACAGCAGCTCGAAGCTACAGATGCTCGTCTGCTGTCACTGAGATGCTCGACTCAAAGCAAACAGCGACAGGATGCCGCCACAGAGGAATGAAGCTCGGCTCTTTTGAAGGTTTTCAATGAATGCTGAGTTTTCAATGAATATTCATAGACTTAGGAACTTCACCACAACTCCCCCCCCCCACACAATCCCCTGCTGATCCAAGATGGCTGTCATCAAACCCTTCATTATAAACAAAAACCAAGAAAGCCAGGAGCGAGGACTCTATTCATCTCTCGTGACGCCGATTTATAACCGGCGAGAAACATTTCCTCCCCATCTTTGAGAAAATGATGTTTTGCTCAAATCAGTTCTGAGGCCGCTCAGAGGCAAATGGTTCTGTTCACAGCCGAACATAAAATCAATCAGGTTTGTAATGGTCTGCGCTGAGAGCATGACAAACACCCATGGCAGCGCTCAGCTCTCTGTACGCCCGCTCAGAAATACAGGGACACAATCATTTTCCTTAGCCAGCATGCACTGAAAAGGACAGGCATTCTGTAAATAAGATATTACTCTACGGACTGGCGTATTCCCTTGAACAATTTTCCTTTAAAATGAGTGCCAATTATAAGCAGGAGTCAGTCTCCCCTGCAGTGTAGCTGTATCACATTTGAAATTTAAATCCGAGGCGATATTCTTAGCAAATGATAGATGTGGTTTTATGAGGGATTTTAACTAAATCCTCAGCGATGAGGCGAGTCGATACGAATCTGTTTCACGTGGGGAGGACGCAACTATCTGTTGCTTTGAGGAAAAAAATCCCCTCCTTAAACGGGCTGCCAGGTAAACAGGTGGCGTTAAGATTGGAAGACACAAGGCATGGGAGGGGCACGGCACAGAGCTGATAATGCCACGAGTACGACGGGTTAAATCTAAATGTCAGTGTTTCTGCACTCAGATGAACTTTACAGAACCACTGTCTCCATTTAGCTTTTTTTTTAGCTCTATATGCTTAGTGCCTATCTAGCTGTGTGACGCTGCACTGCTGGATTATTACCCCCCACCAGATGAAGGATGGCTCTTCTTCAAGTCAGCCACGACACGAGAGCTCAATGTGAGCAACTCTCAGCCTCAGATTAGGTTAAAGTGCTGTTTAGAGCTTCTCTCCTGCCCTCTGCGCTGCCAGGAATAGTCTTTGAAAAACATCTCCTTTCCCGCAACAACAAAACAGAATGTCCCTAAGAGAGAGAGAGAGGCTGCCATCGACGGGTAATTATGGAAGTGGGTGTGTGCTCCTGTCTCCAGCCTGTGTACTCCACAGGCTTCACCGGAAAACACCTCAAATGGAAAAACTGACAGCATCGCCCTCGCGCTATCAAACAGCGCGGAGCGGCAGTCAAATCTGTCAATTTCCTCGTGTGAAACGTCTCTTCTGCAGGTCTCAGAGCAGCCGGCGGGGGTGCGGCATCTCCAGCTTGTATCAGTGTGTTTGTGTGACTTTCACAGACACCGAGCGTTAATGGAACAGCAGACGTCTGAGACCGAGGACGGACATCGGAGAGGCTTCAGGGCCGCGTACAGTCGGAAAAAAAACTTGAGTGAATCTCCGGCGAGGTTTGCCTAATGAGCGATGACGGCTCGTCGTGCACGGGCTCCGTGACGTTGTTCGCCGCTGTTTGACTGGACCACATTGTACCTGTTTGTATCGCACGGTTTTTCAGTTCACAGCTGGTGTCAGTTCAGGTGCAGTGGAAGCACGTTGGGGATTTCAGCTCACTTCCAAAGGCCCCTGTTGCACCGCTGAACAGGAACGTAATGGAAAATGAAATCATATCTGTACTGCGCCACAGTAGGAGAAATGCCGATGCCTTTGTAATGACAAAACAAAAAAAAACTGTCCCTGAAGGTTCAGACACGTTACGATTTCTTTGTCCGGCTAGGATCAGAGAGTAGAATTACATAACTGCGGGAAATCGGGGATGTACAATATTAACTTTTCCTCCACTCTTATCTATCTACAGTAAAGTTGTTGCTGTTATATCTTCTGCCTCTCTTCAATGACAGAATCCCAGTGCTCGCTGTGGCTTGTACAGCCACTCTCTCAATTGGAAATAAGGGTCTTGCTCTGCAAGATTTTGGACTTTTTTGGTGTGAAGGCCCTTGTAAGTTCAAATGTCACTGAATTTGAACGCCGTGGGGGAAATACAACGTAAGTTAGTAAAAACGGGGCTGGCACCACACAAGTTAAGTTACAAGGTGGAGTTGAGATTTAACATGAGAGAGACTAATGAGAGAAAGAAACACTGAAAAATGTTCTTCCATTTTTATACTGGGAGCACACGGCCTCTGACAGACTACATCCCTTTACGGTTATGATCACACATGCATGCTAGGTATCGTGCTGTATTTGGATTGGACGAGAGCACAAGCGCTTTTTTCTCTTTTGTTGTTTTGGGTGAGATTTTTAGGACCCCATTGGGTTACTTTTAAACCTCACCAGCACAGGCCTTTTTTAACCCTGTAATGTGTTGTGTTTTTTTGTGATTCATTCCCTGTGTCAATATGTTTTTAAATCAACGTAACTCAACTAAAACACTTGTTTGTTTTTAACAGAAACTTGTAACTGTTGAGGTGTCGGCCTCTGCAGAATCGTTTCACCAAGATGGAAGTTTTCCAGGCATTTGCTGATGTGTTTATGACCACATGTGTGGGACAGCCGTCATGCCCTACACAACAAGTAGAACAGCAGCGATCGATAGGTCACGTGTTGGGTAGTTCACACGTGACAGCATAAACATCCCTTGTTTAATAAAAGAGTCTATTGAGGTCTGTTACTTTCTGTCGTTAGTTGGTAGTGGATTTCTCCCCCATATTGAATCATTCACAAGGTGAAGCGTCCCTCGCTGCAACAATGTTCCGATTTCGGTCAATTTACTTTAACGTAGCAGTTAGCGCTTACTTTACATTCAAGCTTGTGCTCAGCTGGAGCATCATGCTGCCGTGGTTGAAGCCCACTGAAAGGAGTTATATTTTGATTCGTCACCGTCCCAACAAAATCAACCAGCTTGCTGCTGTTGGCCCTGCGTCTTTATAGATTCATTTCAATAAATGTCTGTTAAGTCACTATCGCCTATCTATCTCAACACAAGGGTGACTGAGCCTCTGGCCCACTGATGAAAGCCCTTGCATTTCCAGGATTACGAACCTGGTGTTCGTGACGACATCCCCGGGTTACGACTAATGCAAATCTAACATGTCCTACTGCTGCAGCATTTGACTGGCAAAACACCAGTTGACTTTTATTATGAAGGAGTCACAGGAAATGCAGTGTGTTTGATACTAACCGCTATTGTGCATCAAAAATCACGTCTAAAAACGGTCATTTTTTGACAGCGGATCAGTTTGAAATGTTGCTGGGAGTAAAGGAACAGTCAGGAGCAGCCACAGCGAGCAGTTAAAGGAAGAGCTGCACACCTCCAACTTCTCCGCCAGGTAACCGCCTCCTCTCACTGTGCCCTGCTGTTCGCAGACTCGTGCCGTGTGTGCAGCATATTAATCCGATCACGGTTGCTCACAGAATGATGGAAAAATGCCAGTTATTGCCGGAGTTTCTTTTCTTTTACAACCCCCAGGTTTCTGGGACCTGTAGTACTAAAACGTATTTGCTGTTACCACCAGTAACTTGGTGTCGCCAAATCAACCAGGACTGAAATCTTTCGGACTGCCAACCGCTTGGCTTTGACGGTTTGACGAAAGAATGACATCATTTATATGAATCACTCGTCTCCCTGTAAGGCCAGATAAAGGCCGGTCCTATTGTTCCCAGAGAACTAAGCACTCAAAAGCAGTTGTCATGTAAACAGAGCAAAATAAATACAGAACAGTGTCCTACGTTATTGCTGCCCAAACTTTAAAAAATACTTCTGCTGATTTTAATCAGACTGCACTCAGTTGTTCTTTGACATTAAAGACAGTTGTTTATTTGCTGTTTGTCTGTAGGATGTTATGTTGTCCAGGTTACGCTTTTGGTTTTTTTTTTGCATCTTGGATTGCATTTTGTTCGACTGTACACCTGTATGAATAATGACACAAAACTGAATAATGCGTTTTAAATCCACCTCCACTTATATAGTTGGCTTGAAATGATCAAAGGGACTCGTGAGATGGAAAGAATGACTTCTCTATTAAGACTGAGGAATGAGTTACACATATCCGAATGGATAATATATTTGTTGGAATAATAAACATGGCTCACCCCTCACTCCTTAAAATTGTATTCACCTTCTTTTTGTTGCATGCTTTTACCAATCATGGATAAATATATACGCAAATGATGTCGATCTGCATAAAGAGCTCCTGTCCATAATGTTTGTGATATAGATGTCAAGGTGCCGGGCGACTGCGTAGCTGCTGTTGAAATAGTGTAAAAAAACAAAACAAAAGAACAATGTGTTTTAGTGAGTCTTCGTGTTGTGTTATACAAGTTTAATGTGTTCTGGACATCCCAAATGCAGAATTTTTTGATGTGGAATTGAGGTGGTTGTTGAGTTCCGATGTTTTAGATCAGTGAAATATTTCCATTTACATCTGGACCGTTGCCCCAGTTTGTCTAAGTTTTCATCCACAGAAAAAAAGAACGAAAGATACGCCTGAGTGTGTTAGGGGGAAGTTTTCCTTCAAGTGCTTTTTAAAATCATTAAATAACTTAGTGATGTCGTCTTGTGTTGTGTGTTTTGGCGTAGAAACCGTCCGTGGCGTTTCTCTTAACAAAAGTTACTCACAGGACGGAGACGATGTCGCCTCGCTGGACCTGGTGGTTCCTCACACTCCAACGGTTCAGCAGGACGACGTCACACTCCGACCCCCCCTCCGGGTTCAGGAAGGGCTGCTCGCGCACGCACACACACACACACAGAAATACAGTTAGTTTAAGAATGAGCAACATGAACACACATAAAACGTCTCTCTTCTCTAAATGCAGGAGACATGTCAGCCACTACATAACACAGTAGGGACAAAGACAAGGACACATTAAGGGCTGAGCAGCAGCGAGTCAGTGTAACGGGTAACAGAGCAGAACTGAACTGTCTAAATATACTTTCTATACTTACATACTTCCTATATTTGTACACAATACTTGTTGAAAATTAAATCCCTAACCCTAACCTAAACCTAATTCTAACCTTAACACTCTAATCATAAAAGTCTTGACCTTTAAACGGCCCTTTGAATTAGGGAGGCCCGGCCAAAATGTCCTCACAGTGCAGAAATAGCAATACGAACACACACGTCTGTTTCAGAGGTCGGTTTCTCCTGATGTCTGCAGCCACTGTAGCGCCCCCGTGAGGCTGCAATACCCATTATGCACCAGGAAAGAAGGATGAACTGGACGATGATGGAGGACAGGTTTTTAGATCCTCACCACTACTGGGATGAAAATGTAAAGTTTGTCGTGAGGGTGGTGGCCAGAGGAAAGGCCATGTTGTTGCCCAAATGAAAGGGGTTTATCATCTGTACGGTGACACACCTGATCAACAGAGGTGCTAGATGTCACGGTTATGTTAGAATCAGACTTCCGGCGACAAAGCAACTGGCTACAAGTCATTTTCAGGAGGCCGGAGACATGAAGCTACAGACTGATGCCCGACACGTCGCTGCAAGACAGGCGGGACACGCTACAACTACTTTATTATTAAAACGTTCCGAGGGTTATGTAACGGCTGCTCCTGCTGATGAGTTTAAGTAACGTTACATTGGTACAACTAAGAGCACGGCTTTAAGCAGCGAATGAACGCAAGCAGGTTGTGTTTTGGATGAGTTAATTTGCTTACTTGTGGGGATGAAGCCGTTGGAAACATCCGTTCTGAGGAGAAGTTCCGGGCAGAGGTCGAGCTAAGCTAACAGGCTAACGTTAGCTCTCCTCTCCGGCAGCCGTTGTGGCCGCAGCGCGAGCTGGCCGAGTCCAACGGGCTGCTTTGTAACGTTTCTTTGTAAAACCATCACAAATAAAGAAAGTGTCAGAGGAGCGAGTCCTGGACGGAAGCACTGTTCCCTTCTGTCTCTGCTAGTTAGCGTTAGCTAGCGACAGACTCCCGCCCAAAGGCAAACGGCAACTACTTTTAAGGTGGACTGTGTTCTGCGTGTTACTCAACGCGTGAGTTGACGTCGTGAATCGGTCAACACACCTTAAATATGAACCCCTGAGATGAGACGCTACGTTGTTTTTCGGCGTCTCCTGTTAAAGTGTCCGAGTGAAACAAGCAGACTCGCGATTCAATCTGCGTTGTTGAACGTCACAAATCTATTATTATTATTATTATTATTTACCTCCCCACTACACTAAATCACCGGCATTTGGCGGGTTTCCAACCCTGTTTGAGAGTCAGCAGCTATTCAGCAGAAAATCTGAGATGTTGGCGAGTCATTGAACCTAGAAGCAAAACCAAACGCCTGGAGGATAAGAAATAATGCTAATATATGAACAGAATTATGGTATGTTTGGTAAAATGATCGGCAGCTGATCCCAATCAATACAACAGCTGATAGCTTATCACTGAGCCTATTGGCATACATGTGGGAAAAGATGTGTTTCAAGTCATTTAGAAACAGCATCTCCGTTAGAGAGCCAGTTTTCTAATGTAAAATGTCCTGCTCAGTAAACGTCTTGGTCACAATTCTTTAATAACCACAATTATTTTATTGTTGTGTGCTGATATTGGTAATCATATCATCCCCATCTGGTTTTTATTTAACCTTCTAATATCAATTTTTAAGTACACAAAATGTGTAATTAATACACAAACGTCTGCTACACCACACTCTTCCTTTTTTACGTTGGAGCTTCAGAGTAAGTGTGGAAGTCACTTTCCCCCTTTTCTTCCCCCTCATTGTCTTCAAAGCACTGTTTGGGACTTGTTGGTCGGCTCTCACTGAACCAAATGTCTGCCTCCCTTCCTGATCCACGTGATAAAATAGCTGTTGCTCCAAACAGCCGCGTCCCCCACGACAGCTCGATCACACGCTTGTCTGCGACGCCCCACCTCAACAGCGATAAATATCATTATTCTTACGACGTGGTTTGTGTCACTTTGTCGAAGGGTCGGCGCGTGACGAAGCCCACTCGCAGCGGCGAGCGACACGACGACTGTTTCAGTAAACAGGATGTGCGCAGGCCATTTCACGCCTGCCGTGGTAATTGACAGAATATCTCTTATCTGTCGGCCCCAAAATAAATATCCCCGTGAGTGCTGCCAGCCTGCGAGTTCATCAGTTAGAGTTGGATACTTCATCAACTCCCCTCGCTGTCATATTTCCCCGCATTACATGCTGGGTTGTTTCTGAAGCTAGTGCTGCGGTGAGGCTGAATTTATAGGGAAATGTAAAAGGGTGACAGTTCGGTGGCGGCAGCACATTGTCTGATCATTCATTTATGAAGCAGGAGTTTGAGAAACTTTTGAGTATTAAAGAGAAGAGTCTTTACAGTAACAGCGACACGTATTCCAGCGTACTGAACTCTGTAATAGAGGAGATTAACCTCCCGACCTGGACCCACCTGTGGATCCACCATTAAAAATGCATGGTTGCGGAGCCAAGTCAGGTTCTAAAAATACTAGAAACAAGATCCCATCACTCCTGTTTCAGCCTCTTCACTGGTTACCACTCAGTTTTAGAAGTGATTTTACCGATGGGGCCTGTTTTTATCTGCTTCATGCCCGTGCCCTATTTAACTGTAGTTTGGAATGTGGTCCACGATGACCCTGATGAAGGCCACAGGCCCGAAACGCGTTGGTCTCACTTTAAAGTTGTTCTACCACAGGTGTTGCTGCAGTTTTGGCCTCCTGAGAATATTTCCCTTCTCCGTGCACCTCGGAAGTAGGTGACGGTGAGCCTGAAACCGACTGCTCTGCGTCTCAGGTTTTACTGATCACCTTAAAGCCCTTCGCGGTTCAGCTCCCGGTTGCTGAATTGCTGCTCCCCTGTGAGCCGTGTCATCCCTTCTCTCTCTCCAGTCGCTATAAAATTAAAATAAAACAGGCTTTTTTCAGCTCTGAAACTCGCTGCCTGAAGATCTGACAGCTGCGAAATCAGTGACATCTTTTAAAAACCACTTCTGATTTACATACCTTTAAAAAACAAAAAACTTTTATTAATGCGAGCACACCGTTTTACTTCCAACGTGTCTTATCTACTTAATGTTATTGCTTTTTATTTTTTAATATTACTTTGGGGTGTTTTACTTCCATTTTGTTGTTGTGTTATTGTAATTGTCCGATTTCATTTCATCAGCCCTTATCTTTGTTTTGGAAAGTGCTGCATGAAATAAAAGTGCATTTATTCATTTATAACTTTGAGGAATGATTCACAACTGCGTAATCTCTACTTGATGTAATGGTGCAGCCGCCAGACAAAAAAAAAACACAGCGTGTTCGGTTTGAGTAGTTCCCTCAGTGAAAGTGTTAGAAGGGGCAGATCAGCAGCGATGAATGAACTAAAAACTATATGAAAAAAGGAGAGACTCAAACAAAAGAGATGACTAAATAAAGACATTAAAATAAATGCACTCTCAGTTTATACATCTTTATGGAAAACTGGGGGGGAAAAGGCTTTTTGGTGTATTTACATGTATGAAACTCGGCTGATATATGTAACACATTCATTACTCGGGAGCTCAGAAAACACTGTTTCCATGACAACAACCCAAGCACCGCAAAAAAGACCGAGGGAACTCCCAGTCCTCTGGCTCGCTGTGTGCGTTCCTGTCTGTTTGGCCCCTTGCTGCTCGGTGATGAACCTGCTGCTGAAAGGCCTCCAAACAAACAGTGAACCGGTCCGACTTCAGGACGCGTTGCTGCAGAGCGACGTCAGCGGGACGTGTTTTAGACACGCGATGGCCCTGAATTCAGGTCGCAAAATCTGTCAAAACTAACGCATTTCGACAGGCTTCCGCCTTACAGTTGCCACATTTTGCAGTTTGCAGTCGCCTTCCTGCCGAGAGTTAGATGAGAAGACTGATCCCGCTCGTGTGTCTGTACGGACGCCGCTTAGCTTAGCACAAGCACTGGAAAGATGGGAAACGGCAAGTCGGACTCTGTCCAAAGGCAACACCATCCACCTACCAGCACCTCTAAGGTCCACTAATCAACGCGTTATATCGCGTTAGTTTAATCAGTGCAAAAAACTCTGTAAAAACAACAGTGAACAGGTGTCACAACCCTGAAGGTGTCCAGGGCTTAGGGAAGCAACATACAATTTATTATTCAGTGCGCCGACAGCAGGGTGCAGTTAAATACAAAAAGTGTTTTTTCCATTAGTTGCATACAACAAATCACGGAGGAGACCAGAGAGGCGGGGCCTAAAAGGGGAAGGGCGGCGCCAAACAACCACTCTGACTCACAGCAGAGAAAATAGCTGAAAGTAACGAAACAAAAAAAACAGGCCGCGCTGATCTGATCTGTCACAACCAAAAACAACAGCAACGGAACAGCAGCGATGCCGCTGACGCATTTCTTAGTAAGGCTGGACTCTAATCCGACCACTTTTTCCAGTAACGAGTAATCTGACGCGTTACAGTTTCAGAACCAGTAATCAGATTAAAGTTACTTCTCCAAGTCCCTGTGCCTTCACATTGTTTCCATTTTCCTTAATAAAAACACATTTTGGCTTTCTTCTCTCATCTCGGGGAGTAAAGTCTCGTTCTCGGCGTGAGGACAGTTCACGTCACGTGTAATAACACACATCAGCAGCGACACGCGGAAACAACAGTGGAGGGAGGAGGGAGGTGCGTTTTCCAGCTGGAAATACAGACGCTATTCTGAGTTTGTGTCAGCTGAAGATGGAATAATAAGGTTCGTTGTGGCGACAAAGAGTTATTAGCTACAGAAACACTACGTCAAACTTAAAGAAGCATTTGGAGTCGCAGCGCTGCACGGTCCCACTGACAGAGCGAGTCCCAGCAGAGAGCAGGAGGCCCCCCCACCACCCAAACAGCAACAGCTGGACTTCGGTAAAAACCACGATTTACGTTAAGGGAATTCAAGAAAGACTGGCATTGTTTTATTTTTTTCAGGAGATAGTTTTTAAGTTCAACTTCAAATGTCTGGAGACACATTGTTGACATCACTGTTAAAGATGCTCTTCCAATAAAGTGAGTGTTGGCAAACTGCATAACACCCCGCATCGCAGAGCTCGTAACAGCTGGTTTATGGGGGTCATGTGCCGGACGTTCAGTTCTCTCATCAGCCCCAAAGCCCGCTATCTCCGGTGTCTCCCCTGCTATCCGCAGTGAAGACCTTACTACCCCCTGCTGGCCACATACTGCACCTCTCTGAGGCTATATAAGCTGGTTATGTTGCAGCACGTCTACAGCCACGCATCAGTATACTAACACGCTCTCAATAATAATGCTAGCACGTTGATGTTCTGCAGGTATAATGTTCACCGTCTTACTTTAGCATGTTTGCTGAGGCTAATGGGGATGTCAGCTGTGCAGGTGTTTGGTCGCTGGGGGTCCGGTTATGTGGGTTGTATGTGTTCACTGTGATGCGGGCCGTGAGGGTCGCTGTGGGCTTTAATTGTTACGGTCCGTATTTATGTACGTACACAACTGATGACGGAGCCGGGGCACAAGCCTTTCACTGTTCCTGTACACGTGACCGTAACCTTGAATCGAAATGATTACAGTTCATCCTCTGGGGACCATCTGTACCAAGTATTTGAATCAAAACCACAAATGTCAACCCCATGGCGGTGCCAGAGGAAAAGCCAGGCGATCACCGAGGTCATTAGAAGTGATCCTCTAGGGACCTTGAATATCTGTAGCAACTTTCACGACAATCCGTCCAACAGTTGTCCGGGTATTTCCCGACCGTGCCGACCCTAAAGCACCCAGCACCAACACACGCCTGTCAGGACAGGGGGGTCACACTCAAATACGCAGGGGGCCAAAAGTTTAAACTTGAACAAAGTCGCGGGGCAACTTTGAACAAATATGGACCCAAACACGTTTTGCTTTAACATTGAACATGGAACAAGCAACGCTTGTTACCATACAGTATATAACGTAATAGAGCAGACGTGCTAAATCGAATTTCAAATAAAAAAATAAAAAAAACACATCAATGGCAATCATTTATTAAATAAAATGTAAATAAAATTCGTATGTCTCTTTTGTATTTGCACGACTTAACGAGCCTTCACGGCAGCCTCGCTGTGGGATGTGGCTTTTTTTCAACGTATTCTGTTGTGAAGCCAAACCTCCTTTCGTCTCCTCTACTTTCTGGCTCCTTTGAGTCGCGTCCAGGTGTTTCGCCTCATAGTGTCGTCTAATGCCGTACTGAGTCCTGAGTTGTAGCCACGTCGGCTGGCCACAGGTCTGTCTTTCACATATGTCACCCGATATTCTGCCTCCCAGCTGTCCACAAAGCTCCTGGTTTCTGACTCTCTTTTCGCCATTTCTGGGACAGGGGCAGCACGGTGACAGTTGTAGCATGAGGTCGCTATGACTACTGTCGCAGAGGAGAGGGCGTGTCTGGGTCCTGTCCTGATTGACGCGCCAAAACAACAGTAGAGCATTATGGGATCTGTAGTATTAGCCGTGAATGCGCTGTATAATATAATACATATATAAGGCCAGCTCGAGTAGTCATTTGGTATTGCCTCGCCAGTCTGACAGCTGTGTGTTAGGACGTCACTTTCACTGCATCCGGGACTTTCGGAGGAGCCATGACAAAGCACGCCGATGACTGGTGTTCTTTTATTACAAAGACCGCAGACAGAGCATCATGGTGAGCATCAGCAAATCAGGATCACAAGAGCTTTCATCCGATGTGCTGCCAGACAGCATTGTGGGAACATTTTGATGTCCATCAAACAAAAGATAGCAGCCAGCAGCAGACGGCTCGCTGGTGTTGGGGTCGTGGTGTCTTTACCTTTTGATGAAAGCAACATATTATTCAGTCCGGCAGAGAATAAAGAGCCGAGATGTAACTTTTGCGTCCGTTCTTTGAGACTTGCTTGCCGTGGACGTGAATATGGTGTTAACTCGTCTGTTTATGCAGGCAGGCTAAAGCACAGGGGATCAAAGCTTCACGTAAACCGATGAAACAGGAATAAACCTTAACCAGAGGGAACCCAGGAGCTGCCAGACGCTCACCTGTAAAGGATCCAGACTGTAAACACCCCATTTACCTTTCCTCCTAATGATTTTGGAAGATTCGATCGGTCTTAAACTCTTCAGAAGCTCCCGTCGAGGTCGGCTTCATGACCCGACACACACACACACACACACACACACACACAACTACGCGAATATACAACATGAACCAAAGAGCAACATGCAGTTTTAATATTCATGCTCATTAAAAATAGAGAGCAGATTGTTTTATGCATAATGCAACTCACGTCGGGGATAATAAGCTGCACGACAGGAAACCAGCTCGGTCAAAACCCAACAGGCACTTCGTTTTGTTGTTTTCCTTTATACATCTCTGCTTCTCGAATGGGAAGAGCGACGGTTGTTTGCGGTTTGGATGAGAACAAAAAAAGAGGCCGTGCGTGGAGTGTTTGTGGAGTTGATTCTTCTCCAACATGGCCACGTGGAACTGCTGGTTTCCACTTTTACAAGGAAACGCCGGCTTTGCGTGCAGCGGTAAAGCAGGTAGGGCACGGCTTGACCACCACATCCAGTGCTAAAACCGTTATTAGCAATTGATTGCTTTTGTTTCCGTATTTCTCACATGCAGCCCCATAGCAGCGGTTTGTTTTGGATATATCAGCTCTAAACAAGTCCTCCGAACTTGGACAAAACGCGGCATCGCCCTAAAAATAAAAAGATCCACTGGAGCGTTTTTGATTCTGACGCCTATTATGAAAACACGAGACTACACCAACTACACCAGGGTTCCATCAGACGCTGTTTTTGAAGGTCACTTGCTATCGATATTGTGGGTATTTTGAAAGATTTTACTGGCAAAACAAGCATGCCCATTTTAAAGTATTTGAGTGGTTTCCTGCAGAATGTTTGTCTTGACAGGGTGAAAACGTCTGAGGCAGAAGCTAGTTACCCTTTTTGGTCACATTAATTGCGCTTACATCGTAGTTGGTTATATAGCAAATATGCCACTGCACTGGTGTAACATGAACATTACATGACACTGACTTTCCCGGGTTCACTTCCTATAATGTTTCCGTAGGTGTTTGATGAAGATCTTGGGAGAAGTTCCGTTGCATCCAGCATGTGCTGTTGTTTTTTTGGTGGACAAAAAAAGAATAAAGGAGGACAGGAAAGGCTGGTGGCACCGTGCAGTGAGGGGCTTCTCGTCGCTTTGGCACTCTCCTACTCTGAGCAGCGGCCTGTCTCCATGCTCTGCTATATTAAGTAGAGCAAAATATATGTAGAATTTGCTCCATAGCACATGAACTGGTCCAACAGCAGCTGCACACCCAGACACGGGGCTCTAAAAGGTAACAAAAACAGCTTTTCAGCCCCTTCTCTCTGCTTCTAATTTCCCACAACTCAACATGTCAGGATGCTGTGACCTCTGACCTCCTCGTTATCGGTAGTTTGTAAAGTCAGAGATGCTCTCCGGTTGACCTGCTCTCTCTCACTCTGATTGGTGGGTGTGTTGTAACGTCTCACCTGCATCGACGCTCCCTCCACTCGCGCCACGTAGGCGAATCGATCGAGGACGGTGACCGTGACGGGCACGGCGACGAAGAAGCCGCTAACGAACGCCCGCAGGTAGCGCCGCCCCGCCGTCGCCTGCTGAGCCATCACCTGGACAGGAAACAACCGTCGTCAGACCCGTGACGACACGCAGGAAACTAAACAGCACTCGGGTAGGATTAGACCACGTTCGATTAAACTTTATTGATCTCTGTGGGGAGAGCAGGCCGATGCAGCGGCAGGAGAGTAATAGAAAACTTCAGAGGAAGCACAGGAACAACGACACGATTACAGGCCGAGTTGAGTAGAAGTGCAGGTATGAAACAAGTGAAATACACCGATCCGAAAGATCTAGGGTACACCACAAAGCAGCAGCGCAAAATAAGAACAATATAAATGGAATCACAAAAGCACTTCTTATGAAAATAAAAGACTACGCCAGCAACTAAAGGTGAGCTGGTCCCAATATTATGGGGACTTTCTCAAGATGTTACCGCCCAAATAACTACACACATCTCAAAGTACGTCAGGTGTTTCCTGCTAAATCTTCCATCTTGTCAGGGTAAAATAAGTCTAAGGTAGAATTTAGACCGAGGCTTTATCAACCTTTTCTGGCTCATGAGCCCATTTTTGCGTCCCAAGACTCATTAAGAGTAAGTGCCTGGGAGGTTTCCAACGTAGTACGTCTGTTTGCCATAAATGCCTTCTTCGTGGTTCCCTGCATCCTGGTATGTCCCATGTCCTCGTGGTTGCGTGTAGGTTTGTTGTTGTGACAACGCGGGCAACAAGCCTACACACAATCGCCAGGACTTGCTGAAGCGTCATTTTATGCTTTTTTTTAACTTTTTGAACAAGGACTGTGGGTTTTATCCTCCATCTCTACATCTAGCCTACGCTTTAGAAAGGTGTCCCTTCACAGGTAGAAGGAAAAATGATTAGTGACTAGTAACGCTTTAAATCAACACCTACCCTTTAAGTTCATCCAGTCAACTGCAGACAAACCTACTTCAGGACACTGAATAAACCCAAATATGCACTCATCGGGATGGAGCCATCATCACTGCGCCCAGGTTAACTTACAGATACACAGCCTCTCCAGGTCTAACATCAGTCAAGATCGATACCCCATTGCTACCTGGAACTAAAATATCTTATCTGGACGAGGATTAATGCAGGTGAAAATGTGTGCACAGCACGCGGAGATCGACCTGCAATCGGATCGGCCAGAACGCATTTGGAGGTGGCGTCGTTGTGATTGGATCTCGGCCAGGTGTAAATTACAGCAGCGGAGCGTGGCCACATTTTGAAGAAAATAAATAAATAAATAAATCCATCCAGCGATATTCAAAGGTCACCTAACTCGGCCTCTTCCTGCTATCTCAAGCTGCCCGCAGAAGCTACAGTACAGTCGCACGCACGTCTCCCCTCGCTAAAAGGTCATTTAAAAATGAATGACGCCTGTCCACGGCATCGTTTCGCTTGACCTGGGATGCACCGTGTTTGTCGACAGGCCCCTCGGCCCAGCCTGACCATTATGACAATTGAGATCCGATCACAGTACTGCCACATCAAGATAATGTGAACGCTTATTAATACAAATACGGAGTGTAAATGTTAAGGCCCGTGGAGCAACGTCATTATCCAGATAATGTATCCAGATGACATGCTAATACCAGCTGGAGACGGGGCCTGAAAGTTCATCCTTTATCTCGGAAACAGCAGGTAACAAAATAACCTCCCGACAAGGTCCGTTCAGTAGCTGTTCTGCAGCTTGTTATCGTCTCACATGAGCTTCCTCAGCAGAGGGAGTTTGCCCAGCAGCCATTGAATTGTAGATGTTCACGTTTCCATTTTTTAAAGGAGCACTTCAGCTGCTGTTTCCAAGGTCAAGAATCATTTTCAGTCTCAGTTCTTGAAGCCAACACAGACAAGAGTCCTTAAAGCGCTGTGGAGAAAAGAAAAAGGAAAATATTTGAAGATCACCAATTCCAGGACAACTGGGCAAACTCAAGCTGCCGAGGAAGCTCATGTGATGTGATCAAAAGCTACAAAACAGCTGTTAAAATGGACCTTGTGGTTAGATCATCATCTGTATAGCTTTCCTGGGACCTTCTCTGCATATCAACTGACCTGTGTGAGGTTCAAGCCCCCCCCCCCCCCCCCCCCCCCCCCCCCCCCAACCCCAAAACCCCAAACAAAAACCCTCTACACCCACACACCCCCAAAAACATCCACCCAAAACC
>CM022474.1:1245997-1273196 GCA_011952105.1 Coreoperca whiteheadi | reverse complement strand
GGGTGAGCGCACCCGAGTCCCCCGGGTCTCTTTACCCCCCGGGGGGGGGGAGAGGACGGGGGGGGGGCCCGCCCCCCCCCCCCCCCCAAACTACACTTTCTTTCTTGGGTTTTAATTAAAAATCCATCCTATCGATAATACAGCGCCGTCACAGCGTTTTACTGCTTGTGCCTTCACAATGTCAACTTCTGGGAACCAGCGTGAGACAGCTCACGGTTCTTACAGTAGCTTAAGGATGGGGCCACTATTATTTCCATTCATTACTTTAACTGATCTTTACTAAATGTGCCGATAAAACTTCTACAAACTACCGATTTCGCCTGAACCGAAGCCAAAGAACTCCAAGGCATTCAGCTTACAATTATGTGAGAAAAAAGAAAAGCTAGAAAGTTCCAACGATCTGGAGCCAGCAGATGTTTGACATTTTTATTTAATCAATAACGTAAACTATTAATCATCTGACAAAACAGCAACGGGTTCATTAATCAGCCAATGTCTTGAAGACGGCTCACCTGGCGTTGACGGTTCCATCAGCCATCAGAGTGTTGTGTAATGCACACCTGGCGGACAGGTACGTAGGGAAATGAAATAATGCAAATGAAAGTAGTCGGGTACCGCAGCTCTAAGTGTCAGATCAGGCGCGAGCTTCTACGTCCGAAATGTTGCATTTTCAATAAACTAAGAAAAGGGGAAACAAAACTACTTTGTTGGCTGCAGGTTTCACAGTACACATGGTTATAGTCAGAATTGAATTCGCCTCACCATTTGCATAAGGAAATATAATATAATATCAACTATACTGCAGATTTGTGGATTTTTTTTCCAGTTGCCAAAAGTAGGATGAAACTGCTCCTGGGCCTCGAGCCTCTGATGGGCCTTTCCCACCAGCACGGAACCGGCTCCGCTCTGGTTCAAGCACCTAATTTGGAACCGGTCGGAGCGTTTCGATCCCGAATAATTGGCTCCCAGCTGGACCCAAAAACCAGCAGGTTTTCCTTTCGAACTGAAGTGGCCGTGTGATATTCTACAGGTCGCTGTGCGCTGTGCAACGTCCTCGGTTACGAGGGCCGCTTCACTAAACACCAAGGTTCCACACTTTACTTTTAGTTTATGATATTTCAACAGCACGTCGTGTTCGTCCTGCATTGTACAAAGGACGGGGTCCGGATAGCCATTTCTCTTTCATGGCTTTTTCACGCATTTATTTATTTTGGGGGGGGAGGGCTTTCTATTTCAGGAATACCCTGATCACACATTCTTGATGCCCCCCCCCCCGCGCTTAATCTCGCCTGCAGAGCTCTTCGTGGCTCGGTTGTTTACCGCCGTCAGTGAGCCCAACACCAGGCCTATTTGAATTACTGAAAAAATATCAAACGTGTGGGACGCAATTCAGAGATCAGAAACCGGGCAAGTACACGACGCCATCAAAGCACCATTTCCTTGTGACTTTGAAGAATTCTTCACTTGTTTTTGGTCGCTGTCTCACCAAAGCCAAAAACCTAAATGAGACGAGGAAGAGTAACTCGCAGTGTATCAAAACTCATTAATGCAGGGAAAACAATGCCGCGCAAAAATAATGATGAGGTCTAGACGGCAAGCCTGAATGAAATCACGAAGGGAATAAGAATGAGAGAGAATCGAGGCCCCTTGGAGAAATACCCCCGTGTCTAGTGGTCTGGCCGATGCGTCTTCATGCAGGCTGTGGTTCTACAGTTTCTGGATCAGCTGCCCGCTCCTCTGTGGCTTTGTCCATGACGCGGTGACAACTGCACTCCAGCACATTAACGTGAGCTCCGCTGGGGGAACGGCCTTTATCAGGTCTGCAGAAAAGGCATTAATATTGTCGACATAGTGACAAACGAGTTAACGCAGCACATCTCTCTCTCTCTCTCTCTCTCTGCATTGTTATTCATGCCGGCGCCCAATATGCAGAAGCAGCTCTGTAACAAGCTGTGGCAATAGACTAGACAGGTTATCATAAACAAACACTTATTGGGAGTTATTAGACTGCGACAGCCGCAGAAATAAGAGCTCCTGCTTTTATATCAGCACCATAAAAGAGCAGACTGAAGTTAAAGAGCAGCGCTCCATGTCGGCTCAGGATGAGGAGGCCTCTTTATGTCTAAAATCAGCCCCTCAAAGATCTGTCAGGAGTTCAACGCACCCAATTCCACTAACCATTTCCAATTTATTCAGATGAGCCAGATACAGAAGGTATAAATATCACATTCAGCCCCGTGGCAGACCTCAGGTCAGCATATCAGCTACCATCACGCGGAGACATTGTGGTGTGCTTTCGCTGCGATTGCTGGAATTGAATTTCTTGGTCTCTGGGCTGGACTGCATCTCAGCCGGTGACTAATGTTGGCGTTCCAAAGCTTTTCCAGACCGATAAATCCACAGGGGAGGATGCAGCGAGGCAGCGGGGGACGCTGATTACAGCCGGCCACTGCGAGATTTCCCCCAAACCAGTTCCACTTCTGCCTCGGCAGCAGTTCTGGGCTTTGCAGGGGAAGCAGACGGGGAGCCTTATAAAAGCCCTGACCCACAAATAAGTTTGATGGAGACTTAAGAGACTGAGAACTGTGGCACAGAGGGAGGAGGAGGGTCAAGAAGTGGGCAACTGACACTGCTGTGTTCAAGCTGCTAATTAGAGTTTTAATTAAAAGGTATCATTTCATACGAACGCAGCTCAGAGCGGTTTACAGAGTACAGCAGCGGGAAACACACCGACTCGCTTTCTGGTGGTGTTGGAGGAGAAGGTCGATACCACTCTCAAATGTGTCTTTCAATTATATAAGGCAACTACCAGCAGGTTGTTAGCTTAGGTTAGCATAAAGACTGGAAACCGGGTGGAAACAGCTAGCCTGGCTCTGTCCAAAGGTAGCAAAACCCACCTACCAGCACCTCTAAAGATCCCTCATTAATACTTTCTGTTTGTTTGTTTAATCCGCTCAAAAAACAAAGTGTAAAAACTGCAACTAACCATTTTTCGTGGGCCTGGCAACTCCTCAGAGTGCCCAACAAAAGCACCATTTCCTCCGGTTTAAGTAATGTTTGCTTCAAACTACAGTGTCCAGCTGTTTTAGGAAATGACCGGGCCTTTCTTAAAATGAAAGTATTTATTTGTGAGCCGTTTTTCAAAGATTTACTGAGAGACGAACGATCACATTGATGTTTAATATTAAGTGTCCAAAAACCACGCCACAAAGAAGTACTCTGATGTTCCTGAGGAGGAAGCACAGCCGCTGATTACATCTGGGATATCTGACGTGTAATGAACCCTCTCTTCGGTTGAGGTGGGTCTGCATTTGGGTCGGTACCCCTGGAGCTCCAGAGGCCCTCGTGAGACGGTTGGTACAGAAGACCGCCATGTTTAGGACTTGCGAGCGTTGCAGAGTTGACAACATAAGCAGACTGTGAGGCTTCGCGTCGGTTTGGTTTTCAGGCACTTCTGCGTGTCGGACAAATCGTTTCCCCGTCGTCATTACGACTCGGATGTTGACCTGAACAGAATCTACGAGCATGAAACATATGACACGAACACAGCATTATACTCTGGCTTCTGACATCTTTTCCTGTCAAAAGTAAAACACAACAAACAGTGAGCGTCAACATTCTCCGTGGTTGCCTTATGCCCCGCCCCCTGTCAATCACAAGCCAACGGACAAACCAAAGTAGGACTTCTCCACCAGTAAAAAGGTCTAAAATATATTTCAAGCTACAGTTTGCAGAGACACGACTTTAAATGTTTCAGAAAAATGTGTGAACACTCAAGGCAAGACTGTAGAGATCGTAAGTCAAAAATGTGGCTCAAAAAATCTAAATTGTTACGTTTCAAATCCTGATAATCAAAATGGCTTTTTAGATCAAAATGTTATTTTGATCATTTCATTATTTTGACATCTCAAAAATATGACTTACTGTCGTCATAAATTTGACTTTAAAAGGCTAAAGTTTGTCTCAGCGTCTCATTATTTTGACTTATCATGAGTATTTTTATTTGTATTATTCCTAACCTGGCGGAAACAGGATTCCGTAGGAAGAAAACATGGCGAAGGACAAATGCCAAATATCTGCCACCATGGAAAAAGCCGGGAAATAGTGAAGGAAATCGTCTCGCAGCGGAAGTGTCCTTCAACGTCGGGGGCAGACGAGAAGCTGCCTTCACGTTCAGGGGAAAAGGCCAGAGCTCCAGGATGTCCAGTTAATCTCCCAATCTGACCTGGAACCCAGAGTTCCCTTCCGACTGCTTCGAGAAGTACGAGGTGGCCACTGAAATGGACTTTCCCCTCTCTTCGTATCACGGAGACCTTTCCGGCAGATTACACATAATCGCCAGCAGGACAGTCCGCAGCCCGCAGCCTCCTCTGCAGAGCTTTTATCCAGACACAAGTTGGCAGCTCGGATTTGTCTCTCCGCTCTCGGATGGAAAGGCTCAACAACATCACAGCGAACAAAACCGTCTTCCAGATAAACAACTCTGTCCTCTTTGTGTTTCTCTGCCCGCTGCACGACCGAAGCTCTAATTACAGAAGCCCATTATGAATATGAAAGAGCCGCGTGGTTTTCCATTAGAAGGCCCAGAGGCGGCAGCAGACTGATTGCTCTCGATGAGTGCTTCACTGAGGGCGAGAGGCTCCCGCAGATGGAGATCTGACGGCTCGGCGGCCAGGCTCGGGCGCACAGTGCTGGGAGGAAACGGTCCAGGGGAAGGCGCTGGTAGCGCCCCCTAGAGGCTGCAGTGTTTATCATCCCACACCAGACGAAGGTTTGGGACGGAACAAAGATACTGATGACCAGTGGAGCTCGGAATGTACAGTTGGTCCTGGCGGTGGTGCTAAAGGAAAGAACGAGGGGTCGTTTGAAACTAAATAAAAGAGAGCTCATCTGCCAATCTGCCTGTTTGATTAGAAGATATCTTGTGTACAGACATGTTGTCCTGAAGGTGGCGCTAGAGGAAAGGTTCACCATGACGGCGCTCACGTTAACACTGAAATCCGTCGCTTCTTTTAGGACAATACGGCAATTTTGCTGGAGTTTAGCTCGGCATATTTAAATTTATTTATGGTGATTCATAAGTCACTTGACAATTTGAAGGATTATGTGAGAAGAAACTGGAAACAAGCTCAGACACGAAAGCGTAATGTTTGGTGACTAAAGCGTACCGGGGAAGAGTTCAACGTGATTTAACGTGGCTGGACTCGCTGCCTATGTTCTGCGTTTCAAGTCTAAATGCTCTGAGCGGCACTATGCTACTTTTCTGATCCTTTAAATGCAGTCTACTCAAACGGCAGCTGTCGCACAGCAAGTGCAGTGTCTTGCAGCATTTCTGTAGTATCCGAAATCAACAGCGCCATAAAAACAGGGGATTGTAGACTTCAGCAGCTGCCGCATATTTGACCCTCTGCAATCGCCGACTCAGATAAACCTGCGCACCAGATGTAAAACATGAAGCATGTGTCGGAGGCAGAAAGAAGCCAAAACTGAGATCAGTGAAGTAGTTCAAAGGCCCGAAGACGCTTTCACAAAACGGAAAACAACTTAAAGACGAAAGGGGATTCAAACACGATGCAGTGGCTGTGGTACTTTGTACCTTTGGACCGGTGATGTACCCAGCTAAGCTTGGCGTGCCAACCTCTCACTGACGTACAGCCCTAGACAGGTGTCTTTACCTGATTGACCAATAGAGCTGAAACAATTAATTGGTTCGTCGATTGGAAGAAAAACTTAAAATCGACTACACTTCCGATTATTAGTAAAAGTGCCAAATATTCTCTGGTTCTAGTTTCTCAAATGCGAAGATTGACTGTCTCTCTTTATTTTGCATCATTGTAAATTGAATATCCTTTGGTTCGAGGAAGCTGTGATGGATATTTACCATTTCTTTAATCTTTACAGACGTATCTATTGATGCAAAAACTAAATTCATCATTAGTTATAGCCCTATCTGACAACAAATACTGGAGTATTACGTGAAGTCACGTAACAGAAGTTCCAGTAATAAAGTAAAAGTCTGTATTTGGTTCTTGTGTCGTGGAATACATTTTGCACTTGTAAGTTGTCCTAACCATGTGACCACATCACAACGGCATCAAACAATGTGCCTCGCGCGAGAACCACTCGTACGACGGATTTGTAATATGACATGTAAAATATAACTTGACTTAATAAACGTAATGCAAAATATTCTGTCCACCATTTCATCATCATAACGACTTGGAGAGGTTGGAGACATTTTAAAGACTTTACCGGCATCACAACTCAATGCCGTTCAGCAGCGACGGTTGTCTCGCTCCAGCAGCTACCTCAAGGGTCTTAACACGAGTTGCTTCCCACAAGGAACATCCTCCAGATCAGCTGTAGTATTAATACTTTCTAATTGTTTCGGGCCCCCTGATACCACTACGGACTCTGCAAAGTCTGTTACGTTTGCGTCTGCTGATTCCAGACAACTAAACATGAAGCGCCACTGTGTGAAATTGTTGCGAACGGGTGGTGCTCATCAAGTTCATCAAACGCCTTGGAGAAAGAGCGAGGTGTAAGACAAGAATACTAAGATGTTCTCGCACGAGGGAGGCCCATTGTCACGAGCGTTGGCCATCTTTGTTGTTGATTTGGACATAACTTTAATGACCTCTCGCTGCCCCGACGTGCGGACAGATACGGTTAGATTTTGTACAACAGGAAATTTGTCCTGATGGTGGTGCGGGAGGAAAGGTCACCAAAGGCATTAGGATTCATGTTCTAGGGAGCATAAACCTCCACAACAGATTTCATGGTGATGTAGCTGGTAGCGTTTCCAGATTGTGCGCTCCGGACCAAAGTGCTGGACACACTGGCCACCTGACGTCGCCGCTCTTATGCAACAAAAACTCACCTCGGCGAGTGTGACATTTGGTCTGACTTTGCATGAGGTGCTTATATGAAATAAGTCATTGGCCGGATAATCTCTTTAACCGTAGCACCGAATATTTATTCATCTCCAGACCGCCGAGGCTCGCCGTGCGATGCCGGCCATGCCCGCGCGCGCTCAGCCAAAACTAAGGTGATTATTGGACGGGTGTCGGTGTTGACTATAAGCTGGGAGGATCCAGGCCGGCTGCCGGGGACACAAATGGGATTTGTCTCTCATGCAGAACATCAGACGTGGCATTTTAGGCCACGGCAGCAGGGAAAGCATTACAAAAATCCCTGCTTCTGCTCACCTTGGAGGCCTAATGGGCAGTTTGGGCCGCCAGCGATGCAGTCATTAGCTCAGGCAGCCACTCTGGGACACAAATAGGCTGAAAGCCACTTGAAAGCACAAAAATCAAACCGAAATAACCAGGCTGACCCTGAACATCTTCTCCCCGTGTGCCTGGTTCAGGGTGTTGTTATGGAGCAAATACCAGCTGTCAAAATGCATTTGTCAACAGACACGACAGCAAAATGACGAATGATTGCACTGAAAAATAAATCTTAAAAAGGAAGCAATAAATGACACGTTACTCCGAGTTTGATGTTTTTGATAAAAAAATGTAGCTTGTTATTCCCCCACAAGAGGTTTAAAACATCACAGAGCAGCATGACTCTACACTGCAACACAGCCTGACACATTACACAGCAGTGCGCTCCTGTCCAGGTTTTATCTTCAATTCAGAGTTGGTGGAAATTTAGAAACATAGATGGTAGCCGGCCGGCTGACGGGTTAAATGTGTTCATCAGGCAGAATATTTTTTCATCCAGATGACTAAAAGTCTTTGAGGATTCCGGAAACACCTTCAGAACATTAGGAAATGTCGTTAAAACGACCTAGAGGCTTTTTCCATTGCTGGGTGTTCATCTCTCAGAGCGACGACTGCTTGCCACCGTGACTCCATGCAGGTGGAGCTGCGGGCCGACAGGGACAGGACCACCCGATGTCCCGTATGCACGCAGCTGTGTGCCGGGTGTCATCTAATGGCTGTACTTCGCCTAATCTTCGCACACAACAACGGGCGGAAGGGACCTTGTAGTTCCTTGAAAAGTGGCTCCTGGGAATAAAAGTTGCAGCGCTTCGGACAGCCTCTCCCCCCACACCTTGCTGACATCAGATTAAGGGGGGGGGGGGACTGTGTCGCGATCGGGGCACTCACACCCACCCGCTGTGATTGGCCAGCTGTGCGGAGGTGAGAAAGGAACTGCGGTTTAAACCGCTTTAAACTTTTTCCATTACATCTATTTCTGCAGCTTTTCACGTGAACGACCGAGCGCAACTGCTGTGAATGTCTTCCAGGAGAGACCGTCTGAAAACGTGCACCGTTATCCGTTACCTGCACCACCATGACATCGCTGGCTTTTTGTCGCTCAGAAAGAAGCTGACTTTTACATTAACGTCCAGTACAGCTTGCCTCATGCATGACGGGACATTTAAAGAAAGAGACGAAGCCTGGCGAGGAAGCGGTATCCGTGCTGGAAAACAGCAATGAGCTGAAACGTTTAAGTACAAGGAGTGCGTTGCTCGGTCACAGGCTGCAAAAGTGATGGTAAGCTTTAACCAAACGATCACCGTGACGCTCATTCCGGTTTATACCTTCTCACATCGGCGTCATCGTTCGTAGCACAGATTCCTGCTGCCTACTTCATGACCTCAGACAGCGCGCGAGTACAGACTGACGACATCGTTAGGTTTCCTATTTGCTCCCGCGCTGTAACGTTTGGCTGGATGTTAATTTATTCATGCGTGAATTCAAAGTAGGGACACAGCTGGTGCGACCATTGCTGCAGTCGGTCAAGCTGCTCTCCGTCCCTGTTTTGTCCCTCAGTCCCCCACGTAGCTCGGACCTGTCGTGTTGGAAGTGTTGCAGAAACGTTTCAGGTCCGACCTGGCACGACTGTCGTTCTGCGTAAAAGAAGCGACCTCTTTTGTGCTTTTCTTTTCCCTCATTGTATGCTGATTTGCCTTTCACGTCCGTATGATGAAACGTAATAAAGTCATTCGCCTCCACGATGTCGACAACCCACAATTATATCTGCTGCTCCCGAGGAGGGAGGACAGCAGCTCGGCTGATTACATCTGTAAAATCTGACATTTAATCAAGTCTGCAGCTCAAACTGGCTTTCAGCAACATGACAGCGTAACATTAAGCACTATGCTGGAAAAGGTGCTGCAGCTGCGTGTACTGTATGAAAATAAGCCCTTCTTATCGTTTCAACATAACAAAAGAGCCGTCCCACCAGCAAACAGTCAGGCCGGGGCCCGCAGTTACTTTGTTGTGAGCGGTTTCATGTGGTACTATTTTCTTTCTACCGACATGAAACCGCTCACGACAAATCTGTGGATCGTCTCGAGTAACCGGGGCACGATTTCTGGCAAGGGACGTTGCTGCTGGGTTTGTCAAATGTGCTCCAGCGGCCCGAGTTCCACGTCGTCCCGTTACATTCAGAACATGCAGACGTCTCCACGGCCGATGGCTCCAGCACTCTGCAGCTCACACCGAAACTGTCCAGATGGAGAAACAGTGCTACAGGTGAGAGGAGGAATATGTAGCTTTGATTCTGGGGGGACTGTCCCTTTAAAAACATTTCATCGATAAGCAGACGTTTAGGCTTCTGCCAGTCAACTAACTACATATTCATTTCAACAGTTGCTGTTTTCTGATTGGTAGGTATTTTAATAAAGCAGCTAACCTGAGACATGAAGCGGCAGGTTCGATGGTTTAACGTCTGTGGTGATTTAAGTATTTTTGGGGTTCCGTTCACGTTTCGACACGGTCACATCTGTATTCCCACACAGCCGTGTGAAACGGTTATCTTGGGCTGAAAAAAAGAGTTCAGGTGGTTCTCATCACACTGATGTTTGTATATATTTTGACTTCGCTTCAGACGACATCTTTACATACAGTCTGTGAATGTGAGACGGCAAGATTTATTTATTAGCCTGTCTTATTTTTAGTTAGGTGTGCCTAATAAACTGGCAAATTACTGAATATTAAGAGAAAAACATTCAATGTGTCACATTGGATGTGATGTGTTTGGGGTCCTGAACAATGAATCAATACTCAAAGTACCACTCACTCGTGTTCACTGTCACTTGATTATTAAGCAGCTGATTGTTTCAGCGCAACAGAGCTGCAACGATTAGTTGGTTAATCGATTAATTGCGTTGCCATTTTTTTAAAGAATAATTGTCCAAATTCTCTGATTTCAGCTTCTCCAATGTGAATATTTTCTGGTTTCTTTGGTCCTCCAGGACAGGAAACTGAATAGCCTTGGGTTGTGGACAAAACGAGGCATTTGAGGACGTCGCCGGGGGCTTTGGGAAGCGGCGAGCGACATTTTTCCACCCTTTCAGAATCCGAATCAGAAAAACTTCACTGATCCCCGAGGGGAAACTCTTAGTAACAGCAGCTCACGGTCACGTCAGTGCACTCAAGGATACAAGCACTGAGCAAAAAAGTATAATACAGGTCAGATAAGTTAAGTACCAGTGGGTTTAAGTATAACATTTTAAAATTTAAACACGTGCAAAGTGTGTTTACCGGTTGATGGTAATATTACAGTATAAAGTAATACTGCCTGAACTGTCAGGTTACGTGCAGCTTATGAAGATTAAAATGAGACGGAGGACATTTCCTGACATGTCAGGGACCGAACGACGAAATCGAGAAAGCGATCGGCAGATTCTTCGACAGTGAAAGTGAAGGTTAGTTCACCTGCGGCCCGAGCGCATGACCTCAGTGCAGGAGCTCACTGTGGGAGCAGGCTGACGTACAGGAGAGTGACCTGCCAACACGCTGCCAGGTTGTTGAACCTGCGGCCTCGATGCAGTGGTGGGGAAAAGTGCTCAGAATCTGTTTCCATTCGGCAGAATATTCTCTAATCTTTGCTGTTTCTGTGAAATCCCGGATCACTTTTGCCTCGCGGGGTCCCGCAGTTAGTTACATTTAGGCTGCTTCCCACCTGCCTCGTTTAGTTCGGTTGAGTCGCCCTAGAGTTCGTTTGGCCCGTTGGTGCGGTCCGTTTGCTCAGGTGTGAAAGCAGCAGTCGCACCAAAAGCGGACCAAACAAGCGTGCCGAGACCTGCCTGAAGAGGCGGTCTCTGCTCGCTTTCAAACGAACTCTGGAGCGGCTCGTTTGTGGCGAGAACGTGATCCGACCTCGAACCGACCCAACTGCAAAGAGTACTGATCCTTTTTGGACTAAACCAGCTGCCGTAGTCATATTTTTGGAAGATGAGCGGGTCAGGGTTAAGAAGAATGAATGCACGCCTCCGCTTGAAGTGCCGAGCGATGCGCGCTCGCCGTTTGCATCAGAACGTTGTTTTCCAGCCGCTTCATTATAGAAATGTGTTGTCTGCATGTTGTGGGGGACACAAACACTGTACCAGATTCTGAACAGGGACTAAAGCAGCCCGCAGGCGTCTCTCCACAGTCGCGTTGTCTCCGTGTTGTTTGCTGGCTTTTCCTCTTCTGTTGGAATCTTCCCGCACCTAAACTCTGACCAATCGAAAAGCAGTTTAGGAAATACGCCACGGCCAATGAGTGGTGTGGATGTTGTCACGTGACTGCGTTTTGGTTCGTTTCACCTGGTTCGGACCAAAGCGATCAGTGTGGCGTGAAGAGGAACCAAGAAAGCTGAAAAATGCTACAGTGTTTAATCGTTTGCCCTCGGCTCGGACCGAACTGGAGGTGTGAAAGCAGCCTAAACCACGTGAGAGGCTGAGAGGGGGAACTGCTAACAACTCAGGGGCATCTGAACCAGGACCAGGGGCCTCGAGCGGTCGCCGCCTTCGTCTTCACCTCTACACTGTGTCTTATCAAGCGCTTCAAATTACTCTGCCGGTTATGTTTTGGTCTATAAACCCGAAAGACATTCAGATTACTGTATCAATTAATTCATTATCAAAATGACAATTTCCTGCTTATCGACTAATCAACTAATAGACAACCTGTAACGATTAGTCGATCAGATATAGTGAAATCCAAAGCACCCTCTTTCCCTCCCAAACGTGGTGGGTAGAAGTGTAAAGTAGCACTAAATGAAAAGCTCGAGAAAAGTAGAAGAACCTCAGAATAATACTGAAGCACAGCGACGATTGTTTCCAGCGCTGCCTGTCTGTTGTCTTCACAGCAGACAGGACAGACACGGGCGTGTCCTCGCCTCCACCTGCACAACATCCACCCTGAAGCCGGCTCCGTGCTCCACCTGTAACCTGCTCCCGCTGCGGGAGGACCCGTGTGTGCTAGCAGCTAGCAGCTAGCCACCGCGGCGACCCGGCGGGGCTCACTTTTCAAAACAGCGTCGCGGGCACAACAGGGCGTCGGTAACAGGCGGTCAGTGAAACGTGCGGGGAAGAAGCCCGCAGTCTCCCCGTTACCGTTTACAATCACGACTTTACGCGTGAAAGTGGCGCTGAAGCCGCAGAGGCTAACACACCTACCTGCAACGTGAGTCCCGTCTTCCTGTTGTTGTTGTCATACGTCACGCGTCGCCCCGCGGTCCTAAAGCCCGCCGGGTCACGGCTGAATTAGGTCCAGGTCCTTAACCAGGTTCAGATCCTGAACCAGGTCCAGGTGCATTTGTTTACACAGTCTATGATGAAAACGGGTTTCATAAAAAATACAAAGTTTTATTTGAGAATCACTTTTAAATATTTTTATAATTGTATGTTAATTAAAAATGATAAATATCAAAAGATATCATTTTTTAACGAAGGGATGTAGGCTGCAAATTCATGTTTTCATTCATGATGCAGCCTCTCTTACCGCATCAGACTGGTGAATCGCTTGTCAAAACATTTCCAGATTATTCGTCTCGGGTTCTCATCTGGACTTTAGATTTCTCTGTTGTGATCTGATGTGTCAGCGCCCTTAAAGACAATAATAATATTGTATATCATTCCTATCGTCAACAAATCCCACGAACAGACCAAACCGAAATGAAGTGATCCTACGGATATGCCCGTAGCCAGGATTTTGTAAATACAGAGACAGGTCTTCCCCTAATGCACCCCTTCTTCTCAGAAGAATATACACATACACACACATATATATGTGTGTGTGTATACATGGTCTACAAAGTCTGCTAGGAATGAAATTCTGATGGGACAAGGTTGAATCATTTCTTTTTGTTGGATTAGGGGAGTAAATTTGGAGACAATTTGAGTCTAAATATACTGAAATCAGCCTGGTAAATATTCAAAATGAGTAGGAAAACTTAAACTTTTCGAGAAAAATAGCCGATCCCGGCTCCCCCCAGCCATGTGTCGAAGTATCCTTGAGCAATGTACTGAGCCCCAAACTGCTCTCGAAGCTGCGCCTTCGAGTCTGTGAGTGTGTAAGTCGCTTTGGATAAAAGCATCTGCTTAAATGACTAAATGTAAATTCATACAGCCCAATATCACAAATCACATATTTGCATCCAGGGGCTTTTCAATCTGTGCAGCTCACAACACCGTCTTCATAGGCCCTCAATAAGGGAACATAGGGAAATACGGGGGGAAATAGAAGAAAATGAAACAGTTTGTGAGTTGTTTTTAAAGATTTTCAGTGGGAACCCATGAGCTTGGAGCTGAGGGCCACAGGTAGAGCGGTGAGTAAGCGTGCAAGATGTGGCTGAATGACCGCCAAAAGCGCACATTTACGGCGAGGCAAATGACAGCGTTTCTGAACGACCGAGTACAAACAAACAAAGACTCTACAGTTTTATGAGCAGACTGTTATGTCACCCATCGTCCACATCGCAGACATTAATACAATTCAGTTCAATGGGCTTTATTGGCACGGGGAAACTTCAACGTTGCCAACGCACGTGTGAAATAGAAACATGTCATAAACAGAAGAAAAGTGCTATTCACATGTATACATATAAGTAAGATATGATAATAATAAAAATTGCAGATATGTGGTTGAAAATGCAAATACAAGTGAAAACTACATAAAAGCACTAACATTTTTTAATGAATGTGTGTGTGTGCGTGTGTGTGTGTGTGTGTGTGTACTTTACTGGTTCCAAAGGACATATTTTTACAAAAGGAACGTCATGGTTTTCGTCAGATCCGTTTTGCACGACCGGAACTGGACCCTGAAACCGAACTTTGACCAAAGTAAGACTTGACGTTAAATAACTTACCGAACCGTAACGAAAAATAAAGAAATACACCAGAGGAAACAGGTGTGGCTGCACGTTTTTTACTGAGTAGATAAAAAATGCGATGTCATTGATAAGTTATGAAAAATAACAATTGGTGAACTAGACTGTATGATTATCAGACACAACCCTCAGATACCTTGATGAACATTTGTGTAATGCTCTGTAACAGTTCAGAAAAACATAGCTAACATTGTTCAGTATCGTCCGGATCCCTTCACTGTAAGACACGGTTCAGTACAATGAACCTTCAGCTGCTCCGTATCTGTGAGCTGGTGTTGACAGGAGCTTTTACAAAGCACTACCCTCCCAAATAAGTCTCTACAGGATTTCTATTACCGGCGTTTTATAACAGTTTGTTCATACGAGGAGCTAAACCTCTTTATGGCCTAACTAACCCCAAAATAAGTAACATCAAAATGTAGAATGGCATACATTTCTCTGTTGTAGAACAAAAGGAATATTTCAGAGGTAAGATCCAAAGTAAAAAAGGAATATTTGTTCATGGATAGCCCATATTAAATATGACACGTGGCCTTATTTGGTGTAATAATAAAACTTTATGGTTATTCTGTCATCATATGTGCAGACTAGGATTGTGGGAAAGTCAAGGGGTACCACTTCAAATATATGTGAAGCAAAACATCGCTGATCTTTCACTTATTATTTTTAAGCACTGAGGAAGAAAAGCCAATATCAACAAAACTTTAAAAAAAAAAAAATTTACGGGATCGATAATGACGACCGGGGAAATAAAATGTCACGACTTCGGTGTGGACTGACCGGTTTGTGACTCAGTTCCTGTTCATTCTGCTGCGAGGTCTCTGTGAAGCTCCTGTTTCATTAAACTGAGGACGTTTTCCATTCAGCAGAATGACACAACGCGTCTCCGGGAGGGCACCGACTGTGCTTTAGAAAGACGGGAGGAGGGGGTTTGAAAGGCGACGACAGCTTTGTCTAATAGATGCTGTTGGGAAGCCGAACTGTCTGCGCTGAACGCACCGTGGTTAGGATCAGACACCGTGACGGTACAAACCGCTGGAGAACAGAAGAGCAGCGGTGGAGCCAGAGATGAAGGAAAAGTACAGTACGAGGCGAGAACTCGTACCAATCCTTCTTTTAATGGAGGCACGGCTCTTTAATGATAAGAAGCCTGGCTTCCCCCTTCAGGGCTTAATTAAAAGTGGAATGTAGGAGCCATTATCAGACCGGCAGCCCGCGGTCCTCACGCCACCGTTTCCACCACAATACTTGCTGAGGAACCACAAATGGCAGCTTATATAATATTACTGATGAGGACCAGTTACAGGGCCTATGTGGGTTGAATGCTTAATGTAGTGTATGTGTTACTAATAGCCTGTGTTTGTCTGGACCTTTCAAAGCGGACTCACAAAGCGATTCACACGTCGAACAAAACTGTGGTGCGAAAGCAAAATACAGCGACAAAAGAAATATATAGAAATAGAACAAAATAGAGCGGAAATAGAGTCTAAATATGGGGGGAAATAATGATTTCGAATTAAAGGAGCTTTTTCCGTTCGGAATTTCATTTGTGGAGTTAAAATGATGCACATCACATACAAATAAGGACAAATGCAGCAATTAAAGAACATTACAGGTGAGGAGAAGTACACAATGCCAAACAACACAACATATAAATCCAGCTAAATAAAGAAATAACCTGGAGGAAATAACAACAACAACAAAAGGGTAACACAGTGTTGGCAGTAGTTTATAAAATGCCTTTCTAACCTGACTACAATCACCTGGCTGATGTGCACAATCTGTCTTTAATTACTCGGATCCCACAGAGCTCCTCTCCAGCGCTTTCAGCTGTCGCAGCTAATCAGCCACCTCAGAGGACAGGCTGAAGGCACAGAAGCTTTCACTGCCGAGCACATGTTAGCCTCAGCAGCTGGAACCGACCAGACGCCTCCCTAGCAGCCAGACAAACTGTCCCGCGCTGTCGGTTTACATACAGAGGCTGGCTGCACATAGTCAGCCAACATAGGTGCAGTGTGTCACAGGCGTCGCCCAATCAGCAGCGGCTTGTAGACCCCGCCCTGCAGGTTCCACGCGATGTGGGGTTTTTGTAGTTTTAAACAGATTTCACCAGGCTCCCGAAAAGAACACAAAGAATGGCCTTCTCAGCCACCGTAGTTGCAACGCTTGCGTTTGAATAAACGTTCTGTCGGGGCTGACCGCGCTGCCGATGAACCTGCGCGCTCGTGGGATCCCGTCATTAGCACGATCACTGACTGTGTTTAAAGATGGCCGACATGACGGCTCCCCAGAAGTGAAGCCGGAACACCTGGGCCGCCCCCAGTACAGGCCATAAGCCCCGCCCTCTCCATGTCAGCGGATGGGACATGAGACCAACTGGAAAAAGTCAAAGCACACGTTAAATAACGGTTTCCCAGAGACGGGTTCTGCCAGTTCCGGTCGTTGTCAACACGCTGATGTTTGTTCCAGTGTTTTCTGACGAGTTTGGTTCTAATTAGCTATGTGACGCTGTAAAAAGGGGGTTTCACGTCATGATTGACAGCTGAGGCCGGGTGTGTGGGCGGGACCTCGCTGCCGCGGCTCCAACCATGATCACTACTGCGCAGACTCCGGCTCCAAACGGCGTCACCGGCACGAGACCGCAGATCCCACATCCGGAGCATTTTGGCGTCACTTGAGCACGGCGGGAGGAAGTGGCGGCGCGGCGGCCATCTTTACCCGCAGCCTCAGAGCACAGCCGACGCCCCCTGATTAATCGCCATATAAGGTTATAAGTTCCTCTCCACCTGAGGGCAGCTTTCATTCACACAAAGAGTAGAAAGGAAGTCATGAATCAGCAGAGAAAAACGCAACCGAAGTTTAGTCAGTCGTATCAGAGGAACCGAAACAAGTAGGAAATGTCCGTACGGATCCCGACCCACGGTTCTGCACGCACGTGACCCGCGGATTAATTGCGCTTTTTAATTTTTTTTAACTTGCGGATTAATCTAAATTGTTTAGCGATCGCAGAGTGAAAGAGAGTTTTTCTGCTGATGTTAATTGTTAAGTAATGGCGTTAGTTTAAACTGGATGCTGAGTTTCAGTGAAACTACGCACGACAGTCATGTGTTCACGCGAGCAGGGCGTGTTAATAAGTCAACGATGGCCAGCGGCGGAGCTTTAAAAGCCTCCTGCATCAAAATCCGATCCATGACTCACAATCCGTAAATAATAATAAGAATATTCTCCAACAATAGGCGGCGTCACGCTCTCGGCGCAACAGAAGACGCCGCTGGCGACCTTCATGAAGACTCCGAGGCAGCTGCCTGCAGCGACAGAATCTCTCAGCAAATTGGCAGCCATGACGGCGGAGACATGGTGAACTGAGTATTTGTTTTGCGTTAAAGGGACGGCGTCGTCCAAAGAGACATTCTGCTTCTGCATCCAGACTGTTTCGGTGTGACTGGCAGAGGTTTGGCGATATCGGCCGCCGAGACGTCTGCATGTTCGTAACGTAATATATAATATGACCGCACACAACAGCCACTGCTCTCGGCATCTCTGCGGATCATCTCGAGTAACCGGGTCCCGATTTCTGGGTCAAGGCGTTGCTGCCGAGTGCCATATAGCCCCGTTATATTCACAACACGCAGACATCTCCCCGGCCGATGTCTAATATGTGTCTGATTCTGGGGTGGCCCGTCCCTTTAAGCTAGCTTTGTTATATATTTTCACTTCAGTTCATTTGAGTACCATATTTAAGCTCCAGATTAAAGCCGTATGAGTTTCAGGTTCCCCTGCAGAACACATTTGGTGGATGCCACGTAGTCTCTCGAATCACTCGCCACCTTAAGAGTGAATCTGTTCGTTCGGGTGGTTCCTGCCGGAGGCCCAAGTGTGTGTCGGTGCCTTCGAAAACGACGGTTCCAAAAATGATTCTCGTGACTGTTTTCTGATCCGCCCAACTCTACTCTGAAGTTTGGTTAAAATACCCAAGTGAAGCATCTCAAACTTGTACTTATAGGACAGCACTCGAGTAAATGTCCTTACTTACATTCCACCGCTGCACATGAGAACCGAAGCCCAGCTTATTACAGTTAAGTCAGTTATTGCACTGCAGAGTTGTACAGCTGCAGTGTGTGTGTGTGTGTGTGTGTGTGTGTGTGTGTGTGCACATCATCGCCACCACTGTACAGGACACTGACGGAGCGGGAGAGCAGAAGAACAAGAGTCCTCTTGGCTATTGGCTGACACTGACCCATGTGGGCGACTCTGCCCACATAATGACATCTTTTGAGGTTCCCCGGCTCTAAACAGGAGGATCACTGTAGGTGCCGAGCAGGCGGTTGCTATGCAACCGTTCGTCGCCGGCAGCATCCAGGTTGGACCTGAGCGGAGAGCCGCAGTCAGGCAGAGGAGGTGGTTTGAATCTGCGTTTTGAAACGCTGGAGGTTCAGCAGTGTTTTCTGCAGCGTCCTGGCAGGCGAGCTGTCGCTAGATTTGATTGTTTGAAGGCGTAATGGGGGGAATTGGGCCACTGCAGCAGCAAAGTGAGGTACAGTACAGATATATCAAAGAAAAACAGGACGTAAATACAGTGAAAACAGACCAAACCGGGTTGGATAAACAAACCAAACTGACACTAATTTGGAGGGGAACTGAACAGGCCTGATGATAGACAGCAACAGTGGTGTCGGAAGCGATAAAAGACACAGTGAAATCTGTGATCAGTGGAAACGTGGAGTTTAACGTCTGTCTTAATGCAACGCTGATGTGGCCATATGTTCACTGAAAGGGCTACTGGTCGCTGTAATCATTCCTCCTGTTAATACTGGCCCCGAGGTGATTCCTTTGTGGAGCGACTGCTCTGTACGAGACGGAGAACAAAATCCGTTCCGCTGGAAAATGAAGCCAATAGGATGCTTCAGACGAATCAAGAGGATATCTGTCAAAGTTCCAGTCTTTTCAGTATAACCCCCCCCCTTTGTGTTTCCTTGCTGAGCTGTGGAGACAGAATTCATCCTGGTAGCCACATATAGCTTTGTTGCTAAGACACAACGCTGGAAATAAACCTACAGATGCTCCAACTACCTACACCTAAGAAGACAGGGGGGGTCGTTCACAAGAATCAAGAGTGAAGTTGCGGCTGCTTTCTCACCTCCGCACAGCCTTCACTGCATGGAGCGCGCGTGAATGTCGGCTTGTGTTGGAAGCTGCAGAAGTGGTCGGACACGGCGCCCGAAAGTCCGGCGGCTGATAAACGTCCTCAGGTGATGTCACCTGAGTCGGCGTCGGCTGCGGCGGAAGATGAAGATGCGTTTGAAAAATGAAACAAATGTGTTGGCGTGGAGTTAGAAGGAAGGGAGTTTGCCGCTGCTAGCATAACAAAGCCAAAGGAGAACGTGTGGGATAAAAAAGACGATATCTCTGGTTCTGCTGCATGGATTTACATTTATTTTTTGAACTGATAAACCAGTGGAGTTCTCTTTTAGCAGAAAGCCTAAGTTTCAATCTGAGGGTGTGGCGTTAGAACGAAGAGGGCGTTTACCAGGCACTGTTTCAGGTTGCATTATGGGAAATGTAGGATTCAGTGTGTTACGTCAGTCTATCTCGGCCTTTGATGCATCGATTTTTACTTTTTTTTTTGTTTTAGTCCATCAATTGCGATTCCCCGAAACTTGATAGTAGTGCGATACTACATTTCTGAAGTACCCCTTTAAGGTAGTTTTGATGTTTATGGTGGTTATTGTAGTTTAAGACTCTTACCATTGGTGTGGTAGTTTCTGGCACACCTCTAATGACCCTGCCGCTAGAATTTAAAAGACTACAAGCTGGCACTGACACTGAGACCCTCACGGTGTTAGTTTCAGGTATTCTAACATCCTGGACGTCACGACTGGAGCCAGATTGGAACATGGTCCCGTTTCACTGGAAAAGCATGCAGCTGCTGTAACACACGGCTCTGCTTGTGTGGGATTGCTGTTGGAGCTACAGTGTGCAGTTCTGAAAACTAAAAACACACAACCCCCCCCCAAAAAAACAAAGCATCTCTCTGCCTGTTTGGAGCTGAAAATTGATGTGGCTCATCTGGGGCTCGTGGTCTACATCAGAAATCCACATCATATCCCGGCTGCGTCTGCCTGCCTCGCCTCGCCTCGCCTCGCCTCGCCTCGCCTCGCCTCGCCTCGCCTCGCCTCTCTCCAGGGTTTAATTAGAGCCGCTGAGCTCTGCGTGAATAATGCAGCACCTGAACTCACCTGAGCCGGGCTGCTCGAGCAGAACGCACAACCGCAGGGAGGCCGAGAGAGCACCGCCTGCAGAGAGAGAGAGAGTTTGGTGGGGTGACTGCAGTGGATTTAAATGTATTCATGTCATTTCAATCAGCGCGCTAATGGAACTAACTGCTACATGTATTTCCTCTCTTATTTTCAGGGTGACTGGATAAAACTATCATCTTCAGCATTTTCTTGATGTCTCTTATGTTCCTTTATTAGTTAACGTTCACATTTTATATAGTTAATCTATTTTACACTGTTTTATGATCCCTGAATATTGAATTATTGGTTATTTATTAGTATTACTGTTACTTGTGCTGCATTTATGTCTATCTTAGTTTCTTCATGTTTTTGTGCACAGATCCTTCACTTAAGTAAAAGTGGAAGCACCTAAATGTAAAAAAAAAAAATACTCATCATAAAATACAACATTACAATTCCTGCATCAGTAAAAGTACACCCCTATTAAAGAAGATATGCTTAAAGTATCAAAAGTAAAGGCACTCATTAGGCGGAATGGTCGCTCTTCGAGGCGTTTGCGTTATTATACTTGTTAAGAAGTTGGATTATGATTATTGTTGTTGATAAAGTAGCGACTATAGCTGTCAATGTTATAAAAGTAGAGGAGCAGAAGTATAAAGAAGCATAAAATGGAAGGACTCAGGTAAAGTACAAGTACCTCAGAAATGTACATAATACTTGAGTAAATCTAATCCACCACTGCTTCTGTACGAAACTTATCATGCTTAACTGTACTGTGTGAGCTGACGGCTTCTTTCCCTCTGGTATGTTTCATTCCACTCAGCTTTTTTTAATGCAGTTTGTGTAAAGTGTAAATAGAGAAAACTAACGGCTGTTCTCAGGATTAGTAGGAGAGTTGAGTTTGCTATTAGTCGCCTTCTACGTTTAGTGATCATGTTTGCTGCGGAGGAACAAAACACACCATCTGACATTTTAGTGAAATGCAAGAAAAGAGCAACAAGGGTGGGGGTGGTGGGGGGGGGGGGCTAGTCAGACTGACTGTAGCAGGATGAAGACTGGGCCGTTTGTGCCACCTAGTGGTCACTTTCTGGAGCACACAAAGGGTAAAGAGGCCTTGCAGCATAAACAGAATTCCTTAAATCAAGGCCGGATTACCAACTGCACCTCCAAATGCTGCAGCTAGGTTCCTGAAGGGACGAAAAACATTCGATCACATTACGCCACTCCTGAGATCTTTATATTGGTTGCCTATCCAGTTCATAATTGAGTTTAAAATACTATTATTAGTATTCAAATAATTTGACAAATGTAATACACCTTTATCTCCTGCACGCTATCAGAACTGTGTCGACCTTACCGGAGTTCAGATCTTGTCTAAAAACTCACTTGTTCTCCTTGGCTCTTAACTTATAACTTTGTTTTATTTTTATTACTAGTATCATTGTTATTACACTGTCTTTTTCTCTGTTTTTTACTTGTATTTGTACCTGTACGGCTGTACAGCACCTTGGTCGCCCTGTGGTCGCTTTTAAACGTGCTTTATGAATAAACCTGAACTTGAACTTGAACTTGAACTAGAAGATGGGAAAATAAAACGATAGAGTTAATAAGGCCCTTTTTCAGAAATGTACATCTGTAAACAACTTTTATCAAGTGGGGACATTTTTCATGGCCAACTTCAGAGGCGAGTCATCATGAACGCACCTGAGTGCACAGGTGATTTATCTTCATTGGAAAAAAATATATATATCTAAACATCAAAATAAGTCACCGCACAAACCACATTTTCACTGTCCTCAAAGTGCAAAAGCTCTTCTGTAACTCATCTATTCATCTTTGTCTCTCCTTCTATGAGCAGCGTCGATTTAACAAGTGGACATTAATAACAAATCAATAACTTTAACCTGGATTTATCTTGTCAGTGCATTTCATGAAAGCAACGTTTTAAAACTATTTGTAGGCTACATTCTACGCATTTATTCTGCGCACTGACGTATAAATGCTTCTGCTTTCACCCTTTCTAAACCACAGGCGGCGGTTAAAGACACCTGAACGCACCGCGTCGCCTTTGCGTTTACCTGGAGACAGTGAAGGCAGCACGAGAACATTTTGCCAGCCTCTGATTGGTCCGCTAGCCGCTGTTTTGACCACGTGATCCCGAAGATGGCCGCCTGCGACGCGAGCGAAGACGGTAAATTGAATCTTTAAACGCGTCATTGGATTGTGGCTGTTCGGTGCTCAGAGTATGTTACTCACCTGTACATGGAGCTCAGATTCCGAGAGGCAGCAAACTCTGACAGCTGAAAGAGGCTCAGCTCTTCAGTTTTAATGGCGCTAAACCGCCAGCAGCTAGCCGGCTATGCTAACGGGTGGCTATGCTAACAGCCGGCTAAACTAACGGGCGGCTATGCTAACAGACGGCAATGCAAACACCTGCTTATGCTAACGGGCGGCAATGCTAACAGCCGGCTAACATATTGCAGCCGATTTTTAGGGCCGATATCTTGAATGTTTCCCCTTCATTAGCTAAAATGTCAAACCAATAATAAATGGATCCACAAACTTAACTTCATTTATTGAACCCTGACTCGAACCATCTCTCGAATCTTACTTATCTGCACAATATTAAAATAAAACATTTATCCAAAGTAAACAAGACAACTCAATAACTGAACAAGTATTAAATATATAAAACAGGTAATATAAAAGAGTAACTATCAATCATTTGCTTAAGTTTTAGAGTATTTATTAAGCAGAGTTTTCCAGGTTTGTTGGAACATAAATGTAAACTTAAATATACATTTAAATAAAATAAATCAACCAGCTGAGTGCCAGTTCCCGACGGTTCTATGCTGTTTGTTTCACTTCATAGGTTAACAGTAATATGCAGTAAATAAATGGCCATAGGACTTTGAAATAGCAGAATTCAAGCCTTAACTTTATCTCCCAGGATTGTTGTTGAATCCAGACGTTTTGGCTTGGGGTCCTTCACATGCGGCAGCATCATGTTCGACCGCACCAATAACAGGACTGCCCGCGGACGTACCTGACTTTAGATCGGCGCTACTAAACATGGATATCGGCCAATGCCGATATATTAAAAAAATTACAAATATCGGTCTGCGTCTAGTTCTGAGTTTAGTGGTTTTCACCTTTTTATAGATAAAATAACAGTCGTCCCCCCCCCCCCCAGGTCAGGACAGCATACTGGAGCCGCTGTGTTTCCCAGAGGAGCCGGCCGACTGCACCAGCTCTCCCCGCCTGCAGCGTCCCAGCGCAGAGCTGCTGGTGTGTCTGTTCTGCCTCGAGTCCGCCCCCCCGCACCACAAAGACGACCTCCTCAGACACCTGCTGCTGGAGCACAAGATGGTCATCGCCGACGTCAAACTCATCGCAGACCTCCCAAAGTACGAACCCTGCGCTCGGGCCCTTTCTACGGGCTGGGAAAGTGTTTGAAAAAGGATCTAAACGTATGAAAAACATGTAACACAGTCCAGGGTTGGTGTGAGATCAATACATCAGTGTGCTGTTATTGGCCTTTTAATATTTTAGATACTTGCCGGCCATTTTTATTCACCAGGATGCAGCAGGAAACACATTGTAGTAACTCGCTGGGCAATATTTCAATAGTACTGTTAGTCGACCTTTACTGGAACCATACTGTTATTATATGATCAGATCATGTCATCGTTAAAATGGTGTCCAAATTCATCACAGTAGTCCATTGGAACGTGGTTAATTTCAGAAATATTCTCCATGTTGCTCAGCCCTGCTAACTGGTGTGTGACCATTGTTATTCGAACCATCTGTAGCTGATGTTTTCCTCTGGTAGTCCTGGCAGCAGTCATTTAAGAGATGAGACATTGTTATGGGCAAACTCAAAAGTACACATTTCTCTTATCAGAGCTGACACAGGGCTGGAGACTATGACCTAAACCCTATGCAGTTTATTAGGTATATATATATGTGTGTGTGTCGTGTTGAAGGGGAGCAGTGCCGATGCCTTTCTGATGACTCTCCTGTCGTCCTTCAGGTACATGTTGTACTGGAAGGGCAGGTTCCTGGAGCAGCCGCTCACTGATTTCTGCAGCGTGATCAAGACAAACTCCACCGGCCCAGTCGGTGCGTAGAGACGCTGTACGCTACGAGGACTCCACACACACAAATTAGAACAAAGATGTGTCATCTTGGTTCAGGCTGACCATATATGACGAGTGAAATGTTCAAACCCAAGACTCTGTGTTTTTTATCCTGTCAAGTGGAAATATTCTAGATGTCTTGTGCATAATTTTAGACTCTTGCCTCATATTTCTCTGGTAACTTAAATGTCCCCTCGAATTTAAAATAAAGTTCTGTGGGTTTGAACAATGTTTAACTTCATAGCATTGGTTTGTAATAAGTGGCCTGCCGCCGGCCCGCTGCTTGTTATTCCAGACATTTGTGTCACAAAAACCCAACAGAGTATTTAGCACGTGAAAGCCGAGCTGAACCGTATGTTTTCTAGGAGAAAAGCCTTCTGCGTCTGTGATCTTATGTGGTCTGCTCGTTGTTCTCGCAGAGAAGCAGGAGGACTACTTCCTGCTGTGTGACGTCCTTCCAGAAGACCGAATCCTCCGAGAGCGGCTCCAGCAGAAACGACTGGTGAGAATCTGAAACCAAATCCATCTCGGAGCCGCGGCAGACTTCCTGTCATGAAATCGAAAACTAAAACTCGTTTCTTTCAACACACTGTAGACAGATTTACCCTTCCTCAATTTATTTTACGACCCAAGTCGAAGTTGAGTTGTTCGGAGATACGATCAGATCAAAATCCGGTTTCCGAGTTTCTGCAAAAGAGTCACTTGATCTTTCTCATGTTTCTTTTCTTTTAAAACCGTGTCATAGTTACGATTCTCCCTCCAGTAAAGTCCGAGCAGCGACTGTGGGTCTGTCTGGCCGCGTGTCTGTTGTTTCGCCTGTTTGTCACACACGGTATCCCGGCCGCAGTAGGCGGCGGTGGTTCTGTTCTCACTCTGCGGCGTCTCTCGTCTTCCGCAGGAGGAGGTGCTGGAGCAGCAGCAGCAGGAGAGAGACGACCGCAGCTTCCGTCGTCTCTGCATGTTCTGCAGCGAAGAGTTCGCTGGAAACAGGTACTGCACATGTGCTGGGACTCGGGTGCATTTCCGTCAGCAGGTTTGGAACTTCCTGAGTGTTACAAAGAACATCAGCGAATGTAAGACCTACCGGGAACCCAACACTGTATTGTATGTGTGCTGGGGAGGTGCTGGTCGATTCAGCTTAATAAACTTTCCGCAGGTCAGAAGCAGCACATATGATATTTGTTGTCGTCACTGGGGACATACATTAAATGTCACCAGATCTTTCTTTATTCGAAAAATAAAGCATGAAGCTTGGTGTTTTTCTAAGTTATCAAATTCCCTAAAAAGACCAAAACCAACAGTGTGTGCGGCTCTCAGCTCCGAGCCCATTGGTTCCCGCTGAAGACTTCGTAAAGCTTTACAAACGACTTCATAAAAATAAAAACCTACTTCCACTTTCGTGTTTTCAGGTCGTCTCTGCTGAACCACATGGCCCGAGAACATTCCTTCAGCATCGGACTGCCGGACAACATCGTCTACTGCAGCCAGTTCCTGGACACCCTGCAGAGCAAACTGGACAAGTAAGCCCCGACTCAGTGCCAGTATGTCTCGGTCATTATTACGGCACCGGTACGATGTAAAGCCCGTGTTTCCCCGTCCTCCTGTCAGCCTGCAGTGTTTGTACTGTGAGAAAACCTTCCGAGATAAAACCACGCTGAAGGATCACATGAGGAAGAAAGCTCACCGCCGCATCAACGCCAACAACTGCGAATACGACCGCTTCTACGTCATCAACTACCTGGTAAAACCCAACGCACAAGTCAGTATATGTGTTGGCCGTATGTTTGTTCTCAGAGTAATTGCAGAGTACAAGTATTCGTCCTACTGTAAGACTCTGAAAAGTCTTCTCCTTCACAAACTCACTGCAGTTACAATATATTTCAAGTTTCCACATTGGAAGGGGGGGGGAAATATATCAAAACTACCATAGAAACGTGCAAACAACAGGGTTGTACATGAAAATTTAAACTGAAATCCAGATGGAAAGTGGAGAAGTATAGTTGCCGATATATCACCGGTGGCGGACCGACAGACGGACCAGCACTGACACCAGCGTGGCCAAAAACAGTCTTTATAAAAGCCCGATACACGTTCTTGGAGCCCACGGTGACGTTCTCAAATGTTTTGTCTGACCAACAGTCCAAAAGTGTTTCCAAGACCAAGGAACCAGGAAATGTTTCTCCTTGATAAATGACAGGCAACATGACAAGTGATTATAAAAATGGGTTGTTTAACTTGATGACAGGGGTGTGGGTTCGCTGTGCGTGATCTTCACACGTCTCCATCCACTCTCCTGTCAGGAGCTGGGGAAGACCTGGGAGGAAGTGCAGAGCGAGGATGACCGCGAGCTGGCAGACGACGGGGACGAGTAAGTATCTGCGGCAGGAGCCAGAGGGGTCAGGATGCATCAGCCTGGAGCCAAAACATCCAGGTTTTACTGACTCTTCTGTGAACGCCTGACTGCTTCACTTCATTTAGAGTGTAAAGTGACACAACTTACTGTTCTTGACACATCTCACGTAGGTGTAACGCTCTGACCGGAGACCTTATTTTTTTTTATCTCACGTGTGAAACACATTGGACTTACCTCCTGGTCCCCCCCCCCCCCCCCCCCCCCCCCCCCCACCAACCCCCCCCCCTCCCCCCCCCCCAACCCAGCGCCCGGCCGAGCCCCCCCCGGGCGGTGGGTGGGTTTGTCTTTTTGTGCTT
>CM022474.1:1192386-1237635 GCA_011952105.1 Coreoperca whiteheadi | reverse complement strand
CCCCCCCCCTCCCCCTCTCTTTTCCTGGCAGGAATGGGCTTTAAAGGAGGTCTCAGCTTAGGGCTGCACGATTAATCGCAATATTAGCGAAAATCGCAACACGGCCGAGTAAAATATATCCAAATCGCAGAAGCTGCAGTTTGTTGTGTGACCGACAGCGCTATGATGAAGCGCGGCAGAGACGCCCCGCGGCCTACGGATCCGGTTCCCCAAGCAACAATCGTGATTCCCACTGATCGTGAATCTTATCGCAACATCTGTCCAAATACACGCTAGAGTTCTTGATCACTTTACAACACTGGGTTGTAAAACTAAGTAAAACAAATCGCAACATGATTTTCTTTAACGACATCGTGCAGCCCTCGTGTCAGGGGGGGGAACGAGATGACTCGCGTGACTTATTTCATGCGCTCAAATTGTTAATTCATGCGTGCTAATTAATACCACCGCGTCCAACACTTTTAGTTTATGACCAAACACCTGCAGAGCTGATTGCATTACCATCAGCCTCAGCCGCACTTGGTGCTAATTAGCGCATGTTAGCATGCTAACGCAACAAACTCTGATGGCAAACATTATGCCTGCTAAACATCAGCCCGTTAGCATTTAGCTCAAAGTGCAGCTGCTAGATGGCTGTCTGGCTACTGTATTACACGCAACATGCAACACGTTATTCAGGTAAAAGACTGCAGTAGGAATACAGGCTTATGCAGCAGCACAGCCCATGGGGGAAGATGTTTAGCTCACTTTAGCGTGTCTCATGTATCCTTGCATACCAGCAGCTGTAACCTCCCTAGACTGTAACTCATGGACCGTTTGATAAGAGCAGGTGGGGGAAGGGTCAAACCAAGGTCAGACGTGGGAAAAGGGTTGTGGGACAGGATGTGGCCGTAACATATGTAACCACCTGCTTTTGTGCCTTATCGCACCTCGACACCACACGTCTTAAGGGACGTCAAAGATAACACAACGTTGTTTATCAGGCAAAAATCCAAACTACACGTCCTTTAAACCAAGCATCGCACTTGGATTCCACTGCTATCCAGTGGCTTATGAGCAGCCGAAGCACTGATCCAATGTAGCATCGCACAAATGCGATGAACGTGTTAAACTAACAATATTCACCTGAAGGAATAAATTCGTTATTTGCAGGCACCTCGCCGGCAAAACACAGCTGCTAGCCTGCCGCTAGCAACTCCAGTTCCAGCTGGTACAGAAACAACGGCATGCAGGGCCTCATCCTCATCCGGCAAAGTATATTCGGGCAAAATCGAATGAGCGGTGTCGAAGCTGCTCCGTGAGAACTGCCGTGTCTGGGTCTGTTGCAGTCCGCCACTGCCTTACAGCGGGGCGCAGCAACGTTGGAAATGCTCAAAGTGCACACATGAAGGATCCACGTCAGAGCCCGATGTAGAAGAAAATACGTTTATTTTCAATCAGCAGAGTGGAGAGAAAGCAGGCTGAGCGCGTTCGCAGCCACGACTGAAACAAACCGAAGCAGAATCATTCAGGCTTCATCCCTGAAATCACAACCTGGTCAGCTGCTCACGCTGAACTCAGCTGATGTGTCGATAAACTCCTTCTTCATTGTATTTGTTGATTAATTCGGCCACTTTAATGCAAGCTAGCAGTTAAGATCGTATCTGAACATGATAAACACCACATAAGGAATGACGTCATCAGTGACATGCGTGCGGGGGCTAAATAAACCAGAAGCTTATGAGGGGACGAACAAGTTATTTTCGGGGCCTTAAACGGACAGTTCATGCCAAGATCAAAGCTACATATGTTTCCAGTTTTAAACTGCACGAATCACAAAAATAATGGGTGGAAAACGGTCATTGTCCCAAGAAGGAAACGTCCAGGGTAGCTCAAAGTGCAGAATTAGTAAATTAAAAAAAGAAAAAGTCCAGAGTCTCTTTTTGTAAAAAAATCCTGTATTCTCATGAGTGTCTTGTGAGTAGTTTTGCCTGTTTACTCTTCAGTCACCTCTAATTTGAGTTTCTGCACTAATGCAACGCCTCTGGCATGCAGTACATGGAGTGCCTGGTACATTTTGAGGAATCAGCAGGACTTTCACACATGCTGCTTTATACTGAAAGTCCATGCACAAGCTTTCATGACCCTCTGGGAATGGGTTTTCGACCCCTGTGCTGCGTGTGCATCCTTGATCATTAGTAAATGGGAAACCCATCTATAACAGACCGCAACTAGTCTGACTCACTGTGGCCCTGAGCTGCAGCTTCCCTCATTAGATCTTTTTTAAAAAAATAAAATGTACACATAAAATAAGGTCTTCAGTTCTCGTCAGGCTGATATTTGGGGATTTGTTTCTATAATGATTTAGTCTTTGGTTAAAACATATCTTTTTCTAAATTCCACCTGTGGATGAATCCCTGGGGCTGATTATTGGTCAGTGGACTCTGGCTGTGATTGGCTGTTCCCGACAGTCACTTACAGTTTTCAGATGAGCTCTTGATGGCGCTGCCCTGAAAGCAGAAAGTGTGCATGACCACAAAGTTCACTACATATATGTGCATTTATTTACTGACTTGAAGCAGATTACCGGTGTCAACAGACCTTTTTTTTTCTTTTTCTAAAAGTCTGTTTTCAGAATGAACAGCCGCAAACGGGAGGAAAGCGAGCCCGGTCGATCGTGTGCAGGCAGCAGAGAGGAAGCCTGGCCTGTCGACAGCAGCTTAAATACACAGAGACCGTCACATCCGACGCCAAAGACAGAACCCCGCCCCCCCCCCCATATACAACCACCTGTCAAAGTTTCCCAAGTTTCCCTGATGACACCTGAGCCCGTTCCAGTCACCGTGTAAAGACCATGAGATGCTCCGAAATCCAGTGTGTGCACCTTTAAACTTAGATTACATATGCTACACATGCTGATATTCTCCTTCAGAGGGATAATCCACCAAACATATGTGCACATCGTACGTACACGCCGCATACTAAGGCTGAACAAAGGCCCAAAGCAGGCCGAATACACGCCGTTCTTAACCGATGTGAGCGAGCAGCTCTATGTCGCCTGATCATCCGAGCGAAGCGCCGTTTTATTTCGCTTCATTTTTTTTTCCGATTCCCATTTCTGCGTAGGAGGAGGGGATTAATAGAGCATGATTATCCCCCAAACAGAAGTAAGACAAAGAATAATAACAAGGGTGACTGGTTTGTTGAGCGCACACAAACAGAAACGTAAAAGCAACTATTTATCAGTGTAGCTCCCGCTAACACCACAAAATGTCGTCGTTACATTGCTGTTGGGGTCTTTGCTGCACTAAGCGGCCCGCCTCCCGGCTTAGAGCGGGTTCGGGTGGTATTCCTTTAACCCGAGGGGGCGGCCGCCAGTGAAGATCTGAACCCCACAAACGGGGGCAGCTGCCGAGCTGTGCTAAGCTGCGTGTTCATCAATACTTTGGAGGGAATATGGAGCACGCCGAGGACACGGACCGTTTGACAATTATCGTCACCGTTAAACTGTTGGCTAGAAACTACAGTCGCCAGCGGTTTGAGGAAACTACTGAGCCTTTTCTTAAAATGACGCTGGTGTTTTTAAAGATTTACGTCTTAACTAGGAAGCAATGGGCCGCAGACAGGAGGTCAGACAGTACCGAGAGACGGATGTGACTGTGCATGGGAGCAGGCATCAGGGGCAGCTGATATGACGGGCTCCTCCTCCTCAGCTGAAGAAATCTTTGGAAATGGCCTCAACAAAGTTGGGAGCCGACATGAGGATGCCGATGGTGCACAGGATGGTGAAGAGCGAGAACGCAACCAGACACAGCCGGTCGATCACCGCCGCAGCGAACTTCCACTCGCTGCAGAGCGTCTCCTCCTCATCCTGGCCGCGGAAACGGCTGGCGATGTACCTCACCTCCTCCAGGATCTGGTTCAGCTCCGCCTCCAGGGTCGAGCCCCCTGCGGCTGCTCCTCCTCCTCCTCCGGCTCCACCCCCCGCTCTCAGCACGTCCTCCTCCCCGCCCACGCCGCCTCCCACCAGCCGCGAACAGAGGAGCTCCGGTTCAGCGGCCGAGGCATAGTGCAACCCCTCCACGCCCCGGAAGCCGACGTACAGGAGGTTGCCGTTGGTTACCTGCGGGGGATGCCGCAGAGAGCCCTGGCTGACGCTGAGCTCCAGGCTGGACACGCTGCCGCGCCGACGCTTGGCGGCGTTGTGGCACGCCAGACGGACCTTGGCCTCACCAGGACGCCGCATCCGCAGGAACCAGGCGCACCAGTTCAACAAGATCACACGGGTCTGGAGAAGAGCGGGAACACAGGTCAGTAAAAGATCGAGTGCGTTCTCATGTTTACAATCAATTAGTGAGTGACTTCATGTGAATTTCTGAGTCATTAAAAGTGAGAAGTGAAAAAATACAAATATTTGCCAAAATTGAACATTTTTGGGATGAAATGTTTGCCACAAGAGTGCGCCGTCACGCCCACAGCTGACAAAAAAATCTGAAGCCCATTTTGTTTAAAAAAAAACAAAACAACAGTCGACGACCCAACGATTCTCATCACAGTCCCTCTAACTGTTGTCGAGACATTTCACTGAACGCCACAAACGTGGACCTCATGGTGGCGCTCGATGACACGTCAGGGGGTCCCCAAAGTTCCTTAGGATTAATGCGCCAGGGACCATGACCATCTCAGAAAATGTCGTGGCGGTATTATTAGAGTCAGGACCAAAGGGCTGGACCGACCTGTGACAATACGAACTACAGTTTTGCGTGCTTGTGGATAGATGGACTGTTACTGCGGTGGCTCCCAGCTGTGTGTGTGTGTGAGTTACGAGATGAAAATAAGGTAAGGGGCCACAGTTGAAGAGCCCACCACAGTGTACAAATATAGGAATAGCAAAGCACGGCAGGCCGACGCCGCCATCCAAAGAGCTGCTCTGGCTAAAAAAACGAGCCGCAGTGAACTTGCGCTGCAGCAGAAATGACTTTCAGGGGGGCACCTTGTACGATACCCGCCCCCCGAAGTTTCAACTGATCGAGTCTTTGCCTTTAAAAAGTGTATAATCACCTGAAAATACGAATCCACAGAGGTCGCCATGTTCCACCGCCGTGTTTGGGGGAACAGCTAAAACCAAACACTGGCTGTGGTTGAGGCCTTTTTTGCTTTTTGTGAGGTTCGCGGCCGCCCAAGTTTCTCCTACACGCGTGGACGGCGAGGGGTCTTCAGTTTACCACTAAATCCAACACACTGGTCCTTTAATAGACAAGTTTAGTCCTTCACGATTAAAGTCTCAGATGAGTTCAAGTCCCAATTTGGCTGTTTAAGTCTAAAGCAAGTCCTGTGGAGCGTACAGTAGAGGGTGACAGGAGGAAAAAGGAGGGGAAATATTCTAGTTCAGTGCAGTAAGCTCTTAGCAGCAAAAGGCCTTCGAAGAAGAAGAAGAAGAAGAAGATGAGTGCTTATCTGAAAGTTGACTTTACAAAATGAAAGTCAAACATATTTACATGAAAACAAGTCGATTAAAATTCATTTATGCAGAAAGGTGCTTATGGGAAAAAACATCGCATGCATTAACAGGAGAGAGATATGCGCTCGTGTGTGTGTGTGTGTGTGTGTGCGTGCAGCAGATAAAAATAGAGCATGAATAAAGCGGCTCTGTGGCCGCTCGGCTCTCAGAGGAAAGTCTTCTCCTGCCGTCCTCTTACGCTCTTGGCTCGTCCCCTTTCTAAGCCGTCAGACTCGTCGCTGTCGGAGAGTCTGAAGGACCAGCGACACGCTTCCTGCTCCAGTCTGGCCTCGCGGACAACAAGCTCAAACCGCTGCCATTTTCCATTATGTTCCTGTGCGTTGTGTTCAGCTTTCCTTTTCGTCACGTTCGTGTACTTGAATGTATTTCCTCTCCTTTTCTTTGCTCAGGTTCCCCTTCATGTTTCTATCCTTCCTGTTCCTTCCCTTCCTTTATACTTACTGTTTTCTTGCCCCTCTTTTCTCTTTAGTGTCCTTCTATTTCCATCCCTGTGCTTTCTTTTCCTTTCCTCTCCTTGTCCTTCCGCAGGCGCGCTGAGCCCTCGCTGGCTGTCCTCCAGTGACGAACTGTTGCAATTAACTCATCTGGCAAAGCTACTTTCCCGTGCTCCCACGAAACGAACTGAGAGTCAAACGCACAGTAACCCCGAGCGGCGTCCTTCTGCTTACCAAAGCGTTGGACGACCGGACTTTGTGCTCGTGAGTTAGTCTGCGCAGAACGAGCTGTCCTGTCAGGAATCATGCAACACACTGAGCTCTCGTCTCTCTCAGCTGAGTCTTTGTCGTGCCTGAATACTAACGGAGCTGCGTGCCGTCTCAGACCCTTCTATTCTACAGCCAAAAGGCTACCAATAATAATAATGAAACATTTCCCCACCAAGACCTGTTTTTCGCTTCTGAATATCTGAAATGTTAAATGCTGTCTGAACACAAGCAGCCATACAGGAACCTTGCCTAACTATAATACAGGCTGAAACTGATTCAATTATGATTTCAGTCAGGAACTATCTGATCAAAGAACAAGCAAATACGATTACTAATGATAAGACATTCGATGGCAACCCTTGTGATAGCTGGCGCCACCGACACATTTCGGTCGCTATAATAAGAGTACTGGGGGTTGATACTAAAGCTCGTCCCTTGCTGATTCACTGGGCCTCATGCAAGAACTCTTTGTATGATCCTAAACTTCTCTTACTTCTTCTGTGAGGTTTGCTCGTACCAGCGGGTTCCAAGTCGGACTCACCGGACTCTCTTTAACTGGACAAACTTGTCACGAATCGCACGGGTGCGCCTGACGAACGCCGCCTCCATTTTGCTAGAGTAAGATACTTGAGAAGGGTTAGCGTGGAGTGGAAGTGGATTAATGAACGCCAAGTCTCGGCAGCACGACCTTACACTTTATAAAATATTATTTTAAAGGTTGAAGAAGCGACTTGTGACTGGGAGGTCAGCGCTCGAATATCTGAACTGTCGGGACAGATCCAAGCAGCCGCGGCAGGCGACAGTTGGGGTAGCAGTGACCGGGACTGCAGTGCAGGGGTGGAAAGCAACTAAGTACATTTACTCAAGTACTGTACCTAAGTACAAGTTTGAGGTACTAGTACTTTACTAGAGTACTTCCATTTAATGCTAATATACTCTTCTACTCCACTGCAATTCAGAGGCACATTTGACCTTTATTTAACCAGAATAATCTCACTGAGATTAAAAGTCTCTTTCACAGGAGAGTCCTGGCCAAGACTGGGCAGCAATTACAAACACAAACTTACAAGACCATTTTTAAAACACTTAAAAACTATTGCACATCACTGAGTCTTCTTCAAGTGACCGAATAATAGATTCAAAGTGTTCCATATAAAACCCGAGTTTGTAATTTCCATGTCATCTGGAGTAGATTCCAGGCCGACGGTGCTGCATATGCAAAAGCCCTTTTTCCTAGTTCAGTTCTAACAAACGGAACAGAAGGAGTACAACAGCTCTGAGACCGGAGGGAATATTTCCCGGCAAGTTTCTGTTGAAAAAAACAAGCTAAATACGAAGGCAACCGCCCCAAAATGGTTTTGTAAATAATTAGATACCAATGCATTTTCCTTCTAACGGACAGTGAAGGCCAAGCGGCTCTGTTATACAAAGTGCAACAAAGAGTTAAAGGTTTACAATCTGATATAAATGTTAGCGCACTATGATAAACTGCATCCAAGGAAGAAAGAAGATGCGAAGAGGCAAACTGACGCGCCACATCACCGTAATCAAGGACAGGCAAAACAGTAGCAGACACTAACCTCGATCTTCCTTTACATGAAAAACAAAACTTGTTCCTATAATAAAACCCAAGCTTTAGCTCTACTTTTTTCTTGAACTTTGTCATTTGGCTCTCACGTAACTATGTGTCATCAACAATGATGCCAAGATATTCGTACTCTTTCACTAACTCAATCACTTTCCCTTGAAAAGTCTGAAGAGGAATAGAATTGTCTGCTACCTTTCGGGTGCTTGGTATTACTGTGTTTACATACTGCATTTCTTACTCCACTACGTTTCCTGTACTTGATAACTTTAGTTACTTTGCAGAGTCAACAAAGAAACGAATTATTAAAGGTTAAGACTTTATTGATCCACAGGGGGGGGGGGGGAATTCACAAGCTACCCAGCACAATGTAAAGTCATCAAAGTGATGAACCCATTAATGCATCGATATAATCCAATAATAGAATGTACATTATCCTTCATAATGAGTACTTTTATTTTTGGTACTTCAAGTAAAGTGTTGATGCTAATACTTTTGTACTTGAGACAAATGTTGAATGCAGGACTTTTACTTGTAACAGTATTTCTACACTGTCAGGAGTAGAAGATCTAGATTTCTTTACATATTTCTACTATGTTTATTGTTTTGGACCAAAAATACCAAAGCAAATCCCGCATATGTTTGAACCTACTTGGCCATAAAGCTGATTCCACCACTGGAAACAGAACGACACATTCAGGAGTGAAACAAACAAAATGAGACAGATTCGTCCTTTGAGCCTCGCAGCTTCACCTTCACGCCTCAACAGCCCCCCCCCCCCCTCCTCTTCCTCAGCGGGAACGTTCACACTGACGACACTAGTCAGAGCGGGGCGGCCCCCCCCCCACATGCACAGCTGAGGTAAGAGCTCTCAAAATGATTTCAATCATCAATCATGTCATTGTTGAGATTCCCACAGCGGGGCGTGAGCAGAGTGTGTGTGTGTGTGTGTGTGTGCGTGTGCGTGTGCGTGTGTGTGTGTGTGTGTGCGTGCGTGCGTGTGTGTGTGTGTGTGTGTGTGAGTGTGTGTGAGAGGGAGGGAGAACCGAGTGTGTGACCGACAACAATGGCACGTAAAGCACTTTGAAAGAAATGGGATGGACACATTAACGTCAGCTCCCACTGCAGCAGCGGGCCCCCGGCAGTGAGGAGGAGCAGTGGCCCACTGACCCATTGCGGCATGTGTCCTCCGTCGGGGTGGTGGTGGTGGTACTGCAGAACCAGAACTGTGGCGATGACCGACAGGCCCACGATCACCATGGTGGTCGCGAAGTACTGAGCTGAAACACAAAAGGCCAGTTTAGATTTACTCTCGCTTCTGCATCTTTATGCAGACGAAACAGCCCTCAGATGTTAAGCAACAGAAGAAACACCACAGTACAAAAGTATCAAAGCATCAAAATATACTTAATGTACCAAAAGGAAAAGTACTCATTAAGCAGAATGGCCCATATATTCGGGATATATTACTGGATTATCATTACTGATGCATTAAAGTGTTCATCACTTCAATGTTGCAGCGGGTAAAAGGTGGAGCTCATTCAAACTACTTCATAGACGTTAACTGCTGGGAAGCTTATGAATTTACCCCGAGGACCAAAAAAGTTGTATCTTAGTCTATCATACCTGATTGGTTGATTATATTTTGCATTAATAATCTGAATCTGTAGAGTAACAAGCGCCTAAAGGTGTCAAATAAATGTAGTGAAGTCAAAAGTACAATATTTGCCTCTGAGATGTAGTGGAGTAGAAGTATAAAATAGAAAATACTTATGTAAAGTACCTCAAAATTGCACTTAAGTATAGTACTTGAGTACATGTACTTAGTTACTTCCCATCACTGCGTGTGGATGTGGAGCTGGGCTGAGTAACGGCATCTAACGTGAGGAGTAACGGAACTGGTCGCACTCGAAGAAGAAGCCCATGCGACTGATATGACGGCATTTGATCTGGTGTAGATTTTCCCTTTCAAATTCATCCAAAGATGGCAAAAAAAAACCCTCCTGGCGAGCTTGGCTCACACGGCGAGAGACCACTCAGGTGATGGAGGGATGAAGGGTCTCACCTATGAGGGGAACCGAGTCGGATGTCGCCGGCATGATCTCCGCTACCAGCAGCATGAAGACGGTCAGAGAGAGCAACACTGTGATTCCTGCAGAGAGAGGAGGGCAATATTTACACCCTAACGGGGAAACACCTTCAACATTCAATGTACGATCCACAGCTGCAGCCGCGGCGGTTAGCGCGCTGTGTTTCGTGGCTGAAGGTCATTTCCTGTGACCAATCAATGGCGTGCGCTTGGTAATTACTGCCCTGCTGTTTACTTTCTGTAAAGTTTTCAATATGAAGCGGCAGCTCTTCAGTGGACTGCAGCTGCATCGGGATGTCGGCGCCGGCAGCACTGAGACTGCCAGCTCGACACGTATGAGCCGGGTGCTGGCAGCGGCGGCTGTGCACAGCTGCTCAGCTCAGGACTGGAGGAAACTGCAGGAGGCATTGGCGAAGAGAAAGGCACGAGATAAAAGGATGTTCACTTGTAATGGAAGGATGAATGCCCTGGACGCAACGCGGTGACGTGAATCTGTGTGTGCCGAGTTGCCAAACCCTGTGGGAGTTAGAGAGCGCGCACACACACACACACACACACTATTATCGTGCCTATAGATGTGGTCGTAGATAAGGGTAGCTACTGTTCAGATTAATTTCACACACTTTTTCCTTCCCTCTTCCCATATTAACTGGATGTATTTTGGACGCAGGCTAAGTTCTGTGTTGGCTGTGCCCATGTGTGTGTGTGCTGTATATATATATATGTGTCTAAATGCTCCCACATCACTTCTCTGTACACATTTTTTTGTGTGAAAACCATATGTTCATTTAACGCCAACCGGGACTCATCGAGTTCTTCCTTTAAGTCAACCGAGGACATCTCTTCGGTACCAGTTTTGGTACAAAGGGCCACATGCCCGAAAGGGCGGGGGCCACTGGTTTAAAGGGTCAAATCCAACCACACTCTGTAGCAGCTGCTGGCAGTAATACAGCCAGGAGATCAAGCGTTTTTTCAGCCTGAGAGGGAACTGATTGACCTTACTGACATGGCACTGAGAACCTAATACGGCTCGCATGGTGAGCGCTACACAGCATCGATAAACACACACACACACACACACACACACGGCCGAGTCCTCACCCAGGGAGATCTTCTCTCCAGAGTCGGCGGGCAGCAGGAAGACGAGGAGCGCGAGGGTGGAGATGAGCACGCAGGGAATGAGGAGGTTGAGTCCGTAGTAGAGCGTCCTCCTCCTCATCACCACGGTGAAGGTCACGTCCGGGTACGGCTCCTTGCAGCAGTCGTAGAAACGCTCGTTTCTCCGTCCAGGAACCTCTGCAAGACAAAAAAAACCCCCCCAACGCTGTCGCTGACCTCCAGGGTCACAGGTACAGCAAGTTATCGCTGCACTGAACCTGCTGGCAGCCCCTGCTTGTGCCCACTGTCTTTACTTTTATGATGAAGGACAATCACAGCAGCCTTATTCCAAGGCCTAACTTTAGTCCTAGCATACAGGAGGTTCTTAAGACGGACATAATTACGGGTTTTGCTGCCGCCACGACAAATAATATTTGCTCCCTTTTTAAAGAGATCCTTATTTTTTCTCATCCTAAAATATCCCTTTTTACATTTGTTATAACATCATATCTTGTGAAATCCCAAACCTTTCTTGTTATTGCACGAAATCAATCTTCTTTCTTCTTTTAAAAAAAAAGAAGACAAGAAACATTTCTCGTTGGCACGTTGATAAAAACATCCAGTCAGTGTCTCTTAAAAAAGGTCCAGTTTGCGTTTTTCGCTGGTTTCGCAGCCACCGTAGTTTCTCCTGCACACTCGGAAAGGGAGGGGGAGGCGAGCGGCGCTCAGATGGCTGCGAACTGCAGCTGCAACACTAGATGCCACTGCATCCTGCACAGACTCGGTCATACAAACCGACTGACCGATCGTATGTTTCCTCCTCCATTCTGCTCTGATTTCCTGTCTGTGCTGTAAATGAGTAAATGAATGAAAATCAGCCTCTCAGTAACGTTGATGCCGGCTGACCTCAGGTCCGGGGGGGTTGATACTGTGTCAGACGATCAGAGACGTATCTTAAACTGTTTAGTGAGTCACAAGCCAGCAGCAACGATTTGAAACCAGACTAGAAGCACTGCAGAGGTCAGAGAAGTTGGCTGATGGTCGAATGGTTCTGGTCTTTAATGAGGCTTGAGCAGCAGCGTCGTGAGAGCCGGCTAAACCTACAGGAGATAAAACGCACCAATTTGTTTATCAAGATGAACTCTGGCCTCCTACGGTTTCTACTATTTAAACCTATTAAAAGGTAAATTAAGCCCCTGCGTGACGAGGCGTAAAATATATAGGAAATGAAATGAAAAAAAGCAGCAGAGTCAGAAAACGTGTTTGTGGGAAACTGATGAGAAATATCATTAAAAGTGTAGGTTAGGCAGGAATTTTCGAGCTGCTCGACCTGCAGGAACGAGGCCGTTTCACCTCAGATGAAACGGCCTCAGATGATTTATCCCTCCACAGGAGAGGTATTTAAACATTTCACAGAAAGTCAAACCGCCCCCCCGTTGCTGCTGCAGGGAGGCGGGAAGCCGCCTGACGGGAACGAGACCTGCTCCGGCTTTATTACCGCACTAAGAATAAGAATCTGGTGCCACAATGTACTGGACAGATTAATAAAAACATGATGAATTCGCAGGATAAAAGAACCACAACTAGAGCCGTTTTACTTTCTCGCCCTTTTCCATCGCCCGTCAAATTCAGCCACTCAAATTGTTAAATGTAACCGTACGAATGCATTTTTGACATAATTAAGATCATTACTAAGCAGTATTTCAATCAAGCGGCATTAACCTCTTACCGTCGTCTCTCTAATCAAGTCGTACATTCATTAGTAAGCTAGTTTTATCAGTTATCAGGCACACAGTTTTACTTCTTTATTGTTTCTTGTTGCTGTGCTTTCTTGACCGATAAATATTTCATTGGTTTGGTCGTGTGCTGTATGGTACAGGCCCGTCTATTTTTTCACTCTGGGATGACTGCAGGTTCTTCGGTAACCCAACTAGTTTTCATGCAGTTATAATACCACGAACTATCAACAAAGCTGAAGATGGACTGAAAAAAATAGATTGAAGTAAAAACATCCACATACTTGCCTTTCTTCTTACAGCGAAGACATCCAAACACTGAACATGGCTACTTACTAAATACAGGTGCTGGTCATAGAATTAGAATATCATCAAAAAGTTGATTTATTCTAATATATAATATTCTAATTTTCTGAGAATAGAATATAATACTGAATTTGGGATTTTCCTTAGTTGTCTGTTATAATCATCAAAATTAAAAGAAATAAACATTTGAAATGTATCAGTCTGTGTGTAATGGATGAATATCACATACAAGCTTCACTTTGTGAATGGAATTAGTGAAACAAATCATCAACTTTTTGATGATATTCTAATTACATGACCAGCACCTGTACGGTCTCCTTGACTCCCCCTTTCCGGTTATTTTACTGAGGAATAAGTGGAAGAAGTGGCAGATAAGAAAAATCCCTCCTCCTGCATTCGAGTGCAGCATGCCTGGCTGCCTTTCATTTGCCTGTACACCGCTACATCGCTCACTACATTGGTTTTAGTCTGTGCTGTAGGTGATGGAGGGGAGGGGCGGAGGGGTAAAGTGGGGAACATGCTGCTGGGATTTTCAATTAAATTCCCCCTGAACGGCCCATTGGCTCAACAGCGGGGCTCCCTTTCATTCTCTGCTTTCTTCTCTTTCCATTTCATTCTCTCTTTCAACAGCCCGTACAAACAGAGGGGCTTCTGCTCCCCCAAGAGACCGAGGTCCTGCAGCTCTGAGGGACCTGCCTGCAGAGGCTTCTTAGTCTCTGCTCTGTGATACTGAACTCTGTACCGCTGCACACGGACATCAAGATCCATAAATGCCAGTTATGTGCTGCAGACATGTTGTTTAAAGGATTAGTTTCTACAGTTGGAGAAATGGCAGGAAGCAGTGGGAAACAGCAAGCCCGACTCCGTCCAAAAGTTCGACAACACACTGACAGACGCTAATCTAATCGAAAGAGGAGCCCCGACGCCAACATGGGGAATACAGAAACGGAGCCTGCGATCAATCTCAAGTGTGTCAATGCGCCCTAACAAAGAACCACTGGTGCTGAGATCGAATGTTATCTGATGCTGTGAAAAGACATTTGAAAGATGCGATTTTTGTAACCACAATAAAACTGGCTTTGAATTTAGTTCTTCTTCTTTTCCTTCCGGCTGTTCCCTGTCAGGGGTCACCACAGCGAATCATGTAAATGTAAATGCCCTGTACTTGTACAGCTCCTTTCAGCTCCTTCGTCCGACTACTCAAAGCGCTTTCACACTACAGATCACACTTACCCAGACACACACATTCATACTCTGATGGCAGGAGCTGACTGCCCATCAGTACAAATTTAACTAATTCACACACCGAAGGCGCAGCTTCGGGAGCATTTTGGGGTTCAGTATCTTGCTCAAGGACACTTCGACACGTGGCTGAACCTCCGACCTTCCGATTGGGGGACGACCCGCTCTGCCACCGAGCCACAGCCGCCCATGTGCCTCCTTCTAACCCTGTCCTCTGCAGCCTCTTGAACTGTTTGGTTCAGGTTAGTTTAGCTACAGTTTGCTGCTTTCTGTGGGCTTGAAACAGAGGAAATGGTCGCCAGTAGACAGGATTAATATAGAAAGTTTGGCAAACAAATAACACGTTGACATTGTTTATCGGCCCAGAACTGACAATCAGTCCGAAGCTTTTGACTGTATTTGTTGGTTGAGACGTTTCACACCACTGCCCCAAGGTTGACGCCCAGAAACGTCCCGAACACAGCTAACGAATAAGAAACTAAGGAAATACAGGCTGAGGGCAGCGACTCCGCCACACACTTCGAGTGGGTCGTCAGTGGTGATTGAGAGAGGGATTCTTTTTGTATATTGTTTTTTAGGAACACACTTATTCTGCCTTTATGGGAAAACATTCAGTAGGTTAAAAATAACTCTTATTTGCAGTGTGTGAGTTGCTGACAGGTGTCTCTGCCCATCTAACCCCCCTGACCTCACGCTTGCTGCCCCGCATGTTTCCTATAGCCACGTCTCTTCCACCTGCTCCTTTCCTGTTTCCTGTTTGCCTCCTGACACGTTGTGCTCATTCCTTGAAGTCGGCGCAGTGGGCGCTCACCGGCGCATTCAGCGGATTTGACGAATGGCCGTATTTTGAATCAGCTTAAACGGGGTTGCACGCGGGCAAAAGCAACGAGCTGCAAATGCCCAGAGCTTCCCGTGTGATCCTGCGCGAACACACGCGCGTGGACAGGAGAACATGTAGGCGAGTAGATGTGTGCGTGATCAGGACTTTATTCAAACGTTGAACCGTGTGTCATCTGTTCAGGGGGCCGCAGGCCTCTGCCTCGCAGCATCGCGCAGTAAAAGGACTCTGAAGTTTGACAGTATAAATGTCAGTCATTGGTCACGCTTCGTTGCATGATCCGGCATTTGTGAGCGGCCGATAAACACGGCCTGCAGGCGGTGGCGGCCTCGGCGGCGGCGGCGGCGCTCCCATCAGCCTTCAGGTTCACTGAGCTGCTCGCAGCTGCTCGCCCTGCAGCAGCAGGAGGATTTAATTACCAGCAGATGAATGCTTGATGGCAGCGCTGATATGAGACGCTCCGCAGCAGACGGACGGCTTTCGGCTGCCCCTGAGCCGCTCGCCGCTCCGAGGTTTTAACGGTCGGGTCCGCAGAGCCGGAGCCGCGTTCGGCTCTGACATGTCGGGCCTGCATGCCGCCGCTGTCTGGGAGAAAACTCCTAAATGTATGTTTTTCAGGAACTAATTAAAACAGCTTGTTTGTTTTGCCGGGAACCTGCTGTCGTCTCACTCGGGGCATCTCGCCGTGAAATGAACTTCCCAACGTCCCCCCCCCCCCCCTAAGATTTTCTTGGGAGTTTCTGCTTCTCTACCTGGTGCCGGATAGATTAGATCATCACAGATGTAGAGAGGTCACAGACATCTTGTTGATCGTGAATTATTTAGAGCGGATTTTTCTCGTCTCGCTTCTCTCTCCCCCTCCCTGGCCTTTGTTATTCGTGTCCCTGTCCCCAGGGGGAAGCTCATCTGTCCATCCCTGGCTGCATGTACACTCTCAAATAAGTCCTCATAGGCTTTTGTGTGGCGTCCAGGTGTGAGGTCACTTGATAACCGGACAGGGTTTTCCCCACGTGCACAAAGGCTAGTCCATGGAGAAGTAGTTTTCCCAGTTGGGTGTGGACGAACTCGACTGGCCTGCACAGAGCTCTGACCTCAACCCCATCCAACACCAGCCAGACCTGATCACCTGGCGTCAGTGGAGGCTGGTGCAACCACATGTGCAACTATCACAAATGGCTGGTCTGTCCTTGTGTCCGCATACTTTTGGCCATGTAGTTAATTTCAAGATCCTGCTTGTAACCAAGGTGTTTAATAAAACTAGTGTTAAATGTAGCGACTTCAGGGACCTTACATGACGGGACTGCACGTTCCCGTGTGACAAACCCGTCCGAGGAAAAGTGGAATCAACAAAGCAAACGTTGCAACAGGTCAGGGTGACGAAACAAGCACAGAAAGTAATTCTACTACAGCGCTCTTACCCACGAGGTCCCACTCTCCGTTGGCGATGTATCCGGTGACATCAGCCTCGATCATCTGCAGGTCCAGAGACCAGCCGCCGTACGTCCACGAGCCGAACTTCAGGTCGCAGCGCTGCACGTCAAACGGAAACCAGCGAACGTCGATGTAACAGGTGCTCTTAAATATCCCTGAAATTAAGGTGGTGGAAAATGAACAATGAAGCACAAGCTGTGTGGAGGAGATAAAGGAATAAAAGGTTAACTGCTGTCGGGGACAGGAGGACAAATGCAAGGTCGACGGCCTCAGGACGAGACGCAAAAGAAGCTCAACATAGTGTTTGTGTTTGCTCGGGTGTCAGCAGGAGATCAACGTCAAACCGAAGCAAAATCTAAAACCGGAAAAGAGTAAAGAGACAAGATAAAGACACAGGAGGAATTCATCAAAAAGATAGAAGACCTCAAAAGTTGAAAGAAAACAAATTACAGACAACAGAGAGAAAGATGATTTGGGCGACAGGAAACACATGACTCTGAACACAGAAGTCAGAAATAGATTGAAAAATAGATTGAAACCGCCCCGAGCTGAGGGCGAGCTGCGGGGGGCAGATTCCAGATACCGAGGGATGGACTCCAGTTTGACAAGTAGATAAACAGTAAAGTGTTTTTTCCACAGGTAAACAAGAAAACGTTTGCGGCCTCCCTCAGAGAAAACCATCAGTCTGCTCGGCTCGTGTTTGAGGTTCCCATCAACTTCGTGTGGATCAGCTGGGAAATCCAATCTGATCCCGAAGCAGCAAGCAACCTGCTGCCTCCGGCGAAAGATGAAAGGCTTAACGATCCCCGAGGCGCGATCGGCACGCGGCTGCGCCACAAAGTAGCAGGAAGGAACGCCACTGAACCGTTAGGAACTACTGCGGTTCGAGTAGCAACACTTGACACATTCGGACAGAACTATGTGGTGACGTGAAATAAGGGAACTAAGGAAACAGTACGGAATGTAGCAAAACTATATGTAATCAAAGGCTGGAGATGTTCGTGTTCTGAGCTCTTTAACAGTTCAACTCTGCAGCATTTCATCCTTTATTTCGATGCATGTGTCGATGTATGTGTTATGACCCCCCCCCCCCAGTCAGCTGTGGGTAATAACAGAGCTGTTACGACTATTATTGGTTACTGATTTGTGATGGGCTTTCCCTCTAATTGTTCAGCTGTTGTTGTTCAGTCTGCAGATTTATATGGTTTTGTTTCCTCCTGTGAAGCAGCGAGAAACGATCTCACATGTTTATGTGTCTTCACTTCCTGTTGGGCCTGTTCGCGTCTCAAGAAAATAGTCTATAAAATGAAACGGTGGGGAAAATGACAGAATAATAATATTAACAGTCCTTCACTGTCTTGTTTCGATAAGCTGCCTGGTTGAAAGTCATGATGAATCTCAGGTCCATAACTACTCCCGTCGACCCCACGACCTCATGTTGACCCTCACACCTCCATAAACCTGCAGTCGGCAGGCTTTTTTTCCTTCAGGGTTTGATGCTCGTTCACCCAAACCCATCTATGGACGTGTGAGCCCTTTATTGGGACAACCAATTAATCTCCATCCATCTGTCTTTACTTGTAATTCGAAGAAAAGGCACTTTGAAATGCCCTGTCGTTGAAGGTGATATATAAATAAACTTGCTTTAAAAAATCTGACTTCCAATTAAAAGTGGATCCCAAATCCATTTAATAAATATGAAGCTGTAAATTCAGAGAACGTCAAAGCTTTGTGTTGGCTGGAAATGTCGCGTACATGTATGCACAGTAGAAACCTCCTCGAATCTGGGGCCTCTTGTGTTTAACGTCTACATGCTCCCGCTGGCTCAGATTATGGAAAACAACAAAATGCGTTAACGTAATTACGCAGACGACACACACATTTACATAAGCACGTCACCAGGGGACTGCGGTCCAACACAAGCGCTGAGTAAGTGCGCTGAACAAATCAGCGAATAGATGGGCCAGAATTTTCTTCATTTAAACACAGATAGAGCGGAAGTCAGTGTTTTCGGAGCCGAGGAGGAACGATTGGTGATGTTAAAAACCACAAACCAAACCTGGACTCAGACGACCACATTAAGACAATGTCAAAGTCAGCCTACTACCACCTGAACAATATATCCGGGGTTAAAGGGATAGAACGGGGCGGTATGAGGTGCTTATCTACCTACAGTAGATGGGGGGTCGGCGCACAGCTCTTTATTGTTGTGAATGGGGATAAACATTAACACGTGTTTTAACTGGCAAAAATAGTTTGACCTATAAAAAAACGAAACAAAAAAACAGCATCAGTCTAAGTGTACGCTACGAACGTGACGTTGTCACCGCTTTAACGGGCTGTCAGCAAGCCCTTTCCTTTGGCACTACATTTTTTAAAACCGTGGGACTTCATCTGATCTTCTGCTACGTTCTGAACAACCCGGACCCCTCAGGTGGTCTGGGATCAGGTCTGCTTTCTGTCCCCAGAGGCAAAGCTGAACCCGGAGAAGCAGCGTTCAGTTTTCATGCTCCACGTATCTGGAACAAACTCCCAGAAAACCCCCCCATCTGTCAAATCAAGGCTGAAGACCTTTCTGTTTGCCGCTGCCTTTTATTAAATCAAACAATGATTCACTTCTTAGACTGCAGCGTAACTTTTACTCTCCTGTTCTAAGATTTCATGGTAATCTGTCCAATAGTTGTTGACCGACGTGACCTTGCCAGCCCTAGAAAACGCTCTCGCACTCTGGTAAGTGACTTTCCTCCGTTAACGATAGTAGCAGGGCCTATCAAACAGGTTAGGGGCTTGTTCGCAGTAGGAGGAGTCAGTCTAGCAATGGGAGGGGCCTGTGGGAGTGTTACCTGGTGGCAGGTACTGGCAGTAGCCGGTGGAGTTGACCAGGATGTTGGTGTGGAAGGAGGCGTCGAACCGTTCATCCGCACTGTGGAGAGAGACGGATCAGCAGTCAGTGAGCGTTGAGCAAATCATAGTTTCATCAACGTCTGCGCTTTTCAAAAATATCCAAACTGCCTCAAAATGTCCTCACTTTTTGAATATTTCCTGTCCTTGCAAAGAGCACAGTGCAAATACACACACAAGGCAGGATACACTATAAACCATCACCTATATGAAAGGCTTGCAGGGGAATTTTTAAAGAAACCAAGAAAAACTGCCTTTCCTGAATAAAGATTTAAGAATTTGTCTTTTTGAAATCTGACAGTGAAGTTTGTGAGGGCACAGGGGAACCATGTAACACTTCAGCTAGACTTAACAAAAGCCTGTTCTGCGGTCTACCTCATTACCAAACCATGAATGTGATCATCACCGTAGCGAAGGCAGCCCGTTGAGCCGCCCCCCCACCCGGTCAAGTGAACAAATGCTTTTTAATATATTGTACAAAAATAAAAGGTCATGTTTTTGGCCCGATAGAGGAAGAGAAGCAGACTGTACATACAGCCGGGGGGTTTTCTTACAGTGATGCAAGTGTAACCAAAACGCTTTTAACTTTGACAAAATCAACTGAACTTTAAAATTCAATCGAACTGAACTAAATACAAAATCCAGTCTCGAGTGGATAACGCCCGCTAACTCATTCTCCCGGGGCTGATCTGGCTGGCTGGCCGTATGCAGATTGCTCTGTCGGCCGGCGGGATAGATAAGACAAGTGATAAGACATTTTACTTTGACAGTCAGTCAGTCATTTTGTACCGCTTGTTCCCGTTGGGGGTCGGCGGGGTGGCCAACTCGTCGCAGGGCTGACACATAGAAAGACAACCATTCACACTCGCATTCATCCACTAGGGGCAATTTAGAGTCACCAATTAACCTACACATGCATGTCTTTGGACGGTGGGAGGACATGCAGACTCCACCCAGGTGGTCTGGTCCGGGATTCGAACCCACGGTCTCCTTATTGGGAGGCAGGAGCGCTAACCGCTCTGCCACCGTGCAAGCCGCTTTTACTTTGTTTCCCCCAAATAAACGTGTGCTTTTCTTAGAATGTGAACGAACTGGCGTTAGAGGCTGCTGAAAGAAGAAATCTCAGCGGTGAAACTACACTAAGTATGCGATAAAAGGCTCCGGCCCCCCTCTCATTAAAGGCAGCCAGGTCAATATTCCTTCTGACAGTACGCCCCCCCCCCCCCCCACCCCCACCAGGAGCGCTGCTGGGTTAATGAGCTGAAAGGCTCGTCAGCGCGCAGCAGAGAGCCTCCCACAGCCAGCAGCTCGGACGTGTGTGCTGACAGTGAGGTGCTAATCCTGCCGGGGAGAGGGCCGATAACAGGAGGGAAGCCGCTGCATTAGCCTGTTTATTGGGGGCCACGGTGGGGGGTGGGGGGGTGCAATGCCTGCCCACGGTGGATCGCACGCCCCCCTCCTTTATGCCCCCCTCCACCACCAAAAGTTCATTTTCACTGACCCACAGCCGCAAGAGCTGCGAAGAGTGCTGCACCCCCAGGTCCCTGAGGCTTCTTCTTCCTCTCCTCATTTATTATTATTATTATTATTATTATTAATACTGTCGCGTTACTCCCCATTCTCTTGTTATTCATTCCAGCAGATATGGACAAGTTGAAACAATTCCACCTCTTAAATATAGATTTTACTTATTTTCCGGCTGGCTGCGTTATTTCTAAATGCTGAAAATACATATATAATGCAGATGAAAGTTGACACTAGATGTTTGATTTGTAAGATTGAAAATGTACAGTTCAATGAGAACTGACCAAACTTCTGCCTATGAAGACCACGTGATACTGTTGAAGTCTCCAGAACGAAAACAGGTAAGTGGACCTTGAGTTGTGATTGTTTTGTCAATTATCTTTGAATTTATTCTGACTGGATACGTTTTTGTAGAAAGTTGAAACAGTTTTGGTGACAACTGTGTTGCTTTGCAGCCAGTTTATCTCGATGGTATTGGCGCACACGCGTTCCACCACAGTGCATGTTTCGTACCGTCACTCGGTGTCAGAAATGTGGAAACTTTTACAAAAAGTGGCAGCACAAATGTAAGTTTAACTCCTGCTCACAAAAATTCAGAACGCACAGTTCAGAGGCCCGGGTACCTGTTGTACAGCAGGATGTCGGGCCTCCAGATCTGGCTGTCGGGGAATCGGACGTTGGTCACACCGGGGTAGTCGGACGTGTTCCACTGCAGGTAGAAATCTGTCCAGTACTGCAAACACACACACAGATGTTAATGCGAATGTACACACTGCCCCTGCTTTTAAAGATACACTTGTTTTAGTCTCTTGTGCACATAGAAATGACCGTTTTTTTAGTCCCTTAAAAACAGGTTTTTGAAAGTGCCATTTGCTTCTAGCTGTGTGTGAAGTGAAAATGGAACTTTATAAGTAACTGAAACTTCATTCTGGGGTGGGGATTTTCTTGAAGATCCCGTAGACGTGGCCTACCAGGTGTGGGTGTGGATTTTATAGCGATCTGGTCCTCCCGTTCAGCGTTAGAGGGCCAGAAAACAATTTGGGATCAGGCACCGCCGATGCAACAAGACAAACTGAACAAAACGTTACGCACAAGAGCACGAAAACGCAGTCACGGACCACGGCTCGGGGGAACGCTGATCACGGCGGCTGGAAACACCCAACAAATGAGCAAAAAGTCCTCTTCAGAAAAACTACCTTTGTGAATAAATCCTAAATTCTTCAATCCAATTCTTTCCTGATCCCAGATTAACTTTTAACAACATGTCCTGGCTTTGAGATGAGGCGAACTCCTTATGGCTTCATCAGGTAAGACTTTGTCTTACTTATTTGCATTCTTGTCCTTAATCACGGCACTCTTTCACTTTTGGAAGGCTGTAACTGTGCTCCAGGAGACGCACATGTATGCTGTCAAAGTAAAATGGCGCGGAGAGGAAATTAACGCCTCCTTCTGCATCAGGCACCTTTGACGTGATTGTCGGCAGTGAGAAAGACATCTGACTCTTCAGCGTGAAGCCCAATGCCAAGTCCAACTGTTCAACAGCCCGTTTCACAAATTCAGACTTTAATATCATTAAATCCAGAGGTTGTTCAGGTTCAAACCAAATAAAACAAAGGAGTGAAATGTCGCTTCCAACTGCCTTCACGTCTTCCATTGGAGACCTGCTTTTATTGTGCCAGTATTAAATGTATGTCTGTCTATTGCAGGTTTCAAATAGTGCCTTCTAATATGCAGCGGTGTCTTGTTTAGTGCATATTTCTATTACTAACATTAATATTCCCGTTCCCACAACCATTGTTGTGTGTTGTGTGCTTCAGTGTTGCATGCTTTAATTAGCACCTGGCTAATATTGTAGCACAGCAATGACTTGTTTTATATCTTTACTTTATTATATATATTTTTTAACCATTGCTCTGCATGCTTGTAAACAACTTAAACACCATAAATAACAGACTTTATTATATATATCCAAGAATTCTTTTATTAATGCGCACTGTCCCCTGTTCGATTAACCGATAAAAGAAGAAAAACATAAAATAAATAACTGCCTGATTTTGTGACCCCAACCCTTAACTCATCCCATCCAAAAGGTGCGATCTGTTGGCTAGATAATTGGTTGAAGCAGGCAAGAAAAAGATAGAAATCAGGACTCCAAACAGTGACAAAGCGACGACTTGTGCATTTGTGGCTGAAAGCAGCTGATAAGCAGCCGCTCGTCTGCGTTTGACCTCCATATTTCAGTGGGTGAAATCTAGATCACGCTGATGGGTCTTACGTAACAGCCCTTGTTAGCGCTGCGTGTTCTCACGAAGCCGTGCGAGGGAAGAAGCAGCGTCAGGACTGCGTTGGCGTCTGATCTGCGCACACGGCTCGGCCCTCGTCACGTTTCCGACGCTCTCGGAGCTCTGTGGTTTGCGGTGATGCTTTGAGGCGGTGAAGGCTGAAGGTCGCGCACATCTCTCTCAGTCTTGTTTACTTCCCGTCACCGAGCTGAAAGGTTTTCCCCTGAGGAATCGGTTGACAGCAGAACTGTCGCAGCGGCTGCAGAGATCCCCCCGCCCCCCCTTCACCAAAAAGAAATCACAGGATACGACTCTGAAGTTCACGTCCGCCGCCAAACTGCACACATCTGATGACTTCTGGGCTGCAAACCTCAAAGGAATGTTTTCTAAAATGCATTCGATGTTTCTCGAAATGTACGAGAAACGTTCAAAAGTCAGTTTAAATTAAGTGACATAAAGAAACCATGAAATGATTTCTTAATTCAGTGGCGTCACTTTCATCTCCGCCATCAAACAGCGGGCGTGTTTACGCGCAGGCCCAACATTTCGTTTTCACCCAATTAGAGCAGCACCATCACTGTTTAAAGCGTCCCGTGAAAATATCTTCGTCCAAAGGGAACGTGCCGCGGCGACCTGGATGTTCCCGTCCCACGACAGCGGAGGACGATGTCCAACTGGTCGGAAAACTCCCGCCGTTTGGCTGTAAAATGTCGCTGGTTGTGGCGATTATGACCACAAATCTGACCACTTGTGTGCACAACAACACATCCACTGACTCGGTTACTATAGCAACCATTGATTTCTTTACAAGAGCGACATATTTTGGCTCCGTCCAAAGCTTAAAAACTCCACCTACAGACACCTGTAAAGCTCGCTGATTAACACATTATATCTTGTTTAAGACGCACGCTTATTTATGGTCATTAAACGACATCACAGCAGCAAACCAAGACCTCGGAGAGAAGAGATCCAGATATCAGGAGATGAGAAGCTGCTCCAAGCCAAGAGTTTACACGTGTTTTTAATGAGCAGGTGGGGATTTCTGCGCTCTCTCCTCATGTCTAGAAAGGCTCAAGGAGTCCAAGGAGGACGAGAGCAAAAGAAAGCCGCACGCTGTGAAGGAAAGAAGACTAACTGATGCAATAAGATGAGGTTCGAAAAGACTCAAATGGGAAGAAACACGCACAGAAGGAGTCAAGACGTCCCAGTAATCCCCAAACCGCTCCATCATCAACACAAAGTTCTGGAAGGGAATGCTTCCAGATCAAACTCCTCCATTAGAGTTATTTTGGGTATCGCCCTGCGGTGGATTCATTTTGGGTTCGGTTCTGTATTTTCTAATAGGATTATCCTCGCTGGCAATTCGAGGGGGATGCCAGCCCCCCTTGTTAGCAAAATGACCAAAATGCATCCCCCTTGTTAACCTGCCTGCCTGCCTGGCTTTACGGATGTTGGGCTTTTCCTTGTTAAATCTATCACGAACTATTAGAATACTGTGTCCTCATCTGAGAACTGTGCATTATGCGTCGTAATATGCGTCGGGGCACCAACAGCTGGTAAATAAAGAGAATGCCCATCAGAATAATTGAAACAGCCTGAAACACACGCTCTTTGTAAGCCCCTAAAGATAGAAATCTGCTCCAGAATGTTGACTTGATTCTGTTTTTAGTCTCCAGGCGAGTCAACGTGTTCTAGTTTGCGAGGAGAGAAAAAACAACAACATCCAAAAGCTGCAGTAACACTCTGACATTAAAAAACCCACACAGCTCCCGGTGCACAAAGCTTTGCTCCCCCTTACAGACACTCAGCCCCCTCCCAAAAAACACAATGACTCCGGCAGCAGCAACCGAGGAGGATGGGGGGGGGGGGGGGGGGGGGGAGGAGGAGAGGCGGACGCCAAATTAAATTAAGCTAAAAGACTAGTTGGTCCTGGGAGGGTGCTGCGGGGAGGAAATGCTGAGTCTCCGGGGGGGAACCAACCTTTCCATCCGAGAGGAGCAGATTAGGCCGGATTAGTGCATCACCATTTTACAAAAACACATTCCACAGGAGCTGATATGAAACCTAATTAAATTTGGACAGCTGCATGAAATGGGTTTAGGAAGCGCTCTTTCATGAATTCCTGCGCTCTCCATTAGCTCTGACATTCACACCAGAGTCAGGCCTGCCAGGCGAAAGGCAAAGGGAAGCGGCTTTCCACAGTGGGAGACGCAGTTAAAACGAACAAAGGAGAAGGAGAAGGAGTTCATATCGGAAAGCTGCAAAGCGCCAAAGTGCAGGAGGTGTCAGGTGTTCAACCGACGACTCTGACAGAGCGAGCAGCAGAACAGAAGATGAAGTATTTTGTGGAAGCAGAAAGAGACGTTGGCACTCTGTTAGCTGGATCGAGTTTTTCTCTATCACAGGAAACTTATCTGGGTCAAGCACCCGAGCTGGAGTTCTAGGATTCCTCCAGAGTCTCTCTGGAAGCCGAACTGAAGGAAGGATGGCGTGATGCGGCTGCAGGCTTCCGTTTATTATCAGTGTTTACTTTCCCCCAGAGGCAGGTTACGCGCCGTCCCCAGAGGCCTGACCGGCGCAAACACACCCGTCTGCGACGGGTCGGAAGAGACTCGGGTGTAATTGGCTGTAATGTAGCTGTAGTCCCCAAGCCAGAGGAGCAGTGTGGCAGCGGAGCGAGGCGGCATGACGGCCCAGCAGGGACTCTGAGCCGCTGATGATCCATTAACTCTGAGTTATCATTACACTAACTCCCAAGTGTCCACAGCCACGGCTAAAACAAAGCAGAAGAAACACAAAGAAAGCGCTAACGCTTGGAATGGCCAGGGGCCATTCATGGGGTTCATTTTCATTCAGAAAGGCTCAGGTTTGCTCCCTTAATGCAAGTAAACAACTGATCTAAGAAGAGTCACAAATTAATGCTAGAGGCATCCTTTAATCCAATGTGCCCCCCAATTTATTTATATTATTTGATCTATTTCTTATTAGTATTTTATTTCTTTATTTCTTTTTCCCCCTTTCAGATACGCCACATCCGTTGTATAGGGCATGTACTGTAATATCAGGTCTCGAATATTACCAACAGGAGACTGCGAATGTTCAGAATTTATGGAATCTGCAATGTTGAATATCTTATGTTCAATTTTGGAATTCGCAGACCACACAGGAAAGAAAGTGGCCAGCCGCTTCTGTAAACAAAAGGGAAAGTAATATATATAATATAATCTGGAGATGGAGGGTTTGTGTACGTGAATAGATTTGATTTATATGTGTTGTGAGGTTTTGATGTGTTTGGCTACTAGGCATTTTCCACCGCAAAAAACCAGGAACCCAGGAACCCTTTCAGGAACTTAACTTTCAACCACAGGAGCTGAGGGCTAACTGTATTTTCTGAGCAGCAAATCAGGAACCAACGTAAACTTACTCCACCCTCTGCAGTAAAAGCCACAGTGAACTAGAGCATTACTCGCATGTTGAAAACATATTTTCATGTACCTGACTTCCTGAAAGGTTTAAAAAGAGAATGAAGTGAACGGGTGGGTAAAACGAGACGGCGAGCATGTACAGTCTCGTTAACGTGTCTAATTTACCTCGCCGTCACGGTTCTTGCAACATGTCGACAAACAGGATAGAATAAAAGTTGTTTAGTTTGTGGTATTATTTGGTCAAAAAGGGGCAGTGTTTCCCACAACAGAGTGTCAAATTGACTCCAGAAGCCCGTTCCCCTACATCTGCCACAGGGCTTTAGGCCACCTACACACACCTACTAAAAGTCCTAAAGGCGGTTCTTGAAACATTCAGGAAACGATGCTTATGGGAAATGCACGTCAGGACGTTCGTTGGGGAGAAATACCTGCAGCTGCCCTCCGCCAGGTGGATCAGGATGTTTCACGGAGTTCATAGATAACCGAGTAACAGGACAACAGATAAGAACGGAAAGCTAAGACGAAGAGCTTTCTACTTCTGAACGTCGGTAAAACTGACACTTTAATCTGACTGCCGGAGCAACGGGATCGAGGATTTTATAATACTCACTTTGACATGTTTCAACCTCGAGAGGAAAACTCACCAGCTGTAGCCAGATGTTGGTGGTCAGCACCTGGTTCTTCTCGTCCTAAAAACAGAAGACAACCATCAGTGTGTGGTCTGTTTGCAAACGAACTAAGGCTCCTCGGAGTCGCTGCGGTCATGGTTAACAGTCTGTCCACTCTCCACGGTTTCTCTCATCCCTTTAAATTAATCTTAAACATGGCAGCGTGCCAGCAGCGGGGAGCATTAATATGAATAACGTCAGTTTGATGAATGCTTGGCCTGTTAACATTCCCAGGTCGCCGAGCACACTGAGAGAATGAAAAGACGTGGGCTCCGCAGGAGGAGGGAGATTCTCCCGAGGCACGGACATTAAAAGGTAAACGTTATAGTGGCTTAACAGACGGCTGACCTTCAGTTGGTTCAACAGTGAATGTATCGCCGCCTGATGCGTCGCCTTCCTCCGCTGTCGTCCAGAAACTGTCAAAAACTCATCAGCGAGCTTCCCTGTTGTTCCCTCACCACCACGAACACACACGCACTGTGGTTTACTCTGACTCAGTCCCACACACACCTTCCTGCCGCCCCAAACACTCACTACAGCACCACATGTGGATTCATCCGCCGCTGAAAATAGTCCAACAAATGAACTATTTCAGCGAGCAGCTGTTTGAGGAAACTACTGAGCCTTTTTTATTTCAAGAATTAAACTATACACTTGTGTTTTTAAACATGTGCATCTTCAGCAGGAACCAATGGGCTTGGAGCTGAGATTTGTCTATTTCTGTGTATGTACATTGAGAGCCATAAAAATCAAAGAGTCAAATTCCTTGTATGTGCGCACATACCTGGCCAATGAAGCGGATTCTATTTCTTAAAGACTAACTTAACAGCAGGCTGAAAACCGGTGTTTGTGGCGACCCCTGAAAGGGAACAGCCGAAAGGAAAAGAAGAAGTTAATGTATAGCGAGGCGGTTGTTATAGCAAATACTACCCGACAGGCTCGCGGAGGGGTCTTGAATCAGCATGAAGGGGTTGTATTCGCTAGAACAAAAAAAAAATAAAAAATCAAGGAGATGATCCGGATATGTTAAAGGGTCGGAAAAAGATAGTCACACTTTGGCTCCTTCGCGGTCACAAATGACCGCCATAGGAAATGAATGCCCCCCTGGCATTTACTGTCCCCCCAGGTTCAACATTGCTCCTACGCCCCTGAATAAACTTATATCACTTTGTAAAGATTGTAGAGACACTCTGACATTAAAAAGGGTCTTTTTATGTTGACAAGTGTCAAAAAAGCCAAATTAAATCAACTTTTATTCAATGTTGTAAAACAATAAAACAGGAAAACTTCAAATAATTTTTATAGGCACTAAGTATTAAGTACTGTGTTCAACCTGAACGATTCTTTAAATATGAAAGTACGATGGCATGGAAAAGAATAACCTCCCAGAGTCAACGCTCAGCCCTTCATTTGTATAAACTGTTCATCCTTCGTGTCCTTTCTCTGTCTTGGATTGGTGATGTTTGTTTCTGTTGGAGCAGCCCTCCCATTGGGCCGTGATGTTGATTAGTTACCTGGTGGGAGCCGGTGCTGATGTAAGATGCCCTCACACTGTACAGACCAGATGCAATAAATCATTATCCAGCCGAGCTATTGGCAGTAAGCAGGAATGTTTTTATCAAAGCCACAAAGGCAGCGGGCGCCTGAATGTGTCTGTGAAGCCTATGCCCAGTTCACACTACAGGATTTGCAAGTCCTCGAGCTCGCCGAACGGGTCGCCGACAGGTCGGGCTGTGATGGGGGGCAAATGAGCAGGTGATCAGCGCTTGCCAATCTTTATGTGTGAACTACTCAATGACGCATTAAAGATGCTCGCTGACGCGTCGCCAACGCCAGACAAATATCTGGAGCTGTCGGTTGACTCGATGTTCTGTGGTGTCATGTGTCATGCGACAAACTACAGCCAATGAGAGCAAGGCATGAGTCCAGGTCATCTCAGCAGACAAACAACAACATATTCTTTTTTTTTTCTTCCCTTTTCGGGGTTCAGAACACACCATTGCACCGCTAATTTTGTTTCCTGTCGTTTCGCGTCATTTCCAGTTCCACCTCTCGCGAGTGTTTTCGTAGCAAAACGCGGTTTCGGGGGCCGGACAGAGTCGCTGGGTGACAGAGTTGTTGTCAGCTTGTGTAGCGTGTGACTCGCTGTTGTAAACACCACGACGACTTCACGACTCAATAGCAAGTCATGTCGTCTGAACAGCACCGCGCGCCGCCGACGTTTAACATCCTGTAGCAGCAGCAGCGGCAGCGGAGGAGGAGGAGGAGGAGGGAGGAAACCAGAGTTCACCTCTTTTCAACCTCACCCTCACCTGGGAGACACAGACCAGACCGGCCGGCCGCAGAGGAAACCTACTCGCCCGGATATAAAAGGCAACGAGGCGAAACAGCAGCAGCTGTGGAGCGGTGCCGAGCCGCCGAGATGATCCAAGCTGGCGACTGCCACCACCCTCGGCACAGCCCGAAGCCCCCCGACAGGCCTCTGTTAGCAGAGCTCCTGACAGACACTTCATATCTTAGTTTTATATTTAGGATTCCTGGCCTGCAGTACTTGCTTTATCATTCTTTATATTTGTACTCTGTTTTATTGTTTTGTTTGTGTAAACCTACTTGGCAGTGCAGCGGATTCTGATGATCTGGGTGTTTAAAGTCACAATGGAAAGAAAAATCGTGCCGGGTTCTAACACGCAGCTGCTGCTGCTGCTTCATAGCAACATGTTAATAAAAGCGCTCTCAGCCTCTACCGGCAGGTAGACGGACATAAAAACTAAATGACAATCATGCCTCCCTCTTTTCTCTTGCTTCAGATCTGCGTTTTGAGAATCAATTTTGGGGTTCAGTATCTTGCTCAAGGATACTTCGACACATGGCTGGGGGAAGCTGGGATCGAACCGCCGACCTTCCGATTGGTGGACGACCGCTGTGCCACCAAGCCACAGCCGCCCAACTTCCGACTTCCGGGAACAAGAATGTAAGCAAACAATGGCGCCTGAAGCGCTGTGTCTGATACTGGCAGTCGTGTCGAGAAAAGCCTAAAAAAAAAGAAGAAAAGAAACGACTGACGTTTCCGCCGTCTCACAGGTCGCCATGATTGCAGTCGAAGAGCGCTCCGGTGCTCCTATTGGACAACGTCGCAGAACACGCCGTGGAAATTGTCGTACTCGGCGAGAGAACGCAAAGAAATGCTGACACGCTCGTCTTTATGACGGGACTTTGCGAGGCGTCCCAGATGTGGCGTCGGGCGTCGCCCACTATGATGCACTACACAGGATAAACCCATGAATCACCTCGCCCGACGCCCGTTTTCATTCCCGACCCCCCGTGTCTGTCGGGTCGGGCTATTATCGGTTGGACACTTTCATCTACACTTCAGAGGCTACATTATCCAGTCGCTTTAGTCAGAGTTTACATTCAACATATTATCTAAGATGAAATCTCCCTGTTGTTGCATGACGTGGTGTAAGTAAGCTGCTGTGCTGGGACGTGCCTGATTTATTTGGATGCTTCAGTAAGTGGGACCTAATTGTGGTTGAGCATTAAATTCGGTTTGGAGGGTACTCCCCTGAGTAAAGGCTTTCCATAGCTTTCAGAAAGATTCGGCCCCTTTCACAAAGCCCGCAGCCAGACTGATGCGGACGTACAAAAGTCAAGCTGCTTTTAAATCCCCTGTGGGAGGAGGGGGTTCGGTATGTATCTGCAGATTCACCTGAGATCAGAAATCCAAACACGGAGAACAATCTGATCGAAATTCTCAGATGGCCGAGAGAAAAATCTGCAGGAGAGAACGAGCTGCTTCTGTACTTCTGCTGAATCTGAATCTGTGTCATTATCTGGTATTAATAAGTAATGAATTACAGGGCTGAGTAATGAATAAGGATTCTAACGCAGTGAGGAACGAGGGAAAATAGAAAATGGATGAAGCCCAGAAAGATGAAGTCAAGCAAGTCTTTTCAAATTAAATCAGATTATGTCTATATGAAGACTAGGCAATAAAAAGGATGAGACCAGAGAACGAGGACACTAGGAAAGCATGAGGGTAAGTCACATGGCGGGACTAAGACACAAGTAGGAAACAATGAAATTAATTGTAGGTCCACCCAGTGAACGGATGATGACGAGAAGACTGTAGCGGGTGATTTAACAAAACCAAAACCAAGACGAGACTCAGTCTTAAGTGGATTTGATGATGAAATAAGGACATGAACGGAGGAACGAAGCAATGATGCTAAAAGGAACGATGAGGCCGGATGATGGCGGGAACGTGTAAAGGATTAAAGACGACGTAGATCTTAGAAACGTTTGGCCGACTGGTTTTCTCAAGAGAGCTCCTACTGCAGCGTGAGTGGACCGACAAACACCCAACGCGCCATCAAGGTAAAAAACACCTTCCAGCTGCGTCGACCCGTCACCTGGAAAACCAGTCGCGCTGCATTACAGCCTGCGATCGTGGCCGCTGGCGACGCAGCAGAGCGAGAGTCTGCCGACAACATGGAAGTGACGTCAGAGGACGCACAATAATCTACCGCTGCAATGTGGAGAATTTTCAGCTAACGTGCTCTCGATCAATCGGATTCTTAATGGTGGTTATTCGATTGGTGGTTAATAATTAGCATATGTACTCGGATGTGGGCTTCCTCCCAGCAGTCCACACACGTGCAGTTTAGCTTAACTGGAGACTCTAAACTGCCCGTAGGTCTCTGTGTGTCCGCCCTGCAATTATCTGGCGACCTGTCCGGGGTGCACCCCACCGGGCAGCTGGGACCGGCTCCAGACCCCCCCTCCAAAGTATAAACAGGCATAGCTAATGGATGGATGGATGGATATCTACTTGGAAAAAACAAAACTGGGTAATAACAGTGAGAAAACGACAATAAAACCAATTGAAAATGACCTTACGGCAGAGACGTAAGACACTACAAAACACTCAGTTTAAGATTTTCTTTTAAAAAGCTCCGGTGTGCAGGATTCAGTGGCATCGAGTGGTGAAACTGCAGTCTGCAGCCATCTGAACGCCGCTCGCCTCCCCCTCCCCTTCCAAGCGTATAGGAGAAACTACGGCGGCCGCAGAACTCGCAAGCGTCCCTATCCAGAGCCAGTGTTTGATTTGTCCGTCCTGGGCTCCTGTAGAAACACGGCGGTGCAACACGGCGCCCTCCGTGGAAGGGGCCCCGCTCCCTCTGTAGATATAAAGGGCTCATTCTAAGGTGACGAGAACACAGCGATTCTTATTTTCAGCTGATTATACACCAATGAAAACACACTCATGGACATTACATTCTATTTCTGCCAGTAGCTCCTCCTGAATGTGACACGCGGGAGCTTTAAGTAGACCAGTTAACGAGACTGTGGGATACTGACACTCAAAATGAAAACGGCGAGGACTAAGCTGCAGAACAACGAGTAACGATGAAATGAGTTTATGAAACCTGAGTAAGTAAAGTTTGGAAAAGCTGAACCCTCAGCCAAGTCCAGGCTGAGTCACTGCTATTGATCAGGAGCTCTACTAAGCCCCCGCAGAATATATTATGTTTATTTTGTGCTTTGGAACACTGAGTCTGAAACCTTAATACGGGTATTAACGTGGTCTGAGCAAAATACCCCTTCGCGTCCCTTGTTTCATCGCCTTGGTCTATTGAGACTTACTGAATATAATACTTTTCATAATGCCTGTATGATATTCCAGGTTGTTCATAAGTTAAATTACAGGTTGTGTGAACTTGTCCCAATCAGCCGACCCCAGCACACATATCACACAAGGGGAAAACATTTAATTACTGGTAAAATACGACGATTGAAATGTACGAGCCTGAGTGCTGTTTGTAGAGGCCCACAGATCTGGAACGAGCTTGAGGAAAACCTTAAATTGTTGCATTCTGTCTCCGTTTTCAAGAAAAATCTTAAGGAAAAACTGCTTTTAACTTTTTGATCATTTTGAAAGTGTTACATTTGTGCTGGGATCGTTTGTTCGCTGTAGTGTTTGTCTTGTTGTATTTATACTTGTTTGTGTTTATGGATTGAGCTTCTGTTCTTGTATGTTATATGTTGTATGGTGTCATTGGGCCCCCGCCTAAAAGCTTTCAGTAGCTTCTTTGGGGTCTCCCCCTTTTTACACACAATAACCTTTCTGTAACTATTGTTAATTTTGTCTTTAAATGATGAAGTGTGTGAAATAAATTCTTCAAATCAAATCAAATCAATTAAGATGGCGACGCAAAATGAAATTAGATGATGATGATGACAAAAACAAAAGACAAAATGAGGTCATGGTATAAGAGTTTACTAAGACACAAGGAGAGAGATTAAGGTGAATAGAGGAAATTGATGGAGAGAGAGCATGAGATGAGATTTCTTAAGAATAAAATGGGTTAATCTGAGAAAACACAATGAGAACATTCAATTCAATTTGATGGGATACAATAATGACAAGAGCATGAAAAAGACTCACCTCATAATAAAATCTTACACGAGGATGAAAACATTTTTCAGTAGCTGCAGACGGTATTTGGCAGTAACAACGTGTCGCGCTGAATAATATTTCAGTCTGATTATCAGGCCACTGTACAAGAAGCAAAGACTGTGAAACTCGAACGCTCTCCCTCGTCCCTCACGGACCCCTGCGCTCCGTCGACACCAAGTGTGTGTTCGGTTTACATTCATCTGTGCACACCAGAAGTAAGAAACAGAATCCGGCTACATTTAAGCACTACAGTCATAATTCAGGCGAGACTCACGAAGTATTAAAGGTTTGACAGCCGGCCGCGGCAGCACAGTGAGTTTCACACTGTATTCATCTGCAGGCTGGGTCAACCTCCGTGTGTGTGTGTGCTCTTGCTTCACCATATTCGTGAGGTCCAAAAACGCAGGAGCACACTACCGACCCACAAGTATAGAATCTGACTGAAGTCCGTAATGAGTGTCAGTGCTGCAGCGGCGGATCAGAGCAACGCTCTGCTCTGAACCTCACCAGCTGGTTGGTTTTCTTAACAAAAACTACACCACATGGCCAAAAGTATGCGGACACGCGTTCGCCGAGGTTTCTGGTTTCTTTCGGCCAATTTGCTCCAGAATGCATGATGACACAGACACACACACACACACACACACAATCAAATGTAATGTCGATTAAACACTTGCAACCTATAACATGGATAGTTTGTGTGTGTCTGTCTGTGTGTGTGTGTGTGTGTGTGTGTTCTCACCACGTCCATGATCTGCAGCAGGCTGAAGCTGAAGTGCACGGTCAGGCTGTGGGAGTCGTTGCTGACCGGCCGCTCTAACGGGTTGTAGTTCCTCATCAGCTCCTTGTAGAGACGCCGCTGATGCACGCCCTGCAGGGAGCCTGGAGACAAACATGCGGCACACATACACACAGCGGCCGCATGTCGATGAACGTGGAAACGCAGGCTTCAAATCAGAACTCCAAGAACTACAAAATGCGTCCAAAAATAAAAATGAAAAAAGCTTTACTGTGGCCGTGTGGAAACATTCCATCAAATATGTGAAAAGATGATGGTTGGTATTGAGTGGACAAGCCCGGACCTCCGTCTCCCAGGTCACAGAGAGGAAACGCTGTTGATTGTAATGGGAGGCAACTCTGAGCTGAGGGAGAGCAGTTTGAGTTGTTTAATCCTGCTACTGTGTCTCTCTCTCTCTCTCGCACACACACATCCTGCCCTCAGTTCAAAGATGATATACAGCGGCAGCGAAATGCACAGTTCAATGGGCATGAAGTCATGAAGTAAAGGTCTCAGCCGCCATGTAAGAGCAGAATACATCAAATGTTTTGCATGTTAAAAAGAACTAAAAGGGGGGTGAATTCTACATTATGAGTCGGTGTGTTCACGCTTGAATGTTTTGTTCACAACGATATTAGGACGCTTTGGAACTCTATACCATTTATTTATACAATAATACACTTTCCGCGGCCATTTGGATGTGGCTGCTGGTCTTTCAAGCGAAAGGTCGCGCTGGCCGGTGCACTCTGCGTTAGCTCATATTGCATTCTGATTGGCTGGTTTGTACGCAGCCGTCACATTGTTAGAATTTGGTCCAACATTTCTGACTGGGTTTGCTGTCGGCGGAGCCGTCTCGCAGTTTTGGTTTGACCGTCAAAGACTTTTCCCGCATTGCTCTCGCGACTGTGGCCTGAAAATGGCACAGTGTAAAAAAGGGGACTTAAAGGTGTTGGGATTCAGGTAGGGCAGGTTTGGTTATTAGCAGAGATATCAAAGGTATTTATGAATATTAATACAATTCTTAATGTTATTAAGTTATAACACCTTATCACACAGGATCCCGGCAGCAGACTCCCGTACAGCCGCCGCGTTACTGGATTGTGGTCTGATAAAGCACGGCTATCGGCTCCACAGTGGCTAAGCTAACACAGTTAGGCGCCCGGCGCTGCGGGATCTGCTGGCTCGACCAGCGAGTTGACAGCGGAAAAGACCGGGAGGGGAACGTGGCGCAAGGCTTTATAACCTCCGGGTCGCCTTCTCGTCCAATAAGAGTCCGTTGTTCGGGTTCAGCAGGGATCTGGCGTTGGCTTCAAGCGTGAAACCCCTCAGTGTGACGTAACGGCCGACTGTGAGTCTTTGACTCTCAGCTGAGGCTCGCTCCCTGCCAACAGGCCGCTGTCTTTTGTTTCCCCCACATGGGAGGCCAGGCTGAGCTGGGCAGGGCCCAACAAAGGTTATGGACGCTGGTTACATCGTCGAGATGACGGACAGGAGCTGGATGAGACCCCGACCAACTGCGGGGGAGGAGGGCGGGGCTAACAACGCACTCGTCAGTCCTGTCCCTGCACTCAGGGTCACTGTCGAGACGTAAGGTGACGATGTCTCGGTCTTTGCTGCTTCGATTTTAACCTCCCGTCACGAGTCCCTCAAACTTCCTGGAAATCAGCCGAGTGCACGTCTAAAGAGTGCATAAATGATGCTAAATGAACCAGGAACACGGGGCGCACCTTGGAGTCCCAGACCACAGGGACGCCACATATTTAGATTTTATTTAAATACAAATGTTGACAAATTCAACATCTGCCACAGCATTGAATTTAAAACTATATATACAGTATATAACTTTATGTATAGTACGCTGAAAGGGTATTTCCTGAAAGGGAAACAATATCTGAAAGAAATTGTCTGTAAATGTTATTTATTCGAAGGGAGTGGAATTAATCCTATATCAGGTTCTGAATGGTGATTTAAGTTCAGTCTAAAATACAAAGCAAAGTGTACATGTAGGTACATTTTAAGATATCAAGTGTACCGAATATTGGTACGAGCCTTCAAAAACCCACTAGACATGGCAATTTGAGCAAAGTCAGTTCAGGTGGGTTTACTCCACTTGAAATAACTGCGTACAGCACCAAGTGGGATCAGCGTGTGTCAGTTTAACTGAACAAATTTGGCTTCATTGACGAGGCTCAGACGACTTCTTTTGGGAGTTTAATCCTTAAACCGGAGCTGCTGCAGGTGACGTGAAGAGACCGAGCTGCTGAACCAGCCCTCTGGTTCAGACTCTGATGTGCGAAGCGTTGGGAGTCTTAGCAGAGGGGAACATCACACAGCTGACTTTAAGCTTTAATATTCCAGCGCATAAATATTAACGTCAGGAGGTTTTTCCTTTTGATTCTAAAAAAAAAAAAAAAATATATATATATATATATAAACACTCTGAAACATAAATAAGTTTAAAACCTCTCGTGTTCAAAGTTGTGTCATGTGCTTCTTTTTTCTAAGAAGACATGATGAACACGGATTCTGTGCAAACGAGCGGCTCCAGCAGTCACACAGTGAAGAACCCAGAATATAACCTTAGGCGCCGTCGCAGCGAAAATAATACAGCACCTATCAGCTGAGAGCTCAGACGCTGCGCACCAGAGAGCAGCTCGCGGACTGCCTTTCCCAGCACGTCCTCGAGCCTAAAACAACGGGTCGTTTTGCCAATGACTCCCAAAACGACCCGTGTGACCGCCGGAGAGCGCCGGCGGCAGGCGTAGCGGGCCTTCGTATGGGGCAAACACGGGGTTTAACGGGGTACGTTCAGGCACCGAAACTGCCTGGTCAGGTTCAGGAAAAGATCACGGTTTGGGTTCAAATAAAGACGTCCTTAAAACAATCAACGTTGAACATTGGTTTCACACGGGACTCCGACAGCGTGTGGAAGTCCTGTGTTTGCTGGCTCTTTATTCCACCTCACCTGACGTCCTCCTGTGCTCCCGTCGGATTTACTACGGCCACCAGAGGTCGCCACCTAACAATAAGCGTAAACAGGGGTCGTAATACGCTGCTAGCACAGACGACCTATACGGACGAATGTTTGGGGAGGACGGTCTGGTTCTTTCCTTTACCTTTCGTACGGCTGCGCTGAGGACAAACTCCGCAGACCTCACGTGGCTACTAAAGTGAAGGGTCATGAGACAACAAGGGGAAAACGTGCGTTCACATGTGGCAATAAATTCAGCTTCTTAAAAGGATTCTGTCTAACGGGTGACCCAGACGTTTTATCTAAGAGCTGACAATCTGGGTTGTTTCCATCCCCCCGTTTTCAGTTTGGGGCATAAAAAAAAGGCCGCGACCGTCCTCGCATCAACACGTGACAGGAGGGTTCCCCACATGGTCTCGAGCAGCGAGTCGGGTTTTCTTTGGATCGTTTTCTGGAAATTCAGTTCAAATCCGTTCTATATTTGGACGGAAACTCGACCTCAATCGGAGTTCGTTTGACGCGACGATTTAAAAAACAGAACAAGAGCCAAAGCTGCAGCAGAAAGACCCGACCCGTCGTGAGTTCAGTTTCAGCTCACTTTTACGACTCAGCGTGTGCCGTTATTTTGTCCACCGGACGCAGCAGATTAGACGCATTCAGGGAATCGTATCAGCCAATCACACACCTTCCTCTTCATTACACAAAGTGCAGCTTTTCCAATAATAAGCTTTAAAAAAACAAGCCACTGTGAACTTGACTTTGAGTCTACTGAGTTTTTTTACGTCTCATGTTTGAGGCCACAGTTTGTAGTATTGTTGTGTGAGATGGCATTGCGCTGTTTGATATCCTGTCCACCTCCTGCCTATTTGACCAGAGACACTCGGCGTCACGTCTTCAGAAACGCAGCGGCATCAAAACGTGGCTTTGATGATTACATCTTGTGACTTTTTGGAAAAAATGACATCTCACGAAGACGTTGTGACCTTTTGACTTTTTGGTCGGCTCTAGTTTTTTTGGTCCCTTTCATGAACTGATTTAGTTTTCCCCCCTCCCTCCCTCCCCCCCGGTTCTTTTGTAAAAGAACCGCCGCATTAGAGAGAACTGTTCTTATTATTTTAGTTGTTCCTTCCTGTTTAATCTGCTGCACAGAGTCAGCGAATTAAACGACAGCGAAACAAAACTAATTGACCAGCCGGGCTGATCCGTGACCAGCGAACACGCTGAGCTGTGTGTGTGTGTGTGTGTGTGTGTGTGTGTTAAGCCTACCATGAATGAGGCAGCAGAGCGTCAGGACGTGCAGGGTGAAGATCCGAGCGTCCATCCTCAGCGGCCGTGAGTCACAGAGACGAGAACCTGACCGGAGTTCCTCCTGAAGCGGCACAAACCACGAGAGAGGGAGAGGATCAATGGAGGATTCGCTCCGAGTGGGAGAAGGGGAGAGAGGGGGATGCTCCTCCCCCCAAACACATCCAGAGGAGAAGATTCGGCAGCTGGAGACGCTGAGGAGGAGAGAGAGACGCTGCGTGCGTTCTCTCCAATTAAAGGTGGGTGAGCTGATGGTGTATTTGATGTTTCTACAGAGGGTTTAATCTCAGTGCTGCCAACGTGTTTTCATACCAAACTAGAAACCACTCCCCGTGTATCTCCGCCAGGGCGTATGTATATACTGTGTACTATCTCTTTGTTGTGCATATTAGATGTGTACATTTTGATGTCTATTGTATCATTATAACGACTGCTATGTTGCTCGGACTGCACTCACACACAATTGCACTTGTGTATATGGCTACGTGACAATAAAAGATTTGATTTGATTTGACAAGATTATTATACACACACACATATATACATATACATGACGTTTTGAAAACCCAATTCAGCCGATAACGCTGGTTGAATTTGATTTCTAGAGACGAGGATTCGTCCGAACAAACACGAATGAGCGCTCCTTTGCGTCCGCTGCTGCTGCGTGAGGTCACTGGTTGGCGGACGCGGTGGAGCTCGTTCTCCGGGCCGCTGCCGTCAAACCGTCAGCAGAGGAAGAAGAGGACACGGCGAGCTGGCGCCGGTGAAAGAGCTCCAGTCGACGCTGGAAAACCACGTGTTGATGCGAGGAAGGTCCCGGCCTCCGCATCGCGCCGCCCAGGCCTGACGCTCTCGGCTCCTCGCGCTTCGTGCACGTCAGCGTTTATTCACTCGCTCTGTTTCCATTTGCTCTTTGCTGCATTCCGCTTTGATCGATAAGTTGATTAAGCGATTAGTCGCTGGGAAGAAAATAGTTGCCAACTATTTTGCTAATCGATCAATCGTTTCAGGCATTTCCAGCGTCTTGAATATGGAGGATTTGCTGCTTTGCTGCTTTTCTTCATCATTTGGGACAGTAAATGAAGACTCTTTGGGGTTCGTACCTGGTGTTTGGACAAAAGAAACATTTTGAAGACGTCGCTTTTGCATTTTCGACACTTTATAGCCTTAAACGATGAATCGTGAAAACAATAGGCAGATGAATTGATAATGAAAATAATCGTTACTTGCAGCCCTGGTAATCGATACCCCAACTTTTCCACCTCATCCAAGCATGAAAACATTGTTTTGACTTTTTCTTTCAAATTCCCAGCGTGTTTCTCTTTTGGGATTCACCGAGCACAGCTGCGATGTGGGGCTGAAGCTTTGACTTTATTCTTTTGTCTCTGTGAGTGTTGGACCCTGAGGACGGCCGGAGTGTGTGCTTTTTAATCATGTAGCCACTATAAATAAAGGCTTTTCATCTATTCTACCTCAATGTCCCAAAATCTCACACACACAAAAACAATAAATCCTTGGTTTCGTATAAAGGGAACTGACCTGTTCCTTGTCCATAGCGGAACTGTCCACCAAATGTCAAGCGTCTGAGAGCACGTCCACAGTGAGCCGGCTAAATCTGAAAACACAGTTTGAGTGTGAAAACGACGTGCATCCCGCTATTGTTCTCAGATTATTTCAATGAAGATCTCCGTCAACGCTGACACGCCAGAACAAAAGCTTCTCTGTCCAGCTGCCATCTGGCGAGGACGCGGTGACTCTCTGCTCTGTCTGTCCGGCTCACATCATCACCTACAGAGAAACTCACTGTTCGGTTGCTCGAACTTATACATCTTTGGCCGTGCTAGTGGAGGAACTCTATAGATTTCTGTTTGTTGGTCCACCACTTTGGTGGCTGGACTGCTATTAAATGGGCAGACATTCATGGTTCACAGAGGATGAATCCTGCTGACGTTGGTGATCCTCAGACGTTCCATCTAGCGCCACCATGAGGTTCACATTTCTAGTTTTTTGTGAAATATCTTGAGAGTTATTGGATGGATTGTGATCACACGTGGATCATCGTTCATGTCCCCCTCAGGATGAACTGTAATATCAGACGCTGCTTCTTTGTTAAGAACGGAAAGGTGGATTTATTTAGGCTATTTTTCACATTCATTATTCGTTTATTTCTGTTATTTCCAGAAGTCCAGAAGTGTTATGTTTTCAGGCGCTTTTCCACCACACAGCACCAACTCACCTCGACTTGACTCGCCCTTGTTTGGTTCCCTACTGTGTAAAAGTTGTGCCTGTACCTGCTTCCAGGTACTTTTGTTCGTATCACCTCCGGCGAGGTTTTAAATAGTTTGGCCAAAGATGGCGTGATATACCCGTTACTATTATGGCGACTCGGGAGAACACGCCGCGGTCAAATGAGGAGGTGCAGACATTCCTTTGTTTGCCCGAAGAGAGGATCCCACGAGAGCTTGACGGGGCAACAAGGAACGAAAAAAGGGTAGCGGGTGTGTGTCGTGTAGAAGATTACGTCACGGCAGTTTCCTGCGGCGTCGCTATGACGACCAGGTACTATTGTGGAGGTACTATCTGCAATGGAGAACGGAGCGAAAAGCGAGCCGAGCCAAGCTGGTACTGGGAAAGAAAAAGCGCCATAAGATGTCAATCAAATGTCTTTTATATAAACCTTTAAAGTAAGGGATCACAGGGAGGCTGAGATCGCCTCTATCGCCTACAGCCGCAAGAGATGAAAGGTCTCTGAAAAACATCAGATTTCTTATCTCCATATCTTATCTTCAGATTCGTATCTTTCTGAATTATGGTTGGCAACAGGCCATGCCCGCCGCCGTGCCTTGTGTCGCTGCACACCCAGGTTCAACCTCATCCCACGTTTCAACACCAAGGCCTTTCCTTGTGTTGGGCTGTCAAAAACTCCGGCTTAACCTGGAAGACAGGAGATGCGATTTTAGATGAATTTAAAGTCAAACACATTAAGATGTCAAAGGTAAAACCGGAACAAGGGTTTTGAAACCTTTAGGTTACATATGGGCCTAAGTGTTTCAGCAGCAGCTAAATGGCTATAATACATGTGAAGAAGGACTGAACAACAGATCCATTCATGTGGAAGTAGATGGCCCACAGGACACACTTACCTCGGGGAGCTTGTAGCTTCACTTTTACTGTTGACCATATTTGCAGGTCACTTTTCCCCGTGAACGACTCATGTTAAAGTGATGAAATTCAGATTTATTACAGATAAAATACAGATTTAACACCCGGAAACCTGCAGAATGACCATGGGAGAGAACACCAGCCATCTTGTTAAAATACCGACTGATTACTCCCTTTAGCGTTTGCGCAGGAATATTACGTATATTTACCTCCCGCTGCACCGCAAATCTCCGGGTTTGCTTGCACGTGAACGGGGGAAGAAAGACCGTGATGCATTTTGGCGAAGTAAACAACAAGTTTACTCAACGCTGCCGCCCTGTAACTAAAGTCTGCAACACGCAAGACTGCGAGTCTGAGATGTTTCCACTTAACAATCGGCTTCACATTTGATTTGGACTTGAACAGTGTGACAACCAAAAGAAGACAACAAAGAGCAGGAAGTGGGAAATTACATCTGAATAGATTCACTGCCCGGATACATATGCTTGACTTTCCTTTTTCAGCCCAGACGTTCAGATAACCCTTTGGAATTTATTCCTGTAAGACAATTTCCATCCATCCATCCATGCATCCATGTTCCTTCCTCTTACCCGGGGCCGGGTCGCGGGGGCAGCAGTCTGAGCAGAGACGCCCAGACACTTCCTCCAGCTCCTCCGGGGGAATACCGAGGCGTTCCCAGGCCAGCCAAGAGACACAGTCCCTCCAGCGTGTCCTGGGTCTTCCCCGGGGCCTCCTCCCGGTCGGACGTGCCCGGAACACCTCCCCAGGGAGGCGTCCAGGAGGCGTCCGGGACAGATGCCCGAGCCACCTCAGCTGACTCCTCTCGATGTGGAGGAGCAGCGGCTCTACTCTGAGCTCCTCCCGAGTGACCGAGCTCCTCACCCTGTCTCTAAGGGAGCGCCCAGCCGCCCTGCGGAGGAAACTCATTCCGGCCGCCTGTATCCGGGATCTTGTCCTTTCGGTCACGACCCAAAGCTCATGACCACAGGTGAGAGTAGGAACGTAGATCGACTGGTAAATAGAGAGCTTCTCCTTGCAGCTCGGCTCCTTCTTCACCACGACAGACCGGTACATCGACCGCATCACTGCAGAGGATGCACCGATCCGCCTGTCAGTTGGCAATTTGTACATTTTTAACAGGGTGGACGAAGGGTTTCAGGCAGACTTGACTAACATATTGAACAATGCCACTAGGGGATGGAGAGGGAGGATGGCAGGTTAACAAGGGGGATGCCATCCCCCCTCATATCGCCTACTGCCGCAAGAGACCAAGAGTCTCTGAAAAACATCCGATTTCTCATCTCCTTACCATCTCTTATCTTCAGATTCTTATCTTTCTGAATCATGGTTTGCAACAGGACATGTCACCACCTTGTCGTGTGTCGCTGCACATCCAGGTCCAACATAACGTTTTCAGACTTCAACAAACCAAACTCTCAGGGACAAACAGCCTCGGGTCAAGGAAAACCTCTCCAGTGGATCCAAGTGTGAAAACACCTTCAAGACCCCGTTTACACAGCTGACTGCGCTGAGACATCAGGACCTGCTGCAGCTCAAAGAGACACACTGCGACCACGAGTTGTTCATGTTGTCATGTTGATGACTGACACACACGTCACATCGGAAATTTCCGATGTTTTCTGGAACATTGTTGTCCGTTTTTATTCCCTGCAGGGAAGCTGTTTGCCTCAGACAATAAGTGTCTTCCAGACTGCGAAAGATGTTAAAGCAACATTTTGTGCAACAAATGTTTAATATATAATTTAAATGTTAATATTTTCTAACATCTTAGAGATGCGTTTCCTCAGTACAGTCAGTCCTCGGAGAGTCAGGACGTTTAAGAAGTGGCCCCGGTCATTTATCGCTTCTGTCACCTGGAGCAGTGATGAACTTTCAACCGAGAACTTACAGCGTTTTACCCTTCTTTTTTCTCTTTAAAAGTTGGGACCGACGCTCTATCTTGTGACATGCGACCTGATACAGTATGTTAGTAAAGGAAGCACAGCCCCGGAAAACCTGTATTTCGCTCTAACATTAAAACAATCTTTACTAACTATGTTTGGGGGGGAAACACTCAGCTATTACTTTAGCCATTTACTTATTAGCTATTGTGGCTGTGGTTTGATCACATCCGACTGAAAGTGACCCAAAAAACACACCAACTGTCATATTTTAACAGAGACTCGTCCACTTCACACCACTGGGAAAAGCAATGACAAAAAGAAAAGAAAGAAACACAACAATATCTAATGTGACATAACTTTTAACCGTTAACTTGTGTTGATGTTGGATCCCGTCGCTCAAAGCGAGAAGCTGTGTGAGAAAATCGGCTTTCTGGACTGCCTCACACTTAAATGACAAACGTTTTTTTCCGTTACTGCCTTCCAAATGGGATTCATTTGGCTTTCAGATTTGCCACCTGTATGAGTGTCATTAACCTGGATTTATATCTGAAGGCTTCAGCAGCGTAAAATAATCCAATTAAGTGGGTAAGCTCACTGTCTTCTCCACCTTGGAGGATTCTTACCCCGCCCCCCCCCCAGGTTTGCTGCAGCACTGGGCAGCACGCAGTCAGCCGTGTTGACATTCACTTGCTTCTCGTGACTTCTGCAGGAAGCTCTCGCTGTGTGAGCCTCGGGTGACCGACTCTGGGAGAAGGAAATGGGGATAAAACGGCAAAGGTCACCTCGTGATGAATTCTCTCTTCAGCGCCGTCGCAAGTTACTTTTCCAGCCCGACACGAGTGAATGGCAGCAAATCTAAACCCTGATATTTATAGCAGAACCCCCCCCCCCACCTCCTTTAACTTTTGCTGCAAATGACGAAGGCGAATGCGTCGGGAGTTTGCCTCGCGTTCAGGGAAATCGGTAGGTGAACGTGAAGCCTCGCTATTCAACTTTCAGACATTTGTCCTTCACCACTTCAAAGGTCAAAAGGTCAGGATGTAACTGACCGTCATCACCGGGTAAAAACCTGAGTAAAGAAGTACATGTGAGCCAGCGTGGAGGCTTTCGTCCAAACTCCTGACTCATTTGCCAATTAGAGCTGAGTAATGAGATCGTTATCTTAATGACTCTCTCCATCAGAGACGTTAACCGCCGATGGTCAGGCGGCTCGCAGAGGGAGGGGGGGGGGGGGGGGGGGGGGAAAAAAGAGAACGGTTGGACCAAGAGAAAATTTTTTTTTTCGGCGGCGGGTCTTTACTCTCCACCCTCCCAAAACACCTCCTTGGGTAACGGTGCCGGGT
>CM022474.1:1180426-1192361 GCA_011952105.1 Coreoperca whiteheadi | reverse complement strand
CGGTGCATGGTTGTCACGGAGAACATCCCTTTGCAGGCTGCGCGTTTACCTGATAGCAGTAATGTTGTCACGTGCACGCCGTCCAGAGACAGATGGGTTTAATTCCAGGATGCTTTCCCAGCATCCTCGGCACTCTCTGCAGCGTATCACCAGCGGTAATGAGCGCACACCGAAACATAAAAGCAGAGCATCCGCAGGTTTCAGCAAGTTAGAACTCCACAAATATCTCGTTCATGGCTGAAGGAGATTTAACAAAAAGAGCTGATGGAAGTAAAAAAAAAAAAAAAGAGCATTCTCACTAAAACCAGGTGTGGAGTCAAACTTTTAAAGACCTCTGCAGCTGTGTTTGACCCTTTAACACCAAAGCAACATATGTCAGGGTTTCACACCATCGTGACGTTAACTGTAAAGTCCAATCTTGGCCGACACGCAGGAGTCGGACCACTTCCAGCGCCGCTCTGGTGGAGATCACCGACAATGCTGGACTGTCATCTGGTGGAGGAACAGAGAACTGCATCCTCCCCGCAGAACCTCATTATCAGAGATGGTGAATGCTCTGAAAAATGACTTCCTCCACGGTTCATTAGGAGAGGGGGAGGAGCGCGGCGTTTGGAAGATGTGGACGCCCACCAGGCAGCGGAGGAAAAAATGAACTTTTGAAATGCATTGTGGGAAATGCACAGCGGTGGGAAGTAACTATAGAGAGCTCGCTTTGGAAACACATCAGTTACACTAAAGACAGTCAGTATGCATGCTAAAAAAAAAAAAAAAAAAAAAAGGTGAGCTTTGGATGCCGCACACAAAAGGAGATGAGAAGTGAAAGAGCTCCAGGAACAAAAAGTTTTTAAAAATAAAGGGGCAGAAACGTTTTGGTCTGCAGCATGCGATGAAGGCAGAAAGTAAAATCTTATATTGATACAAAACTGTTTAGAAAGGGTCTTTAATGTCCGTTTTTACAGTGTCATTGTATCATGTTGGACAATAAATCTACAGAGTTTTATTTGTCATTTATTTTTCAGAAACAGATTCCATTCAGTTATTTCGTGAGAAGAAAATGATTTTCTACCTGATTTGAATCGATCTCCACAGAAGGCTTCTATTAATAAAGTATTTTACGTCGACAGTCTTTCAGTTATTGGTTCTGTTGCCCTCGTGAGGAGGACGAAGAGGACGAAGAGGGCGCAGCCAGCCAGTCGTTTGGCAAGTAAACCAATCAGCTGGCCAGCCTGTCGTTCAGGTAGCTGGACGTCTTGGCGTCCTGCAGCAGCGCTTCGGTGACGTCATACAGATTCTGCTGGTAGGCCAGCCTATAGCGACTGTACACATCATCACAGTGCGTCAGCAGGCGCTTCACGTTCGGAGCGCCGCTGCTTGGAGCGCCGTCCAGCCTGAAACAACCACACACACACACACACACACAGAGGTGAGGGGAGGTCGAACGTTCGGGTGGTTTACTGACTGAATACGCCTGGCGAATGAGCGCTGCTTCGCACGCTCTTACTTTTTGAAAATGTCCTCAAACAGGCTGGAGGTCAGCGGGCGGTGCCGCTTGAGCTCCTCCAGGTAAGCAAAGTCTCCGTTCAGGATCACCTTCTGGTACACGATCTCCGCCCAGTCTGGACTGTAGCTGTGCGCCTCCGCCACCACAAACACCTGAGGGACAGAAACACCTGGATATGAACTACTGTCTGTAGCGGTCTGAGGTCCTGGATCAGGACCCCTTATAAAGACTTCCGGGCTCTCTAACGAACTCATACTCACTTTACCAAGTTTACTTTCTAATTTGGTTTTTTATCACACTGGTACAGCGTCAGAAAACTGCACATTAACAGAGTAAATGTCTTTAACGGCAACAGTGACAAATCAGCAAACCTGTTAGCAGTCATGCTAATATTAGCATGGTAACATCCCCAGTTAGTATGATACCATGCATGTTTATGAGTAACACCGTTAGCGTGTGTTATAACCTTTAGCTTGTCAGTTTGAGGGATCTAACATGATAAACCTAACATGTTAACAAGGCAAACATTAGCATGCTAACTCTATATGGGTTAACACTATGTGTCACTATGTATGTTAGATTGCTAACATGCTAACTGTGATTCAGTATTTTTCATGCTAACGGGGCTGCAACTAGGGATTATTTTCAACATTGATTAATCTGCCTAATTATTTGCTTTGGGCTATGCTAGCCTGCTGCAGAACGAACGTTGTAGCATAAAGCTAACGCCCGCTGCAGCGTCACGCAAAGACACTGCGAAGCCAGGAAATCCCGGGGAAGAAGAAATGTCCTGATTACTTGGAAAAATAGGTAAAAATGTCAAATTCTCAATGCACTGTCCAGAATTCACAGGATGCACAGAGCTTACTATCCTTTCTGGAAGCTCTTTAGGCTTTTAAAGCAGACGGGCCTTTTCAAACTGGCGGTTTGTGACCTCGCGCAGCATGTCCGGGGACTTCTCTGTAGAAGCAGACAGCTGTCACTGGCCTAAGGGTGTCCTGAGGAATGTGGCCGTGGAGGCACTGTGGCCTCAACACACCTGGTAGCATCGTGGCAGCAGCGTGACGGTGCTCAGCAGCTCCGCGGGCTGCAGGTTCACGATGCGCAGGTCTGATCCCTGGTTCAGGAAGTGCAGCTGAAGAGCAACCAGCTTGGCCGTCCGGACGCAGCGACTCGCCTGACGCACGCACGAGTCCTGGAAACGCGCGCACACACACACACACACACACACACACGCACCGTTAACATCTCTCTCACCGGGGCATTAAAGGTGCGAGCAGGACAGCATGGGGAGAGGCTCAGGTACCTTGGAGAAGCTCTCTGCAGCGTCCTTCAGCAGGCCCAACACTTTGACCAATGAACTCTTCAGATCCGGAGTGACCACTGTTTAGGGACAAGGCAGCAACAGTCAAGGTCAAACAGCGACAGCGGGGCTGGCACCCGGATCAAACCAGATAAAGGAGCCGGCTACTTTGGTATATTCTTGCGTTGGCATTGAGCCGGCTCACCCCACGCCTGAGACTCGATGATCTTCAGCTGCGTTCTGGCAGCCATCTCGTGGTTTTCTCCGATCTCCCTCCTCATGCTGAAACACAGCGCCACCATGTTGTGCTTCTCGCTGTCTGCGGGGAGGCAGCGCTTTATGTAGTCCAGCAGAGCGGTCTTCAGGCTGCAGCTCTGCGACAGCAAGGGGGGCGGCCGGGATTAGGATCAGGTTCACGTGGAGGCAGCATGGGTCACGATGAGGCAAAGACAGAGCAGATGAGTTCAAATGGTCCCAAACTGGATTACCGTGAATCTCATGGAACTATTACAGCGGCTCACGTGGTTAAATCATCGTAATGTACATTTCCACCGCACTAATTCCATTAGTCCAACAAAAAAAACCATCCTGTTCACACCAGTCGCTGCTTCTTTGCCAGGCAACTCTTGCTGCAAACGTTTCACGTTAAAAGTTTACCAGAAACGGGAAGGACTTGTGGCCTCGGGGCCACTGGAAGGCTTTTAATGTGAAACATCGTTGCAGGAAGTGTTTCACTGTTTCACTGACAGCAGCTGAATTAAAGTAGCGTTCCTCTTACTGAGAAACTCGAGCCTGTTCACGCTAAATAGATTCAGATTTATTTAATCAGCGAGTACAAACTAAATATATAATACATTGGTGACAAAACAACGGCACCTGGCAGGAAAGAAGCACAACAAACTCAAGAGGCTCAAGAGGTCACCTACTGTACAAAGAACTGATCCGACCGTAATCCAAATTACTTAATTAATTGTTAATAGTGTCTGGTGTGTGTCCACCTGTCCTCTGTCCGCGTCCATTTTCTTCCTCAGCAGCATCTCAAAGCGGTGGTTCTGATGCAGCAGGTCGAAGACGTACGTCATCTCGTTATACCTGCCGATGCCCGTCAGCAGGCGCACCTGCACGCGCAGAAAACCTTTGTTACTCTGTGCTCGTGAGTTTTCTTAAGCGCACGGTGTTGCTCGGCGAGCGAGAAGCTAATATCACATTTCTGTCGACGACAACCTTTCCGGTTGTGTCGGGCAGTGGGCGGGGCTTACCAGCAGGCCGTAGTGCTCTCCCGGCGCCAGGTAGGTGTGGCTGAGGTGGCGGGCAGCTTGGAGCACTCGGACAATCCCCTCCGTGTTGCAGGTGAGACTGAAACAGTCGTGGGCCACAATCAGCAACTCTACAACTACAGGAGAGGGAGAAGAAAAGGCTTTAATGTAAAAAAAAAAGAAAAACAAAATAAAATTTTATATTATCACATGATATCATGTTGTCACATTACTGCTGCAGGACAGCCAGTGGACAGCTGGCAACGGGGTTGTTGAGAGTCACTACGGCCAGCACCTTTCCCACTACACGCAGTCATTAAACTATTATTGTACTGCATTGTAACCAGGAAGAGAGTCTGCCACATGCCAGTAACGTATACATTTTAAATATATAGTTAAAGTGTACTGTGCTTAAAAGGGACATTTCACAAGAACGGCTGCCAAAGTGAAGCGTGTACAAAATATATCAACCAATGCCTCTTTAAATGCTTCCCTTTCTACACAGAAAACACACGAGAACGTATGTTCGGTGCTGATAAGATACTGTGCGCGTGAGCGTTTGTGTGTCATACTGCAGCTCAGCTCTCGCAGGGGAATGGCGTTGAGGTTTTCCAGCAGTTTGACGCCCGCCAGGTTCGGATCGTCACACAGTTTGATGAGCTGGACCAGCGAGTCCCGGCCCTCCGACGGCCTGAACACCTGCCTCTCTGCTGGGTGTCACACACACACACACACACACACACACACATTATCCAAGCTCTGATGCCACGCAACACACTCTCACCCTATTTCAGCATGCATGGAGGCAGACCAACTTATTCAATCGACATAAAACTAATCACCAATTTTGATAACTGAGTCATTTATTAGGGGAGCACTGACCACCGCCACATACCACAGCATTCCTAGCCAAATCTAGTTTGCAACACCTGTCCCTAGGTGGGCTTTTATACACCCGAACAAAGTTCAACAATATGTTTGGGTGTAGGGGTGTTGGTTGGGAAAAAAGCAATTTCAAGTTGACGCACCCTGGGCTACTGACTATTTTCTGACGTTCAATTCACAAAAACGATGAAAACAAATTGAGATTAGACAGCAGCTGCTTGCAGAAATGGGCAGTTTTAATATTTTAGTGCACCCCTTAACCTTCTACCTAAATAATTCCTGGGGCTGCTTCAAAGTAAAGCAGTTCAGCCAAGAGCACGGTTATTGCTTGGACTGTGTCAACCTCAAGGAATTTGGTATCTAAGAGCAAGCCAACAGAAAGTTAAGTAGGTAGGTTAAGTAGTTGAGACATTTGCCATCTTAGAGTCAACCTTCTGTACCAGCCAGTCTGTTGCGATGATACGGTTCAAAACATTAGAGGACGGCAGACGCCCTGATCTCACCGGGCTGCAGCTCCTGGGTGGAGGCCAGCAGCGCCTGGACCACAGCGGAGGAGACCAGCTCGGCCACAGCGTCTGCAGAGAGACCCTGGGCTTTGATGAAGGCCTGAGCCTTCCTGAAGCGCTCCGGCTGCTCCGACTGCAGCAGCTTCTCCAGCACCGAGCGAGGCTCCTCCCTGCAGACCTGGCTGAAGGAGCACTGCAGCTCCTGGCCGGGACACAGGGACAGCACATGTATTTATGGCAGCGCACTTTATCCTGTCTCATTCACTAAATCAGAGGGTGGTTGTAGAGGTCAATGTGAACCTTCGTTACATCTTTTTTTTCATTTCACTGGTTTAAAAATATGTCGGGTTTTTTTTTTTAATAGTTTCCACAGTTTTTCAAAATGAAAACATCCAATATGGCCGCGCTGTATCAGGTGGGCTGGCCGGCACAAGATAGATTTATTGATCATTAATGATCACACAGGGTTGTACAATGAGATTTAGATTTGTAGTTCCCTTTATGCTACTCAAAAAAATGATCTACAGTCGTCGGTGAATAAATAATAAGTCGTAGAAATAGAAATGAAAACTACCTTGGAGAGCTGGTAGAGGCTGAGGACTTGTTTGCAGTAGTTGTTGCCATGGCGACACTGATCCACCAGTTTCTGGAGCTGGACAGCGACCTTGTCGTCAGGGAGGGGAAGCATCACGAAAGACGACAGGCTGCTAATAGAGGGAGCTGGAGGAGATTGAGAGGGGAAAAGAAATGTAGCAAAATGTGTATTTTATGGCCAGAAGTTCATATAGCATTCTCCAGTCAAACAGCATATTCGGGGCTGGCAGCACCTGCTGGAGGTGTTCCTCAGGGTTCGATTGCAGGTCCTGTTCTTTTTTCAGTTTCACTTGTGAAATATTTAGTCAACTACAGAGATGCTGCCATTATCATTAGTGTGTTAAAAGTATACGTGGTGGAAAGTAACTAAGTACATTTTTACTTGTGTATTTCCATTTTATACTACTTTATACTTCTACTCCACTACAAGTCCGCGGGAAATGTTGTGCTTTTTACTCCACCTTGCAGATTCTGATGAATAAAAAATATAATAGACAAATTAATTATGATGTATTATACAGATTAAAGTACCTAGCAGTATATAAAGTAGCTCAAATGAGCCCCACCTTTACCAGCTGCAACATTAAAGAGATATGTACATACATGCATCAATAATGATAATCCAACAATAATTATTATTCTGAAATAGGCCATTTTGTATAATGAATAGTTTTACTCTTGGCACTTTAATTATATTTTGATGCTAATACTTTTGTACTTTGACTCAAGTAACATTTTGAATGCAGGACTTCTACTTGTAACCCGGAGTATTTCTACACTGTATTTTGGACGGCTGGAGAGAAGTATCAGAGGAGAAGCCGCTGCTAAGTCGCTGCTATATCTAGGTATTAATCCCAAAGGCTACGCGGACGTGACCAACACTACACAGCTGCAGACCACCGTCACGGTTTACACTGGATCTGTTCAGCCGCTGTACCACGATGCCCTAAGAAGGGCTCCGACAGAGCTCACGGCCAAATACAAACTCACGTCCTCCTGTGCACAGGGGAGGAATGAAAAGCGATACGAACCGTCGGGCTTTTGCCAGCAGTTACACGTCACTATGCAGCGCGAAAGGACAGTTACACATGTTAACATAGAAGCATATCCGGCAACTGGTGACTTGAAACACACCGGGTGCAGAAAGAGTTTAAATTATGAATCCCGACGATGCAACAAACGATCTTTCGATTTGAAAGTTAGCGGAACATTGTGATAACGGATGTCTGAAGCATATTTCTATATCAATTGAAGATCGGGGGGAGGCTTACAGCTAGTAAGGCCCTTCCTTGGCAGAGCCTCGGAGGCCTCTTCTTGGGATTCAGGGTTCAGCTCCCCAGAGGCCAGACCTCGGCAGCGCAGCGCCACCCGCATGTCTGGGTGATACAGGGAGAAATAACGGCACACCCGGCTGGCTTCGTGGATACTCCCTTCGTCTAATATCTGACCAATCAGCGCTGGCAGATCGCTTCTCTCCTCCGGACTCAACGGCGAGCCGACATTGAGCTCCTCCTGCTCCTCAGAGGGCCCTGGGAGTCCCTCCAGACCGAGACACTTCTCTGTGTTCAGGACTGCTATGTTGGAGAAGGAGAACTCCTTCATGAGCGCTTCGTACGTGTTCATTTCAGGCGTGATGGCGGGTGGCGGCAGGTTGAAAAGGCTCTCCTTCTCCACGGCGACGGTGAGGACACGCCGCCGGAGCCGGCTGACCCACAGCTGCTTCTCGAGGCTCTCCAGCTGGTCCACAGGAGGCGGGCTGAGCAGGGAGAGCCAGTGAGCGGCGAGGCAGAGCAGCAGGCAGTGCTCCTGGACGTCCGGCAGCTCGCTCGGAGCCTCCGTAGCCGCCGCGGAGGAGTCGGCGCTCCCAGTTTCGGCCTGCGACAGGAAGAACTGGGAGGCTGATTCTGGATCAGTGCAGTCCGCCTTCAGCTGCTTGTGACATTTCCTCCAGAGACCGACCCGGGTCTCCAACCTTCTCCACTGCCGCTTGGACTTCTGGGAGTTTACCTCCTGGAGAAGCTACATGGAAGAGAGAAATGCCAGTTTCCTAAAACATCATGCAATCAGCTGAAAATGGATTTTTGAGTTGGCAACAAAGGCTGATATTTAACACATAAACAATCAATTCGATAAGAATGAAAAACACGCTTGTCAGGGCTCTCTGGTGGACAAACTTTGTAAAGAGACGGAGTTTCTGATCTACGACAAAAGCATGTTTGGCATTTCTGTACTGACATTTCTTACTTATCAGCCACATATATGTGATATATCTGTGATAAACCGAGATCGGCTGTTAGCAACCGCTACACCACAGAATAAGTTGGGTTTTAGTAAAAATGAAAATGTCAGGGCCGTAGCCAGGAGTTATTGGGATCTGTAATATTTTCTCAATTCAGCTAGTAGTTGAATTGTAGTTTCTGTGAATTTTATTCACATGAGAGTCTAAATGCTGTTTCTAAGTCCTCTGCAATGCTGACAGGAATAAAACTCTGTTGGAGAAATACTGAATCCTCCGTTGATTCTTTTATTTAAATACCCACCATGTGTTTGCTAAACACCCCAAATGTCCAGATAAAATACAGATGACATGAGCTCAGCGTCCTTAATGTTGCTGAGGGTGATGCTAAGGGGGAAGGTAAAACTACTGACTAGTTTTTGAGTTACTGTACAGATCGACTGTTTGACTAACACGGCCATCCCCATCAAAAATGTTAAATAATTGATAATGTAAAATGTACATATAAATACTGTGGTGGATCCGACCTGGCTGAGCAGCAGGCGGTGGACGGGCAGATCGGCCAGCTGGGCCACCTGCCTGGCCTGGCTGTAGCGCCCCCTGGCCTGCAGAGCGTCCACTGCAGCCTGGAACTCCTCCTGCTGGACGGAGGCAGAAGTGCACTGCAGCAGCCGGGGAGACAGGCTGACCTCTGACCCCTGCAGCAACTGACTGAGCTGACTCAGCTTCCTGAAGTCTGGCCCTACACAACAGATACAAACACACAAGAAAAACACACTAAATCCACCTGCGTTCACATAAAAAAATAAGATAAGCGTATGGACGGATCGGAGGTCAGCGCGAACATCGACAGCAGCCGGATGAAACTGGTTTGCCACGGTGGTAATCAAACCCGTGATGGCATCGATTAATAATCCCCGTCATCTCCCGGGCTGCACCTGACAGATTCTGACATGCTCTGCGAGATGACGGACTCTCCATCCATCTCACCGTTGGATTTGAGGAGTTTGTCGACGTCGGCCAGGAGCTGCAGCAGCCGGTGGAGGTCGAACTGGGAGGAGCAGCGCTGCAGCATAGTGAGGAGCAGCACGGAGGCCTGGCTCTCCACCCACGGCAGGGGGAGTCCGCCGGAGGGCGCTGGGCCTCCGCTTCTCAGCTATATCAGCAAGGAGGAAGAGAAGGCAGATTAGAGCGGTGGGGGGGGGGGGGCATCATCATTATCATCAGCACCGAGTTACAAACCGCAGGCCTCTCATTCATTTCAATGAGAGCGCAGGACTGACACAGTGGCGGTCCTGACAGATGGGGCTCTGTGAACCCCTCCCATCACAAATGTGTGGCTGTGGTACAATGCACTGAATGTGCCTGGGGGTGTTTTCTCCTTTGCAACGCAGTCTGACACCATCCAGCAACACGATGCATTGATTAATCAAATCAAGCACATATTCCTGGTAGCTGACTTTGCAACGTGAACATCTTTCTGCCGTTTACTTTGCAGTGGCGGCGACGGATGACACAGCGGTCGGCTGTAAAATCCTGTCTCATTGTACTGTAAACTGCTTGTTGTTTTCTAACTAGTGACGCTTCAATGTGGAATGTGTAAGTCACACTGGACGCCCGGGGTCATGATTAATCTTAACACACTTGTAACGGATGCCAAACGCACACGGGTACACATTAAACCTTTAAAAGAGTAGCTTCCGACCCGCCACGGGTTCACTGTGTGGGGCATCTCTGAGCTCCGTGTGTCACCACCCCTGAAGTTCAGTATGTAAGATTTTCAACAAGCATCTTTGCTTATTAATTGTCAATCTGGCCTGATTTCCCAACAACAAGGTTTTTCACTGCAGTGGAATGTGCTGCTTCTAATGCAAAGGGACAATAAACATGAAGCGAATTATCGCTCCATGAGAAGGTGGGAAATAAAACAACAGACAGCGAAATGTTCACTGTGACCGATTACCTACAATATCTCGGGCAGGTTTAAAGTCTTTTTGGCCAGGTGATGCCGCGTACGTCTTTGTTGGTCTGTGGGTGGGCGGGACTTACAGCCATGAGTGTCCTCTGGAAGTCCAACAGCTTCGCTTTGGCCTCGGAGAAGTTCCTGTAGTCACAGCACAACTCAAACATCCTCAACACCAACACCAGAGAGCAGTCCTGAGAGAGGCGAAGGAAACAGTCATCTTGTTTTGATGAACTGAATTCATTATCTGAATGCAAGACGTCGGTTTTCTTTTATGCAATATTCATCTGACATTCAAGCTAATTAGGCAGAATAAATCTGCTCCAAAAGGGGAATATAAAAACTGGAAAGAATCGTAAGAATAACCCAGATTATGACATTTGTGGCTGAGAAACACCTGGCGAATCCCTAAAGGTCCAGTCAAGGAGAAAATAGGAAAAAAAAAAAACACCTTTCTTCTCAGATTCAGTATGTTGTATGTTAAAAGACTTTCCCCGGGACGGGACACACCCTGCGGTGCGCTCAGCTAACGTTTAACATCTCTACTTGTTTTTCTTCTCCTTTCTTTCTCCATCTCGCCTCAGCTGTTTACCCTCTGGAAGAGCTCGAAGCCTCGCAGGAGGGGCCTGACGTGGCCCCGCCCCAGCAGCGTCCTCCAGATGATTGACAGGTCGTGCAGGGTCCACGCGTGGTGCTGCGGGGCTTCGGCCAGGTGGGAGGTGGCTTCTCCGGCTGTGACGTCGTCGACGGAGGTCAACACCCACGCACACAGGCACGGCACCAGCTCCGCCCCCTGTCAATCAAAACAGGATTGACAGCGGGATGAACCACATGAAGTGTGTTTAAGTCGAAACAAACATTTGACTATGACACGCACGTTATAGAGGTTTATCGCCGTGGCGACTGCAGGTGTGTTGGACTGCAGCGTAACTGGACAGAGGTCCTAAGTAAGTCCTAGTGTTTCTAAGACTGAGCGGTCATGTGAACAACAATGACACCAAGAACGGACTCTGAATACACGTCGGACAAAATCAAGCATCAACAGTGTTGGACCCGTTAAGCTGTTGACCTGATGGTGGCGCTGGAGGGAAAGTTATTACAGTTCATCCTGAGGGGAACCATGAAGGCCGTTCCATCACAGCCCGCCCAGTAGTTCTCATAGTTTCCTTTTCTTCGCTGTCAAAAACTTTTCACGTCATTTTGCTTTCTGAGAAAACACTGTTGAATATTGTTCATTCAACATTGGTTCCACCTCACATTGTTCCCCCCATGCAGTGCCCCCCAATTTTCTCCCTACCCTCCCGCTGACATATCCTGAAAAGCTCTATGTGTCAGATATATACCCTTCCCGACACATCCTGATACACACATTAATACTACATATCGCTGTCCCTTATGCATCTCACAGTGAGAGATCTTCCTGTATAATAAGCCACAGTATATCCAAAAGAATATAACGTATATTATCTCCACATATGATCTGCGAGCAGCACGTTGCCATGCAGTGTTTTGGCGCCCCGGGGTCTTTCCTCTCATTAGAGCTTGGCCTTGTTTACAGTTTCGGTCACTCGCTGAGTACATTCATGAAAAATTCTCCTTCATCAGAATTTGGACTGACTGCTGAATCTCTGTTTGTTTTCGCTCTGCCAGGTTTTTTTGGTTTTTTTTTGGGGGGGGGGGGGGGGGGGGGG
>CM022474.1:1155213-1166074 GCA_011952105.1 Coreoperca whiteheadi | reverse complement strand
TGTAGGCAGGTAGGCAGGCAGGCAGAGAGACAGACAGGGAGACAGACAGACAGGGAGACAGACAGGAGGGCAGAGAGACAGGCATGCAGCGAGACAGGGAGAGAGGCAGGCAGTCAGTTCAGTTCACCGAAATAATGCGACACGTGAATATGGCCGCTGCTTTCTGTTTTTGTTTTGGTGTATTGACTAAAAACAGAAGCAGGCTTTTACTTTTCGGACAGGAACGCTCAAAAAGCAGATAGTTGCAACCCAATCACAGTTTGCTTAGTTCAGGTTGGACAGTGTGACAACTGAGCACAACACAAAATACAGAACTATGAAGAAAAAACATGATTTCTGTAGATATTGCGGAGGTTTTCAGTGGTTGACTTACTCTTCAGCAGCAGTCTGTGCTGTCTCTCTCCGCAGCGCTGAACTGGAGCCGCCTCGCCCTCCGCCTGGTGGTAGTTCACCCTCCCAGACTCTAAGTCCCATAAGGCCACTGTGGTCTGTCGGTTGCCAGGGGAGACGAAGGTCATCTGGGCGGAGAACTCGGACACAGTGAGCAGAGACGGAGTGGATGCCTCGGGGACGGAGAGAGCAACGGTCGCCCCACCGCAAGGCACTCTGCTGTGGGCCGAGGACGAAGCCTGGTGGGACTCCAGGTGGTGGAGCGATGAGGACCAGGAGGTCCCGGCAGGCTGGGAGGTGGAGGAGGAGGAGGGAGCTACACCCTGCTGGGCTCTGCTGTACATGGAGGCCAGACGAGCTTCCCAGGAGCTAGAAAGTTAGAGGTCAGAGTTGAAGATATAGGTGAACTAACAAAACTTAAAGACGGATAAACTTAACGAAGTAAAGGTTATGCTGAAGATTCAACCATTTGTTTGTTAGTGTGAAATAAGTAAAATAGTGTAGGGCTGCACTGAAAAATGCTTGAAAAATGATTGAAACTAATTGAATCAATTATTAAAATAGTTGCAGATTTTTTCCCCCCAAATCGGTTAATGGACTAGTCGTTTTAAACGCTGTCTAGTAGGATTGTGAGGCATATACATTTCACTAATAGTATCGATTGAAAAGCTACCTCCAATAATTCAGTCAAATAATAATAAAGAACAGCACATGATTAGCTGCATACTGCACTACAACAAATCGTCTATCATGTCAATTAGCAAATGCTAACGCGCGAAGTACAGCCTTGCAGAGCTGCTAGCGTGGCTCCAGACTCCATAAATAAAACAACAGTTTTTAGAGGATTCATTCAGCCACAGCAAACTTGGACCAAACAAGGTTGCTGAGGAATAATGTTCGGGGATTTCCCTTTTTATTTTTTACGTCTCAACTTCTGCATCGCTCCCATGAGCAAACCTAAACAGAGGCCTCGTGGCGGCAGTTATTTCCTGTCATCTCTAAACGCGGCCGGCCGTTTACCGGTCAGTACTGAAGGTCGGCCCGAGGGCGGCGAGGCTGCAGCTGGAGCTCGACAGGCTGTCCTGGTCTCTTGGGTGCTGGGGCCGGAGAGGCGGGCGAGGGGGGGGGGCGGCACACAGTAGGTGGTCCGGGTGCAGCCTGGAAGACGGAAATGTTTTTTTTTTTATCTCTGAACAGAGCAAAGTCGGCCTCTTTCTGGGACCGTGCAGGACTGACTTGCAGACGAGTCACAGCGGACGGCAGCTGAATGGGCCGATCCGATGAGTTTCTCTGTAGTGAATCGGTTTCATGTTCCTCCAGCCGAGCCAGGAACATTCACAGTGGACCATTTGGAGACACATTTGGCAGAAAAGGCGTAACAGGCAGTGGGCCATCTCTCTGCAGTGCTCTCTCCAATCAGGATCACAATGGTCCAGCGAGCGGACAAATCCACATGGTTATCTGTTTAACGTGTTTTTTGTGTCTTATTGTTCCTGTTCGGGTAGCGATTAACACGAGACTTACCTTTTTAGATAAAAACACTAAAAACTAAAAATGGAGAAATAAATAAATAAATAAATAAATAAAGGGAAGAAAAAGAGAAAAGGAGCTTTCCGCCGATTTCCCTGCTGCTGTACCTAAAGTAGTGGTCGAGGTCGACGGCGACGGCGGCGTGAGGCTGGATGACAGCTACGGCCGTGCTGAGATCAGCTGACACCTGGAGGAGGCGGAAGGAGGAGGAGGGGGGAAAGGAGGAAGAGGGGGAGGAGGGGAGGTCGTCCTCTGACCGCTCCGAGCTCAGGTAAGCTGGGAGGTCAACGCTGGCCAGCAGAGCGCCATCACAGGTATTATACACAGCTGGAGGCCGCGGTTAAAGAAGAGACTGGCGGCATCGAAAAAAAGAGAGAATCTAGCTCAAGGCCCTCCTCAGCTGGCCTCCCCCGTCCGCTGAGGAAGACTGCGAGATGTGGCTAAAAGCTCAGGAACAGGCCAGTGAGTTAAGAGTCACGTTCATCTAGCTTAGTTGCGTTTTGGCTGAGATTAAATTACATTAGATTTTGTTGTGTGTCCTTTAACGTTAGTGTAGCTGAGTTTGGTCAAGGCTAGTTACATAGCTTAGCTTGAGTTTTTTCACTATAGCTTAGTTAAGCTAAGCTTAATGAGTTTAACTACTTTAACGTATTGGTTTAGTTTCAAGACTAGGTTTAAAACAGAGGAAAAAAGGTTTGATTTAGTTTCACTCCGAATGATCTAGTTAAGGTAGGTTTAATTAACTTTGGGGCTTAATTTGTGTCATTTAGCTTTGTTTCATCACAGCTAGCTCAGTTTGATTTAGTTAAGCTAAAGTTTAGTTCCATGTAACTTCTCCACATCTAGTTTAGCTTGAGCTCATGTAATCAAGCGTATTAGTTTCACCAAGGCTGGCTTACTGTCATTTAGTTTCACTCAGTTTGGGTTGGATTAGTATTAATTTTACATTAGTTTAATTTGCTCCACCTTTAACTAGTTTAACTAACTCCTTGAATTTAACTGTGATAATTTATCTGTTTCGCTCACTAAGTTTAACCTAGTTTCACCGAGGCTAGATTAGTTTTATTTAGCTCCGCTTTTCATTTGGTTTAGTTCCGTTGGATTCAGTTTAGATTAGTTTCTGCGTGTCAGCTTGGTTTTGTTTAGCCTCACTGAGTTTAGGTTGGCTTAGCTTAGTTAGATGAGCCGATATTACTAAGATTACTCTTATTAGTCTATTTGTCTTATTTGTAAGCATCTCTTCGGCGGTAAAGCGGGAGTCAGCTGAGGATACATATGAGTCCAGTGGAGCTGAGGGCGAACAGGGTTTCTCTGCAGACACAGTGGTGGACAGCGGCGTTGCTCTCAGGCTGCCGGATGCGGCAGCAGGACAGCGTCTGCGGCTCCTCCCCCGCCGGCTGCCACTGCAGCTGCAGCAGCCAATCGCAGTTCAGCAGCACGCTGCAGCGGCCTGCCACAAACGACAGCACACGCACCGACTGCAGCTCACACGCGCCTGAAAATAAAGCCTCCATTAGTAGGGTTAGAACATTTGTGCGCAGGTCTCTAAAACATCAGGTGTGCTTGCGTGTCTGCAGTCAGTTTGCTACTGCGGTGCTGTCGGTCCTCCGAGGCCTGACGACGGTGGGCTGCTCGGGGTACCCACCCTGGTCCTGCTCTCTGGCGGCCTGCAGCAAGCGATCTGCAGGGCATTCAGAGACGCGGAGCAGAGAAACGGAAGCTGGTCGTTCTGCCTCCACCTCCAGCAGCCTCAGGTCCCACTGAGATCCGACGGCCAGCAGCCGGAAGCCGCTGACGCCCCGAGCGTGGACAGACGCCTCCTCCCAGGAAAAGCTGGAAACAGCAGAACATTTGAAAAGTTCAGTTTGTTGATACAAAGTTGGAGGCACACTATTGTCTAAAGTATCATTGTAGGCTGTAGCATCAAGACTGGGCCCGTCACGAAAACGGCCTCACCGACTTATCGAGGTCACGTCCATATATCGTACCACACTGCTGGTTGTGTTCACGTGCGTGTTTATTTGGATGAGAACGTCACATTTTACCCAACACGATGCCAGAATTACCAGCGGGGGTTTCCCCCACTTTACAAGACGGAGCTGTCACTTCTGGTCGCGCTGCTTCCGTCCTCTCGCCGTCGGCTCTCTCATTTCGGCCGCCTGTATCCGGGTTCTTGTCGACCGCATCCCTGCGGAGGATGCACCGACCCGCCTGTCGACCTCCCGCTCCGCCCTTCCCTCACTCATGAGCAAGACCCCGCGATACTTAAACTCCTCCACTTGAGGCAGGAGCTGCTTGATATTATGCCACCATTATATCAGTGGCATAAAATGGTCTTAAAATGACAATAATATCGTTTATCCCAATTCTTTTCTGGCACAATATTATCGCCCAACAAAGGTAGTTATCGTGACAGGCCGAATCACGACTTCCCTTCATCGGAACTCAGGGCCCAAACCAAGAAAAAAAAGCCCACGTGATCATATGGTGTAGTTTGTACAATATCTATAGAATTCATTGATTCATTAACGACCTCTGTCTCCGTTTCTTTGTCCGATTTACATCATTTGAATAGGTTTTGGGTGGCACCACCTGTATATAGTCTGATCCGGTGTTTCTTCGAAATAGTCCCAAAAACTGCACATGCACCATTCGTACTGTACGTACATGTGAGGGGGTTGCTGCTATTCGTGAGTAAATTATCAAAATAATCTGTAGCTGCAGCCATACATGCCGGTACAGAATGTGCGCGCGCTTAACTTTGATTTGTTGTCTTGACCTTGTAGCTCGTTCAAAAGTTAGGTGAATTTTGTATCGTGGTGGGCGTAACATACTATGACCTCGGCCTACGGCCTTTTTGGATCGTCGCTATAATCTCTTTTTACGTTAGCTGCTTATACTGTGGCTGTGTAAGCGCTTTGTGTTCATTTCCTTCATTAACTTTATTGTACGGCTGCACAGTTAATCGCAACATGTACGCAGCAGCCAACTCGCAGAAGCTGCGGTTTGTGGAATAAAAAAAAAAAAAAGGTAAAGTGTGAGACAAGCAGCATTAAGATGAAGTGCTGCAGCGACGCCCTGACCTACAGGGACACGTGCGTTTGCCACGGACCCCAACAAATGTCACATCGTCGGGGTTTTAATAGTTCTGTCAGTGAAAAGGAAAAACTGTGATGCAAAAATTATCTTTCCCACCAATCGTGAACCACATCTGTCAAAATAATAGCCATATGATCGTTTTTCACCATAACGTGCAGCCCTAGTTTACATAGTTTAAATAAAGACCGACAAAGCAATCGATGTCACCTTGATGCCGTGGCGAATCAAAACGAGGGCGCGATATGACCGAGGAAAGTACTTTTACACCACTGTACTGAAGTGCAGTTTTGAGGTACTTGTACTGTACTTGAGTATTTCACTTTAATGCTACTTTATGCTTCTACTCCGCTACATTTTGGAGCCACTACATGTATTTGACAGCTTTAGCTACTTTGCAGACTTAGATTATTAACACAAAATACAAATCAGCTAATAGATTAGGATTATTTTGTTATGGATTGAGCCTCCCAGCAGAGTATAAAGTTGTTAAAACGCGCTCCACCCTTCACCAGCTGCAACATTAAAGTGATGAACACATGAATTATAATCCAATAAAGTAATATATGGTATTCTGGAATGGCCCGCTCTGCGTGATGAGTACCTTCACTTTTGATATTTTAAGTACATTTTGATGCTAGAACCTTTGTACTTTTGTATTTGTTTCCTCTGTAGCATTGCTGCCTTTAATTAAAGTAAAACATCTGAATACTGCTCACAGCATGTTAACTGTATATATATTCAAACGAGGATTTCTTTATGTTTTGGCCGTGTTTCATGCCTTTGTGCTGCCATATTAAGGATATAACTGCTGTTGGTAAGGAGAGAGGAAACGAGCAGGAAGGGCGCGCTGGTGCCGGGACTCACTCCGTCCAGCAGCCGCCCACCGCAGCCGGAGGCGCCTCTCTGTCCGCCGGGTCCCAGAGCACCAGCCGCCCGCGGGCCCCCAGGCAGCCGAGCAGGGAGCCTCCGGGAGCCAGCTCAGCCTTCCGGATGTCCGCCACCTCGCCACAGTGCTGGTTCTCCGGGATCACGCACACCTCTATGGAGCCGCTCTCCGGCCGCCCCGCCGCCTCCAACATCTCCGCGCGTTAAACGGGCGGCTTATCAAAACGGATTCAGGCGTTCGCTACGGACACATGTTGGAGGAAAAACGTTTCTCCGTGTCACGTAAACAGCAGCGGGGCCCGGGCGGTCACATGCCCCGTGCTCCCCTGTCAGCTGACCGAGTCCGACCAATAGGAAAACGCCACAAAAGTCGACTTAATCGAAAGACGATGTCAGGCGATGACGTTTTTTCTTCTTTACAGTTCTTCTTGATGCTTTGACCTGGTTAAAGAGACTGGGATCACTGTCTCAGCAGAGAAGAAGATGTGTTAACCCCTTTCTCACTGGATCGACACATCTTCCCCACCCTCTTGCAAAACAGTTAACACAGATGTCATTCAGGCTGTCCAGACGCCATTGTCTTAGCTATGGTAACCAAACAGAAACCATTTATGCCTAACTATTAGAAACTACCTAGATCCGTATGAACTCACTGAAGCACCTGTTTCCTTTACACAAATCTTCAATTAGCAATCAGTCTGCAGGCCTTATAAAGCAAGGTGCCCCGTCAGATGTGAGGGAGTATCAATAGTGGCTATGTCTTATACTGCTAAAGATTTTACTGTATGTTATTAACATGTATTCTCTGTAATATTTACAGTATTTCAGTTTTTCCGACACGGTTTGCAAAAGGTGAACGTCATGGAATCAATGAAAAAAAGGCATCGAAGCGTTTCGCATTCTGGATCCGATTCTTTGACACAGCCGATATAGAAAGACAACAAAGGGCCCTGGCAACAGGCTACAGTGACAAGCAGTGGTGCACTGATTCACACTGACTTCTGTGTCTGTGTAGCGACTGACTGAAAGAGCTCATATACGTGTTTGCAAGTTGTACTTTTGTTGCATATTTTAAATGTCAGAGCCTTCTGCAAACAAAATGTGTCATCTTGCCCACGAGTGCCACTGTTTAGGCCTGTGTGCTAAAGGGTTTGAAAATGTGGAGTTCGAGCTGACGGCCGCCATTACAATGTCAAGAGGGTAACAAATTACAGACCGTGCAAAATGTTCGTGTACAGGTAGTAAATGTTTGAAACCAGCACACGTAATCATTCTTTTGTTTTCTTCTAGCTAAGTTTTATATACCTGTATGGCCTCTTTTCACTGTTTTCCATAAAAACAATGTGACGAGTAAATTAAAAACCTGAAATCTTATAATAATAATAATGCTGTAGTATCTAAAGAGTGTGTCATAAAATGTGTTCATCATTTTAAATGATTATTAACTGTTTTATTATTGTATTTGTTGTTTTATTATGTTTTTACACACTTACTGATACCTGTATGCTGTTTAATCCCTCCTGGATTTTTCTTCTCAGAATCGTAGATTCTAAAGAATTTCATTCAATAAAGATCAATTGTGTATTGTATTATGTAGATTAATATGGAATGAAATGGCATTCCATATTAAATAAACATCAATCAAAAATTATCAAAAATAAAGTGGCTTAATCATTAGCGATTGCTTTTCCCTGCAATAAAAAAAACAGGAAGCGGAAGTGAGACAGCTGCGCTCATTGGCTGCAATAGAATCCGCCGATCTTCACACAACTGTATGTGCAGATCGTTCGTCATATGACGCGGCCGGTCGCATCCGCATGAACAGAGATCTGCTGAAACCTCTGCCTGTTAACGGCTGTTCCGCGGTCAGGGTCGCCTTTGCTATGGCGTCTTCTCAAGAATGGAAGCGGTGCTGAGCCTTGTGTCGCTGACTGTCACGAAGGTTTTACAGTTTTCCGGGCTTGTCGACAGCGGGGATGCCCTGAAGACTAAAACAATGGAGGAGAAAGCGTTAGAGGTTTACGGTGAGAGAAGCTCGAACGGGCCCGACGTTAACCGCCGCTGCCGGACTCTATTCAAATATTTGCTGAAAATGCGCTTCCATGAGTGTACTGGCTAACGTTAAAGACAGCCATAGAGCCCGGCTAAGATAAGTAACGTGTTATAAACCTCAACAAACGGCGCCAGATTGTAATCAAAATGTCCTGTTTGACGAGTGGCTCTCCGTCAGTCGCAGACGCGCGGAAAAGTTGTGCGCCGAACTTTTATTATATGTATTTTATATCGTAAGAGATCTTTTATGAAGTAGCTAAATTGTGTCAGGTTGCCATTATTCCTCTGGATGATTTCTTCTTTCTGAGTGAGCCTGAGATGGAGTTCGGTGTGCTTGTATGACCAGTGCTGGTAACAGAACTCAAATCGATGATTGTCTAAAAGGGGTTTGGTGTGTTTTGTAGTGAGCGGCAGATATTGGAAATACAACTGGAACACTTAAATAAATGGTTTTCTGAACGGAGTTTGGTGTGGTTGGAGTGACTGGCGCATGTTGGGACTAAATAGCACTGGTTTAGGACTTTAGCAGAGTTTCTGAATGGAGTTTGGTGTGGTTGGAGTGAGCAACATGTAATGGGACTAGTGTTGGTACAGTAGGCGTTTGGGCTTTGCAGCGTTTGGATTATATAGCGGAGCTCAGAGCAGTCCAATTCATAGATCTTAAGAGTTTCCTAAACGTTTAGGTTCACATTAATTTGATGTATTATTAGTTCATCATCAATGCATTCGCTTTAAGCTGCGGTGTTTCAAGAACCTCTTGTAATTTGCAGGAAGTGAACTTCCATTACACAATGCAAACACTGCAGGCGTGTTTGGTTTATTTTGGATTACAAAAGCATGAAAAGCTCTTTTCCCCCCAGATCTTCTTTTGGGGTTTAATGGGTTCAGGGGTTTTAGTCATTTACTCATTTGTTGCTTCTTACTTTCTAGTTTTAGACTCCATGATACTTTTAGGCAACAAATGTTCAGTGTTCAGTTCATTTATAAAGCACATACTTGCACAACAGACCACCAAAGTGCCAAAGACCACATCATTCTAAGATCACATTCAGTTTCATTACATCACCATGAAAATGAAACCTAAAACCAAGCATATAAACAGCACTAGCCCACCCTCGCGGAAGTGTGCGTAACGCCAAATCAAAAAAAAAAAAGATTTTAGCTGTGGTTTAAACTCTCTAAGCCTGCAGCACTGTGGGCTGTAATGAGGTAACCCAGTCCACAGTCCATCGGCTTTATATGTCGGAGCGGTATCATGTAAAAGCTTCAACAACAAATAATACAGTCTTAGAATTCATTCAACCAATGTAATTCTCTTAGTATAGGGCTGATGTGCTCATATTCCCGAGTGCCTGTCGGAAGTCTGCGTTTTGGACCATCTGTAGTCTGTCTAAAGCGGTTTGTTGAACGCCATACTGCAGCGCATTACCGCAGTCTGGTCTCGAACAAAATAAAGGTATGAATGATCTTTTCCGGGCCCCTCTGTGACACAAATGACTTGGTTTTAGCGATTTGTCTTGAAAGAAAGAAAGAAAGAAAGAAAGAAAGACCGATTCTACCCACACTCTGTCTGCTTTTTGGCCTGCTGGCCCGTCTTGTTTGCCGCCCTCGAACAGATGTGATTCGGTCGATCCGGGACCCGGAGAAGCCCAAGACCCTGGAGGAGCTGGACGTGGTGACGGAGAAGTGTGTGGAGGTCCAGGAGCTCGGCGAGGACGAGTACCTCATCACCATCAAGTTCTCCCCCACCGTCCCTCACTGCTCTCTGGCGACCCTGATCGGTGAGTCCCTCCGCGGACGAGTACGCAGTACTAAATATGCTGAAACAAAAGAAATTGAACTAACGGGGATTCAAATGTACTCGTGTTGGGCTGGAAACGTCCTCACTGCTAGCAGCCTTTGTACATTACACGGAGCCACTTTCTTCAGGGTTCCCATCCAAGTACCGCCCAATGGGGCCTGTAAAGGAATAATTCACCCAAAGATGAGCGTCGCGGAGCGGGAGACTGGTTTAATACGCTTCCCTTTCCCACGGGGTGGCAGAGCTGCAGCTGGCACGCGTTTGGAATGATCGATCTGCCAGTTCTTCTCTCGTTTGGTCTTTGATATTCCAGAATATAGTGGGGAAAAATGGCCGAAGCCCCCCGCTGAAAAACCGAAAGATATATAGTTTGCTGTCATGGAAGATTAAGAAAACCCAGCAAACTCTCACATTTGAGACGCTTGAACCAGTGAATTTTCGGCATTATTATATGATATCGTTATTCAAATTGCAGCTCTAATCACCTGCACTTTACTTAAAGTCGGCCGGTTTAGCGTCGGCCTCTTTGGCGTGACCTGCCACAGAACGTGACCGCAGCACCACTGGAGTCCCGTGCGGATCAATCGGCCAGGTCAGTGTGTCGGCCGGCGGTAGCTAACTGCAGGTGTGTGTGTGTGTGTGTGTGTGTCGGCCGGCCGGCCGAAAAGCAACAAGAACTAGCAGAGTGCCAAACCCGTTTTGCGGTCATTGAGAAACCGTGTCACCATGCCAGCGGTTGTGCATCAGAGCGCACTGACGGGATCATTTACACCGTTAAAACGTCCCGCTTCGTCGTAGTTCTGGTTGTCGTGGAGACGTGTTGAGGGGCCCCCTGACAGGAATTAACAGCGAGGAAAAGACCTGCGGGCGGCGCGTCCTCCCTCGGTTCTCCAAGGGGAGCGGTGCTCGCGGCGTCTCCGCGGTCAGGTCTTAGGGTCGGCCGGAGCAGCTCCTCGGACGGGTTTTACACCGGCGTTAACTGACGGCCCGCAATGCAACCGCAGGGGGGCACAAGCCAGTGTCTTCATGTGCCAGTCCCAAGTCTGGATAAATGCAGAGGGTTGTGTCAGGAAGGGCATCCGACGTAAAACACATGCCAAACTA
>CM022474.1:1132147-1154282 GCA_011952105.1 Coreoperca whiteheadi | reverse complement strand
GAGTATCAGCAAGAATGAAAGGAAAGGTGTTCAAGACGGTGGTGAGACCAGCGATGTTGTACAGCTTAGAGACAGTGGCACTGAAGAAAAGACAAGAGGCAGAGCTGGAGGTGGCAGAGCTTAAGATGCTGAGGTTCTCTTTGGGAGTGACGAGGGCGGACAGGATCAGGAACGAGTACATCAGAGGGACAGCTCATGTTAGATGTCTCGGAGATAAAGCCAGAGAGGCCAGATTGAGGTGGTTTGGACACGTTCAGAGGAGAGACTGTGAATATATTGGTAGAAGGATGCTGAGGTTGGAGCTGCCAGGCAGGAGGTCTAGAGGAAGACCAAAGAGGAGAATTATGGATGTAGTGAGAGAGGACATGAAGTTAATTGGTGTGAGTGAAGAGGATGCAGAGGACAGGGTTAGATGGAGGCGCATGATTCGCTGTGGCGACCCCTGAAAGGGAACAGCCGAAAGGAAAAGAAGAAGTTAACTGACGGCCCGCCGCGCCTCCTTCAGACGCTAAGGGGAACCGTGTGCGAGCGAGGGGCGGGGCAAAACCACCTGCGCATGACAACGGGTTTGTGTGTATCCTGGTCACCATGAAAAAGAAATAAACTCAGGACAGTTTATTCATGTGTTTTTGTTGAAAGATTCGTATGTGTCGTCCTCAGATTAGGGTTTCAGCTCCCAAACATCCATATGACTATCGGCCTCAAAAAAGATCCAGTATCGGTGGGGCGATAGCTCCTGGGGGGCCCCCATACTCTTCCCATTAGCTCGCTGATCTGAGGCCCTCAGGAGGGACTGTAGTCCACACAGCAGGCCGCAGTACACTGACTCATTGCTGAATACTGGATCTGATGTGTTTAGACTCTTTTTACCAATTGTTCTGTGTGCCACAAAATTCACGAGTCCTGTTTTCTCCTCCCTAAGTCTCCTCGGTACCTTTCTGTAGGACGAACCGTCCAGCCCCTTTTGTTTTTATATTCCTCTCTGTTTGTTATTACGTGAGCGACCGCTGAGGCCTTCCTTTTTCTGCACCGCTGCGCACAATCTTGCGACTTCTCTAAAGCTTCTAATGGCTGAGATTAGAAGCCGAGGCTGAGCAGCTGATGGGTCTTTATCGCGTCAGCGTGACTGGCTCTGCGACCGGTCGCCCGACCCCTCACCTCATGACTGTGGGTCCCCGGTGGCGATCGGTCTTCTCTTTCAGCTGTGAATCTCAATAAGAGGAGTCGTAGTGCTCAGTGGTAGACTCGAGCTGTAATTCCTTCAGAGGAGCAGCCCGTGTGATCGCGGGAACACACGAAGGAAACCGTTTTCCCGCATACAAATCACATCTTTGCTATTCATGTATTCAAATCTGTGCGACTTGTTGTCGCCTGTGCGTTAGCAGGTCTTTGCATTATATTTGGCTGCAAAGCAAGTTCCCACACGCGCACAAAAAGGACAAAGGACCGAAAATTAAAGCTGAGGCTTGACGGCCCGAAGCAGAGTTTTCTCTCCCTGCAGTCTTCCCCCGTTAATCGGGCTGTCGGAGGACAAATGTAAGACGTGGCTTTCGTTCATATACATGCGCACGGCGAATTGGATTCAGGAGTCCATTAGCTGCAGAGCACTGCCTGCAGCCAGAATCGGGTTTAATGAGCGTTTTACTCTCAGTACTCTGTGTTCAGGCTGCCAGCAGGGGGAATAGTACACAATACACATTATTCTCGTCACTCAGCACTTAGATACTTTAACAACACTTTCACTCACAATTTATAACATAGGCGTGTAACCGACGCAGTTTTTATTCACTTGTTACATACAAATGACCATATTGACTTATTTTAATGCTAATGTTTCAAATGTTGCCCTTAAATTACCCCTGAAGTAGTTTCTGAGTTACATAGAACTTATTTTTCCACACCGTTTTCACACGACCCACAGAGCTCCTCTTTGGTGATTTTGAGGTCGAGCGTTACTTTCATTATCGATTAGAACTTTTCTGCTAAATTCAACCAGTGCCCGCCGCAGGTTTTGGGAGCCTTGTAGGTCTTCAAATAGCTTGTTTTGTCCAAGCAGCAGTCCCAACCCCAGAAGAGGCTGGGCGGCTTTAGTTTGACGTATGGAAACCTAATGAGTGGGTTAGAGAGAACCTCCATGAACATAATACTAATTGATATTCATTCTTTAAAATCCCACGGGGAAGCCCTTCTCGTGTTTGTCCCAGTAAGTGTTTTGCTGGAACACAATCCTATAATTGACCAAACGAGTGACACTGCATTGCCATAAGTATGTGGACACCTGAACATTACACCAATATAACATAGTTGAATGAATGTTCTGCAATAACAGTTGTGAAAAACATAGACAGAACAAAAAAGTACACTAAAGTATGTGGACATGTACAACTCAATATCTGGACAGAGTTGTCGACATACTTTTGGCCTTTATAGTAAATGGAGATCTCGCGCTGCCACAGGTTTGGATTTAACTTGTGACTCATTTGACCTGAGAACAGGTGAAACGCCACGTGTTGACGGGGGACCTTTTATTAGGATTCAGTTGCATGGAAACGCAGTAAAAGACCATAATTAACACCCAGCCCTACTTGTAGAGCGCCTGCAGCCACCGTGCATGCAGGGCTACCGGGAGACGTATTATTGAGTGCCTCTGTGCACCGTCGGCACGCAGTGCTCAGTCTGAGGACCAATGCAGTGGCAGCTTTTCCCTCAGCAGGTTCTTCCTAATGGGGAGACTAGTTGAGATATGATTGACGGGTCTCCTGCAGTGATCTCGGCCTCTCTGGACTCCGCCCGTGTGTGCCGGAGGGAAGCCTTAGTGCAGCAGATGATTTCCTGGCCAGAGGGGGCTGCTGGCGCGCCGCTGCAGCTTCACGGGGCGGGGGGGGGGTTGCTTTTGAACACAGCTGCTGGTGGATCCACCCACATCCCTGCGTCCACTCTAGAACCCTTTGCTGCCCTTTTCCAGCAGCTCCACCAGAGTCTGGTAGCAGAATCAGTGATTTGAAAACATCAAAAGGTGCATAAAAGGATCTGGTGTCAATCCATTATAGGAGGTGGGGGGTGGGCGGGGGGGGACTTCTCTCTAGTTTAAAAAATCACACAGACAGAAATCCATCAGAGAAATAGACCAAATTCTACAACTACAGCAGCAGGAAATAGACCAGAATGCCTTGCAGCTGCAGGCTGTTTCGAGTTCGTTTAAAGAACTGAAAGATATATAGATAGAGAGACAACAAAAACACACACAAGACAGCCTCTTTACCGTCTTATTCACAAACCGTAACGTTCTGATCCGATGAGTTTGCCTGGTTACGAGGAGGATCCCATTTTGGATCAAAACGTCAGTAGACAGATTTTGGTTTCTACGCCAGTTGATGCATTTTGGCAATATGAGGAGTACCTGCACACTGCCAAATGAGCAGAGGCAGCATGATCATCTATTCATATGTGATCCATAAGACACCTCTGTCACGAGGAAAACGCTCACATGAATAGACGTACAAGTGTAATTCAAAGGCTGTCCCAAACTCAGTCCATGTCAGTAATAAGATGGGTGCCACATGGTCACAACGGGCGTCTGAAAGCATAAGGACTAAGTGGGATATCACAAATATAGTTTATATGCAGATTGTTTTTCATGACCTATGTAAATATAGATCCTGGGGGGTAGGATTATACGTTTCATAGGCACATAGAAAAAAACCATTTCCTATTTAAATAATTTTACAAATCTGCCCATTTCCTTCCCGTGGGTGTTTGCCGCAGGAACAGCTGCAGTTCAGTTTATTTCTTCAGCGCAGTTCGCGCGCTGAGGCCGTTTCAAAGTGCTTTACAAACTCGTGAGCTTTGAAAATCCTCTGGGATTTGTCTGATTATCAACCAAAACAATACTTTGTTCTCCAATGTCCTACTGTGAGAGACCCCACTTATTTATTTCCTTCATCTAATAACGTGAGTCAAACCTCTCGTTGGTGACGTGTTGTCTGAACGCAACCAGCCGTGCGACTGACTGCAGTACAGGCTGAAATTGGCAAAAGCTGTACCCCGTACGCAGCATTTCCGTCAGCATCTACTTTGGATTTATACAGTAAGGGTGGGAGTCAGACTTTGTGTGAATGACTGAACGAACGTATGCACAGCGGCGAAATCATGTGTGCAGCCCAGGGTTTTCCCCATTCTTTTGACATTTCGGACACCAAAAGACCATCTGAAAACACAATGTGCAGATTACTCGTTAAGAAGAATAATCATTAGGTGCAGCCCTGGTGGGGAAGTCTGACGCTGCTATAATTCAGAGGGACTCCCGTTGCGGGATTGCTTGGCAGTTAGGCCAAACACAAAGAGCACGGGAGCCGAGTGGGAGCATGTAGCGGGCTGTTTTTAATTGAAGAAGTGAACCAGAATGAATTAGAAACGCGTTACAGTCCCGTGTGCGTGTCGGCACGGCGACGTTGAAGTGCACTTTACTCCCTGTGCCCCTGTGGCAGCGTTGCCACCTTCGCCCGTTCCTTCGCGACGTTATTAACAACGTGTGAGAGCCAAGCTTTGTTGTGTGAATTACCCAGGGGCTGTGCAGGGCAGGAATCGGGATCTCCCACAGCCGCCCCGACCTTCACCACTGACCGAAGGAGAAGCACGTGAAGCAAAATGAACTCCTAAAAAAAGTCGAGTTTGACGGTATAACCCCTGAATGTCTGAAGAGATTGAATTCACGTTGACGGGACGGGGTGGTACGAGCGGCACCAGAGTGGGGGTTAATCGCTCGGATTTGTGTGTTTTGACGTCGACCGTCCCGCTTGCTGCCTTCTGCATCGTGTCTGCGCTCTTCAGCAGAGTCCGACGCCATCTTTTCTGCCTGCTGCTTGTTTTTCCTGAGCTGTGAAATGTTGCTTGTCATCATCTGCGATCAGTGCGCCTGATGGTGATGGTGATGGTGATGGTGATGGTGTGTGTGTGTGTGTGTGTGTGTGTGTGTGTGTGTGTGTGTGTGTGTGTGTGTGTGTGTGTGTGTGTGTGTGTGTGTGTGTGTGTGTGTGTGTGTGTGTGTGTGTGTGTGTGTGTGTGTGTGTGTGTGTGTGTGTGTGTGTCTCTCTGCAGGCCTGTGCTTACAAGTGAAGCTGCAGCGATGTTTGCCGTTCAAGCACAAGGTGAGTAAAACAAATAGACCTATTTCTCTCACTTGGCTCTGGTACTAAGGCGTCTGCCTCCAACCCAACACGGTGGCTGCGAATGCGCGGCGTGTCCCCGTCGCTCTGAATCGGCGTGAAGAACGGCAACGGTATCCGACGCCATCATGACAACTGCTTCCCCTGTCGCCGCCCCCTCCCCCACGGGACATGCAGAGCATCTGTAATGTCAAAACATGTTTGCGGTGGAACGCGATGGATGTGTCACGTCCCATAATGCCACAGCGTTACTATGAATTCAGTGAGTTGTGCTGTGGGCGGCAACTTGAGCCTGTATTTTGATGGCCCCATTAAACGTGGCGTGAATTTTACAGTCCCTGTTTGCGGCGCACAGGCACCTGTCGCTGGATTACTTTGATACTGAAGACAACGTAAAAGACCTGATGGTTCTCTGGAGTCGTGAGGAGCGCCTTACTTTCTGCCCTTTCTAAGCAGATTTAGATCAACGCTCGGAAAGAGTAAGTCACACTGAATCTAAAAGTCTGAGTGTCCAGGTTTCAATTCAGACTCACAGCTTGAAAACCCGCGCTCTAAATAATCCCCAGCCCTTATTGTGAATCGCTTTCACACAGGAGGTTATTTCTGTTGTTCCAGTGAAATATGTCACAGTTTTCTGTTGTTGATCTTCTGTTGTCCGTGGGAGCGTTTGATTTTTTTTTTACCAGCTGGTGGGGATTACATGGATACAGTTCCGTGAACTTTTTACCCCAATGCAACAGAAGTTTCAAGTTGACTTTCACATCCGAACACGACCGAACAAATCGAACGCTCCCACGGACAACAGAAGAAGGCGGGGGAGTCTGGAGCTCGGTTCACTGAGGAAGCATCTGTTGTTTCATTAACAATTCAAGGAGTACAGCCAATTAGCTGTTTATTCACAGCCCAGTTTTAGAGGTCGGGGCTCGTGGAGAGAGGCGTTCTTGGACGGCCATCAAACAGACAGCGGCGGGTGGAGAGCTTTATCTCTGCGGCTTTCCAAACAAAGACGAGTAGCCTCTCGATCCGGGGAGGGTTTTCTGTCAGGAAGCTGGTGAGCAGTGCGGAGAGCCCGCTGCAGCCTCACGCCGCAGTCCTGTGGTGGGAACAGGACCAGAAACACACAAAGAAAAGCTTCTTAAAATCACGTCCAGACTGATTTAAGCTCCGCTGATCCGTATGTTTTACATTATAATGACTCTGTGATGTTAAACCACCAGCTCTGCAGCTCTTACTACTTTCGGTTCCGAGGCACATTTCCCATCTGGAGCCATTGCTAACATGCAACGTAATAAAGCGATAATATTTCAGAAGTGTGTGAAGGTCTACTCTCCCCCTCCCCCCCAAGTGGTGTCCTTACTTCCTTAATGTCATTTAAAACTGAAAACTTTTCTTGTTTGTGGCGGGACATTAGATGCTGTAAAATCAACGGGCTATCTATCAGTAAGGGGGAGGGAGACGGTTTGATCTTAATGGGGGGTTAGAAAGGCAGGGTTGTTTTCCTAGCAGTGGCATTTCTCCACGCAATTCAAGCACCCGTTTCATGGGATCTCCAAACAGTCCCGTGTCGTGTTGAAACGTTAGTCCCTCTGGGCTCGACTACCAGTGGCCGGTCGTCTCAGGTGCCAGAATTTAAAATATCCGTGCAGTATTTAAGGTTCAACCGCTGATGTCGGGCGATCGGGTCCGGCTCACGGTCGGCGTTCCAGTCCATCCCAGACGGGGTGGATGGGCTTGGCTTCACCAGTCAAGCTTCTTCCACCCCAAAGTGGGGAAACCATTTCTTCATGGCCGGCTTAGTGCGCAGGGAGACAGGAAAGAGACAAACTGTTGAAGAACACTAGTGTCTAAAATAGCATTTTAGGCCGGAGCAATAGGAGTTCCCTTCGGCCCGGACCAGGACAAACAGCCCCCAGACCTGCCAGTGCACACCATGCCATATATTTATATTTCCTGGTATTCGGTCATGTCTTCTGAGCAGCGTTCGTTCTGTCACCAGTTGAGATTATAAACTGCGCTTGTTGTTCTCTGATCTCTGCAATCAGTCCACACCGCCTTATTCTCAGCGTTTCTTCCTCCTCTTCTCTTTTACACCAAGCTAATGGCTGAATAAAAAACAAAGCATACAGCGTGTAACTCCGCCTTTTTAACACCGGTTGTTTTTCTTTATTTCTCAGTTGGAAATTTACATTTCAGAGGGAACCCATTCTACTGAGGAAGACAGTAAGTGGCTTTTTATTTTTATGTTTTTCAATTTAAAAGACTAAATTAAACAACCCGCTCCCGCTCCTGCCTCAGCGGGAGGTTGTTTAATTAAACAACCTCCCGCTGAGGCAGTTCTCCGGCTCACGTTGGGTGTACTGCGTTCTGCACACTGGCTGTCAGCATTAGTGTTTAAGGGTTAAAACTGAATGAATCTTCGTGACTGATGCTAAATGTGGGCAGAAACCAAATGATCTAAAGAGGATGATGGTGTTTCCTGAAGTGTTGTAGGTAGTTGTTTGCGCACCTATTGGGTGAACTGATAAATTAGCACAGAGTTCGGTCTCCGCGGCCTAAAGGTGTGCTGAGACCGAACCCACCGCAGATCTCAGAGGTGGCACAATCGCATACGTAGTGGAAAAAGATCCAACGCTGCACAAACAGTCCAGCGGTCAAATTCCGGAAGGAAGGCTTCGCTTCGCCCCCGTTCTGAACACACCCGAAGGATTTCGAAGTCGCTCGTCAGCCCGTCTGTCCGACGCGTTGGCCCAGAGCGAGATCTTTGGGCAGCTTCTGGTGAGATTGCCACGACGTCTGCTGCAGATATTCATGCCCCCCAGAGGACTAATCCTGATGATATGTGGTGACCTCTTGACCTTTTCGTGAAGATCAAATTTTCACCTTGAGATTCTCTTGTCTAAGCCAGAGTTTCCACTAACTTTGAAGTAGATGTTCACCTTCCTGTGAGGATCACCCATTTCCACGTTAGACGCTATGAACGTTCCTGTGCGGCCGCTCTCGGGACAATCGTTTGGCCTCAGTACCTGCGGCGGGTTCTTCGCAGTGATTGACTTCCAGCGCAGGCACTCAAAGCGTTAGTGCGGGAATCTCGTGGCATTGGAAACCGAAAAAGTTCACTAATGGGCAACTTTTGCCTCATCTACAAATATATCTGGGGGCAAAATGTTTGCAGTGAACATTTAAAACAAAAAAAATAAATCCAGAGGATAGTTCCAGGTGCACAGCTGAGGCCGATGGGGGATGTCAGTTTCGCAGGCGTCAGTTCATAAACCAAAGTATTAGCTGACGTGATGATGGCGCTAGATGGAAAATCAGGCGCTCGTCAGATATATGATCTGAGAACCAGGAACGTTCCAGACGTTGCATGGACCAAGCGACTCTGCCATCCCCAGAGCCTCGCTGCCAGCGCGGCGAGGTTACTGGCGTTAAGTGTGTTGTCTCGTTGTCGTTCAGTGGCTCAGTGACGCTTCTGTCTCCAGTTAACAAGCAGATCAACGATAAGGAGCGCGTGGCAGCCGCCATGGAAAACCCAAACCTGAGGGAGATCGTGGAGCAGTGCGTCACCGAGCCCGATGACTGATGGGGGGGGAAGCTCCGCCTGCCTGTGGCAAACACCTCGGAGCCGCAGAGAGTGTGTGTGTGTGCGTGTGTGTGTTCGTGTGTGCGAGTGTGCGTGTGTGTTTCCGCAGTGCCTGAGGATGTTGTTCAGAGGATTATGCCCCGAGCGCCTGTCTGAAGGCAGAGGCTTGTGTCTGCTCTGGGGAGGTTGCGTGTGTTTTGGAGGGTTTTCCGGCGTCTCCAGCGAGGAGCTTGAACACTGCGAGGCGAATACAAGCCAGGATGGGAGCCGGACTATTCACGATCATTCCCTGCCGGACGGCCTCGCAGGCCAGCAGCAGCGGGTCTTTGTTGTCGTCTGCAGAGGCTGTGTCAGGCGCTGAAGAGGAAGCGGGCCGGTGGTTTCAGCCTCTCCTGCGGTGACTGTTTCCAGAAGACAAAATTTGTTTTTTTTAAAATGAATCCGGTTCATGTCTGAGTAAAAGTATGAATCTTTTAGAGGTCATCATTTAAAAAAAAAAAAAAAAGAGAAGAAAAATAAGATGTGATGTAAAAAAGAATCAGGTATTAAAAGCTAAATCGATGAGAAGCAGCTTTTGAGTTTCCTGCTTTACAGAGTGCCTATTACTAAAATGCCACCTCTCAACACAAACACATGCAGTATAACGCACGCAGTTACTTTGACCTGCGATGACGCCGTGTGGCTGAAGAGCAGTCGTGTAGATACTCATCGCGGTTAGTACCAATCGGCCTGAGATGAGGGAATAACCCGGAGTGACCCCTTTCTCACAGAAACCCTGTGTTACAAACTGGAGGTGCAGAATGTGAAAACAGGCAGGGAAGGTCTGCTGACGGGACGCTAGCATGTTGCATTATGGGAAACGATCTCTGGCCCTGTGCTGCACAGGCTTTGACTTTGTCTTTCGCTCGTGAGTCACCCAACTCTATGGAAGAACGATGCTAAATCGCGGGAGCAGCCTTTTAAGCATAAACTGAATCACCTTAAACCTGCAATAGCTTTTAGGTTGGGGTTTTTTTTATTTGTTGGATTTTGTTTCCAGCAGAAACAAGTTGTGAACGCAACACTGACATACAGTTTAATCACTCTTTAAGTTGATTCTAATGTTGAACAGCTGCTTATTTCCACCTCCAGCAGTCACGGAGCCGCACGACGGCTCACGAGGAGTCGTGTTCGTGTCGCCTGGTGAACGTCAGTGCAGCGTTCTCGCTCCGTGTTTGGTCTCCGGGAGGGGAACATCCGGCTCTTCAGCTGCTAAACGCTGCTCTCCGACTGAGTGTGTCTGCTGCTGAGCAGGGGGTGCACTGTGGCATCTCTCTGACAGCGACGCCGCGCGAGCGAACCAGAACGGTGAATTTGTGGGTGGGAACAGATGAACGACGAGCTGAAAGTCACCGCGAAGCTGAGGGGAGCCGCGGGTTCAGCTGATAATCGTAGGCTCATCGCTACCAGACACCCAACGCGCTGTCACGTTGTGATTTGAGACGTTATTAGAAAATGATTGAGTCTAGCCGCTTTAACTGAAAAAGCCCTTTGAAGTGGGCAAATGAGTGTCAGTGTCCTCACTTTGAAAAAAACTAAAAAGGCTGCTGTCACTCAAAAGGTCTAAAATAGTAATTTGTCGTCACACACAAAGTAAATATCCAGGTGCAAACACATCGGGGCAGTATTTCATGAATCAAATCGGGTGAATCATACATTTAAATTTTTTAAATGTTTTTTTTTTTTTTTTTCCTTCCATGAGCTGTTTTTTAAAAGTGGCTTCATTTACATTTTCTAATTCAGTCAGCTTGATTTAGTTTATTTTTGTTGTTTCTTTTGCTCATGGCTGAGGAGCCTGAAAAATGGAAATATATCTCTTTTACTAAGCAGTAAACGTATATAACCTATCGTTTGTTCTGTAGTGAGTGTGCAGGCTGCTCACTGATTTCTGTCACGTTTGTTTCAGACTCGAATGCTGAACGCCTCTTCCCAGACGGACGTTTCAGGAGTCACAGCGCTGCTTGTTTGTTGTAATGGCGGGGCGTCAGTCGTTGGGGGGCACTGTTGGTCTTATTTAAAGATCCTGGGAGGGATAAAAGACAGAGCTGTGGCGAGACCAGAGAGCTGGATAAACATCAGAACAGACCGGTCCGGGTCTTCAGTAGAGTTTCGAATTCAACAGATACGACGTGCACTAATTCCACGTTAAGTTCCACCAGAAGTTGCCGGTCAGGAGTCAGAGTCTGCCTGCAGTTTATATCAGAAGTGTGTGTTCTCCGTTGAACATATCTGTCTGACAGGATCCACGGCAAAACCACTCGGTGTTCTGGTTGGTTGGACCAGAACACCGAGACTGAAGCAGCACACTGAAGCAGCTCACCGCTCGCCTCCCCCTCCCCTCCCAAGCCTGTAGGAGAAACTAGGGTGGGCCCAAATGGAACATTATGTTCCATTTCTCCCAACAGCTCCCCCTGAATGTGACGCGCTGCACCTTTAAGTCGGATTGTGAATGCAGGCCTCAAATGTGACATGGAGTATTTTTACTTAAACGTGTTTTTTACTTAGATTCACTAGGCAAATGATGTGAATTGCTTCTCCCGCCACTGGAAACAGCCCAAACTACTTCCTTTGCTTCTGTTTTGGGGAGCGGAGAACTCGCAGTGCAATGCGATGACCCGGGCCGGCCTCTGAGCCCCCATTCAGCCCTCGTCTGTGATCAAAGCCTAGAGAGCAAATGCCAAGCAGCGAGAGCCTCCCAACACGGGCACCTCCAGCGGTTCAGGGCGGTGCAGAGGGTATCTCCTGCGCTGCCTTATTAGCCTGTCTGACAGGGGAGGCTGAGCGCCCTGCAGGAAAGCCTTTGATTGCAGAGGAAGGGGGAAGAGGTGATTTGCATTCAGTGTCAAAACATTCTTTGCACGACTCTAGTAATGGAATGGAGCGTAAGGACAGGTGGGAGAGCGCCAAGACTGCTGCGCTGGCTCTGATGTCAGCTGCATTTTGCACGTGGGCTTTAACAGGCTCTGTGTTCTCGTTCAATTTCATGCACACTGTTGGAGCCACGCTCCCAAACAAACGCGGCCGTTATGTGCTTTTATGCTGCGATTTGCATTTCGCCCTGGTCGATTAGCACCTTTCTCGACGGCTTCTCCGGAGCAGAACCGGACTCCGCTTTATTGCCAAGTAGGTTTTCACCAACAAGGAATTAGCGTCGGTGCTTTGCTGCCTAACAGTAACCAAAGAAAGATAAAGCAAGCGCTGCATGTCAAGAGTCGTAAATATAAAATATTAAAGAATATAACAAAATAATAGGGGATATGACGATATGTCATTAAAATTACAGTTTGTACAAATGGTAATAATGTATTCGTTGTCAAATAAAACCTCGCCTTTTTTCCATGTATTTCTTAGGCTTCGTCTTCATCACAGCAACCTCCCACACATTCCCTAAACACCTGTCAAACACCTGTCAATCATCCCCAAACAGCAGTGAACGTGACGGACTCCAATCCACAGTGTCTCCGTGAAAAGAACCACCGCGGTTTAAGGGGCAGGCCAGCGATTTAGAATTGCCCTTCCATAAAGTTGGGGGACTTGGGTCAGAAAGTGTTGCACACGTTTACATGTTGACCTGACGGCGGCGCTAGATGGAAGGTCAGAGGCTTGCCACAGTTATTACAGTTCATCCCGCGGGGAACACGAGTGTGTGAGCCGAATTCACAGCGGTCCGTCGAATAATGGTTTAGATATTTCGGTAATGACCTAAAACTAAATTTTGTGCCAAACCATCAAGTAGATGTTGAGATATATGACCGCATCAGTGAAAACTTTGACTTGCTAAAGGAAGAGCCAGAGGATCCTCCAGGGACCTTGAGTGTCAGTTGTAAAATTCCGAGGCAATCCATCTGAGAGTTATTGAGAAGTTACGTTCTGCCCTACCTCATGGTGGCACTAGAGGAAAAGTCAGGGGATCGTCAAAGTTAGTAGAATTCATCCTCTGGTGACCACGAATGCCCGTAGAAAATGTCATGGAAATCCATCTGGTAGTTGTTGACATTTTCATCCCTAGAGCCACGAGGCTGGCGTGGCTGAAACGAAGGGTCAAGATCAAAGCAGCGGATGCCCCGATATCTTGATTTTTAGTCTCTAGTATGGGTCTTAAAATGCTGGATCCTACGTTTCCCATAATGCCGCTGGATAGCGTCTCTTCATTCGACTGGTAAACACCCGTGCTCGTCTAACTCAACGAACCCAGTTTGTAACACAGGCTTTCTGTTGGGACGTGTCATCTCCAAGTCGCATGACATCACCATGACATCACCAGGGTTATTTGACAGAACTCCTGCGGGGCCACAGACGACATTACAACTGCAACTGCGATCGTATCGAGGTTTAGCGTGTCGTTAATCGCTGATGAGCTAACGTTGACACAGCGACACAAATGATCCCAACTGTCACCTGTTGGCTGCTCTGCGGTACGTTAAGTCTATTTGATGGTATAATGTCTCTTACGCCGCTGTTTTGGGCTTAGACTTCCACCAGTGCTGTAGGATGCGCTGATGGAAGTCATGTCCCAATGTGCGAGCCCCCGGGTGCCAATGAGAGGATGAATTTCAACAGGAAGCAGTTCCCCGGTGTCCTCCTACGGGGAACGTGCAGAGGACCCCGGCATTTCCTGCACGATGCCAATGCGTTCCACACGTCCAGTCTGCACAGCGGTGGCTTGGCTCTAACGGGGAAGGGTGGGTTTCACATCTCCGTGGGACGCCGCATATCCAGCGCCACCCTGGCTCCTTACGCCACGCAGGGATCGTGGACATCTGTCCCCAGCACAGCTCAGCCACCACGTCGCCCTTGCACGAAAGCGGCAAGGTCGTCGAGCGAGCCTTCGGTCTCCTGAAGGAAAAGGTTCCCAATACTGGAGCTTAGGCTCCGAAACGAGGGAAACGATCCCTGTGTGCCTTGGGTCCTGCACAATATCTGCATCCTAGGAAATGAGCGCAAACTTGAAATGAAATGGAGTTTTTTCCCACCTCACATTGTCATCTGAATTCATTAGTTTTTCTCATAATAATAATAAATATATTGTACATAAATACATGTTATTCTTTTAACGTGTCAATGAGAGACCACTTAAGGACAGAAACCGTCCATGACGCCTCCTCACCAATTCTGACTGATGGAAAGATGAAAAGACAAGTCAAGTTGTCTCAAGCCTGGCTTCAGGACTCATTATGAGGAGGTGTGGTGAGATTACAATTCCCTGCAGGACGGCACACGCACTTTCTCTGAAGTGTGGCGTTCAGTCTGCACCTCTGCATCACGGCTTGGTCCATCTGGATACACTGAACAGTTGTGTTATCTTTTTACTCAACACCTGTAAACACTAAATGTCAAATGCAGCCTCACCGGTGGAATCCATGGGTGTTACACTGGCCGCGCCCGCTGAGTCAGCTAGCTTGGAATATGAATGAAAGGCTGGTTGCGCTCTGTTTTTTTAGTCCGTCCCTTTATCAGAGGCACAAAAAGATCCCATTTGCTTGCCTATTTTCTCCCAAGAGCTAAATATATGCATATATATTTTTATATTTACTGAGAGGCTGATATCGCATGAGGAGTTCTTTGATCCACCCTTCATTCCATTCGAAATCTGGAACAAAATGGTGCACAGGCCAACTGAGTCACAAACTTGCAAGATAAAATTTAACGAGATGTGCTGCTGCTATTTCGACATGTGAGAAACTGGGGCCCCTCTGCTGCTGGTCCTCACACGAGGGTCCGGGGGGCCTGGCTGCGTCCTTGGGGCTGGGCTGCGGGGCTGCATCTGGCCTTTGGAAATATGCGTGAAAAAACAACATCGGTGGAAGAAAACTGGCGCAGCGTGAAATCACATGCTGTTGCTCCAATAACTATTTTAGAATTGGTGGGGTCTTCACACCCACGAAGGCAGAATTCCCAAAACAGAATAGTTTTTGAGGCCTTCAGAGGAAGAACCGTTACCGTGTAACTCAGTAGTGACCGGCAGTGTGACAGAGTCGGTCCAAACCACTTTGAGTGTGAATGTGATGTCATCGAAAGTGCTCAACCTCCACAGCCTTTAACTATGAATGAACACAACAATCCATCTTTAGATATTCCAGCTAGAAAACATTGTTCCTCTGTTCTGCCAAGTCTGAGGTACTATTAGGTACTATTACTAAACTACTAAGGTATTCCTCGAATTGTCTTCATCATACTGGATATTTAGTCTGCGCTTGGTTCCGCTGCTCCTCCATTATCTGCAGCAAAGCATTAAACCAGGCGAGCCGTGATGGAACAGAGCAATTAAAACTGAATGGAGATTCAGAATCAGCTTTATTGGCCAGGCGTGTGTACACATACAAGGAATTGGACTCCGGTTTTCCGTGCGCTCTGTGCACAGACACAGCAGTACGGCAGTTAGTGCAACAGTGCAAATGTTGCTGACATAAATCTGATGAATGTAACAGGCAGCCTGTAGTTCATGAGGTAGAAGTTTATGCACAGTATACCTCTGGTTTGCGCAGCGTGCGTGGATTTAAAAGTATTAATATTTACATCAACCGCGAGAGAAATGTACAGGTACAGTGGATGTTAACGTGGCTGGTGTTGCCTGTCCATCCAGTACAGGTTTGTGTTTTTACTTTGACACGGCCATCACTACGCGCTCCCGTGTATCCGGCTGCTGCGGTTTGTGTAACATCTGAGGGTCAATTAGCCGAGCATCTGCAAATGCCACAAGCGTCCTTTGCAGGTCTCTGGCCAAACGAGGACAATGCAACATCATTTTAATTAGATAGACGGGCACTTACTATGTTGGCTTGGTGAAATAACTAAGTGAAATATTCAATTGTTTAGCAGAGTCTAGGCATCGTAGTTGTTAATGCACAGCCTGGCATTTAGCAGATACACTGACTTTATTCATCAGTATAAAATGTGTTTGTATCAGCCATGAGATGCCTTTCACATGGCGTGCAGACCCACAAAGAGCGCTCTGTACACTCCGACACCTACACACAATCCCAAAGTGTGCAAAAACACTCAGTCTCACTTCTTGACAATATTCAGTTCAATTCAGTTTTATTAATATAGCCCAATATCACAAATCACATTTTGCCTCAAAGGGCTTTATGGAAATATGGAAATATAAAATGCAGCAAATGATCACCTGCACCTTATGCCGTAAGCCCAAGGCTGCAGAAAAGAGAGAATAAATAAAAGAATAAAAAGTGGGAGACTGTGAATGTTGTCAAAGTATGATTTAATCATGAAATAAGCACAATGCATAAGTAAATCTTTATAAACAGCACAAATGTTCAAAATGAAATGCTCACACATTCCTTAAAACTCACTGTAGGTTTTATCAGACAAACAGGAGGAAATAGTGCCGCTGTTGGGGACTAGTTTCAGCGGCGGATTGATCCACATTGACGCGGCAGGCTGCGGTGTGGCCAAACAGTCACAGAAGGTTACCAGGGACTCGTGACGGGAATGACTGGTCATAAAACCATCCTGCTCACTCTCAAGATAACAAAATGGGTTTAAAATCATTGGACACGTGGCAGTTCGGTGCGTGTATCCTCGGCTCATCCACACTTCATTTGTAATAAAAAACACAAAGAAAATACCTAACTCTGTTTTGTTTTAATTCGGTGTTCATTCCTAACAAATCATTTAATATAAGAAGAATACATGCTCCAGGTAGTATGTCATTATGAACGTTGTTGTAAAATATTTAGTTTTAGTATATATATATATATATATAAGATTATTAGAATAGATTAGCTGAAATCATTTGTAATATTATTATTATAATTGATGTTTTAATGAGCCCTGGCCCGTCTGAATAGGGGGGCCTTAAGGTTGTTGAGAACCCAGGCACATGTGAGTGTGTGTGTGTGTGTGTGTGTGTGTGGCACTGAGTCAGAGTAAACTACAGTGTGTGTGTGTGTGTGTGTGTTCGCGGTGATGAAAGAACAACAGCGGGGCTCGCCGATGGGTTTCTAACAGTTTCTGGGGCCCGGAGGGAGGAGATCCACACAGCACTTATGAGTAGATACATTCACTGCTGCTTCGGCTCTGCACACGAGACATAGAATATCACCTGCTTCACGCTATCCGAACTTTAGCTGAACGGGTCACAGGGAGCGTGTAAAAATGTTTGCAGTCGGGAGCGTGCGGCGTCCTCTTCCTCGTCCTCTGTGTAGTTCTTCTTGCAGACCTCAGCTCCTCGCTCTACCGCCCTGCTCTGGACCCCCGCGGCGGCTCAGTCGCCTCCTGCTGGGCCTCTGCTCTCGCACTGAAACATCTCTGCCCGTCACTCGTGACCCGGTGCTGCGACGGCTCAGTTCAGCCAGGTTCGGACTGAGCAGCACGACAACAGCAAGACAGCGTGCCGGCCGAAAAACATCCAACAAAAGGCGGGGGGGGGGGTCAAAAACAACACGAAAAGGCTGGAAGGCCGGAAACGAGCCGCTCTGTGTGCTCGGGGGTTGATTAGGGACGGAGGAGCAGGTGCACAGGTGTGTGTGTCAGGCAGGCAAGGAGGAAACGGGAAAGGGTTCTTCAGGCTGCTCACACACAGCGAGTCGTGAGTATCTGAGCACGCTGCATTCTGCTCGATTACCTGAAGGCTAATCAGGTTACAAAGAAAGGAAAGGGAAACGTTTTCCAGATCGCGGCAGAACATGGCTGATTAATGATGGGCACACCAGCTCTGGGGCTTTCTTTCCCACAAACTGCATCTTCATTCTACGTCGGCGTTTGTTTGGGAGGGAAATCTGCTATTTGATTTGATCTTGAAAGAAAAACTTCAACATCTTTAGTTTTGGTTTGATGTTCAGACGGATACCACTCTCATGTCTGATTTAATGGGGGGGTGAGTGGGGGATCCCATCCCCCTTGTTAAGCTGCTCTAAAGATGCTTTGTCTCGCTGCTTCTGATCATCTCCACGGCCTCGGACCGTGTGAGACACACTGGTTCTGAACTGCCTGAGTCCACTGTAGGAGTCCATTCTGGATTAAAAGCTCTGTTTGGAGGGGGGGGGGCGCGGCAGCAGCACGACAGAGGCCGGGGGTCAGGAATGAACAGCTCGGAGCAGGAGGGCCCTTGAATGATCATAAACCTTTTTTTTGTTTTTATTCTCACATGTTCATTTTTTCAAATAAAGCCAAATATTTGTGCCGCAGTGTTTATTTGACACATTATAACATAATTATACAGTACTTTAGTTTAGTAAATGTCCCTAAAAATCCGTAGTGGGGGGGTGGGGGTTGTTAATGTCTGCCACTTTGCTCAGCATATAGACTGGAAGCAGGCTGAAAACAAATTCACGGTTTCACCGGGGGGGGGGGGTCATGTGTTGACGTCCTGGCGTTTCCGCTGGCTCCCTGGCAACTGCCCAGAAATGGAGAGCCTGACAGCAGCTGCTCGTGGCTGGTTGAATCACTCTTCTTGACATTGAAGCGACGACGGCGGCACACTGAGCTCCAATGATGTCATTACCGAGGCTTTGTTCCCAGCCCGGTTCCTGCCGCTGTGGGCTGGTCCAGATGACGCGTTCAGTAATGAGGGTTTTTGTAGACCTGAGGTGTGGTGAAGTGTGTAGTGTTGTTATGTCCAAGCAAAAGGGAACATGGATGCAGTTGAGACTCAAATCAAACAGTACGGGGCAAAGGATCATCAAACAGGAGGCCGGCAGAGGCGCACGCAGGCGGGTAAACAAGGCAACGCACACTGGGCCGGTATAAGTACTGAGTACTGGCGAGGGAGAGAGGTGCAGGTGGGGAGATGGGCGGGGGAAGCTCAGGTGAGGGGCAACACAGAGCAACAATATGCACGATGGTCTACATCAGGCTGGACGCGTGACATCTGAAGCGTGTAGTCTGGAGGTCTACTGCAGGCCGGTTCCTTTACAAATTCAACGCACTCACTGCGAGCCAGACACATTGGTTTGGGGTTTGCAGATAAAATAAAAAAGTACAGGCAGGGTGAAACTGACGGTTTTCATTGTCAGTTTTCCGCGTCGGGGTTTGCAGCGACAAACCGTAAAACCCTTAAATTAAAAGCCGATTAAACGCAGAGTTTTGACAAATAAACCCAGGTGTCAATTAGCCGCCGGGTCTGGTTTTTATCAAAGTTCTTTGGGCGTATAAAACCTCTTAAAGCCCACCGGGTCGCCCACCGTGAGTTAGTACTAAGCTGCTTAGATCCCGTATACAAATATAAATGTTTAACCTTTGTCCCCAACTCAGAAGCGGTCATAAAGTCCACGTTCCTTCAGTCCGTACGAGTCCACCGATCAAAAGAATCAAACGGTTCTTCATAAGAACTGTACCGCTCTTCTAACATCCTGGCCAGATGGAAAGTTACCTTTTGGCTAATTCTGGCTAATTGTTTTAAATCCCATTGCCCCCTTATAAATGAGCTAATAATAAATAAATAAATAGCAATGAATCGAAGTTGGAGAATATTGTCATGTGAAGTCCATCGCTCCCTGTCTGCTAACTCTGTCCGTCGAACGAAGACGGCCGCGTCGCTTGCATCCATAAACCCGATCGGTACTGCACGTGTGCAGCTCTCCGCAGAGACGAGAAGGAAGCGAGGCGGCTCGCTCGTTAGCTGCTGCCACCCGCTGCATATGTAGTTTCCTTATTTAGTCATGTATCATGTGCGCCGGGCCACTCGGGGGTTGCTTCTGGGCCGCATGTGGCCCGCGGTGCCGCCAGTTGAATAGGCCGGGTCTAGTGGGTTTGGATCAGTTTGAGGGAGCGGCCACACACTCCAAGTCTGGTCAAGCCTGGCCGGGTGTAATGGACACTGTTGCCACGGAGACCTGCGGGCGTAGCGTGACAACCTCTGCTGCGCCCCTGCAGACCTGAGTGGGGCACCCCAAAGCCAAAGTCTGCATGTGCTGTCTCCATGGTAACCTGCTCTCGCGTCAACTCCGTTAAATATGTATTTTTTAATCATCTCCCTGCGTGTAAAAGCGCGTTTTATGTATTTGTTATGTTAACTGTAGCTTTCAGTGACGTGAGCCAATGCGGTGTGTCCACTTTGTTGCCTTTTTAATCGTGTTTTTCTCTTCTATTGTGAAAACATGTCTCGTGTCTAATTTCAGTTTAAGTTTTTTTAATCATTTTGCTATCTCCGTGAAGACTGAGTCTGAGACCGGCTGTGATGGTGAACTGACATTTACAGCACGGCCGGTTTATGGGGAACTGATGCTCTTTCCATTTCCGGATAACGGCCCCCACAGTGCTCCCAGGAACATTCGGCATTCTGGAAAGGCGCCTATAACCGTTCCCACCAAAATGCTTTACGATAACATTACGAAGATCTTGCGCGAGTTCGTTGCTTTTACCCATCATGAGGTCTTTCCTGTGGGCCTCCTGGGTAATGAGAAGCCTTTATAGGCCGTCAATTAGGACTAAAGCAGCTGATATCAATTAGTACTGATAGGGGGCAGGGTGTCTCTCTCAATACTGACAGATTTCAGGTCATCTCCTGGCTTTCGATGCCATTTTGCACCTTGTTATCTTCATGTGTTCAATACTTATTCCCTGTGTCATTTCACTTTATTTATCATGACTCAACCTGTATACTTAAATGTTCTGATTTCTTTGTATGAATTCAATATTTGGCTTGATGGCTACATCCGGTGGAAATTTTGTGTCAGTAGCCCACTTAGAAATCCCCTTGCTGATAAAAATGCTGATGTGTCAAATACTTATTTCCCCCGCTGCATCCTGTGTTACCAGATAAACGGCGGGTTGAAGCCAAAGACCAAATGTACCTTATTAAATTACACAACGCAACCGCTACACTGAGTTGTGTTGCGTCCAGGTGAGTCGCGCCGCGTAGAGCTACTGAGTCCCTCCGCCCGCTAATCACGGAGCCGCACATCCGAAGGGAGCGAGGAGCCTCTGAAGGCAGCAGCACGTTCAGTTCTTTAATCCTGAAGCATGAATCCGTCTCATGAACAATCTGTGGTTCGGGACATGGAGGCGCAGTTAGGAGGCACGACGGCACCAACGCACAGAGCAACAAACAGCGTGAGGCAGCAGAGCTTCATCTGGAATCAAACGTCTTTTGTGTTTTGTGACCTTTTCTTGATGCGTGCATGACAAGGCCGTTCGGAGGCAACAAAGAGAATCCAAATACTGAATTCTGGTTGGTCAGACATGATGAATAAAACACACAAAGAGACTTTCCTGCAGCTCTGCAGCACCTCCGGGGGGGGGGGGGGGGTGTGATGCATGTTCGGGACGTTTTCAGCCTGACTCCTGTGTCAAAAATCAATTTGCTTCGTGACTGAGTTGAGCGGCTTCCTTGTATCCAACAGTGGGAGCCGTGACGAGGATACACATTTCAGGAGAGAATCCAGTGTGAGCTGTGTTTGCGAAGAGGCGATGACCCATTCATCACGGGGAGCCCAACAGAAACCTGCCTTTAAAAAAGTAACAAGCTTGCCAGTCAGCTTCGGTCTGGTGCGCAACATTAGAAGATGGGAAGTAGCTGAAATGCGGATGTGTTGCGGGGAGCGTTTGTTCCTGATGTCAGCCACAAGTTTCTGATGAGAAATGTGGTTCATGGTGCGCTGCCCAAAAGGAAGGGCGTCACTTTGTGATGAAAAGCGGTGGGGACAAAACGTTTATTTAAACGGTCTTCGAGATGCGAGGCTCGGGCCTTTGCTATCGCTGCTCCTAAATTATGGAACCGCCTGCTCCTCCACATCAGGACCTCGCCTACAGTGGACGCTTTTAAAACTGGGTCGAAAACCTATTTTTATTCTCTGGCTTTTAAGTCAGCTTTGACAGAGTTTGACATTGTTGGACTTAGTTTTAGTTTTGTGCAACACTTTGGTCAGTATCCAGTATCGCCGCCCTGATATATGAAGACATAGAGACAACTGAAGGAATAAGGTTAACAATGTTAGCTAAAGAGTTAGTTTTCTTTATTCATTCTTGGGACAAATTCTGCTTTTAAAAAGTGAAATCGGCTGCCCGTGGTGCTGAAGGTGATGCCGAATGCGCTTCATAACTGTCTATAAGCTGCTACATAACGAGGGGCAAGTGTTACACAAAACTACACAAAGAAATGTTATATCAGTATGAAAAGGAAGCTTAATGTGCGGTGACCAGTCTGCCGCTCTATAATTGGTGGTTCGGTTGAGCTGCTGCTGGAGGCAGTCGTTACCCTGAAACTCGTGTTACACCTCAAATGAAGCAGCGGCTGTTCCTGTAAGTCTCATGAACACGCGGCCGACCCACTGTGGATGGCATTAGACCTGCTGTATAGGACAAACGTAAAGAGAGCCGAAGCTGCGGAACCCGACACAAGGCCACGGGGGGAACCTTCCAGCCAGAACAGATGAAGCTGTGATTTGAGAGG